>CM046997.1:69885385-71135385 GCA_025698465.1 Gossypium longicalyx | reverse complement strand
GACACGAACTTAGGACATGGACGTGTGCCCAGGCCGTGTGAAGTCTACACCTTAAATGCGAAAATTAAATTTGCCACACGACTTAGCGCACAGGCATTTGACTTGGCCGTGTAATCTTAAATTTATGCTGACGTCATAAATAGAGAGTTACACGGCCTGGGGACACGGGTGTGTCAAGGGCACTCGGGCGCATCCTTGTGTCCATACGGGCGTGTGACCCTGTTATATGAAAAATTTCCTAAATTTCACGGTTTAATCCTGAATCACCCCTGATGTATGCTTTGGGCCTTGCAGGCCCATATTAGGGACGCTGTGCATGTGTATGTACAGTTTTGTGTTCAAAAGAAATTTTATGGCTTAGTTCAGTATGTATGTTTAGGTTTTAGCCTGGTAATGCCCAGTACTTGTCCCAGTGATGAATACGGATAAGGGGTGTTACATTTATAGCCAAATGGGCAAGTTGAACGGGTAAACCGTGAGATCAAAGGAATCATTGAGAAGGTGGTTTGATCTAATAGAAGAGATTGGTCATGGAGGCTTTATGATGCTTTATGGGCCTATCGAACAACTTTCAAGACACCATTAGGAATGACTCCTTATCGGTTAGCCTTTCGAAAGGCATGCCATTTGCCACTAAAGTTGGAAAATAAAACTCACTAGGCCTTAAAACAATTACATCTGGATCTAAACCAAGCCGGTGAGAGAATAATGTTGTAGCTTGACGAGTTGGAAGAGTTAAGGTTGTTTTCGTACGAGAATTTCAGGATGTACAAAGAAAATATTAAGAGATGACATGACAAATGTATATAACCTTGAGAATTCAAAGAAGGTCAAGAATTCTTGTTGTTCAATTCAAGGTTAAGATTATTTCCTGGATAGCTCAAATCTCGATGGAAAGGACCATACACCATTCACAAAGTGTATGTGTACGGTGTAGTAGAATTACAAGATAAAAAGGGAGGTACATTTAAAGTTAATGGTTAACGTCTTAAACACTTTTGGAATAATAATGTTGAGTGAACTGAGACCATGCTCAACTTAATGGACCCTTAATTTTTATTTTTAATAAATGGCATGACTACAAATTATTTTTCTTGAATTAGTACATTAAATTAATTCTGTATAAGGAGATTGGAACTTAAGCGAGACCACTAGTGACCCCTCCAACCTTTCTTTGGAATTTAATTTTAAGTAATTTTTCAAGAAATTTTCTAAGCTGCCCAAAAGGAATTTTGTCCAATTTTAATTTATTATTTTGTGTTAAATAAGAGGGTTAAGTTGGCGCAAGTACTACAGTATATTTTTTAGTGCAGTGTAATTTCTCAAGTACAAGAAAGAATTATAGTTTGGGCTTGAGGCCCAAAACAATAGAGCGGAGGAAAACACCCACTTATTGTCGTCCATAGAACCCCTTAAAACCCTAAAGTTGCTGCCACATGTATTTCCCTCCATTCCTTGTCGCCCAAGTATCTATTTTAGCTAAAATTTTTGTAACCTCCTAAACTCGGCCTAGATGCTATGGTCTAACCTGAAAGCCACATTGGACATCTAAGTGTCGAACCTAATCTAACGATAGTTAAAAAACTTCAAGTACTCTCTTTTTATAAAACTATGGTTTCTATAGTTAATTTTGAAAAAAGACATTCATTTAATTAACCCAACCATATTTAGATCAAATTAGAGAATTAGGTGTAGTTTTTTTTGAAAAAACTCAGTACTCGACATTTCCTTTGAAAAACATTTGGGTTAACTTCTTCGCAATGGAAAATTACTATTTATTAACCAAATTATTAATAACTTAGCCCAAAAACATTCATAGTCCAATTTCAATGTATGTAAATCCGTCGGTCTATCTTAAGAATGAAAAACATGCATGCATGAAAATCCCCAAAACAAAACAATCCCAAACAACAATTTCAGTAATTTTAAAGTCCAAAAATAGAATATTTATAATGAGAAAATAAACTAAAAATTATATTAAAATAAAGTAATATGATGAAATTGAGTTCAAAGTCTGTCGTACGTCTACATGCCAATTTCGATCCTAGGTTAGTCTATTACCTGAGAAATTAAGGTAATGGGGTGAGCTTAAAAAGCTTTGTGTGAGTCTAAACAAATAAGCAATTTGCATTCATTCAAGCAATTCCACATGAAATCCAATAGCACAATCAAACATCATCCATAGCAATTTTAGTGGACATGACAATGAGAAAATCCACATGTGAGATCCTACCCATACCATCCGTTCCACACCACATGATCCCCAGAACTCGTCTGTCAAACTCCAACGAATGTGAGCATAGCTCGATGTGGTAAAACCACCAATAATAAATAATGTAACACCCCAAACCCAGCCTAAACATTATGACCGGATTCAACGTGTCGCATCAAAGTGTTGTTAGAAAACTGGGCTTGTCGATAAAAGATCGTTATTGAATTTTCAATACCTTTTAATTAATTGCTACTGAAAACGTTAATACTGTGAAATCAGAACATGTTGACCAATTATTGGTCATATCAATTGTTTAAGGTTTGTTAACCTGTTTTAAACTGCAAAAGCTTTTCTAATTGAAAACCTTAAAGTTTTAAAAGTTTCGTGATCTTGTTGAAAATAGTTATCAAACTAAACCCAACTAAAAGTTAAAACCTCAAATGGCCTTATTACATAAGTAAAACCCAAATATAAAATCTTTAAATAAATAAAGTCATAAGTAGATCATTTACGATCGTGTGGCCAGCTCTGAGTCCCTCGCATCTCCAAATCACCTAAGGTTGGGGATTACCTGTACAATCAAAAGAACGGGTGAGTTTGTGAAAACTCAATGTGTAATCCCCCAAACAGTCAGACAGTAATCAGTACATGCAGAACAGTCTAGGCCGTAGCCCTATTTAGTAACTGAACAGTCTAAGCTTTTACTTTATACAGTAACGGTGCGGGCATAAGCCCAATTCAGTATCAGTACAGTGCAGTCATGTAACCCACCCCAATCCAACCAACACACCACCCGTACCAACCAACACACCGTGTGGGGATTAAATCGACCCACCCAACCAACACACCAATATCACAGTGAAGCTGCTAATAGTAACGCAACAATACTGCTAATAACAGTAAACGTGGCAAAGCCACCAGAGCAGTAATTACGTGGCAAAGCCACTAATACAGTACTTCTTCCAAATCAGAAACCCAACCCCATGCAGTATGTCGTATCATAATATTACGTGTACTAAAAACCAGTCATATAAATGTCATACACACATCAATTAACCTACCACTGGGGGTATAAAAAGTAATTTTACCCCTCAGGGGTATTTCGGTCGTTTAATTAATTTTTAGGGTCTCAGTACAGATAATGACCCTTCAAAAGGTTTGCAGTCGTCTCGAACGACTTAGATAACCCACATGGCCAAAACAGTGTAAATGGGCCCAAGTGGGCCCACACGCTCGTGTGGCCCTTTTAGCCCAAATTTAGTCGTGTCTATGCGATCACCATAACTCACTCCTTTATTTTTCACTTAAAGTAAATTTTATCCGTGTGGGGCCCATGAGCCCATTGCGCCCACATGGCCCAACGAGGCCCATAACGTCCCAAGCCCATGAGAACACTCGTGGCAGTCTCTATAGTCTATCACCCACGATTTGTGGGCTCGATTTACCACACGAGCGTTCGCATGCTCGTGAGGCCTCAAATGCCGAAGTTTTGGCTTTTCGACTTTTCGTCAATTCACAATAACATAGTGGTGTGAATACACACCTTTATCCAATGTTTTGACAATAGCAAAATTGGGTGTACCATTACACACCTTCTAGCAACCCCTTGCGAAATTCCAAAAGCACCAACCTAGATTCAATACAAATATTCAATCAGCCCTTAAATCGATAATAATAAGATTCACAAACCCTAAATCTCTATATTGTCCATACCACTAACCTTGATAAACAAGAATGTAGCCTTAAACCCTTAAATTGCTTGGCTAGACTCCCACAATTGTTGATTGACCACTAACTGCATAACAACAGATCTCGTTAGAGAGTTGATTAAGGATCTAGTTTACACCCATCAATAATAACTTGAGCATGACAGAGGACAACTCACCGTATTTGTAATATCCCGAATTAGGGCCTAATCGGAATAGTGGTTTCGTGACCACAAAATCTGAGATAGAAATAATTATTTTATAATTATTTTGATGTTTATGATATGATTTCATGATTGTGTGAAATTTTCGTGATGAAATCCTATGCCTAAAGTGCTTAAATTGAAATTAAGGACTAAATCGAATAATTTGCAAAACTTGCATTCTAGAAGTTTCTAGTATGAAATTGTTTTGAAATATTAATTAGGAGGTCTTAAATATCAATTTTACCAATTTCTAATTTTATGGACAAAAATTGGACATGGATGGAATTTTTAGAAAGTTTAGTAGTAAGGGCATTTTGGTCATTTAGGGGTAAAATGAATTAAAATACAAAATTAAAAGCCAATTTTGCTCATCTTCAACCCCATGGCCGAATATAGCAAGGAGAAACCATGGCTAGGGTTTTTCAAGCTTCCAAGCTCGATTGTAAGTCCATTCTAGCCCCGTTTTTCAAGTTCTTTACGTTTTTGGAGTCCGAGTAGCTCGATTAAGCTTATGCTAGCAATAATTCAACCTAGGGTTCATATTTGGAAAAATACCCATAGGTGAAATTTGTGTATTTTGGTGTTTTATGATAGAATATGAGGTTTTAAATTATGTTAGACAACTTGTGCTACTCGGTTTTAAGTGAAAACGAGCAAAAGGGCTTAATAGGTAAAAATACCTAATAGTCATAAGTACATGTTAGAGTGAGAATTTGATGTTGCCATAGAAGGGAAAAATGATCAGCATGTCATAAAACATAAGAAAATAGGCTGAATTTTAATTTACGAGCTTTGGGGCAAAAGTGTAAATATGCAAAAGTTTAGGAGAAAAATTGTAATTTTTCCAAAATATGATTTTTGGGTCAATTTGAATACTGTGAGTCCTAATTAGATTATATTTTAAATGATAGAGCAAGGAAAACTAAAATTCGGGCTAAAATGGGGAAAATACCAAGTTGTGGACGAAATGGTAAAAGTAGCCATTTTCGCATACGAGGTAAGTTCATGTGTAAATGTAGTAACATAATTGTCATTTTAAGTAATTTAATGTTAATTATATGATATGCTGATTTTTATCATGAAATATATGCTTTGTGGTTATTTTCGAATAAAATGTAAATTATGTGAGCTACTTGTTAAATATAAATTGTTACCGAGTATTGGTTTCGGTATTCTACGAAAGACGGCAAGGATATATGTTCGAGGAAAATCCCGTTTGAACCTTAGGAATAGATTAGGATACAAGTGACATGTCACTGGGATATTTGGGCATCCGAACTTGTTGAGTTGAGTCTGAGTTCACTTATGGATGCGAATGTCCGAACTCGTTGAGTTGAGTCCGAGTTCGTGAGATGTAACTAGGCATCCGAGCTCGTTGAGTTGAGTCTGAGTTCACTTATGGATGCGAACGCCTGAGCTCGTTGAGTTGAGTCCGAGTTCGCTTATGGGCGGGTTACATAGTAGCTTGGCTACATATGTGGCACTTATGTGCAAACTTTCCATGTATCCGAATTATATTCCGATGTGTTCAACGGGTAAAGTTCTACTCAAATGGAGGAATACTCAAGATGAAAGGGACGTATTGGTAGGTGTTGTGAAATGGATACTTTGAACAGGTATGTACTTAACCCTCGGGTTGAAAAATCGATATAACAACAATATGGTAAGATGATAAATGAAAATATGATATGAATGTCTTGGTGATGATTATGCAAATGATGTTTTATGTTTGCTTATATGGTTATGTTACTTGCTATTTGCATGTGAACTTACTAAGCATTTATGCTTACTCCTCCTTTTCATTCCTTGTAGTGTTGACAAGCCAGCTCGGAAATCGGGAGCATCGAGGCATCGCTCACACTATCCATATACCATCTTGGCATAATGGCTTGTATATTTTGAGTATGGCATGTATAGCATTATAATCATTTTGTATATATGGTCTTATGATATGGTTATTGAGTAGTATAAAAATGCTTGGTAATGATTAGCCATTGGAATGGCTAATTATGATCATATTTGGTGTTATGTATGTCAAATTGCTGGTTAATCCATGGAAACCATGAAATAGGTAAAATTTACCATAAAATAGATTCAGACAGCAGTAGTGATGTGAATTTGAAAAATCATTAAAAATAGTAGAGATATAATTAAATGATGAATAAAATATGGAATTGAAGAATTATGAGTCTATTTTCATATGGAAGAAACAAAACAGGTATATGAGTTATATTTTTTGAGATGTTTAAATTTTTGTAAAACAGGGCTAGAGCAATTGCTGGATCCCCTGTTCTGATTTTGGAAATTCACCATAAATTTTATAAAATTAATTAGAAGTTATAAGTTATATGTACAGATTTCTTACTTAGTCTAGTTTTAATAGAAATAAACTTCATAGTAATTGAAATTCTGTACAGAGAGATATATGATTCGTAATACACAGAGGTCAGAGCAGTCAAACCCTAAAACAGGGAAGAATTTAACTAATAAACTGTACTAATTGGCCTAGCCAAAAAATTCTAGAAAAAAATTAGTAAATAGATATACGAGTCTAGTTTGAGGGAAAATTTACAGATCTTTATTTTGAGTTTCAGAACTCGAGATATGAATTTTTAAGCGACTATGACGCAGTTAGCCAGCTTGTCTGGAATTTCTAAAATTAAATTGTTTGAGCTGTTTAAGCAATGAATTAAGTCTGTTAACACATCGTGTTCAACTCCGGCAACAGTCTCGGGTATGGGGCATTACAGTATCCCTTAGAACCGAACAATGACTTAAGGGGTAGCACACGTGAGTGGAGAATTTTGTTCGATCTAAGAGAGTAAATTGAAGGAAGATCATTAGATAGTAGTAATGATAATCATAGAAAGAAAAACCGCAAAGTAATAACAACACAACCTACTTACCTACCACCAATATTCGGCTTGGTAACAAAAAGAAAGGGTAATGATAGATTCGCAATAGAAATGAAGTGACAAAATGAAAGTATGCAAAGGTCTATGCTGAGATCGGCTTGTCAGAGTTTTAGAAGGTGTGAGTAGAAAACAAGATAGTCGGCTATTACTTAGGATGAGAGGGAGAGACGGAAGCAGAGATGATCTAGAGTGTAACACCCCAAACTCGGCCCAGACGTTATGGTCGAATATGGCGCATCACATTGAAGTGTTTTAGCGAAAACCTTGTTTTCATTGAAAACCCTTCCTTAAGATATGAAACCTTAGTTAACTTATGAAAACACTCTTTTTAGTTGCAAAAGCTTTGTTTAAAACATTTGATTTAAGAAAGTTTATCAATTAAAAGTTTGGTTGCGAAAACGTAGTAAATAAAAACTATGGTTTAGAAAATCCCTGTTCAACTTCTCGCAATTACAATGCATAAGAATAATAATCCAAATAATAACAAAAAGGGAAGCCTTATTACAATCCAATCTAAAATCACTTAATAAATTAGGAACTAAATGCTTTTAAAACAACCAAGTTCAAGTTGTCTTGCTAGTTGGCCACCCAGAGTCCCTCCAAACCTCGAACCTCCTATTGAGTATTAGCTGAGAAAAATAAAAGAGGGGGTGAGTTTTTGCAAACTCAGTGTGTACACCCTCATCGAGCAGCAAGCATTCATCAATCATCATAAAATCACACATGCAATGCAGTGCAATGGAACCCACCCCAATAATCCATCCGCTACACTTTAGCTTCATCCCCCAGTACAGTTCATGTGGGGATATAAATATCGACCCATCCAACCGATACACTTCAATTGTAGCCCGGTTGCGGAACTACCTTTATTGTAGCAAGCTGCTAATCATATAATGGGCTTAAAAAGCCTTCGGTGGATCCACGATCGTCAAGCAACCATGCGATCCTCATATACTTCATCCGTTCCAAAATTCCCAACCCATATGCAACCTAAGCAGAATATCATATGTATGCATGTCACATCCATAAAACTTACATTCAACGCTTAGGGGTATTTTGGTCATTTTTTCCCTTAGGGGCATTTCGGTAATTTTCCCTTTCTTTACGGTTTTCACTTACCCTGGCCCGTTAACAAATCCCGTGAGCTAAGATAAACGAGCACTATGCACCAGGTAGGATTCTAGAGAAGAGGAGGTGGGTCATTAAGACCGCTTAAGTACCAAGCTCTCCCTAGATCTAATCCTAGACATGCATATACCCGTTGCCACACCTTAACCCTTTGACTTGTCCACGATGTCAATAAATTAATTAAGTTTTATATAGTCATCATATACTAGGCCCAAAACCTCTTTACAAAGCCCAGTCAAATTCACATACCTGCATATGGCCCACTAGGCCCAATCACATTCATATGGCCCCCTTAGGCCCAAATCACCTGTATATGGCCCATTAGGCCCAAATCACATTTATATGGCTCATTAGGCCCAAATCACATTATACACATGCTCACATACGAATTTTAATCACATAGCATCAATTATCAATTTTTGCCTATTATGGGCGAACAGCCCGTCAGGCCCATTAAGCCTATTCTGGCCCGGTTGGCCAATTCACAGCCCAAGTCCATAGAATCACCCATGGGCCTCAGACAACCTATCGATTTCCTCCTTACGAGTGTTCGTGCACTCGCAAGACTACCGTATCCCAACTTTTGACTTTTTGGCATTTTGGCTTTTCAACATTTCTGCTTTTGCCGATTCATTGTGTGTGTGCAGTGTATGTACACACCTGGTAATAGAGCGTGCTACGATTCCCTTAGTCGCAAACTTAAAAATGATATCATCCTTCAATTAATCATATGCTTAATACATATTTTACCCAAAACCGAAACCTCACCTTAACCTTGCCTTGAACACCAATCCCTAATAGGTTTTCCTTGATCATGTACTCCCTAGATCTGCATTAATCTTACTCATTAAATCCAAATACTATGGGACTCCCATCCAACATCATTCACCCCCTTATCTCACTTAAGACCATTCAGTCAACCTTAGCCAACAAGAGAGGAATACTTACCAAAACTGCAAAACACCTTAGGAGCAATTCGACAGAGAGCTACAATCCAAGATCCATACTAATTCCCTACCAGATTTGATCAGAAAGAGTGGGGGAGGGAAGTACTCGGTATTAACAATACTAGCCAAAAAAGAGATAAGGTACTTACACCGAAAGCGTAATCGGCCCAAGGGAGATTCAGCTTTTCGGCTTTCAAACCAATTTGGTGAATAAGGTTTATTTGGCACAAATTAAATAAGAAGAATAACAGAAGGAATCGGCTAACCCAAAGGGTAAATCAAAAGAGATCTAAGAAGATAAAGAATGGCAAAAGAATCAGCTAGCAAAGATGGAAAAGCCAATCGGCACTAAAGAAAAAAAATGAAAAGTTTGGCATTAGCTTGGGATCCCAAACTCAACATATATTTATAGCCTTTAGCCAAATTGCCTGACCGTCAATTCCCAATTTAGCTCCATCACTTCCCTCTTCTCATCTCCTCATTTTTCTCCCTGATAACTCCCAAATCTATTTCCTAAATTTTCTCTTCTGGACACTCCCCTTAGAGTCCATCTTCACGCCACTTCCAACCTTCTAGAAGGCCAAAATTAAATTCCTAAAAATACTAAGCTAAGATTCGAACCTCGAATCTCCTTGCTAACCACTAACGCCACCTCCCTACACCCTAAGTGGTGTCACTTAGCCACTCCACCACAAGGCTTTTTGATGCCATTTTCCCCTATTTTTATTTAAAAGCCGAACTACTCCCAACCCTGGTTCTTTTAATAATTAAATTAAAATTCCTCCACCACAAAACTCGAACCCAGAACTTCTCCAACATACCAAGACACTCCAAATTCCTTAAACCCTTATAGCCAACATGTCATTTGTAATTTTCTTACTCACTTAAAAAAAATTTATGAGACCCAAAGCCCAAAGCCCAATTCATCTAGGCCCAAAATTCGAGGCATTACAACTCTACCCCCTAAAAGAAATTTCGTCCTCGAAATTTTACCTGATTCAAACAGTTGAGGATATTGGCATCGTATCGCTTCCTCAGGTTCCCAAGTAGCCTCTTCATCCTTGTGATTATGTCAAAGCATTTTGACTAATGGAATGGACTTCCTTCTCAGCACTTTGACATCTCGATCAATTATTTGTATGGGCTTTTCCTCGAAAGTTAGGTCTGGCCTGACCTCGATTTCTTCAATCGCCATGACATGTGAAGGATCCAAGCGATATCGCCTTAGCATGGAAACATGAAACACGTCATGGATTTGGCTTAGTTCAGGAGGAAACTCCAGCTGGTAAGCGACTGGCCCAATCTGCCTTACAACCCGATATGGCCCAATGAACCTTGGGCTTAGTTTTCCTTTCTGTCCAAACCTTAATATCTTCTTCCACGGGGAGACCTTAAGAAAAACTAAGTTCCCCACTGCATACTTTATCTCTCGTCGTTTAAGGTCAGTGTACTACTTCTGCCTATCCGAGGTCTCCTTCAACCGATCCCGAATCAACTTCACCTTATTCTCAATATCTGCTACTAACTCAGGGCCCAAAACTCTTCTTTCACCCAACTCCGTCTAACATGTTGGAGTTCAACACCTTCACCCATACAGTGCTTCATACAGAGCCATCCCAATGCTTGCTTGATAGCTATTATTGTATGCGAATTTGGCTAACGGCAAAAAGTCCTCCCAGCTACCTCAGAACTCAATCACACATCCCCTCAACATATCTTCCAATACTTGGATCACCCTTTTCGACTGTCCATTAGTTTGAGGGTGGAATGCTGTACTGAAGTTCAACCTAGTACCCAGCGGCTCATGCAGCTTCTTCTAAAATCGCAAAGTGAAACGTGGGTTTCTATCAGATATTATGGATACCGGCACTCCATGTAATTTAACAATCTCCACCACATATAGCTTATCCAACTTTTGTAATGAGTAATCGGTGCAAACCGGTACGAAATGGGCAGACTTGGTTAACCGATCCACTATAACCCATATCGAGTCTTTCTTAGTAGGCATCAAGGGTAGCCCACTAACAAAATCCATAGTAATCCTTTCCCACTTCTAGAGTGGAATCCTCATTGGCTGAAACAATCCTAAAGGCAATTGATGTTCCGCCTTCACCTTTTGGTAAACCAAGTATTTGCTTACGAACTCCATAACCTCACGCTTAAGTCTAGGCCACCAATAAAGCTGACGCAAATTTCAATATATCTTGCTTCCACCAGGATGCATTGCGTAGAGGCCGCTATGTGCTTCCTGCAGAATGGGTTGCCTTAGATCATCATCCTTTTGTATACACATCCTCCCATGGAAACACAATACTCATTCACTATTTATCCCAAAGTCTAATGTCTCCCCACTCTCCACTTGTCTAAAACGAGCACCTAAGGTCTCATCCACTAGTTGCTTACTCCTTATCTGCTCGACCCACATCGGCTTTACCTGAAGCTTAGCTAACAAGCTACCATCATCCAACAAGCTTAAACAGGCGAGCATAGCCCTCAAGTCTTACTTAGCCCTGCGACTCAACGCGTCAGCTACCATATTCACTTTGCCAGGGTGGTATTCAATCGTACAATCATAATCCTTTAATAATTCCACCCACTTACGCTGCCTAAGGTTAAGCTCCTTTTGGGTAAGAAGGTATTTCAAACTCTTGTGCTCCAAATAAATTACGCACTTCTCCCCGTATAAGTAATGCCTCCATATCTTTAGCGCGAAAACCACCGCATCAAGTTCCAAGTCATGGGTTGGATAATTCACCTCGTGAGTCTTAAGTTGCCGTGACGCATACGCAACTACCTTCCCATCTTGCATAAATACACATCCCAAGCCTACATGCGACGCGTCACTATAAATCGTAAACTCTTTCCCAGGCACTGGCTGAATCAACACAGGGGCCTCAGTTAAAACCTTATTATGTTTTTCGAAACTCTCTTGCTACTTGTTTGTCCAAACAAATGGTAACCCCTTCCTCAACAACTTAGTTAAGGGTGTAGCAATTACTGAAAAGCCCTTAACAAACAGCCTATAGTATCCTGCCAAGCCTAGAAAACTTTAGATTTCAGACATTGACTTAGATGTTTTCCAGTCTAACACCGCTTTAATTTTCCGGGGATCCACCTTAATCCCCTCGGCTGACACCACATGTCCTAGAAAAGTAACCTCCCTTAAACAGAATTCACACTTACTGAATTTGGCATACAACTACATCTCCCTCAAAATCTACAACATAATCCTTAAGTGTGCATCATGCTCATCCTCATCTCTTGAGTACACCAAAATGTCATCTATAAAAATTACCATGAACCGATCCAGGTAGGTTTGGAAAACCTGATTCATGAGAACCAAGAAAACGGCAGGTGCATTCGTCAGCCCGAATGGCATCACCAAGAACTCGTAGTGCCCATAACGAGTTCTGAAAGCTATCTTATGAACATCTGCCTCCTTAACCATCAAATGGTAATACCCTAAACGCAGATCAATCTTCGAGAAAACAGAAGCTCCCCTGAACTGACCAAAAAGATCATCGATTCTAGGTAGAGGGTACTTGTTTTTAACAGTTAACTTGTTTAACTGTCGATAGTCGATGCACATTCGCAAGGTTCCATCCTTCTTCTTCATGAATAACACTGGTGCTCCCCATGGAGACACACTTGGTCGACTCAATCCTCAATCCAACAATTCCTAAATCTGTGCCTTAAGTTCCATCAACTCCTTTGGTGCCATCTAATAAGGAGCGATAGACACCGGAGCTGTACCAGGTAACAACTCGATTCTAAATTCCACTTCTCTACTAGGCGGCAACCCTGGCAGATCCCCGGGAAAAACATCAGAAAATTCCCTAACTATTCTCAATTCCTTAACAGTAGGGCTCTTAGCCTCCGTATTACTAATATAAGCCAAGTAGGCTTCGCATCCCTTTCGTACTAACTTCTCAACCTTCAATGTTGAAATCACATTCGACAGGTAGTTCCAGCGTTCACCAATCACCACCACCTCCTTATCCTCTGCTGTTCTTAACACCATTCGCTTTGCAGCATAATCCAAGGTGGCTCGGTAATTCAGCAGCCACTCCATACCTAAGATTAACTCGAATTCGCTAAACAATAGCTCCATCAAATCTGTTGAATAGGTAACCCCTTAGACTACTAAGGGTACTTCCCTAAACAACTTATTCACTTCCACTGACTGACCTAACGGACTTATCACAGTCATCTTATTCGTAGTAATTTCAAACATATCACCCAAAGATTCAGTCATATTGCATGCAACATATGAATGCGTCGATCTAATATCAATCAATGTTGTTCAAGGTAACTCATATATAAAGAACATACCCGTTATCACATCTGGGGCATCCCCGTCTTATCGGCGATGAGCAGCATAAACCAAAGTTGGCTGTCTCACCTTAGTAGGGCCTGCATTTCCACCTGGTACTTCATGTCCGCGTCTATTTCCACTACCGCCCCTGGCCTGCCCACGACCCCTTGGTGGCAGCTAACCACCCCTTGGTGGCGGAGCACCACCTCGACCCATGACCGGCACCTGAGCTGATATTTTAGGGCAATTCTTGATCCTATGCTCCAAGGATCCACATGCTAGACAAGCACCCGTCCTCTTCCAACACTCGCCTACATGACCTTTCCCACAAACAGCATAAGGTGGCACCCCTGGATTAACAGGAAGGGGCCCTGCTTTAACTGGCCCATCGTTTCTGGCCCTAGCCCTAGGCCTCTGTCAAACACCCAGAGTTTCAGCCTCCCTCTTATTCTTACCCCTTTCATTTTCTCGATTTTGGTACTCCGCGCGCTTTACCTCCTCCGCTATATTTGCCTTCTCCACCAACTCCGAGAGAACTCGCTCCCTTTGTTGAGCTATTAATACCCTGAGCCTATCTCTAAGTCCATCCTCAAATCTAACGTAATGCTCATAGTCCGTTGCCACCATGACCCTTGCATTCCTACTAAGGCGTAGAAATTTCGCCTCATACTCTGCCACAGATTTGTTTCCCTGGGTCAAGTTCAGGAACTCCTTTCTTCTAGCATCCACATAGCTTGCACCCACATACTTCCCTTAGAATGCAGCTTTGAAAAACTCCCAAGTGACCCGCTCTGGTTGGGTGCCCTCTTTCACCGTCAACCACCACTAGTAGGCTTCTTCCCTAAGTAGTAACACTGCCCCTTTCAACTTTTGTTCAGGTGAGCAGTACAAGTCCTCCATTATCTTTTCAGTGGCCTCCAACCAATATTCCGCCACGTTAAGAGCCACACTAGCCACACCCTTAAAGATCTCAGCCCCATTCGAATAAAGTCGCTCCGGAATGGAGCCCCGATTTCCAATGCCGTTATTGGACCCAACGACCCTTTCCAAAATCCTTAGCATTGCCTGCGACAATGCTTCTCCTCCCGCAGCCCGATCATACAGTTTATTCCCAGCCACAGGAGAGGCCAGAGCCTTTTCTACTCCAACATCGGGCATATGGCCCGATGCCGACGATTCAGCCTTAACACTTCCGCGGCCTCGGCCACGGTCTCTTACACCTCTTCTAGCACTCATCGTCAATTCGCGTATTATCTGGATTAGAAATTTTTATGTTGTTTTAGTTAGTTTAATAATTAAACCGATGTTTTATGAAAGTAATTAAAGAGAAGATTATTTTCAAAAATCCACTACAGTTTCATGATCCTACTAGCTTCAGTTCTATTCTAACAAAATCATCTAAAGTAGCCCTCTATCTACCTACTGTATAACAATTTAAACAAGCTTAAGAATAGAAGAACTTACTTGGTTCGACGGCGGAGGCTCGGTGTACCGCATAGTAAGATTCTCCTTTTTCCAAAACAGTGTGATCCAAAATATTTTTAAAATCCAAATAGTAAGGCCCACTTCACAGCCCTAGTTTTGTAATCGGGCTCTAATACCACTAAATGTAACACACTAAACCCAGCCCAGACGTTATGGCCGAATCTGGCGCATCATATTGAAGTGTTTTAACGAAAACCTTGTTTTCATTGAAAACCCTTCCTTAAGATATGAAACCTTAGTTAACTTATGAAAACACTCTTTTTAGTTATGAAAGCTTTGTTTAAAACATTTGATTTAAGACAGTTTATCAATTCAAAGTTTGGTTGCGGTAACGTAGTAAATAAAAATTATGATTTAGAAAATCCCTGTTCAACTTCTCGCAATTACAATGCATAAGAATAATAATCCAAATAATAATAAAAAGGGGAGGCCTTATTACAATCCAGTCTAAAATCATTTAATAAATCAGGAACTAAATGCTTTTAAAATAACCAAGTCCAAGTTGTCTTGCTAGCTGGCCACCTAGAGTCCCTCCAGACCTCGAACCTCCTATTGAGCATTAGTTGAGAAAAATAAAAGAGGGGGTGAGTTTTCGCAAACTCAGTGTGTACACCCTCGTTGAGCAGCAACCATTCATCAATCATTATAAAATCACACATGCAATGCAGTGCAATGCAACCCACCCCAATAATCCATCCGCTACACTTTAGTTCCATCCCCCAGCACACTTCATGTGGGGATATAAATATCGACCCACACAACTGGTACACTTCAATGGTAGCCCGATTGCGGAACTACCTTCATTGCAGCAAGCTGCTAATCATATAATGAGCCTAAAAACCCTTCGGTGGATCCACGATCGTCAAGCAACCATGCAATTCTCATATACTTCATCCGTTCCAAAATTCCCAACCCATATGCAACCTAAGCAGAATATCATATGTATGTATGTCACATCCATAAAACTTACATTTAACGCCTAGGAGTATTTTGGTCATTTTCGCTCTTCGGGGCATTTTGGTAATTTTCCCTTTCTTTACAGTTTTCACTTACCTTGGCCCGTTAACAAATCCCGTGAGTTAAGATTAACGAGCAGTATGCACCAAGTAGGATTCCAAAGAAAAGGAGGTGGGTCATTAAGACCGCTTAAGTACCAAGCTCTCCCTAGATCTAATCCTAGACATGCATATACCCGTTGCCACACCTTAACCCTTTGACTTGTCCACGGTCGCAATAAATTAATTAAGTTTTATGTAGTCATCATATACTAGGCCCAAAACCTCTTTACAAAGCCCAGTCAAATTCACATACCTGCATATGGCCCACTAGGCCCAATCACATCCATATGGCCCCTTAGGCCCAAATCACCTGTATATGGCCCATTAGGCCCAAATCACATTTATATGGCCCATTAGGCCCAAATCACATTACACACTTGCTCACATACAAATTTTTATCACATAGCATCAATTATCAATTTTTGCCTATTATGGGCCCAATAGCCCGTTAGGCCCATTAAGCCTATTTTGGCCCGGTTGGCCAATTCACAGCCCAAGTCCATGGAATCACCCATGGACCTCAGTCAACCTATCAATTTCTTCCTCACGAGTGTTCGCGCACTCGCAAGACTACCGTAGCCCAACTTTTGACTTTTCGACATTTCGGGTTTTCAACTTTTCGGCATTTCGGCTTTTACCAATTCATTATGTGTGTGCAGTGTATGTACACATCTGGCAATAGAGCGTGCTATGATTCCCTTAGCCGCAAACCTACAAACGATATCACCCTTCAATTAATCGTATGCTTAATACATATTTTACCCAAAACCGAAACCTCACCTTAACCTTACCTTGAACATTAATCCCTAATAGGTTTTCCTTGATCACGTACTCCCTAGATCTGCTTTAATCTTACTCATTAAAACCAAATACTACGGGACTCGCATCCAACATCATTCACCCCCTTATCTCACTTAAGACCATTCGACCAACCTTTGCCAACAAGAGAGAAATACTTACCAAAATCGCAAAACACCTTAGGACCAATTCAGCAGAGAGCTACAATCCGAGATCCGATACTAATTCCCTACCAAAGTTGATTAGAAAGAATGAGGGAAGGAAGTACTCGATATTAAAAATACTAGCCGAAAAAGAGATAAGGTACTTACACCAAAAGAGTAATCGGCCCAAGGGAGATTCGGCTTTTCGACTTTCAAACTAATATGGTAAATAAGGTTTATTTGGCACAAATTAAAGAAGAAGAGTAACAGAAGGAATCAACTAACCCAAAGGGTTAATCAAAAGAGATCTGAGGAGAGAAAGAATGGCAAAAGAATCAGCTAGCAAAGATGGAAAAGCCAATCAGAACTAAAGAAAAAAAATGAAAAATTTGGCATTAGGCTAGGATCCCAAACTCAGAACATATTTATAGCCTCTAGCCAAATTGCCTAATCGTCAATTCCCAATTCAGCTCCATCACTTCCTCCTTCTCATCTACTCGTTTTTCACCCTGATAACTCCCCAATCTATTTCCTAAATTTTCTCTTCTAAACACTCCCCTTGTAGTCCATCTTCACGCCACTTCCAACCTTCTAGAAGGCCAAAATTAAATTCCTAAAAATACTAAGCTAGGATTCGAACCTCGGATCTCCTTGCTAACCACTAACGCCACCTCCCTACACCCTAAGTGGCATCACTTAGCCACTCCACCATAAGGCTTTTTGATGCCATTTTCCCCTATTTTTATTTAAAAGCTGAACTACTCCCAACCCTGGTTCTTTTAATAATTAAATTAAAATTCCTCCACCACAAAACTTGAACCCAAAACTTCTCCAACATACCTAGACACTCCAAATTCCTTAAACCCTTATAGCCAACATGTCATTTTTCATTTTCTTGCTCACTTAAAAAATAATTTTATGAGACCCAAAGCCCAAAGCTAATTCATCTAGGCCCAAAATTCAAGGCGTTACACAGAGATAGCATATTCGATCAA
Source organism: Gossypium longicalyx (assembly GCA_025698465.1). NCBI lineage: Eukaryota > Viridiplantae > Streptophyta > Magnoliopsida > Malvales > Malvaceae > Gossypium > Gossypium longicalyx. The sequence goes on along the minus strand of CM046997.1, from coordinate 71,117,477 downwards.
GCACTAAGAGCGGGATTGAAGGTCTAAGGTGTTCGGTTTAGAAAAGAGGAGAAGAATGCCAATTTGGTAGAGAGAAAATGTGAAGAAGAAAGGGAAAGGTTTCAAAAGAGAGTTTGGTACTTGCTATCTTGTATTCGGCAAACAATCGAGAAATAAAGTTGAAAGAAGAAAGACCCGAATGGTCAGAAACATACCAAAACCAAAATGAGGAAACAAAAGCTCAAGAGGAATGCTACTGAAAAACAAAATGAAAAAAATAACCCTATTGCTCCTATACCAATTCGGCACAACCAAAGGGAAAAAGAAGTTCCAAAAGTGCTCCCCCAAAGTGCTGAATACACATCATAAAGAATCCCAAATTTGGCCAACACCTTCCCACCAAACTCCATGATTTTCTCCCCCTTATCTCTCCACTTTTTCCTCCTCTAAATCCCTACCAACCTTCATCCAAATCTCTTTTGACCAAGTCTCCAACCACCTATGAAGAGTTTGAATCAAACTCCACCTCTCACGCCACAGAGACACAAAATAAAATCCCCTTTGCATTACCTGAGATTCGAACTCATGCCCTCTTAGATGCTCCACACGCTACTTGCCACTAAGCCACAAGGCCCTTTTGTGTCATAAAACAAACACAATTATATATAAAGCCCATGTGCTAGTATCCAAATTCTTTTAAGAGCAAAATAAAAATTTTGCAGAAGCCGAAGCTTGAACCCAGGACTTTCTAGACACTCCCAAATACACCCAAATCACCTAGCATTAAAGGAAACATGGAATTTATGCTAAATCATGCAAAATTACAAACCCTATATTTTTGAGGCATTACAACTCTACCCCCTAAAAGAAACTTCGGCCTCAAAATTTACCTGGTCAGAATAAGTGAGGGTATTGTTGTCGCATTGTCTCCTCTGGTTCCCACATAGCTTCTTTTGAACCGTGATTACGCCATAGCACTTTGACCAGTGGGACAGATTTCCTCTTTAATATCTTAACGTCACAATCTAGTATCTGCACCGGTTCTTCTTTAATAGTTAGATCGGGTCTAATCTCAATTTTCTCAACTGGCACTATGTGAGAGGGATCAGAGCGATATCGCCTTAACATAGAGACGTGGAACACATCATAAATTCTGTCTAATTTAGGAGGCAACTCGAGTTGATAAGCGATCAGTCCCACATGCTTTAATACCTGGTAAGGTCCGATGAATCTAGGGCTCAGTTTGTCTTTCCGTCCAAATCATAAAATTTTCTTCCATGGTGAGACCTTTAAAAAGACATAATCCCCTACAGAGTACTCGATCTCTTTATACTTTAACTTTGCATAAGACTTTTACCTATCAGATGCTTCCTTTAACCGACTTCGAATCAACTTCACCTTTTCTTCAGTAATAGAATCCAACTCTGGCCCCAGAACTCGCCGCTCACCCAGCTCAGTCCAACATGTAAGAGTACGACACCTACGACCATACAATACCTCGTACGGTGCCATCTGAATACTAGATTGATAGCTGTTGTTGTAAGCGAAGTCTGCCAACGGCAAGTAGTCTTCCCAACTGCCTCGAAAATCAATTACACAACATCTTAACATGTCTTCCATTATCTGAATCACCCTTTCTGACCGACCGTCTGTCTCAGGATGGAACGCAGTACAGAAGTCCAACCTTGTACCCAGAGCCTCGTGTAACTTCTTTCAGAACCAATATGCGAATCTAGGATCTCTGTCTGAAATGATAGAAACTGGTACCCCATGCAGTCTCACAATCTTAACCACATACAACTTGGCCAACTTCTGTAGCGAATAATCAGTGCGGACCGGTATAAAATAGCCAGATTTTGTCAGTCTGTCTATGATAACCCATACCAAATCCTTCTTAGTAGGTGTCAAGGGTAGCCCACTCACAAAATCCATGGTTACCCTTTCCCACTTCCAGACTGGAATCTTAACTGGCTATAATAGCCCAGAAGGCAACTGATGCTCAGCTTTAACTTGCTCGTATGTCAAGCACTTACCCACGAAATCAGTAAGTGCTTAAGCCCTGGCCACCAATACAGCTCACGAAGATCTCGATATAACTTATTTCTGCCAGGATGCATAGCATACGGACTACTATGTGCTTCTTGCAGTATAGATTGCCTCAAATCAGAATCCCTCGGTACACAAACTTTGCCACGGTAACATAGTACTCCCTCACTATTCAGCCCAAAATCCGCAGTCTCTCCATTCTTAACTAATCGAAAACGAGGAACCAATGACTCATCCAACAATTGTTTCTCCTTAATTTGATTAGTCCAGGTCGGTCTCACTTGAAGTTCAACCAACAAGCTACCATCATCAAACAGGCTAAGTGTAACATCTCGAAATAGGGCCTAAATGGAATAGTGGTTGCAAAACCACAAATTTAAGATAGAAAATTTTATTTCGATTAATTTTTATGATTTACCGAGTGATTAGATGCATGTGTTAGAGTATTGATAAGAAATTTTATAGATTGCATGTTTAATTTGCCTATTAGGGCTTATTTGTAGAAGTTGCTCTAACAGCCCGATTTAGGGCCTAAACAGAACGATGGTTTTAGAACCACGAGTTTGAAGTCAAAAAATTTATTCCGATTAAGTTTTAAGGTTTATTTATTGATTAAAATATTGTGTAAAAATATCGTTAAGTAATTTTACTGATAAAGTACTTAATTGGACTTTTAGGACTAAATTGCAAAAGTTACAAAATATGTGTTCTGATTCATAAGTACTTGATTGAAATGGGGGTTTAAAGAGGAGGTCCTTAAATGGAATTAGACCATTATATTTTGTTTGGACAAAAATGGGCATGAATAGGACAAAATTTTAAAGAAAGGCCTTAAGGGCATTTTAGTCATTTGGTAACTAAAAGAAATAAAAAGGGAAAATAAAGCCAAAATTGACTCATCTTTTTCATGGAGGCCGAAATTAGCATGGGGGAAGCCATGGATAGGTTTTTCAAGCTTTTCAAGCTCAATAGTAAGTCCGTTCTATCCCCGTTTTTCAAGTTCTTTACGTTTTTGGAATCCCGGTAACTTGATTAAGCTTATTATAGCAATAATTTAAGCTAAGGTTCATATTTGGAAAAATACCCATAGGTGAAATGTGTTTATTTTGATGTTTTATGGTATAATATGAAGGCTGAAATTATGTTAAACAACTTTTGCTAAGCGGTTTTAAGCAAAAATGAGTAAAATGGCTTAATCGGTAAAAGTTGTTATTGTTCATAACTATGTGTTAGAGTGAGAATTTGATGTTGCCATAGAAGGGGAAAATGATCATCATGTCATAAAACATAATAATAAGGGATGAAGTTTAATTCCCGAGCCTAGGGGCAAAAGTGTAAATATGCAAAAGTTTAGGGGCAAAATTGTAATTTTTCTAAAGTTTGAGTTAAGGACTGTTTTGAATAGTACATTAATTAAATAAGTAAAATATGATGTTTTAGATCCCGAAAAATGAGATTTGAACCTAGAATGGGAGAAAAACCGAAAATCGGGAAAGTTGGTAAAATGGTCGTTTTAGTATTGAGGTAAGTTCATATGTATAATAAGAATTAATTTATGCATGTTTCAATGTAAAATTGATATATTTACTATGATTGCCGAGGTGTTGAAAGTAATATAATTATGATGATTTAAATGTTCTAATTATGATGATTTAGATGTTCAATATTAATTCGACATGAAAATGAGAAAGCATGTAAGTTTGTATGTAAATAATACATTATCTTTATTATGTTTTTATATTTCAGCATATTTTATGTATTGTAGCTGATTTTTGAATCATAATTGACTATTGGAAGTATGGAATCAAGTATTAGAAAGAGAGAGAAATCCCGGTTGAACCTTCGGAAAGATTGGATGATACAGATGGTATGTAGCTAGGTCACATGTATGGTGCTGAGTGCACATCATGTGAACAAGAGAGTTACGAGACATTATGATGTAGCTAGGTCGCATGGGTGATACTATGTGTACACCATGTAGACAAGAGTGCTACGGGATATATGTAGCTAGGTCGCATGCGTGGTTCCAGGTGAAGGACACCTTGTAGACAAGAGAGTTACGAGATAAACTGGCTAGGTCACATGGGTGGTACTAAGTGTTCACCATGTGTACAAGAGAGCCAAAATTATGTGTACAATCGAGCTAGGTCACATGAGTGGTGCTAAGTGAAGGTCACTATGTGTACAAGAGAGCTTTGATTTTAAAGGTGGGCTGTGTACGATAACATCGCGTATCTGTTATTATTCCGAAGCGTTCAACTGGGAAATTGATTAAATGAAATTGTGTATGACTTTGTGATGATAAGTGTAAGTATATACATGTGTAACTTATGAGCAATATGCTCGATATGTGATTGGAAATTGGAAAGATTGTTATGGGTAAGTGATGAATACAATTGAAGTGTGAAAGATCAAAATTGACAATAAAACTGTTATGGATAGTTGCAGTGACGTGAATCTAAAAATTTTCCAAAAATAGTATAAATTGAATCAAAGACTGAATGAGATATCAAACTAAATATTAATGAGTCTATTTTCATATAACAGAAACAGAGCAAGCAAAGGAGTTCTATATTATGAGATATTTAAGTCTTTGAGAGACTGGTTCAGAATGACTACGTGATCCCCTATTTTGACTTGGAAAAATCATTAAAAATTGTAAAAAGATAATTATGGGATATAATTTATATGCTTGAAATCCTTAATTAGTCTAGTTTCAAATAAAACAAACAAGAACATCCTTTGAATTCTTTATGAGGAGAAATTTGATTCGTAGTGAAGAGTGGTGAGAACAGTTGAGTAGTGAAACAGGGGTAACTTCAATGAATAAACTGTACTAATTGGCTAGACCAAAAATTCTGAAAATTTTATGGTAATAATATATGTGAATCTAGTTTCAATAAAAATTAACGATTCGTAATTTGGAGTTCTTTAGCTCCAGAAATAAATCATTTAGCTGCTGGTACTCTGCTAGACAGCTTATTTTGAACCTGTTTATGATTGTAATAGTGAAAGTATGTGTGTGTTTGTGATGGTAATATTCCAAGAACATATTGTGACTTTATTTAAAGTATGATAATGTATTGTTTATTAATATTTACATACTTACTTACTAAGCTATAATGCTTACTCCCTTCCTTTCCTTTTTCCTATAGTGTCTCAGATGTTAGCTCGAGTTGGAGGTCGCCAGAGGTTAAATCACACTATCAAACTATTGATCGATATATAAAGGTTTTAAAGTATTTTTAAGTCTTTGGCATGTATGGAAACTCGTTTAATTGTTACTAAGTTGCTAGGAGTTGGCCTAAAATACTGACCTATGTTATTCGAAGGTCTCTATTGTATAAAGTCATTTAATGTAGATAGTCTTGATTATGTTATTAATTAAATGATGCAATTTATGAATGTGCATGCTTGCCTATGTGTGTGGTTGAATTAAAGCATGATATGGGCCTTGTAAGCTCTTTTTAAGGGACAGCTTGAATGTATTTGAAAAAGTTTTAAATTAGAGTGAAATTATGAATCGGTTTTTATACGATGATTAGTGATTAAGTCCGGTAATGCCTTGTACCCTGTTCTGGCGTCGAACACGGGTAAGGGGTGTTACATCTTGTCAAAAAATTTTACTTAATGTCTGGCATTAATAATTTAAGTTATTTCAAATCGCAGAAGCTACTAAAGTTTGAAACATAAAAACGTCTATTTTTAAGTGTTTTTGAAAATAGTTATTAATTTTTGAAAATTCGTGTTTAGCAGTTTTAAATAAGAAAATCAAAAGCCCAATTAAAAATTTAATCCCTCAAAGGCCTTACTACAGAATTAAAACCCCAAAATATAAAATTCAAATAAAAAGTCTACAACAGAGCATCAACAATCGTGTGGCCGCCTCCGAGTCTCTCGCAGCTCCAAATCGCCTATGGCTGAGGATTACCTGTGCAGTTAGACAGAAGGGTGAGTTTGCGAAAACTCAATGTGTAATCCCTTATTATATAAACAGTCAGATATACAGTATGCAAAAGCAGACTAGGCCTGAGCCCATCACAGACAAAGTATTAGGTGGCCTTAGCCCATTAATAGAATCAGGTGGGCCTAAGCCCATTACAAAATCAGTATCAAATGTAGATATGCAGAAAGAAATCCAGCCTAATCCAACCAATACACCACCCGTGCCAACCAACACACCATGTGGGGATAAAATCGACCCACCCAGCCAACACACCAAGCTTAGCACCGGTTGCGGCACTAAGTCAATAAATGGCTTAATGCCGTAGACAAAATGATTAAAAGCCATAAATATCGCAGCAACGCTGCCAGTTAACAGAATGGCTATAAGCTATAAGTCTCGTAGAAAGGTTGAAAACCTTTTACAGAATGGTTACGAGTCGTACACTTCCTCCGTCAATATTAACCCAACCCCATGCAGGATGACATGTCACAGTAACATACGTGAATGGAGGATGTCATGCTCAGTATCAATCATATAACTATCACACATACATCAATCAACCTACCACTAGGGGTGTAACGGACATCTCGTCAGTTAGGGGTAAAACGGTGATTTTACCCCAGGGGTAATTTGGTCATTTTACCAATATTATGGTCTCGATACTTATTACGACCTCCTAGAAGGTCTATCGTCATTTCGAGCGACTAAGATAACCTACATGGCCAGAACAGTGTATATGGGCCTAAAACCCATTATTGGGCCCAAGTGGGCCCACACGTTCGTGTGGCCCATTCAGTCCAAATTCACATAAGGCATCGCAAGCCTCATAAACCAACCTATCAATGATCACTTATCGAGGATTTAACTCGTGTAGGCCCACAAGCCCATTGGGCCCACGTGGCCCTTTTTGGCCCATCGAGGCCCACAACAGCCTAGTCCACGAAAACGCACGTGGTGGCCTCTACAGTCTGCTACCCATGATTTGGGGCTCAGTTCACCCCACATGAGTTCGCACACTCGTGAGACCTTGAATGCTGAGGTTTCGGCGTTTTGGCTTTTTGGCTTTTGCCGATTCACAGTTAAATAGGGGTGTGAATACACACCTTTTTAAGCTTTTCGATAGTAATGGTTTACAATGTACAGTTACATACCTTTTTTTACAGAATCGTGTGAGATATCTCCCAGTACCAACCCTACATCAATCAATGTTTCCGGTTAATGTCAATACCTTTTACTAACACTTAATCCCAAAAGAATGGCATTGACACTCACCTTACCCAAAGTGATTCGGTCCGCTTGTGATGTTAATCGAAAGATGACTGCACCCTTTCCTGCTGAAATATTGTAATAACAAAGGAATCCATTAATCAATAAATGTATGCTTTAGCACTTGAATCTATTTTATTGCTTAACAAAACCCTAAATCCAAAGATAAGGCATTCGACCAATCCCAAAGTGCTAGACCAAAACGCTTACCTTAAATCGTGTGGTAAGAAAACAGTTCTGGTGACTACCTTTAGAAACTCCTTCGCTTCACCGAAAACCTAGAATCTAACAACCACCACCCCATAAAAAAGAGATCATGATTTCGACAATCGAGGTACATGAAGAGACACAGGTAATCGACTTTTAGAAAAGATAGAAGAACGTGTTTAGACACATATAACTGTAACAGAAAAACAAGAGAAAACCCATGAGTACCTACCAGTCTGTCAACACCCTTGTAAACTGAAATCGTATGTCCCTAGCAGAAGAGAAAAGCAATTAGCCAAGAACCGAGCACAGAGGGTATGTCGAGAAGAAAAGCAATGAAGAGATTAAAAGGGAAATCGGTTGGGGAAGAACTGAAAAAAATCAGTATAGTGAAAGAGATGATGGTAAGGGAAGCGATTGGGACAAAAGATGAAGAAGAGAGGATACAAAGATAGTATATTCGGCCAGGAAAAAGAGAAGTAGAAACAAAACTGAACAAAGAAAACTGTCAACAAAGGCTGTATTCGACAACACCAATTAGCATCCCAAATGGTCAATTCTACGACACCAATAACCCAAATCGGAGAGCAAAAAGAGATATCTTTCGGCACTAAAAGTCACAAACAAAAAATGACCAAAACTCACCAAAATGAGAGGAGAAACATCTCATAGCCAAATTTGCACACTCCAACCCCCCAAATGGCTACAACTCTCCCTAATTTGAAATCCATGATTCTCTCCTAAAATCTCTCCCCTTATCCCTCCTTGATTTACTCCTTGAATCACTCTTCACCACTCTCCACAACTCCTCCATCAGAATTTCACTGCAACACAACCACTGTCTGAAACCAACTGCAAAATAAATACCCCAATTGTGCTACTCCACACTCGAACCTCAAACCTTGAACACCATTCCACACGCCACTTGCCTCCTTGCCACAAGCTCTCTTGTGTCACATTTTATCCATAATTAATTTTATGATCTATAGGCCAAAGTCCAGGTTCCTTTAAAAGAAAAACCAAAATAAATTGCAAGAGCCAAGACTTGAACCTAGGCTCCTTACAACCCTAATGACGCCACAATCACTAGACCACATGCTTCTTCGTGTCATTTATTTAACACAATAATTTAAAAGGCCTTCGTCCAAGCATCCAGGGTTTTATTCACTTAAAACCAAAATTTCTGCTAAAGCGCAGGTTTAAACCCAGGACTTTTCCAAATCCTCTCAGGACCCTTAACCACTTGAACAGACATTTAATTGTGTCACTTCCTAGCTCACATAAACTTTTATGCGCAATTTCTTAACCGTTCTGTTACTCAAGGCCCAATACTTTTAGGCCCAAATTCTAGGGCGTTACAAACCTTGAGAGACAAGCAAATGTATGCTAAATTTAGTAAGTGTGAGTTTTGGCTTCGGAAAATTAGATTTTTGGGACATATTGTTTCAGCAGATGGCATTCGAGTTGATCCGAGTAAGATATCTGCAGTTATTGAATGGAAACCACCTAGAAATGTATCTGAGGTCAAAAGCTTTTTGGGATTGGCTGGTTACTACCAACGTTTTGTAAAAGGGTTTTCGATGATTGCTACATCGATGACCAGACTGCTATAGAAAGATGTAAAGTTTGAGTGGTTAGAGAAATGTCAACAAAGTTTTGATCAATTGAAAACATTGTTAACTGAGGCACCAGTGTTGGTTCAACCTAAATTGGGTAAAGAATTTGTGATTTACAGTGACGCGTCATTGAATGGTTTAGGTTGCATATTGATGTAAGAGGGAAAATTTGTAGCTTATGTCTCCAGACAGTTGAAACCACCTGAAAAGAATTATCTGACAACATGATTTAGAGTTGGACACTATTGTATTTGCATTGAAAATTTGGCGTCATAATTTGTACGGTGAAAAATGCCATATCTTTACCGATCATAAAAGTTTAAAGTATATAATGACTCAGAAAGATTTGAATTTACGACAACAGAGATGGCTCGAGCTATTGAAAGATTATGAGTTAGTGATTGCTTATCACCTGGGAAAAGCGAATGTAGTCGTAAATGCTTAGAGTAGAAAATCATTATTTGCCTTGAAATCAATAAATGCACAGTTGACATTATTTAATGATGGTTCAATTTTAGCTAAGTTAAAAGCTAAACTAGTATTTCTTCAGCAAATTTGTGAAGCTCAGAAATGTGATAGTGAATTGCAAGCTAAAAGATTGCAATGTGAGTCTAATAATGATTCAGAGTACCAAATCAGATCCGATGATTGTTTGATGTTCCAAGATAGAATCTGCGTACCGAAAAATCCAGAGTTGATTCAGAAAATTTTACATGAAGCACACAGTGGATGCTTATTTTTTCACCCCGAAAGTACTAAAATGTACAATGATTCGAAACAACAGTATTGGTGGTCGGGTATGAAACGAGACATTTTTGAGTTTGTATCAAAGTGTTTAATTTGTTAGTAAGTGAAAGCCGACCATCAGGTGCCTTCAGGTTTACTTCAGCCTATGATGATACCAAAGTGGAAATGAAACAGAGTTACGATGGATTTTGTATCGGGATTACCTTTGTCTCCAAAAAAAAGTTGCAATTTGGGTTGTTGTTGATCGACTGACGAAATCTACACATTTCATCCCGGTACGTACTGATTATTCACTTGATAAATTGGCTGAGTTGTATATTTTTGAGATTGTTAGATTGCATGGGGTACCAGTTTCGATTATGTCAGATAGAGATCCAAGGTTTACGTCGCTATTTTGGAAGAAATTGCAAGAAGCTCTAGGTACGAAGTTAAATTTTAGTACAGCATTTCATCCTCAAACCGACGGACAGTCTGAATGAGTAATTCAAATTCTCGAAGATATGCTCCGATGTTGTATTCTAGAGTTCAAAGGCAATTGGGAGAAGTATTTACCATTGGTTGAATTTGCATATAATAATAGCTTTCAATCGAGTATGAAGATGCCACCGTACGAAGCTTTATATGGCCGTAAATGTCGAACTCCGTTGTATTGGACCGAGTTGAGTGAGAAAAAGATTCACGGGGATGATTTGATCTGAGAAACTAAAAAAAATAAAAGTAATTCGCAATTGTTTGAAAGCAGCTTCAGATTGACAGAAATCGTACGCGGATTTGAAACTGAAAGACATTGAATTTCAGATCGGTGATAAAGTGTTTCTGAAAGTATCTTCATGGAAGAAAATTCTTCGTTTTGGTCGCAAAGGCAAATTGAGTCCGCATTTTATCGAGCTGTACGAGATTATTGAAGGAATAGGGCCAGTGACATATCGACTAGATTTACCGACTGAGTTAGAGAAGATCCACAATGTGTTTCATGTATCGATGTTACATCAATCTAGAACGGACCTTTCACATGTAATTTCTCTAGCTGAGATTGAAATTCAACCCAACATGACGTACGACGAAGATCCAATCAGAATTTTGGATCGAGAGATTAAAGAACTAAGAAATAAACGTATAGATTTAGTGAAAGTATTGTGGCAATGTCATGATGTCAAAGAAGCTACGTGAGAGCCCGAGGAAGCTATGAGAAAATAGTACCCTAACCTTTTCACTGGTAAGATTTTCGGGGACGAAAATCCCTAAGGGGGGAGAGTTATAACAACCCATTTTTAGCTAAATCAGAACAATGGTTTTGAAACCATAAATTTGAGATTGAAAAATTATTTTAATATTATTCTAAGTGTTTACAGCATGATAGCATGTATGTGTGAAAGTTTCGTGAAGTAATTTTATTGTTTGAATGCTCAATTTGATAAAAAGGATTAAATCACGTAAAGCGTAAAACTTGAGTTCTAATAGCTATAGAAAATTAAACTTAAGGTCCTTATGTTGTAATTAGACCATTTTAATTGTGAGTGGACAAACATGGCCATGCATTATATGATTTTAATGAATTATAGTTAAGGTTAAAATGGGAAATGATAATTAATAAGTGAAATTAAAATAAAACAAAGACATAAAATTTTATTTATCTTCAACCTTGGCGATTTTAAAGAAGAAAAGAAGCCAAATTTGGGGTTTTAACATTCGGCCATTTCATGATCTAATTGTAAGTCCATTTTTGCTTGGTTTTTAATGATTTCTATGTTTTTGTGATCGTTGCAACTAGTACTAGCTAGCCCAGGGACTATTTTGCAAAAATTTTAAAGATTTTGAATGATTCCATTGATGAATATGTATGATTTTTGAAGTTTCTTGATATATTTTGAATGCTTGTTGATAGATATAGAAGTTTTGTTAAGTGATTTTTAGTGAAAATGCAAAATAAGGATTAAATTGAGAAATGTTGAAACTTTGTTGTTAAATGTGAAATAAATAAAAAATATGGGCTATTAGGGGTATAATGGTAATTCAGCTAAGCATGGGTGTTTTGAAATTTACATGAATTTGTGATTTTGTGTAATAAGGACTAAATTGTAAAAATGTGAAAGTTTAGGGGCTATGTGTAAAATAGCTCAAATGTATATTTTGGATTGAATTGAATAAATAGATGATTAAATAAGTTAATTTTGAATATATTTAGATCAAGAAAAGAATAATTCAGATCTAGATCAGGGAAAAAAGAAAGTTATCGACTAAACGACTTATTTCATCGTTTCTACATTCGAGGTAAGTTCGTATGTGATAAATTTCAAAACAAATGTATTTTATATGCTTTGATATTGCATAAATTGTGAATACAAGATTGTGGATATGAACGATAGTGATTCGACATTTGAAATCTCGGTTGAACCTTAGGAATCGTTTAGGATTCTAGTGACATGTTATTACGGGATATATATTGAGTTGGCTTCGGGCCATGATATAGCAATTTAGGTACGAGTTATACTGATTAGGCTTTGGGCCATGCATATCGATTGATTTGGCTTTGGGCCATGATTTTAGTACTTCGAAGATTTGGCTACAGGCTATGGTATAGGTACTTATCGTGTAAGACCTTTGAGTATCTGACTTCTATTCCGAATGGTTCAATGGGTAAATGAAAGACGAGAGGGTGAATGAGATTGACACGAGATAGTATAGGTATGTGCATAAACTATTTTAGCGTTGAATCGAAGAAATCATGATGAAAGTATAAGATTTTGTGAATGAGTATTTAAAAGGTTTGTAGCTAATGTAAGCTACATATTGGTGTATTTAAATTATTGAATTATGTTTATGTGATTGTATTAAGTTTATTTCATATGAGCTTACTAAGCTTTATAGCTTACTTTGTTTATTTTTCCATGTTTATAATGTTAACAAGCTAGCTCAGATTTGGAAAACGTTGGAGATCGCTTCACACTATCCACCTATCTTTCAGCACTTATGAACTTGGTAATTTAAGTATATGGCATGTATAGGCATTTGGGGTTATTTTGATTATGAGTTGATAACGATTTTGGTTCTTTGTAATGTCTTGTAAATGTATATGTTTTGGTTTGTAAATTTAGTCATGAGAGTTGGCTTAATTTGGTGAATTTGGTTATGTGCTTATATGTGCATATATGGTTGATATTTTGAGTTCATGGATGGATATATAAATGGCTTATATATGAGGCTTGTGGATATTGATATAGTAAATGTTAAATGATTGATATTAGATTTGAATTGTGCTTGTGAATTGGTGCAAAATGATAAATGTTTGGTAAAGGTTTAGTTAGTTGATTTGTATAACTGTTTTGGTATGTTTTGACTAAGTACAACATAAGTTATAAGCATGTTGATTGTTAGTATTGGAACTCGTATGAATTAGCCTTGATTGTGGCTAAACTAAATGTTCATTTATGATTTGAATTGGTGCCATTTGGGTTGTGTAGGTATATGCAAATTTGGGTGGCAAAATGGCTTGGTAAATAGCCTATTTTTGTCCACACGGGTAGAGACACAGGCGTGTGTATCAGCCGTGTGTGACACACGGTCAAGTACACACCTGTGTGTCCTCTGGTGTTTATTTTGAAATTAAGTCAGTTTGCTCCACACGGCCTCACACACGAGCGTGTGACTTGGCTATGTGGCATAAGTCAGTATACTCTATAGGTTTGGTACGACCTAGCACACGGCCTGGCACACGGGCGTGTATGACCATTTTTAGGGGACACGGGCTAGTCACACAGGTGTGTGTGCTAGCCGTGTGACCCAAGTCAGAAAGTTACACGAGGTCAAACACGGGCTAGGACATGACCATGTGCTCCCATTCCGAATGTCCACATGGCCTATGACACGGGCGTGTCTGGTGGACGTGTGAGACACACGACCTGGCCACATGGGCATGTGTCCCCTATTTTGTGAAAAATTTTCAAAGTTCAAGAAAGTTTCTTAAGTTATTAGTTTAATCTCGAACCACTCCCAATACATATTTAAAGCCTTGTAGGCTCATATTAGGTACAAATTGATTAAGATTGAATGATGATTGTATGATTTGATTAAATGTATGTGAAATGTATGTTTAAATGTGTTGTAAGTTTGGTAATGCTCCGTAACCCTATTCCAGCGTTGAATACGGGTGACGGGTGTTACATCGCTTCACACTATCCACCTATCATTTGGTATCTATGAACTTGGTATTTAAGTATATGGCATGTATAGGGATTTTGAGTCATTTTAATTATGTTTTGATAATGATTTTGGACATTTGATTTTGCTTGTAAATGTATCTGTTTTGATTTGTATATATATAGCCATGTGAGTTGGCATAGGATGTTGATTTTGATGATGTATATAAATGTGCAAATGGCTTTTGCTTTGATTTGGTAATTGTGATATCCTGAATTAGGGCCTAATCGAAATAGTGGTTTCGAGACCACAAATTCGAGATAGAAATAATTATTTTATAATTAATTTTAGATCTATGTTATGATTGCATGATTGTGTGAAAATTTCGTGAAGAAATTTTATGCATAAAGTGCTTAATTTGAAATTGGGGACTAAAATGAATAAGTTGGAAAACTTGCATTCTAGAAGCTTTTAGTATGAAATTGCTTTGGAATAATAATTAGGAGGTCTTAAATGGCAATGTAACCAATTTCTAAAATTTTGGACAAAAATGGGCTTGTACATGAAAAATTACAAAGAAAGGCATTGAGGACATTTTTGTCATTTGGTAAATATAGTCATTAAAAAGGGAAAAATAACACAAAATTGGACTCATCTTCTCCATAGGGCTGCCGAATTTTTCTTTTCACCATAACTAGGGTTTCCAACATTTTTAAGCCTTGATTGTAAGTGATTTTCATACCCGTTTTTAATGCTCTTTTCGATTTTAAAATCTAGAAAGCATGTTCTATCATTTTCTAGCAATATTTTGAGCTAAGATGCATGTATGAAAATTTACCCATGTGTGACATAATTGTATTTTGATGAATAATGAAGGAATATGATGGTTTGATGTGTGTTTAACAACTTTTGCTTAGTAGTTTTATGTGAAAACACCTAAAAAGGGACTTAATTGTAAAAGGGTAAAATTGATGGTAAAAATCTAATTTTTGGTGTAAAATATGGGTTGTTATGGACACTAGGAAATTCGGCTATGCCTAGATGTCATGGGTAATGTATGTAACTCATTGTACAAACTTAAGGACTCAATTGTAAATAATTAAAAAGCTAGGGGTAAAATGGTAATTTTTATCCAAGCCTGTATTAGGGGATGTTTTGATGAATGTGTATATTGAATAAATTAATTTGGTATTTTAGATCAAGAGAAACGAGATTCGAGTCGTGATCAAGGGAAAAATAAAGTTTCCGAGGAATAGGCTCGATTTCTAACATTTTGTACCGAGGTAAGTTCATGTGTAAATGTGGTAACATAATTTTCATTTTAAGTAATTTAATGATATTTATATGGTATGATAATTATTATCATGAAATATTATGCTTTGTGGTTATTATTGAGTAAATGCAAATTATGTGAGCTACTTGATAAATATGAAATGCTACCAAGTATCGGTTCCGACATTCCGTGGAAGATGGCAAAGATATGTGATCGAGGAAAATCTCATTTGAACCTTGGGAATAGATTAGAATACAAGTGACATGTCGCTAGGATATTTGAGTTCCGAACTCGTTGAGTTGAGTCCGAGTTCACTTATGGATACGAATGTCCGAGCTCGTTGAGTTGAGTCTGAGTTCACTTATGGGCGGGTTACATGGTAGCTTGGCTACATAATTTCCGTAGGCTATTGAGTTTGTCTAGCTGCCGGTATGGCACTTATGTGCATTCAATCCGTGTATTCGAATTATACTCTGAGGTGTTCAACGGGTGAATCTTAAGTGAATAAGGAAAACACCTAAAACGAAGGTGACATGTTGGTAAATGTGGTGAATGAGAAAATTTGACAAGTACGTGCTTAAACCCTCGGGTTGAGAAATTGGTAGGATGAAATCGTGGTAAGATAGTAAATGCAAATGTAACATGAATGTTTTGATGATATTTATGCAAATGATGTTTTGTGTTGGATTGCATGATTATGTTACTTGCTATTTGCATGTGAACTTACTAAGCATTTATGCTTACTCCCTCATTTCCATTCTTTGTAGTTTTGACAAGTCAGCTGAAAAATCGGGAATGGATCATTTTGGTATAGTGGCTTGTATATTTTGAGTATGGCATGTATAGCATTATAATCATTTTGTGTATATAATCTTATGATATGGCTATTGAGTGGCAAGGAAATTCTTGGTAAAGATTAGCCATTGGAATGGCTAATCAAAAATCATATTTGATGTTATGTATGCTTAATGTGCTATCTAATTCATGAAAATTCATGAAAAGGTGAAATTTACTATAAAACAGTATCATACAGTAGCAATGATGTGAGTTTGAAAAATTACTAAAAATAGTAGAGACAGAATTAGAAGGTGAGTAAAATATGAAGTTGAAGCCTATTAAGTATATTTTCATATAGAAGAAACAAAATAGGTAAATGAGTTGTATTTCATGAGATATTTGAGTTTTGGTGGAACAGGGTCAGAGTAATTTCTGAATCCCCTATTCTGACTTTAGAAATTCACTAAACATTTTACAAAAATAATTCGGAGTCATACCTTATATGTATAGATTCCTTATTGAGTTTAATTTTATAATAAACAAATATCATAGTCATTTGAATTCTGTACAGAGAGAAAAGTGATTCATAGTGAATAAAGTTCAGAGCAGTCAAACACTGAAACAGGGGAAATTTTAACTAATAAACTGTACTAATTGGCCTGACCAAAAATCCTAGAAAAAATTAGTAAATATATATATGAGTCTAGTTTCAGGGAAAATTTACGGATTTGAATTTCAAGTTTCGTAACTCGAGATATGAATTTTTTAGCGACTTTGATGCACATGGACAATTTTTTACGAAAGGTGAAATAAATTGTTTGAAATTGTTTAAATGATAATTTAAGTCTGTTAGCGCCTCGTGCTCGACTCCGACGATGGTCTCGAGTAAGGGGGTGTTACAGTAATTGACCTATGTTGTGTGATGATTGTTGATAATAGGTATTATGAATGTTAAATTGATGATTTGTGAATGTTGTATGTTTGTGTAATTTGGTCATATAATGCATATATGAGTTTGGTCATTTTAATGTTTGAATTAATTGGTTTTTGGTATGAATTGAATGGCAAATTGAAATATTGTGTGTCTTGTAAATTAATGGCATTGAAATGGTTTAAATGATACTTGGTTAAGGTGGATTTAATGTCTATTATGCCTTGAGTTGGTGCTTTAAATTATGATGTATGTGTGTGACAATTTGGGTGGCAAAATAGCTTGGTAAATAGCCTATTTTTGTCCACACAGGCAGAGACACGGGCGTGTGTCTCAGCCGTGTGTGACACACAGTCAAGTACATAGCCATGTGTCCTGTGGTTTTGATTTTAAAATTAAGTTAGTATGCTCCACACGGCCTCACACACGGGCGTGTGACCTGGCCGTGTGGCATAAGTCAATATACCCTACAGGATTGGCACGGACTGGCACACGACCTGGTACACGGGCGTGTGTGGCCATTTTTAGGGCTAACGGGCTACCCACACTGGTGTGTATGTTGGCTGTGTGACCCAAGTTAAAGAGTTACATAGGGTCGGACACGGGCTGGGACACGGCCATGTGCTCCCATTTCAAATGTTCACATGGCCTGTAACACGGGCATGTCTAGTGGCCGTGTGAGACACACGGCTTGGCCACACGGGCGTGTGTCCCCTATTTTGAGAAAAATTTTCAAAGTTTTGTGAAAGTTTCTTAAGTTATCAGTTTAGTCTTGAACTACTCCCAATGTATGTTTAGGGCCTAGTAGGCTCGTATTAGGGACGAAGTGATTTAAATTGAATGACGATTGTATGTATTGATTAAATGTATGATAAAAGTATGTATAAATGTATTGTAAGTCTGGTAATGCTCCGTAACCCTACTCCGGCATTGAATACGGTTGAGGGGTGTTACATTTATTGGTATCAGAGCTACGGTTTAGTCAATTCTAGAACTAGCATAGCATATGTCAGAGTCTAGCTATACATGCCATAAATAAACTATGATAGTGTGATCACTCCTGAAATTTTAAAATGTGTTTTCATATAGTAAATGGATCCCAATCAAGCTATAGCTGATGAGGTTGAAAGTAATGCGCCCACTCCCATTCAAGAGACAGCGCCGTCTGATTCTAGACCCGTGACGGGTAGCCAGCGAGGAGAGGCTAAAGAAGCCTTCTTCCAAATGATGAACGAATGGTTCATGCAGTATATCTAAACGAACCCAACTGCTCAATAACCTCCACCCCCTTCGAATCCCCAACTGATTCCCATAGCTCCTCAAGGAGTCGAGCTTTTAAGATTGAATAAGCCTCCAGTTGATAAGACTCGTAAACACGGTGCTCGAGAGTTTAGAGCTAATGTTGACGATGATCCTGAGAGAGCTGAGTTTTGGCTTGAAAATACTATCATAGTATTTGACGAGCTTTCTTGAACACCGGCTGAATGCTTAAAATGTGCTATATCACTTCTGAGGGACACATCATACCAGTGGTGGAATACATTAGTATCAGTGGTGCCGAGAGAGAGAGTCACCTAGGAGTTCTTTCAGATCGAGTTTAAAAAAAAATATAAGTCAACGGTTTTTGGATCAAAAGCACAAAAAAATTTTAGAATTGAAACAGGGTCGCATAACTGTAACCGAGTACGAGAGAGAATTTGTGCTGTCGAGTAAATATGCTCGAGAGTATGTTTCTACGAAAGAGATTATGTGCAAGCAGTTTGTTAATGGGTTGAACGAAGATATTAAACTGCTAGTCAGGATATTAGATTTGAAAAAATTGTTGTGTTAGTTGACCGGGCTTGCAAAGCTGAAGACTTTAACCGAGAAAAGAGGAAAGTTGATTCAGAGGCTAGAGATTCGAAGAAAAGACTGATGAATAAATTTTATCATTCTCCATTAAAGAAATCCCGAAATTCATATAGTCGATCAAATGCATCAGTGGGATATCAGAATAGAGATCGTGTAAATCAACATGTGAGTTCTAAAGCTCAAGCAACTTCCATATCGAGTGTTGGCAGTACGAGAAACAACAAACCCAAGTGTCAACAATGTAGGAGAAGACATTTTGGAGAGTGTTGGAATAATAGTGTTAAAGCTTGTTTCAAATGTGGCTCACCAGATCACTTTATTAGAGATTGCCCAGAGTTATCCGAGGAAAATAAATTCCAGAATGCTAGATCAAGCAATACAACTACGAGAGGAAGACCATAGAGAAATATGGGGAACGTGTCTAGTGGCAGAGGTATGACTAGGGATTCAGCTGTGAGATCCGAAGCTAGAGCACCAACCAGAGCTTACGCTATTCGCGCTTGCGAAGAAGCGTCATCACCTAATGTTATTACTAATACATTCTCTCTTTATGACACTAATGTGATTGCTTTAATGGATCCTAGATCAACACATTCGTATGTTTGTAAGAATTTAATGGCTAGTAAGAAATTGCCTGTTGAGTCTACAGAATTTGTAATTAAAGTATCAAACCCCTTAGGCAAGTATGTTCTAGTTGACAAAGTATGCAAGAACTGTCATTTAATGATTCGGGGTTACTATTTTTTGGTTCACTTGATGCTTTTACCATTTGATGAGTTCGATGTGATTCTGGGTATGGATTGGTTGACTCTGCACAATGCTATTGTGAACTGTAGACGAAAGATTATAGAATTGAAATGTCAGACTAATGAAATTCTTCAAATTGAATATGATAAGTTAGTCATTTCGTCAATGTTGGCTCAGAGATATGTGAGAAAAGGTTGCGATGTGTGCCTGGCATATGTTTTAGATACCAAGGTGTCAAAAAATAAGATTGACTTGGTGCCTATAGTTTGCGGGTATCTGGATGTATTTCCAAAAGAATTACTTGGGTTGCAGCCGGTCAGAAAGGTTGAGTTTGCTATTGAGTTAGTATCGAGAAATTCACCGATATCTATAGCTCCGTACAAAATGGCTCCGACAGAGTTGAAAGAGTTAAAAGCTCAGTTACAAGAGTTAACATATAGAGGTTTTGCACGACCGAGTTTTTCATTGTAAGGTGCACCTGTGTTGTTTGTAAAGAAGAAAGACGAGTCAATGAGAATGTGTATTGACTATCGACAACTCAACAAGGTTACAATAAAGAACAAGTATCCGTTGTCGAGAATAGATGATTTATTTGATCAGTTAAAAGGTGCAACAGTGTTTTCAAAGATTGTATCCTATCATTCCTAAAGTTCAAACAAGATTTCTCTCTTGTCAAACTTTGTCGATTAAATCCAAGAAGTCAATCATAATTCATACAATACTAACGCAATTAAAGCATAAATAATAATGCATTATTTACTTACGAACTTACCTCGGTACAAAAATAGTGGAAATGGACCTAATCATCGAAGACTTTGTTTTTCCCCCAATCTAGGTTCGAACCTTGTTTCTCTTAATCTATAATAGCAAATTTAACTTGTTTATTAACCATATTACTTAATTCAGTCCAAAAATCACACTATGGCAAAATTACATTCTTGCCCCTAAACTTTGTCATATTTATATTTTGGTCCCTAGGCTCGTAAAATGAAATCTATTCAATTTCATCAAGACCCAAGCCTAGCCAATCCCTATACATGCTTATAACAGCCCACATTTTTCATTAAATTACACTATTACGCACATTTTGAAATCTTTTTACAAATAGGCCATTCTGACATTTTCATCAAAAATCACCTAGTAAAAGTTGTTTATCTAACATTAAACTTGCAAAATCTACCATTAGACATCAAAATCCACAAATATCTAACATGGGTCAAACCCTAGACCTCAATCATAGCTCAAATTAATTGTAGAAATAGCTAGATCGGATGATAACGACTTCAAAAATGTAAATAGCATTAAAAACGAGGCTAGGATGTACTTACAATCAAGCTTGGAAGTTGAACAAACCCTAGCTGAACAAACCCTAGCTATGGTGACCTTCTAATTTTCAACACATGGAGAAGAAGATGGACAAAAATTTTTGCTTTATTTTCCCTTTTTATCCATTTATTTACCAAATGACTAAAATGCCTTTAATGCATAACTTCGAAATTTCATCTATTCATGTCCATTTTTGTCCACTAACTTATCCAATGGTCTAATTACCAACTAAGGACCTTTAATTTAAAATATCATAGAAATTGGACACCTTTAACAAGTAGAACTCAACTTTTGCACTCTTTACAATTTTGCACTCAATTTCTAACCATGCTCATTTGCTTGTATACATGTCATGTTTCCTTTCCATGATTTTATACATACTTCACATTCATTATTTCATAGAAATAGAGTCTTTCATATTCAGAACTTTAGTACGATATAAATGTACCTGTATAGATTATACATTTCATATATTCATTCCCATATCTCGTACTCTATCATCAGACAGTTCAGAAACAATACAGATACTCATAAACGGGTACAATGTTGATGTCCCGGACGTGGTCTTACATGTAATTTAGTATCGATGCCTCTGTCCCAGATAGGGTCTTACATGAAATTAGATACGATGCCGATGTCTCAGACATGGTCTTACATGTAAATCTCAATTCGAGGCCTGTGTCCCAGACACGGTCTTACACGATATCTCAGATTAATGTCAACATTCTTTTAGAAACGTATAGAGCTTTTCAGATACTAGCATATTATCAGAGTTTACTCAAAATTTATTCATCAGGATCTCAAGGCTGTCCAATATAGATTACAGTTTGTATGTGCAGAATTTAGTTAATTTAACACAAAATAGTAATTTGACTTACCTCGTACGGATTTCGGACGGAAACGAGTCGACTATTCAACTATTTTGGACTTCCCTCGATCTAAGTCTGATTTTCTTTGTTCTTGATCTAATTCAATTCAAATTCAACCATTCAATCATTCATTTCATTCAAAATAGTCCATGAACACATGTTTAGGGCACTTTGCATTTTTAGCCCTTACATTTTCACACTTTGACTATTTAGTCCATTTTTCACAAAATCAAAAATATGCAAAATTCACTAAGACTATAGCTTGGCCGAATATATATAGCTTCCATACAAGCCCAAATGACATATTTAATTCACAATTTAGTCCTTCAAAACCTCATTTTCACAAATTAGCCCAAATAACTCTATTCCATCAAAAATTCTAGAACAAAGTATGATAATCTCACATGTATCTTTCATAATCCATATAAAAACATTACAAAACTCATATAATCATCAATGGCACATTTCAAAATCTTCAACAGAAACAGAAATTCAGACATGGGTTTTGAAGAACACGAAGCAACGATCACAGAAATGTAAAAATTATCAAAAACAGAGCAAAACACATGCCCGAATTAAGCTTCCAAAGTGTCGAAACTTCAAAAACTCAAAACCCCTTTTTCTTTCTTAAGTTTCGACTGAACAAAATGATAATAAGGCCACCTTTTGTTTTTTTCATTTAAGCTTTAATTCACAAATTACAAAAATAACCTTTATTATAAAACATTAAATTCACCTAACACATGTCCAATATTGTCCACTTACTTTATCAATGGTATAATTACCATGCAATGACCCTTATTTTAAAAGCCAAGGCCAATTAACCCCATTAACAATTAGCATGCAACTTTTGCATTTTACGCTATTTAGTTCTTTATCATAATTAAGCACAGAAACAGACAAATTAAATCACAGAAACTTCACAGATATAAATTCACATATTACAGACACAGAAAATAATATTAAAATATTTTTTAGAATAGGTTACGTGGTTTTGAAACCACTGTTCCAACTAGGGTCTAAATCGGACACTTACAAAATCAGACTGTTACTCTAAACCACGTGCTCGTCTGGCCTACAGAGCCAGAAATAGCCTTAGACATGTAGTTTGCACAATCTAGCTCAATAATTACCGCACTTGGAGCGATTTCTCTGTATGGGGCCCACAAGTCCATTGGTCCCACACGGCCCAATTTTGATTTGGCCCATGAAAACGACCATGGCCCTGTCGTCGACCACATGACCATGTTTTGCAACACGGCCTATCACACGGGCGCTCACACGCCCTTGTGGTGCCGGCAACCAACTTTCTGGCTTTCAGCCTTTCAGCTCTTCGGCTCTTCAGCCTTTGCAGTTTCAGGACAAATAGCAGTGCTCACACACTTGTAATGTCACGGTAGCCTTAACACCTCCGTAGATAACGCACCTATGACCAACCACAACAATCACCATCAGTCATATTCACGGTAAATCTAAAGACTATGGCACTAGTAGTAAGCTTTAATCGTATTCACACTACTTACCAAACGAACTATTGTAGAACCCTTCTTGCTCCTAAAGTCCACGTATTCCTCCTAAAGCTTCAACCTTCTCACAAAACCGTTAACCCATTAATCAAACTCTACAACCCCATATAGTTGTATTTAGGATTTAAGGTACTTACCAATAGAGAAAGGCACCCCTTGGAGAAGATGGGTAATCGGCCTAACCCCTTTAATTACAGCAATTAAGCCCCTAGTAACGAACGCACGAAACACAGCAAAGTGTTAGATGAGCACTACCTTTTGGTAAGAAGAAGAGAAAACAACCATTCGGCCTAAGTAGCATAGAAGCCGAATCTATAAGGAAAGGTCAGATGGAATTCAGCCAAAGGAGCAAACCACAAACACTTACCTAGAAAACCACAGAGTTTCGATAGCACCACAGTAAGAATTGGCCAGAAAAGCAAGAAGTAAAGAAAGAGTCCCTCACTCAGGGTATTCAGCCAAACAAGGAAAAGGCAACAAATGTTGAGAAAAGGGAAGAAGAGGAAGAGATGACACGGCCACTAAAGCAGATGGTATTCGGTTAATGGTAACGTTGAAGTCAGGGAGAGGGAGAAAGGAGGATAATCGGCCAAGGAAGCAAATAGTATAGGGAAAAGAAAAGATGAAAAAAAAGTCAAGAAGAACTTACTCAAAATTGAAACAAAGTCTAGGATAAGAGACCTATTCGGTAAACTTGAAAGGTAAAAGAAAAATCGAAACACACTACCAAAACATACGCAAAAAAGAAAGTAAGCTTGGATTCAGAAGAGAAGAGTGAAAAACATCCCAATTGCAAAAACCCAAAATGAAAAATGACCACTTCTCACCCATAGCCAAATTCTTAAGAGTCAATGCCCTATTCGGCCACAACTCCTCTATACCTTACCCTCCACTATCCTCTCCTAAAATCTCTTCACTACTCTCTCCACTTTTCCCTCACTTGACTGATTCAAACTCCCTTCCCCTTATCAGTGTTTCAGTCAACCACTACTACCATCCTAAAGCAAGCAGTAAAAACATAATGTCCCTTATGTATGAGCAGAGATTCGAACCTCAGACTCCTTGAACACACTACATGCCACCTACCACTATGCTAGCATGCTCACTTTGTCAAGTCCTCCACACAATAATTTAAAATTCTACTAGCAACTGACAAGGGTTTATTCAAATAAATTCCAAAATTTTCGCTCAAGCTAGGACTTGAACCCATAGCTCCTCAGACACTCCTAGAGCATTAAATCATTAAGCCAAACATTCCTTCATGTCACAAACACACAAAGTAATTTTTAACAAGGTTTCCGAGATTTGGGGCATTACAATTCTACCCTCTTAAAATAAAATTTTGGCCTCAAAATTTACCTGGTCAAAATAGGTGAGGGTTTTGTTGTTGCATCGCCTCTTCAGGTTCCCACGTAGCCTACTTAGAATTGTGATTCTGCCAAAGAACTTTCACTAAAGCGATCGATTTCCTTCTTAAGGCTTCACCTCTAGATCCAAGATTTGGACTGGTTCTTCCTCGAAGGTCAGATCTGGTCTAACTTCAATTTCCTCAACTGGTACAATATGCGCATGATCAGAGTGGTAGCGTCTCAGCATAGAGATGTGTAACACATCATGAATCTATTCTAATTCTGAAGGTAATTCTAATTGGTAGGCAACCGGTCCTACTCGCTTCAATACACGATAAGGCCCAATAAACCTTGGGCTTAACTTGCCTTTACGCCCAAATCTTAGTACTTTCCTCCATGGCTAGACCTTCAGAAAGACAAAATCCCCCACAAAATACTCAATCTTCTTAAGCTTCAGATCTGCATAAGACTTTTGTCTATCGATTGCTGCCTTAAGTCGATCCCGAATCAAGCGAACTTTATCCTCGGTATCAAAAACCAATTCAGGACCCAGAACTCGCCGCTCACCCAATTCAGTCCAACATGAAGGAGTACGACACCTACGACCATATAATGCCTCGTAGGGTGCCATCTGTATGCTGGACTTGTAGCTATTATTATAAGAAATTCTACCAACGGCAAATAATCCTCCCAACTGCCCCGAAAGTCAATCACACAACTCCTCAACATGTCCTCCAGTATCTGAATCACCCTCTCTAATTGACCATCAGTCTGAGGATGGAACACAGTACTGAAGTCTAACTGTGTACCTAGAGCTTCATGTAACTTCTTCTAGAACCGCGACATGAATTGAGGATCCCTGTCAGATACTATAGAAACTAGTGCCCCATGCAGTCTCACTATCTTGGATACATACAGCTTAGCTAGTTTCTGCAACGAATAATCCGTGTGAACCGGTATAAAATGAGCAGTTTTAGTCAACCGATCCACTATAACCCATACTGAATCTTTCTTAGAAGGTGTCAGGGGTAGCCCACTCACAAAATCCATAGTTACTCTTTCCCATTTTCACATCGGAATTTTAATTAGCTGAAGTAACCCAGAAGGCAACTGATGTTCCACTTTAACCTGTTGGCATGTTAGACATTTCCCCACAAAGTCGGTAATCTCACGCTTAAAACCCAGCCACCAATAAATCTCACAGAGATCTCTGTACATCTTATTTCCACCTAGGTGCATAGCATAGGGACTACTATGCTCCTCCCGTAGTAAAGACTGCCTCAACCTAGTATCTTTAGGTACACAAATTTTTCCTCGAAAACAAAGTACCCCTTCACTATTCAGCCCAAAATCCAAAGTATCACCGCTTTCGGTCTGACGGAATCGAAGACTCAACGACTCATCTTCCAACTTTTTACTCTTAATCTGCTCAACCCACACTAGTTTAACTTGGAGCTCAGCCAACAAGCTACCATCATCAAATAAGCTAAGACGAGCAAACATTTCCCTTAGATCAACCATAGCCCTACGGCTCAGTGCGTCAGCCACCACGTTGGCCTTACCAAGGTGGTACTCAATCGAACAATCACAATCCTTAAACAGCATAATACATCTACGTTGCCTAAGGTTTAACTCCTTCTGAGTGAGGAGATACTTGAGGCTCTTGTGATCCGTGTAAATGATACATTTCTCACCGTACAAGTAATGCCTCCAAACTTTTAATGCGAATATCACTGCGACCAACTCCAAATCGTGCGTTGGGTAATTCACCTTATGGGTCTTAAGCTGACGAGATGCATAAGCTACCACCTTACCCCCTTGCATCAACACACAACCCAAACCGACGTGTGACGCATCACTATAAACTGTAAATTCCTTTCCAGGCTCTGGCTGAATCAAAACAGGAGCTTCAGTCAAAACTTTCTTGAACCTCTCAAAGCTCTCTTGTTATACACTAGTCTAGACAAAAGGCACGTCCTTACGTAGCAACTTGGTTCAGGGCGGAGCAATCAGTGAAAACCCCTCTACAAACCTTCAGTAGTACCCTGCCAGTCCTAAAAAATTATGAATTTTCGACACAGTCCTAGGCTGCTTCCAATCTACCACAGCCTCAATGTAACGCCCCAAACCCGGCTCAGATGTTATGGCTAAATCTAGTGTGTCACATTGAAGTGTTTTTTGAAAATCGTGTTTTCGTTGAAAACCCTTCTTACCATTTAAGACTTTTTGCCATTTAAAACCCCAGATTTCATTTTCTTATTTTTAAAACATGGTTTATTAAAAGTCAATCTCTTGTAAAAAGTTATTACCCTTAAAATCTTATTTGTTACGAAAGCTTAATTTAAAATAGTTGTAGAAAAGTGATATTTTGAAAAACAGTTGTTGTTTTGAAAAAACCGTGTTCTACTTCTAGCGATTATAAAATAATAAATAAAATTCTTAAATTTTAAAATCCAGAAATTATAAAGGCCTTATTGCAACCCAAAAATAATAAATAAGGTAAATAAAATCCAAAGCAAATTTAAGTGTGTGGCCAACTCCAAGTCCCTCGCAATACCGAACCATCTATGTCTGGGGATTTCTTGCACAGTTAAAACAGTTGGGTGAGTTTTCGAAAACTCAATGTGCACCCCAGATTAAAATAGTGATCAACAAGAATAGTCAGGCACAGGCCCATTTCGAGCTTGATGTCCAACCGGGCCTAAGCCCATTACTGAGCAGTCACGATGTGGGACTTAGCCTAAAATGCAAACGAATTAGAATAATCAAGCATGCAAAAAACCTGTCCATCCAACCTCTACACACCAGCTTCACCTAACCCTACACACCATGTGGGGATATAATATCGACCTACCCATCCTTACACACTACAGAACAATACCAACGCGGCACTAAACAAAATTTGCAGCAGAGCTGCTAGAACGATAGGCTAATAGCCATCAGAGATATGCAGCGGTGCTGCCAGAACAGGATACTTCCTCCAATCACATAACCCAACCCCATTTTATGCAACATACATAAGTGGCATGCTATTAAATTTTATCATGCATGTAAATAGAACAAATATACATATACAAATCATCTCATGGCATACATAGTCATCCATATATCTTATAGGGTCAAAACAGACATTTTTACTAGTTTGGGCCTAAGTACTTTTAGGCCCATCAGTAAGCCCACGATCGTCCAGCGACATCCGCAACTGAAAACAGTACAAAAATTGTTGAATGAGCCAAAGGCCACTAAACAGGCCCATGTGGGCTCACATGACCAGGTGGCCCACCAAGCCCAAAATTGGCTTCAGCCATGTGTTCGTCTCAGCTAGAATAGTAATACCCACTTAACGGTAAGTTTTACACGTGCAGGGCCCACGGGCCCATTCGGCCCAAATGGCCCTTTTAGGGCTAAGCCCATGAAATCGCTCATGGTGGTCGTTCTTCGATGTAGACCCACACTCTATGAGCTCGGATAATTACATGGGCATTTGCACGCCCATGTGGCCAAAAACTCGATTTTAACTTTTCAGCGTTTCGGCATTTCGGGATTTCAGCTTTTTACTAGTCTATGGTTTGAGTGGTGTGTGTATACACATTGATTACAAAGTGTACGATGAATCCCCAGCACCAAACCCATCACAATCAAGACTAACAGTTAGTCACTAGATCAGCACAAAAAAAACTCTTTTATCCATTCAAAAGCTGAAACCACACATCACTAACTTTAATCGATCGCACCTTGTCAAACCCTCTCTAATCGTTAGCAAAAGTTAAACACCTAGATGAATTCTGCATCACAATAAGCCTTATTAAAAGAAGTTTAGTAATCATGTGATTAAAACCACACTTAAAAGTTTACAAACCAACAAGAATATTCGACCTCAACCAAACAAGGAAAGAACGCTCACCTTGGTCAAGAATTGAGAGTAGAGAGTCGATTACTTCAAGTAGCTTGTCCCTCTATCAAACACTGAGAGAACCTAGGTATCAACCAATATCAAAATATGAGAAAAAAAGAACTGTTACCACCACAAAGTATTAAAAAGGGAAAGAAGACGTATAGGGTCAAGAAATAAATCGTTTAAGAAAGGGAAGGGGAGATTCGACAGAAGAGAAAATGAATATTAATAGCAACGACAATGCCATTAATAGCAAACACTATCACTTACACTTAATATCGGCAAAAATGAGGAGAAGAAACCGCAACTTTATGAAGAAAATAGTAGTTGGCAGAGAAACAGTAGGGTATTCGGCTATGAGAAGTTTAATGGAGAAAAATAAAAGAAGAGGGTGTCTTGCCCACGCAGAGAAATAAAGTAGAAAATCAAGGCCATGGTTTAAAAGAGAAAAGAATAACACAATTGGCACAAGCAAGAAGAAAAAGAAGAGAGGTGAAATCGACCAAACAATAAAGAAGAAAACCTAAAACCCGAGAGGTCATTCATAATAAATTCGGCACACAGAGAATGAAGAGAAAGGAAATGTCTTGAAAGAAATTGAAAGGCAGAAAACAAAGACCTGACTGGTAAAAATTTTGGCTCCCACTAATGCAAACTAGGAAAAAATCGAAAAGGAAGTCAAAATATTCACCAAAGCCAAAAAATGAACCCAAATTTCCCACTTGTCAAAATTCTATGCACAACAAGAGTCCCATGTCGATTCCATCCTCCCAACAACTCAAATATCCTTGTTTCACTCATTAATTCTCTACATAATCCCCTACTCAACTTACTCCCACCTCACATTCAAATTCCAAGACCAAATCAACCTTTCACCACATAGAATTCTACTCCAATTCAACCACTTGTCGTCTACAAGTGCAAAATAAATACTCATCAATATTCCATTCCAACGCTCGAACCCTAGACCTCCTTGCCACCCTTGTGACGCCACTTTGCCACTACACTACAAGACTCTTTGTGTCACCATTTAGCCTCAATTAATTAAAATTCTTCATACCAGGAGTCAAGGTTCCCTTAAGGCTAAAAACCAAAATTTTTACTATACCAAAACTTGAACCCCAAACTTTCTAGAGACCCCCCTAACTTTCCAAAATCATAGAGTTCTAACATGTATATGAGTCGTTTCCATGTTCCCAAAATTTTTAACACTCCCACGCCCAAGTCCTAATTCTTTTAGGCCCAAAATTCAGGGCGTTACACTCAATTTTTCGAGGATCCACCCTAATCCCCTCAGCAGATACCACGTGACCAAGAAACGTTACCTCACGTAACCAGAATTCACACTTGCTGAATTTGGCGTACAGTTGCTTCTCTCTCAAGGTTTGCAGAACTGCCTGGAGATGTTCATCATGTTCATCATCATTCTTTGAATACACCAGTATGTCATCGATAAATACTACAACAAACTGGTCCAGATATGGCTGAAACACTTCATTCATCAGATCCATAAAAGCTACCGGTGTATTGGTCAGTCCAAAAGGCATTACTAGGAACTCGTAATGACCATAACGAGTCTTAAATGCTGTCTTGTGCACATCAGCTTCTTTAACTTGCAATTGGTGATACCCTAACTGCAGATCTATCTTTGAGAAAACCAATGCTCCTTGTAGGTGATCGAACAAGTTATCAATCCTCCACAGAGGATATTTGTTCTTAATGGTCAGCTTATTTAGTTGTCTGTAGTCGATGCACATACGCATGGATCTGTCTTTCTTTTCACAAATAAGACTGGAGCTCCCCATGGAGATACACTTGGTCGAATAAACCCATGATCCAATAACTCTTTAATCTAGGCCTTAAGCTCCACCAGCTCATTCGGTGCATTCTATAAGGGGCAATGGACACTAGAGTTGTACCAAAAAAGAGCGCAATCCCAAACTCCACTTCTCGTTATGGAGGTAATCCCGGTAACTCTTCAAGAAAGATGTCCGAAAAATCTTTAACAGTCCTGATATCCTTTACCGAATACTCCCCAACACCTGCAACATTGATATAGGCAAAGTATGGTTTACAACCCTTGCAAACCAATTTCTCGACCCTTAGTGCAGAAATTACATTACTCAAATAGTTCAGTCACTCCCCAATTGCCATTACCTCCTCATCTGCCTTAGTTCTCAATACAACTCGTTTAATAGCACAATCCAAGCTTACCTAATGTTTGACTAACCAATCCATGCCCAGTATCAGGTCGAATTCCCCGAAAGGTAGCTCCATAAGATCGGCCAAAAAGACAACTCCATGTATCTCCAAGGGAACATCTCTAGACATCTTATTTATCCAAACAGATTGCCCCAACAGACTTAGAACAGTGATTTCAGTCATAGTATTTTCAACCCCTATACCCAATATTTTAGACACAGAGCATACTATATATAAATGTGTAGATCCAACATCAATCAATGCAACATAAGGTACATTATGGATAAAGAGCATACCTGTTACAACATCTAGAGCATCTCCATCTTCACGGCGACATGTAGCATAGACTAGCGTCAGCTGCTTCGTCTCTGTATAAACAACACCTCTGCCCAAAACTCCGCGACCACGGCCCATTCCATTTCCACCCCTGGCCTGACCACGACCTCTCAGTGGAAGCTGACCACCTCACTGTACATTGCCCAAACCAGTAGCTTGGATCTGCTCGAGCCTCCGAGGACATTCCTTAACACGGTGCTCTAACAATCCATACCTCAGACATGCATATAACTTCCTCCAATATTCGCCCTGATGGCGTTTTCCACAATCAACACAAAATTGTGATCCAGCAGCAGCAACAGCAGGGGCCCTAACTCTGAATGGCCTATCAACTCTGGGCTTTTTCTTAAACCTGTAAAAAGAATTCGAGAGCTCAGTATCCCTCTTACATCTGCCTCTATCTCTACCCTGACGCTTAGCACGCGTCACATCCTCAGCGATTTTAGCTTTGTCAACCAGTGCTGTGAAATCTCGCTTCCTCTAAGGAGCTATCCCACGTGCATAGCGACTCAGCTGTAAAAATTCAACCTCATACTCAGCCACTATTCTATGTCCCTGAGTCAAGTTCAGAAATTCCTTCCTGCGGGTATCTACATAGGTGGCACCCACGTACTTAGCTTGGAAAGTGGTCTTGAAAAACTACCAAGTTAAAGGATCGGCTTGAGTGCCCTCTTTGACAGTAAGCCACCACTGGTAAGCCTCATCTCTAAATAATGATACTGCACCTTTTAACTTTTGATCAGGGGTGCAGTCAAGGTCATCCATGATTCGTTTCATAGCCTCCATCCAATATTTAGCTACATTAGGGGCAACTCCAGCAATACCCCTGAATATTTCTACCCCATTAGACCTGAGTCGTTCCGTAACCAACCCACGGCTCACATTACCAGTACCAGGGCCAGCAACCCTTTCCAGAATCCTTAACATTGCTTGGGATAGTGCATCGTCCTTGGCTGCTCAATACTGAGACCCTGTCTCAGCCATAGGTGAAGCTGGTGCCTCTCTGACTTTCTCATTAGGCTGGTGTCCAGAAGATGAAGACCCAGGCCGAGTACTTCCACGACCTCTACCGAGACCTCTACCACGAATACCTCTAGTGCTCATAGTCGCGCTTTTATCTGTTTTAAAATTTTTATGCCAGTCAGTTCATTGTTCCTGTGTTTATTACAGATATCTTATGAACAATTTTATTTCAGAGTTTGTTTTTGCAACTCGCAGTCTTACTACAGTTCATTGTTTACTCTAAAGAGTTTCAGTACAATTTTACTACCTAAGTAGTTTCTGTAATAGCATTTCTATATTCTATTTTAAATAAAAATAGTAAGAAGACTTACAGGATCGGCGCGGAGACTCGGTGTACCACTCCTTTAGTAAAATATTTCCAAATCACTTAAAATTCTACTAAAATTTCTCTATTTCTTTGAAAACCCAAATCCACAGCTGATTTTTGTAACCTGACTCTGATACCACTAAATGTAACACCCCAAACCCGGCCTAGACGTTATGGCCGAATCTGTGATGTCACATGAGAGTGCTTTTTAAAACACGAGTCGTCGAAAGGTTCCTTCTTTGTAAAACATCATTGGGTTCTTAACAAAGGAATGAGAGGCCTAGTTTATTTTGAAAAACTCAGGTTTTTTAAGTAAACCATTAGTTTTATCGGATTATTATTAAACTTTAAAACCATGCTTGTTGAGGAAGTTTTTAAAATGTTTGGCATGAGCGTGATGATTTTAGAAAACATTTGTTCGTTTTTTTTTTTGGAAAATCCGAGTCCTATCACTAGCAGTTAAAATAAAATTATAAAATCCCCAAAATAAAACAAACTTTAAAAGGCCTTATTACAATGAAAAACTCAAAAAAAAAAATCTTAGTCATATTCAATAATAAGGTACTACGTCGAGCACCTCTGAGTCCTCCGTCACCACGATCCATCTAAGCCTAAGGATTTTCTACACAGATAATAGACGGGTGAGTTTACAAGAACTCAGTGTGTGGAATTTCAAAATAGCAGATAACCAGAGAAAACACAATCTAGGCCTAAGCCCTTTTATTCCAGTTAGGGCCTTAGCCCCTTTTTCAGTAACAGTAACAGTCTGGGCCTTAGCCCGTTTCAGTACAGTATGTAACAAAGAGTCCTACCCAATCCAACCGCTACACACCAACTCCGTACCAGCCCTACACACCACGTGGGGATAAAATCGACCCACCCAACCCTACACACCAAATCGTATCGATCTCGGTACATAAACAGTAATTGCAGTAGAGCTGGCAGTAATAGGCTTATAGCCTTTCAGTACACTTACTACAAAATCACATATCCCACCCAATGTAATTCAACATAATAACATATGTGTATTTAGAAATAACATGCCTAGAACAATCATACATATTATAGGGGTATTTCAGTCAATTTACCCCATAGGGGTATAATGGTCATTTCATCATATTAGGGTCTACAGATACTTTCCAACCTCAACAGCATATCCACGGTCATCTAGGCAACCCGTGCAACCTTACTAGTCAAACGGTAATAATGGGCCTACAAGCCCCTAATGCGGACCCATGTGGGCCCACGTGCTCGTCTGGCCCACAAAGCCAGAAATAACCTTAGCCATGTAATTTACACAATCTAGCTCAATAATAACCGCACTTGGTGTGATTTCTACGTGTGGGCCCACAAGCCCATTGGGCCCACACGGCCTAGTTTGGCCTATAATGGCCCAGTTTTGATTTGGCCCATGAAAACGACCATGGCCCTCTCGTCCACCACACGACCATGTTTTACAACACGGTGTCACACGGGCGCTCGCACACCTATGTGGTGCCGACAACCCACTTTTTGGCTTTCAACCTTTCGGCTTTTCGGCTCTTCAACCTTTGCAGTTTCAAGACAAATAGCAATGCTCACACACCTGTAATGTCATGGTAGCCTTAACAACTCCGTAGATAATGCACCTATGACCAACCACAACAATCACCATCAATCATATTCACGGTTAATCCAAAGACTATAGCACTAGAAGTAAGCTTTAACCGTATTCATACTACTTACCAAACAAACTATTGTAGAACCCTTCTTGCTCCTAAAGTCCACATATTGCTCCCAAAGCTTCAATCTTCACATGAAACCGTTAACCCATTAATCAAGCTCTACAATCTCATATAGTTGTATTTAGGATTTAAGGTACTTACCAATAGAGAAAGGCACCCCTTAGAGAAGATGGGTAATCGGCCTAACCCCTTTAACTATAGCAATCAATCCCCTAGCAACGAACACACGAAACACAGCAAAGTGTTAGATGAGCAGAGTTTTGACAGCACCACAGCAAGAATCGGCCAGAAAAGTAAGTAAAGGAAGAGTCCTTCACTCAGGGTATTCGGCCAAACAAGGCAAAGGCAACAAATGTTGAGAATAGAGAAGGAGAGGAAGAGATGACACGACCACTAAAGTAGAAGTTAATCGGTTAATGGTAACGTTGAAGTCAGGGAAACAGAGGAGGGAGGATAATCGGCAAGGAAGCAAATAGTATAGGGAAAAGAAAAGATGAAAAAGAAGTCAAGAAGAACTTACTCAAAATCGAAATAGAGACTAGGGTAAGAGACCTATTCGACAAACTTGAGAGGTAAAAAAAAATCGACATGTACTACTGAAACATATGTAAAAAAGAAAGTAAGGCTCGGTTCAGATAAGAAGACTGAAAAACATCCCAGTTGTAACAACCCAAAATGAAAAAAGACCATTTCTCACCCATAGCCGAATTTCTAAGAGTCAATGCCTTATTCGACCACAACTCCTCTACACCTTAACCTCCACTATCCTCTCCTAAAATCTCTCCACTACTCTCTCCACTTTACCCTAACTTGACTAATTCAAACTCCCTTCCCCTTATCAATGTTTCAGTCAACCACTACTACCTTCCGAAAGTAAGCAGTAAAAACATAATGTCCCTTATATATGAGCAGAGATTCGAACCTCAGACTCCTTGCACACACTACATGCCACCTACCACTAGGCTTGCATGCTCACTTTGTCAAGTCTTCCACACAATAATTTAAAAGTCTACTAGCAACTGACAAGGGTTTATTCAAATAAATTCCAAAATTTTTGTTCAAGCTAGGACTTGAACCCATAGCTCCTCAGACACTCCCAGAGCATTAAATCACTAAGCCAAACATACCTTCACGTCACAAACACACAAAGTAATTTTTAACAAGGTTTTTGGGATTTGGGGCGTTACATCACACAAGGGCCTGTGACTTGGCCGTGTGGCATAAGTCATTATACCCTACAAGTTAGACACGGCCTAGTACACGGCCTGGCATACTAGTATGTATGGCAATTTTTAGGGCACACGGGCTATCCACACGGGCGTGTGTGTTGGCCGTGTGACCCAAGTGAGAGAGTTACACAGGGTTGAACATGGGCTGAGACATGGCCATGTGCTCCCATTTTGAATGTCTACATGGCCTATGACACGGGCATGTCTGATGGCCGTGTGAGACACACAGCCTAGAAACACGGGCGTGTTTCCCCTGTTTTGAGAAATTCTTTAAAGCACTGTAAAAGTTTTATAAGTTATCAGTTTAGTCTGAACCACTCCCAAAGCATGTTTAAGGCCTCGTAGGCTCGTATAAGGGATAAATAAATTGAATTTGAATAATGATTGTATGAAATGAATGAATGTATGAGAAAAGTATGTTTATATGTATTGTAAGTTCGGTAATGCTCTGAAACCCTATTTCGGCATTGAATACGGGTGAGGGGTGTTACATTTATTGGTGTCAAAGCTACAGTCTAGTCAATTCTAGGACTAACATAGCGTATGTGAGAATCTAGCTATACATGCCATATATAAACTGTGGTAGTGTGTTGAATCCTAACATTATAAACTATGGTTTCGCATAGTAATTGATCCCGAAAGAGCTGTAGCAGATGATGTTAAGAGTAATGTGCCAGCTCTCGCTTAACGGATAGTGACTTTCGAATCAAGATCTGTGTCGAGTAGTCACGGAGGTGAGGCTAAAGAAGCCTTTTTCCAAATGATAAATAAGTGGTTCACCCAATATATTCGGACAAATTTGGCTGCTCAACGACCTCCACCCCTGCCAAATCCTCAATCAATCCCCGTAGTTCCTCAAGTTATTGATCCAATATGGTTGAATAAGCTACTAGTCGATAACATTTGTAAGCATGGGGCTGAAAAGTTCAAGGCTAATGTTGATGATGATCTTGAGAGAGTTGAGTTTTGGCTTGAAAATATGATCCGAGTGTTTGATGAACTTTCTTGCACACTGATTGAATATTTAACATGTGCTATATCTCTTTTGAGAGACACTACAAACTAGTGGTGGGATACATTAATATCTGTGGTGCCGAGAGAGAGTCACCTAGGAGTTCTTTCAGATCGAGTTCTAGAAAAAGTACATCAGTCAAAGGTTTCTGGATCAAAAGCATAAAGAGTTTTTAGAATTGAAACAAGGTCGCATGACCATAACTGAGTATGAGGGAGAATTTGTACGGTTAAGTAAATATGCTCGAGAATATGTTTCGACTAAAGAGATAATGTGCAAGCGGTTTGTTGACAGGCTGAATGAAGATATTAAACTTTTGGTCAGAATATTAAATTTAAAGGAATTCGTTATATTAGTTGAGCATGCTTGTAAAGTTGAAGAACTGGGCAAAGAAAAGAGAAAGGCTGATTCTGAAGTTAGAGATTCGAGAAAGAAATCAATGAATAAACTCTATCACTCTTCATCAAAGAAATTCTGAGATTTATATAGTCGATCAAATGTGTCAGTGGAGTACTCTAATAGAGATCATGGGAACTAATTTATGGGTTTAAAAACTCCAGCTATATCTATAGCAAGTGTGGGTAATGCTAGACCGAATAAACCTGAATATGGACGATGTGGAAAATGACATTTTAGAGAGTGTAGATTGAATGATAAAGCCTGTTTTAGATGTGGTTCGCACAAACACTTCATTTAAGATTGTCCTAAGTTAGATGAGAAAAATAAATCTCAGAGTGCAAGACATAGCAACATGACTATAAGAGGAAGACCATTCTGTAATGCTGGAAATGTGAGTGGTGGTGCTGGTGCAAACCGAGATGCTGTTGAGAGATTAGAGGTTAGAGCACCTGCCAAAACTTATGCTATTTGCACTCGCGAAGAAGCATCACCTCCAGATGTTATTACCGGTACATTCTCACTTTATGACACTGATGTAATTGCATTGATAGATCCTGAATTAACTCATTCATATATATATATATATATATATATGTATGAACTTAGTGTCTAGTTAGAATTTACTTATTGGTTCTACTGAGTTTTTTATAAAAGTGTCGAACCCCTTAGGCAAATATGTCTTGGTTGACGAAGTTTACAAGAATTGTCCGTTAATGATTCGAGGTTACTATTTTATGGCTGATTTGATGTTGTTACCATTTGACGAGTTTAATGTTATTCTAGGTATAGACTGGTTGACATTGCATGATGCAGTAGTAAATTGTAGACTAAAGAAAATTAAGTTGAAATGTCAGAATAATTAAACTCACCGAATTGAATCAAATGATTTGAAGGGTTTACCGGCTGTAATCTCGTCGATGTTAGCTCAGAAATATGTGAAAAAGGGATGTAATGCATACCTTGCATATGTAATTGATACAAAAGTACCAGTAACAGAGATTGAATCAGTACTAGTTGTTTGCAAGTATCCAGATGTGTTTCCAGAAGAGTTACCAGGTTTGCCACTGATCAGAGAGGTTGAATTTGCTATTGTTTTAGTATCGAGAAATTCTCCAATATCGATAGCTCTGTACAAAATGGTCTGACAGAGTTAAAATAGTTGAAAGCTCAGTTGCAAGAATTAACTGATAGAGGATTCGCAAGACTGAGTTTCTTGCCCTAGGGTGCACCAGTGTTGTTTGTAAAAAAAAAAAGGATGGTTCTATGAGAATGTGTATAGCATATCGACAACTCAACAAAGTTACAATCAAGATTAAATATCCTCTACCGAGATTTGACGATTTATTTCATCAGTTGAAAGGTACAATAGTGTTCTCAAAGATTGATTTGAGATCTGGTTATTATCAGTTGCGAGTTAAAGAGTCAGATGTGCCGAAGGCGGCATTCAGAACAAGGTACAGAAATAATGAATTCCTTGTTATGCCTTTTGGATTGACTAATGCTCCTGCTATTTTTATGGATTTGATGAATCGAATTTTTAGACCGTATTTAGGCAAATTCGTGGTTGTATTTATTGATGATATTCTAATTTACTCTCGTGATAAATCTCAGCATGTCAAGCATTTGAGAATCACGTTACAAAATTTGAGAGATAAGCAGTTGTTTGCAAAGTTTAGCAAATATGAGTTTTGGCTATGAGAGGTTAGTTTTCTGGGAAATATAGTTTCAGCCGAGGGTATCCGAGTTGACTCGAGTAAAATTTCTGTGATTGTAGATTGGAAGCCTCTGAGAAATGTATCTGAAGTCCGTAGTTTTTTGGGACTAATTGGATATTATAGATGATTTGTGAAAGGCTTCTCGATGATTGTGACTCCGATAACACGATTGTTTCAAAAAGATGTTAAATTTGAGTGGACAGAAAAATGTCAATAGAGCTTCAAGCAGTTGAAAGCATTATTGAGAGAGGCACCAATGTTAGTTCAGCCTAAGTAAGGTAAAGAATTCAAAGTTTTCAGTAATGCATCATTAAATGGCCTGGGTTGTGTTTTGATGTAGGAAGGCAAAGTTGTAGCTAATGCTTCGAGACAGTTGAAGTTGCATGAAAAGAATTATCCGACGCACGATCTAGAGTTAGCCACGATAGTGTTCGCCTTGAAAATTTGGCGTCATTACTTGTTTGGTGAGAAATGCCATATTTATACCGACCACAAAAGCTCGAAATATTTGATGACCCAGAAAGATTTGAATTTGTGACAACAGAGATGGTTAGAATTGCTAAAAGACTATGAATTAGTGATTGACTATCATCTAGGGAAGCAAATGTAGTTGTTGATGCTTCGAGTTGAAAGTCCTTATTTGCTTTACGTGCTTTAAACTTGCAATTATCTTTGTCTGACAATGGTTCGATAGTAGCTGAGTTGAAAGCGAGACTGTTATTTCAACAGTAGATTTGTAAGGCTCAAAATTTTGATAATGAATTGCAAGCAAAACAAACTCAGTGTGAGTCGACTTCTGATTCAGAGTTTCGAATAGGGCTTGATGACTGTTTGATGTTTCATGATATAATATGTGTACCAAGAAATTTTGAACTCATTTAGAAGATTCTAAATGAAGCACATAGTAGTTGCTTAACAGTACATCCGAGAAGCACGAAAATGTATAACGATTTGAAATAGCTTTATTGGTGGCACAGCATGAAACGAGATTTCTCAGAATTTGTTTCAAAATGTTTGATTTGTCAGTAAGTCAAAGCTGAGCATCAAGTACCGTCAGGTTTATTACAACCTATTATTATTCCTGAGTGGAAGTGGGATAAAGTAACAATGGATTTCATATCGGGTTTGCCCTTATCTCCGAAAAAAAGATGTGATTTGGGTTGTTGTTGATAGATTAACAAAGTCAGCTCATTTTATTCTAGTACGTACAGATTTCTTGCTTGATAAATTAGCTGAGTTGTATATTTCTGAAATTGTGAGATTACATGGTGTTCCCCTATCTATTATTTATAATTGAGATCCAAGATTCACTTTGCGATTTTGAAAGAAATCTCAATAAGCTTTAGGTACGAAGATATATTTAAACACCGCGTTTCACCCGCAAACAGATGGACAATTCGAATGAGTTATTCAGATACTTGAGGATATGTTGCGTTGTTGCATTCTTAAGTTTGAAGGTAGCTGAGAGAAATATCTACTGCTGACTGAATTTGCTTACAAGAATAGCTTCCAATTGAGTATAAAGATGGCACCTTACGAAGCTCTATATGGTCGTAACTGTCAAACATCGTTGTACTGGAGTGAAATCAGCGAAAATAAGTTTCATGGGGTTGACCTGATCAGAGAGACTGAAGAAAAAGTGAAAGTAATTCGCGATAGTTTGAAAGCAGCATCAAATTGACAAAAATCGTACGCAGACTTGAAACGGAAAGATATTGAGTTCCAGATCGAGGATAAAGTGTTTTTGAAAGTATCGCCATTGAAAAAGATATTACGATTTGGTCAGAAAGAGAAATTGAGTCAGCGATTCATCGGACCGTATGAGGTTACTGAGCGAGTTGGGCCAGTGGCATATCGACTAACTTTACCGCCTGAGTTAGAAAAAATACATAATGTGTTTCACGTATCAATGTTACAAACATATCGATTCGACCCTTCACATATCATTTCCCCGACTAAGGTTGAAATTCAGTCTAATATGACATATGCTGAAGAACCGATTCAAATTTTAACTCGTGACATCAAAGAGCTGAGAAATAAAAGAATCGCATTAGTGAATGTATTATGGCACTGACACGGGGTTGAAGAAACTATGTGGGAGCCCGAGGATACTATGAGAAAACAATAGTCGAACCTATTCACTGGTAAGATTTTCAAGGACAAAAATCTCTAAGGGGGAGAGTTGCAACAGCCCGTTTTTAGTCAAATCAAAACTGTGGCTTCAGGACCACAAATCTAAGGTCAAAATAATTATTTTATTATTATTTTAATGTTTACCATATGCTATCATGTTGGTGTGAAAATTTCGTTAAGAAATTTTATCGTTTAATTACTTAATTTGAGAAATAGGACTAAATCGCGTAAATTGTAAAAGTGTTGTTCTATTAACTAAAAGTGTCTATTTGCTATGGTTTATTAAAGTTAAGGTCCTTATGTTGTAATTCAACCAATATTAATATGAGTGGACTTATATGGACACAATATTACGCGTTTAAATGGTTTATTAGTAAGGTCAATTTGGTAATTTAGTTATTATCATAATAATAAATAAATAAATAACCAAATTAATGGTGGATATCATCTTCTCCACCATTTTTGGAAGAGAATAAACACCATTTTAAGGCTACCATTCGACTAGGGCATTTTTTTCTCATTAAGGTACGATTTTTGTCTCATTTTTAATAATTTCTATGTTTTTGAGATCTTGTAGCTAGTACTAACTAGCCCAGGGACTAATTTGCAAAACTGTTAAAGCTTTTGAATGATGCCATTGATGAATATATGAGTATTTTGATGTTTGATGATAGACTATGAATATTTGATGTTAGATAAACAAGTTTTGTTAAGTGATTTTTAGTAAAAATGTAAAATAGGGATTAAATTGAGAAAAGTTTAATGTTAGTGGTTAAAATGTGAAATAAATGAAAATTATGGGCTGCTAGGGGCATTATGGTAATTCAGCTAGCATGGGACTATTGTGATTTGTAACAGCCCAATTTTGGGGCTAGTCGGAACAGTGATTTTGGGACCATAAATTCGACATAGGAAAAATTAATTTTATTAGATTTTTATTGTCTACAGTTTCACGGAATGATTTCATGAAAATTTCGTTCGAAAATTTTGACATTTGGGCACTCAATTTAGTAAAAAGGACTAAATTGTAAAAAAGTGCAAAACTTGTGTTCTACATGCTAGAGGTGTCCAATTTCTATGAGATTTTAAATTAGAAGTCCTTATATGATAATTAAACCATTTGTTAAGTTAGTTGACAAAAATGGACATAGTGAGATAAAATTTTAAAGTTTGGCAAAAAGTGCATTTTGGACATTTAGTAAATAAAAGAATAAAAAGGGGAAATAAAGCCAAAATGTTGTCCATCATCTTCTATCTTGGTCGAATTTCATAAGGGCTCCATAGATAGGGTTTCTTCAACTTTCAAGCTTCATACTAAGTGCATCCTAGCCCCGTTTTTAATGTTCTTTACCTTTTTGAAGTCCTCATAACCCGATTTAGCTATTTCTACCATTATTTTGAAGTAGGGTTCATGTTTAAAAATTTACCCATGTGTGACGTGCATGTATTTTGATGTTCGATGGATGATATTGTATGGTTAAGGTGTGATAAACAACTTTTACTAAGTGATTTTTCATGAAAATACTTAAAAGGACCTATTTGTAAAAAGTTGTAAAATAGGTAGTAAAAATCTGATTTGATGAATAATGTGGGCTGATATGAGCATGTTTATGGTTCAACTTGGCTTGGGTAACCAAGAAATTGAATACATTTCATTTTACGAGCCTAAGGACTAATTTGTAAAAATGTGAAACTTTAGGGGCAAAAAGGTAATTTTGTCATAATGTGATGTTTGGACTGATTTGAGTCATACGAATATTAAATAAGTTCAATTTTCTATTATAGATAAAGAAAAAAAGTTCGGACCTTGATTGGGGAAAGAATAAAGTGTTTGACGATTAAATCCTTATCTACTATTTTTGGTACCGAGGTAAGTTTGTATGTAAATAATGCATTATTATTTATGCTTTAATTGTATTATTATTGTATGAATTGAGATTTAATCTTTGAATGAATTCGACAAAGTTCGACAAGCGAGAAAATCCAACCTTAAGAATAGTTAGGATACAAATGTCATGACATTAGGGTTAGTTGAGATTACGTGTAAGACCATATTTGGGATATGGCATCAATATGAGACTTTGTATAAGACCATAGCTAGGCTATTGGCATCGACATGAGAAATAAGGACTAAATTGTGAAAAATATGAAATATGTGGGGCAAAAGTGTAAAAATGCCTTAAAGTATATTTTGGACTAAATTGAATGAATAATTGATTAAATAAGTTAATTTTGATTATTTATAGATCAAGAAAATAGGAATTCGGACTTAGATCGGGGAAAAAGCAAAGTAATTGAATAGGCAGACCATTTTGTTATTTTCGTATACGAGGTAAGTTCGTATAATTGAACTTAAATGTGTATCTATTTATTTGATGGATGAAATTGAGATAGTATTTATTATAATAGATAAATGTGGAGATATTAAATTTAATCGGTTAAAGTAAACGAGATGTTGAATATGACCATAGCTGGGCTATGGCAAATCAGATAATAAGACCATAACCGGGTTATGGCATGTGAATGTAAGACCACGGCAGGGCCTTGGCAATGTATGTGTAAGACCATAGTTGGACTATTGCATCGGAAAAATCGAAGTCCTTGTATCATATCGAAGTCCTTGTATCATAAGCATTTATAAGCCAGGGTGGTTTGATAAGAGAATTGTTGAGAAATAGATAAGTA
Organism: Gossypium longicalyx; assembly: GCA_025698465.1. Classification (NCBI taxonomy): domain Eukaryota; kingdom Viridiplantae; phylum Streptophyta; class Magnoliopsida; order Malvales; family Malvaceae; genus Gossypium; species Gossypium longicalyx. Next base: position 71,074,224 of record CM046997.1, on the reverse strand, counting down.
TCGGTACAGGTATATACGAAAAACTAATTCAATTAATGAGTTAGAGTAAGTTGAGAACTTATGAGTTATGATATGGATAAATTTTATGTTAGCTCATTGTTTGATGCTTTAAATGTTAATTATGTTATCCATTTTGAAATGTTAATGAATATTGTGATTATTTCATATTTACATACCAACTTATAAGCTTTATAGCTTACTTTGTTTAATTTTCGATGTTTTATAGTTTTACAAAGCTAGTTCAGATCCGTTGATCGTCAGAGGCTTAATTGCATTATTGGACATCTATTTGGTACTTTTGAGTTGTGTAAATATGGTAAATGGCATGTATAGGCTTGTGTCATTTTGGTATGTTTGATGAACATGTAATTAGGCCATTTGAGTTGGCTTGTGATGATGAATTTGTTAATGTATAAAGATGTGCAAATGGCTTTGTTTTGAGTTAGGTAACTGACTTATACTGAGTAAATGAGGTTGAATTAATAATGCATGTTTGAAATGGTTTAACTAAATGAAATATATATGTGAATTATGTATAGTAAGGCATGTTGAATTGATAGGTATTTGAATAGGTAAATGACATTGAATGGAGTATTGAATTAGTTGAAATGGATATAGTATGATTGTGTATTGGTTGATGACTTTTGGCTGCATATTTGTGTCTTAAAATGGTACCAATTGGTCTTGTATAGGTATGTCCAAAATGGGTGGAAAAATGGCTTGGTAGATGGCCTATTTTTGTCCACACGGGCAGAGACAGAAATTCTTCAAAGCTCCGTAAAATTTTTATAAGTTATCAGTTTAGTCCTAAACCACTCCCAAAGCATGTTTAGGGCCTCGTAGGCTCGTATAAGGGATAAATAAATTGAATTTGAATGATGATTGTATGAAACAAATGAATGTATGAGAAAAGTATGTTTATATGTATTGTAAGTCTGATAATGCTCTGAAACCCTATTCCGGCATTGAATACGGGTGAGGGGTGTTACATTTATTGGTTTCAAAGCTATGATTTAGTCGATTCTAGGACTAACGTAGCATATGTGAGAGCCTAGCTATACATGCCATATATAACCTGTGATAGTGTGATGAATCCTAACATTATAAACTATGTTTTTGTATAGTAATGGATCCCGAATAAGCTGTAGCAGATGATGCTGAGAGTAATGCGCCAACTCTTGCTCAAGGGGCAGCGGCTTTCGAATCAAGACCCATGTTGAGTAGTCATGGAGGTGAGGCTAAAAAAGCCTTTTTCCAGATGATGAACGAGTGGTTCACTCAATATGTTCGGACAAATCTGGCTGCTCATAACTTCCACCCCTGCCAAATCCTTAATCAATCCCATAGTTCCTCAAGTTTTTGATCCAATAAGATTGAATAAGCCGCCAATCGATAAATTTCATAAGCATGGGTCTGAAGAGTTCAGGGCTAATGTTGATGATGATCCTGAGAGAGCCGAGTTTTGGCTTGAAAATACGATCCAAGTTTTTGATGAACTTTCCAACACACCGGTTGAATGTTTAAAGTGTGCTATATCTCTTTTGAGAGACACTTCATACTAGTGGTGGAATACATTAATATCTGTGGTGCCGAGAGAGAGAGTCACCTGGGAGTTCTTTCATACCAAGTTATGGAAAAAGTACATCAGTCAACGGTTTTTGGATCAAAAGCATAAAGAGTTATTAGAACTGAAACAAGGCCGTATGACCATAACCGAGTATGAGAGAGAATTTGTACGGTTAAGTAAATATGCTCAAGAGTATGTTTCGACTAAAGAGATAATGTGTAAGCAGTTTGTTGACAGGCTAAACGAAGATATTAAACTTCTGGTAAGAATATAGGATTTAAAGGAATTCATTGTATTAGTTGAGCATGCTTGTAAAGCTGAATTTAGAGATTCGAGAAAGAGATCGATGAATGAACCCTATCACTCTTCATTAAAGAAATTCTGATATTCATATAGTCGATCAAATGCGTCAGTGGAGTACTCTAATAGAGATCGTGGGAAGCAATTTATGGGTTCAAAAACTCCAGCTATATCTATGGCAAGTGTGGGTAATGCTAGACCGAGTAAACCTGAATGCGAATGATGTGGAAAACGACATTTTGGAGAGTGTAGACTGAATGATAAAGCTTGTTTTAGATGTGGTTCGCACAAACACTTTATTCGAGATTGTCTTGAGTTAGATGGGAAAAATAAATCTCAGAGTGCAAGACAAAGCAACATGACTACAAGAGGAAAACCATTTCGTAATGCTCGAAATGTGAATGGTGGTAGAGGTGCAACACGAGATGTTGTTGAGATATTAGAGGTTAGAGCACCTGCCAGAACTTATGCTATTCGCGCTCACGAAGAAGCGTAATCTCCAGATGTTATTACCAGTACATTCTCACTTTATGACACTGATGTAATTGCATTGATAGATCCCGGATCAACTCAATCATATATATGTATTAACTTAGTTTCGAGTAAGAATTTACCTATTGGTTCTATTGAGTTTGTTATAAAAGTGTCAAACCCCTTAAGCAAATATGTCCTGGTTGACAAAGTTTGCAAGAATTGTCCGTTAATAACTCGATGTTACTGTTTTATGGTTGATTTGATGTTGTTACCGTTTGACGAGTTTGATGTTATTCTAGGTGTAACAGCCCGATTTTGGGTCTAGTCGAAACAGTGGTTTCGAGACCACGAATCTGACGTAGTAAAAGATGTTTTTATTATATTTTCGTGGTCCACAGTTTTATGGAATGATTTCGTGAAAATTTCGTTTGAAAATTTTCACATTTGGGCACTCAATTTAGTAAAAAGGACTAAATTGTAAAAAGTGCAAAAGTTGAGTTCTACTTTTTAAAGGTGTCCAAATGCTATGATATTTTAAATTAGAGGCCCTTAGTTGGTAATTAGACCATTGAATAAGTTAGTGGACAAAAATGGACATGAATAGATGAAATTTCAAAGATATGCATTAAAGGCATTTTAGTCATTTAGTAAATAAATGAATACAAAGGGAAAATAAAGCCAAAATTTTGTCCATCTTCTTCTCCATGTGCCAAAAATTAGAAGGTCACCATAGCTAGGGTTTGTTCAACTTCCAAGCTTAATTGTAAGTACATCCTAGCATCGTTTTTAATGCTCTTTATATTTTTGAAGTCGTTATCATTCGATCTAGCTATTTCTACCATTAATTTGAGCTATGATTGAGGTCTAGGGTTTGACCCATGTTAGATATTTGTGCATTTTGATGTCTAATGGTAGATTATGCAAGTTTAATGTTAGATAAACAACTTTTACTAGGTGATTTTTTATGAAAATGTCAAAAGGACCTATTTGTAAAAAGATTTCAAAATGCTTGTAAAAGTGTGATTTAATGAAAAATGTGGGCTGTTATAAGCATGTATAGGGTTCATCTAGGCTTGGGTCTGACTTAAATTGAATATGTTTCATTTTACGAGCCTAAGGACCAAAATGTAAATATGACAAAGTTTAGGGGCAAAAATGTAATTTTTTCATAGTGTGTTTTTTGGACTGAATTCAGTAATGTGGTTAATAAATGAGTTAAATTTGCCATTATAGATCAAGAGAAACAAGGTTCGGACCTAGATCTGGGGAAAACAAAGTCTTTGACGATTAGGTTCATTTCCACTATTTTTGTACTGAGGTAAGTTTGTATGTAAATAATGCATTATTATTTATGCTTTAATTGCTTTAATATTGTGTGAATTATGATTGACTCCTTGGATGTAATCGACAAAGTTCGACAAGAGAGAAATCTCGGTTGAGACTTCGTGTAAGACCATAGCTGGGCTATTGGCATCGATATGAGATCTCATGTAAGACCATATCTGGGATATGGAATTGGTATGGTGTTATGAGTGTGAGATTTCTCGATTATCCTTTAGTATTTCAAGTGGTTCAACAGGAATCGTAACGGAAATGTTAATGTTGAGAAAGACCATAGTATGTTGCAAGATGGTACAGGTATGTACGTAAAAATTATGCTTAATGAGCTCGATATGTGATGAATCCCTCAGTAATGTTATGATTGTGCAAGTTATGATATTAAGGTTATAATAATATCCATGCCAAGTTGGACTATGAGATTTATAATGACATATACGTTAATTCACTTCATGTTAATTGCATGATAAATGTGTGTTTATGATGCTTATTATTTGCATAGGAACTTACTAAGCTTTAAAGCTTACTCCCTTTCTTTTCCCTTGTTTTATAGTGTCACAAAGCCTGTCGGAGATCCATTCACACTATCAACTTAACATTTTGGGTACCAATGACTTTAATGTTTTAAGTTATGGCATGTATAGGGACTTGATCTTTTGTTATGTGTCATAATTGATTTGGCCAAATGTGTTGGCTTATGTTGGTTGACAATTCATTTTGTAAATGGCCTTTGAAATTGGCCAATGTTGATTTAAGGATATATATACATATGATGATGTCTTTCATGCATGTGGTAGTTTGCATGGTTTAAGTTGGTACGTAGGTGATGTTTGTATGTGATAAATGGTAGCATGTGAATAATGTATGGATGTCTTGATTGTGGCTGATTTGGTTGAATGTATATACTTCGATTGGTGCTATGTTTTGTTGTGTAGGTGTGTGCATGGAAGGGTAACAATATGGCTTCGAAAATAGCCTTATTTTTGTCCACACAGGTAGACACACGAGGGTGTGTCTAGGCCGTGTGTGACACATGGCTTGCCCCATGGGCGTGTGATCTAGCCGTGTGTCCCCTGCACCTTAATTGTTGCAAAACAGAATGCTCAGTATCGAGCACATCGGTAGAGACACAAGCATGTGTCTCAGCTGTGTGGACGGGACGGCCTCAAACACGGGCGTTTGCCCTGGCCGCGTGAAGTCTGCACCTATTTTATGAAAAATCAGGAAAATTAAATCGACCACACGGCCTAAGTACACGGGGGTGTATCTTGTCCATGTGACTTCTTTTTGTTCATGGATGACAATCAGAGAGTTACACGGGGTCTGGACACGGGCGTGTCCTAAGCCACACGAGTGTGTGGCCCCTATTTGATGAAAAAATTTTCTAAGTGTTGTGAAATTTTCTAAAGTTCTAGGTTCAATCCTGAACCACTTCCAAAACATGTTTTGGGCCTCATAGGCGCGTTATAGGGACGAGTTTAATGTATGTGAAAAGTTTTAAATTTGAATGGAAATTTATGTCTTGGTTTGTATGTTTCCTTATGTTTCATGATGCAGTAGTAAATTGTAGACGGAAGAAAATTGAATTGAAATGTCAGAATAATAAAACTCTCCAAATCGAATCAAATGATTTGAAGGGTTTACCAACTATAATGTCATTGATGTTAGCTCAGAAATATGTGAAAAAGGGATGCAATGTATATCTTGCATATGTACTTGATACAAAAGTGTCAGAAGCAAAGATTGAATTAGTAGTTGTTTGTGAATATCTAGATGTGTTTCTAGAAGAGTTACCGGGTTTACCACTGATCAAAGAGGTTGAATTTGCTATTGATTTAGTACTGGGAACATCACCAATATCGATAGCTCTGTATAGAATGGCTCTGATAGAGTTAAAAGAGTTAAAAGTTCAATTGCAAGAATTAATTGACAGAGGATTCACAAGAATTAAAAAGGGGTGCACCAATGTTGTTTGTAAAGAAAAAGGATGGTTCTAAGAGAATGTGTATAGACTATCGATAACTCAACAAAGTGACAATCAAGAATAAATATCCTCTACCAAGAATTGACAATTTATTTGATCAGTTGAAAGGTGCAATAGTGTTTTCAAAGATTGATTTGAGATCTGGTTATTATCAGTTGCGAGTTACAGACTCAGATGTGTCGAAGACAGCGTTTAGAATAAGGTACGGATATTATGAATTCCTTGTTATGCCTTTCGGATTGACTAATGCTCTTACTATTTTTAAGGATTTGATTAATCGAATTTTCATACCGTATTTAGACAAATTTGTGGTTTTATTTATTGATGACATTTTGATTTACTCTCGTGATGAATCTGAGCATGCCAAGCATTTGAGAATCGCGTTACAAACTTTGAGAGATAAGCAGTTGTTTTCAAAGTTTAGTAAATGTGAGTTTTAGCTACGAGAGGTTAGTTTTTTGGGACATATAGTTTTAGCCGAGGGTATCTGAGTTGACCCGAGTAAAATTTTTTTGGTTATAGATTGGAAGCTTTCGAGAAATGTATCCAAAGTCCGTAGTTTTTTGGGACTAGCCAGCTATTATAGACAATTTGTGAAAGGCTTCTAGATGATTGGGGCTTCGATGACACGATTTCTTGAAAAAGATGTTAAATTTGAGTGGTCAGAAAAATGTCACCAGAGCTTTGAGCAGTTGAAAGCACTATTGACAAAGGCACCAGTGTTAGTTCAGCCCGATTCGGGTAAAGAATTCGTAGTTTTCAGTGATGCATCGTTAAATGGCCTGGGTTGTGTTTTGATGTAGGAAGACGAAGTTGTAGCTTATGCCTCGAGACAGTTGAAGCCGCACGAAAAGAATTATCCGACGCACGATTTAGAGTTAGTTGCGATAGTGTTCACATTGAAAATTTGGCATCATTACTTGTTTGGTGAGAAATGCCATATTTATACCGACCACAAAAGCTTAAAAAATCTGATAACCCAGAAAGATTACAATTTGTGACAGCAGAGATGGTTAAAATTGCTAAAAGACTATGAATTAGTGATTGACTATCATCAGGGGAAAACAAACATAGTTGCTGATGCTTTGAGTCGAAAGTCCTTATTTACTTTACATGCTTTGAACACACAATTAGCTTTGTCTGACAAGGTTCGATTGAAAGTGAGATCGTTATTTCTAAAGTAGATTTGTAAGGCTCAAAAATTTGATAATGAATTGCAAGCAAAACGAACTCATTCTGAGTCAACTTCTGATTTAGAGTTTTGAATAAGGCTTGATGACTGTTTGATGTTTCGTGATAGAATATGTGTACTAAGAAATTCTGAACTCATTCGGAAGATTCTAAATGAAGCACACTGTAGTTGTTTATCAGTACATCCGGGAAGCACAAAAATGTATAACGATTTGAAACAGCTTTATTGGTGGCACGGCATGAAACTTGTTATCTCAGAATTTGTTATAAAATGTTTGATTTGTTAGAAAGTCAAAGCTGAGTATCAAGTACCGTCAGGTTTATTACAGCTTATTATGATTCCTGAGTGGAAGTGGGATAGAGTAACAATGGATTTCGTATCGGGTTTGCCCTTATCTTTGAAAAAGAAAGATGCGATCTGGGTTGTTGTTGACAGATTGACAAAGTCAACTCATTTTATTCTGGCACGTACAGATTTCTTAATTGAAAAATTAGCTGAGTTGTATATTTTCAAAATTGTGAGATTACATTGTGTTCCCCTATTTGTTGTTACGGACTGAGATCTGAGATTCACTTCGCGATTTTGGAAGAAATTGCAAGAAGCTTTAGCTACGAAGCTATATTTTAGCATGGCGTTTCACCCACAAATGGATGGTCAATCTGAACGAGCTTTTCAGATACTTGAGGATATGTTGCATTGTTGCATTCTTGAGTTTGAAGGTAGTTGGGAGAAATCTCTACCATTGATTGAATTTGCTTACAAGAATAGCTTCCAATCTAGTATAAAGATGGCACCTTATGAAGATCTGTATGGTCGTAAAAGTTGAGTGAACTTAGCAAAAATAAGATTCATGGGGTTGACCTGATCAGAGAGACTGAAGAAAAAGTGAAAGTAATTCGCGATAGTTTAAAAGTAGCATTTGATCGATTGAAATCCTACGTAGACTTGAAAAGAAAGATATTGAGTTCCAGATCGGGGATAAAGTGTTTTTGAATGTGTCTTCGTGGAAAAAGATATTGCGGTTTGGTCGGAAAGAGAATTTGAGTCCGCGATTCATCAGATCGTATGAGATTACTGATCGAGTTGGGCCAGTGGCATATCGACTATCTTTACTGCCTGAGTTATAGAAAATAGATAATGTGTTTCACGTATCGATGTTACAAAGATATCGATTCGACCCTTCACATGTCCTTTCACCGACTGAGGTTGAAATTTAGTCTGATATGACATATGCTGAAGAACCGATTCGAATTTCAGCTCATGAGATCAAAGAGCTGAGAAATAAAAGAATCGCATTAGTGAAAGTATTATGGCATCGACACGGGGTTGAAGAAGCTACATGGGAACCCAAGGATGTTATGAGAAAACAATACCCGAACCTATTCACTGGTAAGATTTTCGGGGACAAAAATCCCTAAGAGGGAGAGTTGTAACAGCCCGTTTTTAGTCAAATCAAAATAGTGGTTTTGAGACCACAAATCTGAGGTCAAAATAATTATTTTGTTATTATTTTAATATTTACAGTATGATATCATGTTGGTGTGAAAATTTCGTTAAGAAATTTTATCGTTTAATTACTTAATTTGAGAAAAAGGACTAAATCGCATAAATTGCAAAAGTGTTATTCTATTAGCTAAAAGTATATATTAGCTATGGTTTATTAAAGTTAAGGTCCTTATATTGTAATTAGACCAATATTAGTATGAGTGGTCTTACATGGACACATTATTAGGTGTTTAAATGGTTTATTAGTAAGGTCAATTTGGTAATTTGGTTATTATCATAATAATAAATAAATAAATAACCAAATTAATGGTGGATATCATCTTCTCCACCGATTTTTGGAAGAGAATAAACACCATTTTAGGGCTACCATTTGGCTAGAGCATTTTTTCTCATTAAAGTACGATTTTTGTCCCGTTTTTAATTATTTCTATGTTTTTGAGATCGTTGCAGCTAGTACTAGCCAGCCCAGGGACTAATTTGTAAAACTGTTAAAGATTTTGAATGATGCCATTGATGAATACATGAGTATTTTGATGTTTGATGATAGATTATGAATATTTGATGTTAGATAAACAAGTTTTGTTAAGTGATTTTTAGTAAAAATGCAAAATAGGGATTAAATTGAGAAAAGTGTAAAGTTAGTGGTTAAAATGTGAAATAAATGAAAATTATGGGTTTCTAGGCGCATTATGGTATTTTGGCTAGCATAGGTCTATTGTGAATTTTCATTAATTTGTGATTTTATAAAATAAGGACTAAATTGTGAAATATGTGAAATATGTGGGGCAAAAGTGTAAAAATGCCTTAAAGTATATGTTGGACTAAATTGAATGAATAATTGATTAAATTATTTAATTTTGATTATTTATAGATCAAGAAAAGAGGAATTCGGACTTAGATCGGGGGAAAAGCAAAGTAATTGAATAGTTAGTCTGTTCCGTTATTTCCATATACGATGTAAGTTCGTATAATTGAACTTAAATGTGTATCTATTTATTTGATGGATGAAATTGAGATAGTATTTATTATAATAGATAAATGTTGAGATATTAAATTTAGTGTACGGTTAAAGTAAACGAGATGTTGAATAAGACCATGGTTGGGCTATGGCAAATCGGATAATAAGACCATAATTGGGTTATGGCATGTGAATGTAAGACAACGGTAGGGCCTTGGCAATGTATGTGTAAGACCATAGTTGGACTATGGCATCAGAAAAATTGAAGTATTTGTATCGTAAGCATTTATAAGCCGGGGTGGTTTGATAAGAGAATTGTTGATAAATAGATAAGTATCGGTACAAATATGTACGAAAAACTAATTCAAGTAATGAGTTAGAATAAGTTGAGAACTTATGAGTTACGATATGGATAAACTTTATGCTAGCTCATTGTTTGATGCTTTAAATGTTAATTATGTTATCCATTTTGAAATGTTAATGACTATCGTGATTATTTCATAGTTACATACAAACTTACTAAGCTTTATAGCTTACTTTGTTTGATTTTTTATGTTTTATAGTTTTACGAAGCTAGCTCGGATACGTGGATCGTTAAAGACTTCATTGCACTATTGGACATCTATTTGGTACTTTTGAGTTGTGTAAATATGGTATATGGCATGTATAGGCTTGTGTTATTTTGGTATGTTTGATTAACATGTAATTAGGCCATTTGATTTGGCTTGTGATGATGAATTTGTTAATGTATAAAGATGTGTAAACGGCTTTGTTTTTAGTTAGGTAATTGACCTATATTAAGTAAATGAGGTTGAAGTAATAATGAATGTTTGGAATGATTTAACTAAATGAAATATATATGTGATTTATGTATAGTAAGGCAAATTGAATTTATAGGTATTTGAATAGGTGAATGGCATTGAATTGAATATTGAATTGGTTGAAATGGATATAGTATGATGGTGTATTGGCTAATGATTTTTGGCTGCATATTTGTGTCTTAAAATGGTACCAATTGATCTTGTATAGGTGTGTTCAAAATGGGTGGCAAAATGGCTTGGTAAATGGCTTATTTTTGTCCACACGGGCAGAAACACAGGTGTGTGTCTCAGCTGTGTGTGACACACGATCATGTTACACGGCCGTGTGTCCCCTAGTGTTGATTTTGAAAACAAGTCATTATGCTCCACACAGCCTCACACACCGGCGTGTGACTTGGCCATCTGGTATAAGTTAGTATACCCTACAGGTTGGACACGGCCTAGTACACGACCTGGCACACGGGGCGTGTATGGCCATTTTTAGGGTAGATGGGCTATCCACACGGGCGTGTGTTTTGGCCGTGTGACCCAAGTTAGAAAGTTACACGGGGTCGGACACGGGCTAAGACACAGCCATGTGCTCCCATTTCGAATGTCTACACGGCTTGTGACATAGGCGTGTCAGGTGGCCGTGCGGCGACACTGGCATGTGTCCCCTATTTTGAGAAATTCTTCAAAGCTCCGTAAAAGTTTCATAAGTTATCATTTTAGTCCCGAACCACTCCCAAAGCAGGTTTAAGGCATCGTAGGCTCGTATAAGGGATAAATAGATTGAATTTGAATGATGATTGTAAGAAATGAATGAATGTATGAGAAAAGTATGTTTATATGTATTGTAAGTCTGGTAATGTTCCAAAACCCTATTCCAACATTGAATATGGGTGAGGGGTGTTACAAACACACGCGTCCGTGTGGCTAGCCTGTGTGCCCTAAAAATGGTCATACAAGCCCGTGTGTCAGGCCGTGTGCTATGCCATGCCAAACTTGTAAGGTATACTGACTTATCCCACACGGCCAAGTGACACGTCCATGTTTGAGGCTGTGTGAAGCATACTGACTTGATTTCAATTTCAACGCCAGGGGACACACGGTCGTTTACTTGACCGTGTGTCACACACGGCTGAGACACATGCCCGTGTGGATAAAAATAGGCTATTTCCAAGCCAATTTGCCACCAAAAAATTGCATTTACCTACACAACCCAAATGGAACCAATTCATAGCATAAATGAACATCTAACTTATATATAATCAAAGCTAAATCATTCCATTTCTATTACCAACAATCAACATGCTTGCAAACTCATGTTTTACTTATTCAAAACATACCAAAAACACATATACAAATCAACTAATTAAACCTTTACCAAACATACATCATTTTGCACCAATTTACAAGCATAACCATTTTCAATTCATCAACTATTAGCTAACTTAAGAGTTGCATTAAACAAGCCATTTCCAAGCAAACATGGACCACATCACTAAGAGGCATTAACACACAAATATATACAACACATAATTGCCAAAATAAGCCAACTTACATGGCTAACATACAATCAAACATTTAGTATTTACAAGCCAAGACAAATGGCCAAAATCATGCTACAATACCAAAATGACTCAAAGTCCCTATACATGCCATATACTTAAAATACCAAAGTTCTTAGGTACCAAGAGATAGGTAGATAGTGTGAAGCGATCTCCGACGATCCCCGAATCTGAGCTAGCTTTGATAACACTATAAAACACGAGAAAAATAAACAAAGTAAGCTGCAAAGCTTAGTAAGCTCGTATGAAATAAACTCAATGCAATCTCACAAATATAATTCAGTAATTTGAATATACCAACATATAGCTTACATTAATTAACAAACCTTTCAAATACTCAATTATTAAAGTGTACACTTCCTTCAAAAGTTTCCTGGATTTGAAACTTATATAATTCATGTACATACCTGTATCATCTAGCATCAATCTCATACTCATCCACATCTATCGTTTACCCGTTAAGCCATTCGGAATAGAAGTCCGATACTCAAGGGTCTCACACGATAAATACCTATACCATGGCCCAAAGCCAAATCAAGGTAACTTATATCTGAAGTAATGATATCATGGCTCGAAGCCAAATCAGCTGATATTCATGGCCCGTAGCCAAATCGGTATAAGTCGTACCCGAAGTGCTAATATCATGGCCCGAGCCAAATACATGTATCCCCTAATGACATGTCACTAGTATCCTAAACTATTCCTAAGGTTCAACAGGGATTTAGAATGCCAAATTTCTATTGAGTCAATGTCAAACTTATCCGAAGTCTCATATTCACAACTTATACAGTATCAAAGCATTTAAAATACATTTATAATGAAATTTATCACATACGAACTTACCTCGAATGTGGAAACAACGAAGTAAGTCGTTTCGTCGATAACATTCGTTTTTCCCCGATCTAGGTTCGAATTCCACTTTTCTTGATCTAAATATATTCAAAATTAACTTATTTAATCATCTATTTATTCAATTCAATCCAAAATATACATTTGAGCTATTTTACACATTAGCCCCTAAACTTTCACATTTTTACAATTTAGTCCTTATTACACAAAATCACAAATTCATGCAAATCTCGAAACACCCATGCTTAGCTAAATTACCATTACACCCCTAACAGCCCATTTTTTCATTTATTTCACATTTTAACCACAAAGTTTCAACATTTCTCAATTTAATCCTTATTTTGCATTTTCACTAAAAAATCACTTAACAAAACATGTATATCTATCAACAAGCATTTAAAATCTATCAAGAAACTTCAAAAATCATACATATTCATCAATGACATCATTCAAAATCTTTAACAATTTTGCAAAATAGTCCCTAGGCTAGCTAGTACTAGCTGCAACGATTACAAAAACATAGAAATCATTAAAAACGGGACAAAAATTGTACCTTAATTGACCAAAATATCTTGGCGAAATGAACCCTAAAGAAATAGCTTTTCTTCTCCTCAATATTCGGCTATGGTGAAGATGAGCATACTAAAATTTGGTTTTGTTTTTATTTAATTTACTTTTATTAACTAATTACAATTTTAACCTTAATGATAACCTTTAAAAATCACTTAATGCTTGTCCATCTTTGTCCAATCACAATTAGAATAGTCTAATTACCACTTAAGGACCTTAAATTTAAGGTTCTATAGCTATTAGACACCTTTAGCTATTAGAACTCAAGTTTTACACTTTACGCGATTTATTCCTTTTTATCAAATTGACCCATCAAACGATAAAATTTCTTAACAAAGTTTTCACACCAACATAATATCATCTTGAAGACATTAAAATAATAATAAAATAAATATTTTGACCTCATATTTGTGGTCTCGAAACCACTATTCCAATTTGACTAAAAACGGACTATTACAACTCTCCCCCCTTAGGGATTTTCGTCCCTGAAAATCCTACCAATGGAAAGGTTAGGATACTGTTTTCTCATAGCTTCCTCGGGCTCCCACATTGCCTCTCAAACTCTGAGTCATTGGCAATGTACTTTCATGAGATCCATGCTTATATTTCTCAACTGTTTAACCTCACGTGCTAGAATTCTGATCAGTTATTCATTGTACGTCATATCGGGTTGAATTTCAATTTATGACGGAGAAATTACATCTGATGGATCTAATCGATAATGGTGTAACATCGGCACATGAAATACATTATGAATCTTTTCTAACTCTGATGGTATGGCTAGTCGATATGCTACTGGCCCTATTCTTTCGATGATCTCATATGGCCCGATGAAACGCGGACTTAACTTGCCTTTGCGACCAAATCTAAGGATTTTATTCCACGGAGATACTTTCAAAAACACTCTATCATCAATCTAAAATTCAATGTCTTTCTGTTTCAAGTCTGTGTATGATTTCTGCTAATCTGAAGCTGCTTTCAAACAATCACGAATTACTTTCACTTTTTCTTTGATTTTTCTAACCAAATCAACCCCGTGAATCTATTTCTCACTTAGCTCAGTCTAGTACAATGGAGTTAAGCATTTGTGACCATACAATGCTTCATACGGTGCCAACTTTATGCTTGATTGAAAATTGTTATTATATGCAAATTCAACCAACAACAAATATTTCTCCAAGTTGCCTTCGAACTCTAAAACACAACATCGGAGCATATCTTTAAGGATCTAAATTATTCGTTCAGATTATCAGTCAGTTTGAGGATGGAAAGCTGTACTAAAATTCAATTTCGTACCCAGAGCTTCTTGCAATTTCTTCCAAAATTGTGACGTAAACCTCGGATCTCTATCCGAAATAATCAAAACTAGCACCCCGTGCAATCTAACGATCTCAGCAATGTACAATTAAAATAATCTATCGAGTGAATAGTCAGTAAGTATCGGGATGAAATGTGCTGATTTTGTTAATAGATCAACGACAACCCAAATAACATCTTTCTTTTTCAGAGACAAAGGCAATCTTGATACGAAATCCATTTTAACTTTGTCCCATTTTCACTCTGGTATCATCACAGGCTGTAGCAAACCCGAAGGTACTTGGTGCTCGGCTTTCACTTACTGACAAATCAAACACCTTGATACAAATTCAGATATGTCTCACTTCATACCCGACCACCAATATAATCGTTTCAAATCATTGTACATCTTAGTACTTCCAGGATGAACGGATAAACAACCACTATGTGCCTCGTGCAAAATTTTCTGAATGAACTCAGAATTCTTTGGTACACAGATTCTGTTTCGGAACATTAAACAATCATTGGCTCCGATCTGAAAGTCTGAATTACTATTCGATTCACATTGCACTCTTTTAGTTTGTAACTTAGTATCACACTTTTGAGCTTTGCAAATTTGCTGAAGAAAAACCAGTTTAGCTTTCAACTCTGCTATTATCGAACCATCATTAGACAAGCTTAGTTGAGTATTCATCATTCTCAAAGCAAATAGAGATTTTCTACTCAAAGCATCTGGGACTACATTTGCTTTCCCCGGATGATAATCAATTACTAACTCATAATCTTTCAATAGCTCGAGCCATCTCCGTTGTTGTAAATTTAAATCTTTCTAAGTCATTAAATACTTTAAAATTTTGTGATCAGTGAAGATATGACACATCTCGCCATATAAATGATGTCACCAAATTTTCAATGCGAAAACAATAGCAGCCAACTCTAAATCATATGTCGAATAATTCTTTTCGTGCAGTTTCAACTGTCTGGAAGCATAAGCTAACACTTTTCCCTCTTGCATCAATACACAACCCAAACCATTCAATGACGTGCCGCTGTAAATCACAAATTCCTTACCCGATTTAGGTTGAATCAACACTAGTACCTCAATTAACAATGCTTTTAACTGATTGAAACTCTGTTGACATTTCTTGGACCATTCAAACTTTATATCTTTCTGTAACAGTTTGGTCATCGGTCTAGCAATCATCGAGAACCCTTTTACAAAACGTCGATAGTAGCCAGCTAAACCCAAAAAGCTTCTGACCTCGGATACATTTCTAGGTGGTTTCCAATCAACAACTACTGAAATCTCACTCGGATCAACTCTTATACCTTCCGCTGAAATAATGTGCCCCAAAACTTCGACTTTTCTAAGCCAAAACTCACACTTACTGAATCTGTTTATCTCTCAAGGTTTGAAACACAATTTTCAAATGCTCAGCATGCTCAGACTCATCTCGAGAATAAATTAGAATGTCATCAATAAACACAACAATAAATCTATCTAAATACGGTCTAAAGATCTGATTCATCAAATCCATAAAGACTGCAGGAGCATTAGTTAGTCCAAAAGGCATAACAAGGAGTTCATAATGTTCGTACCTCATTCTAAATGCTATTTTCGGCACATCTAAATCTTTCACTCGCAGCTGATAATAACTAGATCTCAAATCAATATTTGAAAACATTGTTGCTCCTTTCAACTGATCAAACAAATCATCTATTCTTAGCAACGGATACTTCTTCTTTACTGTAACCTTGTTGAGCTGTCGATAGTCAATACACATTCTCATTGACTTGTCTTTCTTCTTTACGAACAAAACTGGCGCACCCTAGGGAGAAAAACTTGGTCGTGCAAAACCTTTATCTATCGACTCTTGCAACTGAGATTTCAACTCTTTTAATTCTATCAGAGCTATTCTGTAAGGAGCTATAGATATTGGCATTGTTCCTACTACCAATTCAATAGCAAAGTCAACATCTCTGATCGGTGGTGATCTAGGCAACTCTTCTGGAAATACATCCGAATATTCGTAAATTACTAGGGCTGGTTCGATCTTCGATACAGACACTTTTTTATCTAGTATATAAGCAAGATATGCTTCACAACCTTTTCTCACATATCTCTGAGCTGACACAGACGAAATCACAACAGGCAATCCACTCGACTCATCTGATTCAATTTGAAGAATTTCCCTGTTCTGACATTTCAGTTCAATGATTTTTTGTCTACAATTCACAATGGCATCATGTAGAGTCAACCAATCCATTCCCAGAATCACATCGAACTCATCAAACGGCAACAACATCAAGTCAGCTAGAAAATAGTAACCCTGAGTCATTAAAGGATAGTTCTTGCATACTTTATCAACTAGAACATACTTGCGTAATGGGTTTGATACTTTAATCACAAATTCAGTTGACTCAATAGGAAAACTCTTACTAAACATTAAATTCATACAGATATACGAATGAGTCAATCCAGGATCAATCAATGCAATCACATTAGTGTCGTAAAAAGAGAATGTATCAGTAATAACATCAAGGGACAACGCCTCTTTGCAAGCGAGAATAGCGTCGGCTCTAGTAGGTGCTCTAGCCTTGGATCTAATAGTTGAGTCCTTTGTCACTCCTTTTCCACTAGACATATTTCCAACATTCCTCGATGGTCTCCCTCTCGCAGTCGTGTTGCTCTGTCTTGCATTGTAAAATTTATCTTTCTTGGAAAACTTTGGGCAATCTCTAATAAAGTGATCTTGTAACACCCATTTTCCGTATTCAATGTCGAAACAGGATACGAGGCATTACCGGACTCACATCACAAGAAACCATACAATTCCGAGTCATAAATTTTCATCAAAACTAAAATCATTTGCATTCAACCATAAAGTCCCTAATATGAGCCTTTGAGGCCCAAAACATGTTTTGGAAGTGGTCCGGGACTAAACCGAGAACTCAAGGAATTTTTATAAAACTTAAAATTTTTTTGCTATAAGTAGGGGTCACACACCCGTGTGGTTTTGGGACACACTCGTGTGGGCAGTCCATGTGGTCACACACGCCCGTGTCCCTAACTTGTGTAACTCTCTATTTTGTAATGCATGAACAAATTGATGTCACACGGCCAAGTTACACGCCCGTGTGCAAGGCTGTGTGGTAAATTATATTTTCATAAAATAAGTGCAGACTTAGAAAATTTTTGCTATAAGTAGTGGTCACACACCCGTGTGGTTTTGGGACACGCTCGTGTGGGCAGGCCGTGTGGTCACACACGCCCGTGTCCCTAACCCGTGTAACTCTCTGTTTCGCAATGCATGAACAAATTGATGTCACACAGCCAAGTTACACGCCCGTGTGCAAGGCCGTGTGGTAAATTATATTTTCATAAAATAGGTGCAGACTTCACACGGTCGAGACACACGCCCATGCCTGAGGCCGTGTCCCTCACACGGCTAAGGCACATGCTCGTGTCTCTGCCCGTGTGCTCAATTCTGAGCATTATGTTTCTCAAAATTAAGGTGCAGGGGACACACAGCCAGAACACATGCCCATGCGGCAGACCGTGTGTCACACACGGCTTAGACACATGCCCATGTGTCTACCCGAATGGACAAAATAAAGTCTATTTATCAAGCCATTTGTCACCCTTATTTACACCTGCACACACACAAGTTCAATGGCATAATCCATGGCATGTTTAAACAACCAAAACATCCATAATCGAGGCTAAATCATATCATTCATTACCAACACTTAACATATTTACTATAGCATAATTTACCAAATCAATTCATACCAAACTCACATTCACAAGTATCAACATGAATACTTTCATCATGCATAATTCTACTTAGATTTCCTAGCACACCAAAGGACCCATCTCATCCATTTCACAGCAAGTCATTTAACCATAATAAACACATAGCAACCTATTACAAAACATAAAAACAAGAAGGCACTAACACATATACTTATATAAATAGGCTTACAATCATTTTAGCCAAAATAAGCTAATTACATGGCTAAATACCAAATCACCTTAAACAAATATAAGACAATACATTTGACCAAATCAAATGACACATATAACAAAATGACCAAGTCCCTATACATGCCACACTCTCAAAATGTTTTAAAATCATCGGTACCCAAAAGACAATTTGATAGTGTGATGCGACTTCCGACGATCTCTAATCTCGAGCTAGCTTGGTGACACTATAAAATATTGAAAATAAAATGAAGTAAGCTATATAGCTTAGTAAACTCGTATGAAGAAATAAGCAACCTTATCATACATTAATCATGCAAGTAATATAACATAAGATAACATAATTTACCATAATCTCATGATCATAATTCGCTTCCATCACAACTTACCTTGTAACCTTCATTTCAAGAATTTATAATCATAAGCTTCAAGTACATACGTGTACCATCTCGTAACAACTTTACACTTATTCTCATCTTTGACATACCCATGAACCACTCGAAATAATAATGTCGGATACTTGGGAATCTTGCACACTAAGGACCACATATGTAGCCAATGCTACCTCAATCTCATATCGTATAATTGCTCACTCTCGAGCTAATCAAAGGGCCTGCTCACACAAGCTGTCAAGTAACCGCAACATATGTCAGTATAGTTAGCCACTGGTAGGACATACGAGACCAGCACTAGGATCACATAATCACATAACCACATAACACATGGTAAACCTAGTGACATGTCACTTGTATCCTAATCTATTCCTAAGGTTCAAACAGGATTTCTTGCTTATCGAATCGTCGTCGAACTCGTCCATAAAGTTAAACTCATCCACATAATCAATCATATAGTTCATGCAATATTAAAGAATTTAAATACAATTATATTAAAGCTTATTTAACATACGAACTTACCTCAGTTACAAAAATGACTATTAGTTCGATTTAGTCCACAACCTTGTTCTTTCTCCGGTCTAAGCTCGATCTTTGTTTATCTTGATCTATAATATCAAATTTAACTTATTTAATCAACACACTATTCAATTCAGCCCAAAAACACACTATGGAAAAAATTACATTTTTGCCCCTAACCTTTTGACATTTTTACAATTTAGTCACTAGGCTCGTAAAATGAATTTCTTTCAATTTCCTCACAACCCAAGCCTAGCCAAACCTTTTTCATGCTCATGACAGCCCGCGTTTTTCATTTATTCACATTTTTCTACTCATTTTATAGACTTTTACAAATAAGTTCCTATTTGTCGTTTTTATCAAAAATCACTTTACAAAAGTCGTTTAACAAAAAACAAACATGCATTTTCTACAATCAAACATCAAAATACATACATGTTCAATATGGGTAAAATTTTGAACTTCACCTTTCTTTCAAATTAGTCCTTAAAATAGCTAAATCAAGTTACAACGATCTCAAAAATATAAAAATCGTTAAAAACGGGACAAGAACTGACTTACAATCGAGCTTGAAAGTGGCTAAAACACTAGCTATATCTTCTCCTTGTGAAATTCGGCCATGGGGGACTAATTTGAAGAAGATGACATCTTTTATTTGTTAAATTTTGTCTTTATTTACCAAATGACTAAAATGCCCTTAATGAAAAACTTCAAAATATCACCTAACCATGTCCATTTTTGTCCATCCTAGAGTATAATGGTCTACTTACCATTTAAGGACCTCTAATTTAAGGATTCATAGCAATTAGACACTTTTAACATAGAGAACTCAAGTTTTGCACCTATTGCAATTTAGTCCTTTTAGTCAAATAGGAAACTCAATCGATAAAATTTCTTAACGAAATTTTCACACAATCATTCAATCATACTGTAGACCTTAAAATAATAACAAAATAAATATTTCTACATTGGATTTGTGGTCTCAAAACTACTACTCTGATTTGACCCAAAAACGGGCTATTACAGATCTGGCAAACCACATTTGAAACAAGTTTTATTACTCTTCTTCCAGTACTCTCCAAAATGTCGTCTCCCATAATATTGACACTCAATTTTATTGTTCCTCACACTGCCAGCGCTCGAGACAGAAGTTGCTTGAGCTTTAGAACTCACATGTTGTTTTCCATGATCTCTATTCTGTTATCCCACTGATGCATTCGATCTACTATATAAATCTCAAGATTTCTTTGATGAAGAATGATAAGATTTATTCAGCAGTCTTTTCCTTGAATCTCTAGCCTTTGAATCAGCTTTCCTGTTTTCTTGACTAAAGTCTTCGGCTTTACAAGCTCGGCCAACTAATACAACAAATTCCTTCAAATCCAAAATTCTGACTAGAAGTTTAATATCTTTGTTCAACCCATCAACAAATCGTTTGTACATGATTTCTTTAGTAGAAACAAACTCTCGAGAATATTTACTCAACCACACGAATTCTCTCTCATACTCGGTTATGGTCATACGACCCTATTTCAATTCTAAAAACTCTTTATGCTTTTGATCTAGAAACAGTTGGCTTATGTATTTCTTTTAAAACTCGGTCTGAAAGTACTCCCAGTTGACCTATTCTCTAGGTACCACAGATACTAACGTACTCCATCACTAATATGCGGTGTCCCTCAAAAGTGATAAAGCACATTTTAAACACTTAGCCCGTGTGCAAGAAAGCTCATCAAACACTCGAATCGTATTTTCAAGCCAAAACTTGGTTCTCTCAGGATCATCGTCAACATTAGCTCTGAACTTTTCAACCCCGTGTTTACGGGGCTTATCAACTGGAGGCATATTCAATCTTAAAAGTTTGACACCTTGAAGAGCTACGAGAACCAGTTGAGGATTAGAAGGGGTTAGAGGTTGTTGAGCAGCTGAGTTTGTTTGAATATATTGCATGAACCATTCGTTCATCATTTGGAAGAAAGCTTTTTTAGCCTTTCCTCCCTGACTACCTGTCACGAGCCTAAATTCAGACGACGCTGTCCCTTGAGCGGGAGCTGGCGTATTACTTTCAACTTTATCAGTTATAGCTCGATTGGGATCCATTTACTATATGAAAACACATTTTAAAATATCAAGAGTCATCACACTATCACAGTTTATATATGGCATGTATAGCTAGACTCTCACATACACTACATTAGTTCTAGAATCGACTAAACCGTAGCTCTAATACCAATAAATGTAACACCCATCAACCGTATTCAATGTCAGAATAGAGTTACGGAGTGTTAACAAACTTATAAAATAATTAAACCACTACTTAGCATACATTTTCACAATTTAATCATTCATCATTCAATCTCAATCAATTTGTCCCTAATACAAGCCTACGAGGCCCTAAACATACATTGGGAGTGGTTTGGGACCAAACCTATAACCTTGAAAACATTTGTAACACTTATAATTTTTTTCTTAAAATAGGGGACACACACCCGTGTGGCTCGCTCGTGTGTCTCACACGGCTACCAGACACGCCCGTGTCACAAGCCATAAGGATATTCGAAATGGGAGCACATGGCCATGTCCCAACCCGTGTCTGACCCCATGTAACTCTCTAACTTGGGTCATACAACCAACACACACGCCCATGTGGCTAGCCCGTGTGCCCTAAAAATGGCCATACACGTCCGTCTGTCAGGCTGTGTGCTA
The DNA here is from genome assembly GCA_025698465.1 of Gossypium longicalyx. Classification (NCBI taxonomy): domain Eukaryota; kingdom Viridiplantae; phylum Streptophyta; class Magnoliopsida; order Malvales; family Malvaceae; genus Gossypium; species Gossypium longicalyx. The sequence goes on along the minus strand of CM046997.1, from coordinate 71,052,217 downwards.
TGCTGTGCCAAACCTATAAAGTATATTGACTTATGCCACACGGCCAAGTTACACACCCTTGTGTAAGGCTATGTAAAGCATACTGACTTGATTTTAATTTCAACACCAGGGGACACACGACCGTGTACTTGACCCTGTCTCACACACAGCTGAGACACACTGCTGTGTCTTCGCCCGTGTGGACAAAAATAGGCTATTTACCAAGCCAATTTGCCACCCAAAAATTGCATGTACCTATACAACCCAAATGGTATCAATTCATAGCATAAATGAACATCTAATTTATCCATAATCAAAGCTAAATCATTCCATTTCTAATACCAACAACCAACATGCTTACAAACTCATGTTTTACTTATTCAAAACATACCAAAAACACATATACAAATCAACTAACTAAACCTTTACCGAACATACATCATTTTGTACCAATTTACAACCATAACCATTTTCAATTCATCAACTATTAGCTACCTTAAGAGTTGCATTAAACAATCCCTTTCCAAGCAAACATGGACCACATCACTAAGAGGCATAACACACACATATATATACAACACATAATTGCCAAAATAAGCCAACTTACATGGCTAACATACAATCAAACATTTAATATTTACAAGCCAACACAAATGGCCAAAATCATGCTACAATACCAAAATGACTCAAAGGCTCTATACATGCCATATACTTAAAATACCAAAGTTCTTAGGTACCAAGAAATAGGTAGATAGTGTGAAGCGATATCTAACGATACCCGAATCCGAGCTAGCTTTAATAACACTATAAAACACAGGAAAAATAAACAAAGTAGGCTATAAAGCTTAGTAAGCTCGTATGAAATAAACTTAATGCAATCTCACAAATATAATTCAGTAATTTGAATATACCACCATATAGCTTACATTAATTAACAAACCTTTCAAATACTCTATAACATCCTGAATTAGGGCCTAGTCGGAACAATGGTTTTGGGACCACAAATCTAACATAAGAAAATTTATTTTCATTATATTTTTATGGTCTACAATTTCGCAGAATAATTTCATGAAAATTTCATTTGAAAATTTTGACTTTGGGCACTCAATTTGGTCAAAATGACTAAATTGTAAAAAGTGCAAAAGTTGAGTTCTACATGTTAGAGGTGTCTAATTGTTATGAAATTTTAAATGGGAGGTCCTTAAATGGTAATTAGACCATTGTATAATTTTTTGGACAAAAATGGACATGAAATGGGTGAAATAGAATATTTTTAAGTGAGGGGCATTTTTGTAATCTAGTAATTAAAATGAATTAAAAATAAAATAAAAGCCAAAATTTCTTGTTCATCTTCTTCCTTGGCCGAATATGACATGAAGAAACCATGTCTAGGGTTTTCCAAGCTTCTAAGTGTTGGAACACCGGTGCCTCCAAGGCGCAGCAAAAAATTAAAAATCCGACGATCCAAACCAAGGATCCATGTGTAAGGAACGAATCGGAGAGATAAAAAGGTTTCGAAATTACCGAAACTTCAATCTGAATAGACAGCGACGCCTAGGCAATAGGAATGCTGAACCACTATCGAACCAAGCTGCAACCTTTTCCGATGTCGGCCTCTACGTAGTCCACCCGATTGACAATGAACTGTAGAAATCCCAAAAAACTATTTTCAGAGAGTATTTTGCTAAACGGCTGCTAGACCACTTTGCATATTTTCGGGCTAGTTTTATATATATTCTTTTTAGGGTTTTTACCCTTGCTATATATAACTCCCTCTTAATTGGTATATATTTATAACGAATTTTAATTCATTAAAATTAATCCGAACATAATATTTATCATTCAAATAAATATAATAATGTTTAACCGAAAAATTATAATTACATTAATTATAATAAAGATTTCGGTAAACTATATTTATTTAAACTTATATACGAACTAAATTCATATATCAATAAAATTACGTTCTGATTATGTGTACAACATCCTTGTACATATATAGTATGTTCAACAATTTGATTGCCCAATTAAATTAATTCTATAATTAATTTAATTCATGTGACAACCAAGTAATATACCAACTATGTTTTACCTCGTTCATTTCAACCATAGGGTGTGACCCTATAGGTTCTTGTAACGTTAGCAATAATATTAGAACGATTCTAATGTTACAAACAATGAGTGGCATCTAGCAATGCATCAATGCTACCTAAGTTACAAGAAGTCATGATTCGACATAACCTTTTGTGATTAACCTGTCATGCATTAATCCTTAAGTCCTATATCTTTGGAATGGACACAAGTCATGGAATAGTCACACTTGCATAGTCCATCCCATGTTTCTTGATACCTTGAGTAGACTATGATACACAAATAAGTATGACATCTCATATCAACTTATTTGAGCATGGCCATGCATTTCTAGCCTCACTCAATCAAGTGGCCTAAGATATTACTCCCATTATGTAGGAGGGACTTATCCTATATTGATCAACTATATCCCTCAACATAGATTGTGGTATATCCAACATCGATCTTCATAGAACAACCAAGATTCACGGTGTTTGTTTGATCAGTATCAAAATATACAACTCACGATGTTGGGATAAAGATGATCTCAAGTATGAGGATCATATACATATTAATCACTATGAGTAATGTTGTGACAATTACATAATAATCCAAGAAACATACTCATAGCGAATCATCTAATATGTTGTTCTCTAACACACATATTCATGTATTGATTCTGACACTCCATATCAATGACAACTCTTTATCATCAATCAACTACATGTTAGTCTTAATGCATTATTATTGTCCTAGCCAACAACAATACTTGACTAAGGATCTTTTGAGAATAATCATATTATTCTCGTGACATTATTATAAAGCAGTTTATTTATGCACACGAAAAGAAACTGGAATAATAATGGCAACGCCTTATATTAATAAACATGATAAACCAAGTATGTTATTACAACCATCTCGTGATTGATCTTTGGGCATACTCTTACACTAAGCTTGATTGTAAGTCCGTTCTTTCCCCGTTTTTAATGATTTTTACATTTTTGAGCTAGGGTATCGTCATGGGTAAATTTCCAAAATAAAAATGCATGCATATCATTCATGGGTAAATTTCTACCATTTATTTGAGCTAGGGTTTGTGTTTAAAAATTTACCCATGAATGATATGCATGTATTTTTATCTTTAATGGTAGAATATGAAGGCTCGGTGTGTAATAAACGACTTTTGCTAAGTGATTTTCGGTAAAAATGCTTAAAAGGACTAAATTATAAAAGTTATAAAATTAGTCATAAAAGGGTGATTTAGTGGAAATTTGGGGCTGCCATAGTTATGAAAATGATTCGGCTAGGCTTGAAATGCAAGGAAATTGAATAAAAATCATTTTACGAGCATTAGGGAAAAGTGAAAATATGTGAAAGTTTAGGGGTCAAAATGAAAATTTGTAAAAATATGATTTTTGGACACATATGAGTAATTCGACTAGTTATTAGGCTAAATGTGAAATTATAGATCAATGAAAACAAGATTTGGGCTTAGAACGAGGTTGAACAAGGTTAAGTACAAACTCGAAATAAATAGTCGTACTCGAAACTGAAGTAAGTTCATATGTCAATAATAATGCAATGATATTATTGTTCATGCTTGAACTCAAATTGATGTGTCAACATTGTGTGATGAATATTTATATAGTTGATATGAAGATTATATATTGTGACAAATGCCTAAATATAATTATGTGCCATACCATGTTTATTTCATGGACTAATGTCCAAATAAACATGAAAATGTGTTGAATTGAATGTATATTTCATGATCATCTATGCTTATTGGTATACTTGGTGAAAAGAGAAAATCCTGGTTAAATAAAAAGGGATATCTGATGGACACGCTATTCTTACATGATACGAGATCCTGTATCTGTTGCAGAAAATGATTTAGCTCAAATGGGTAATCTGTTGATCTCGGTATAGAAAGGATCTAGCCCAGACGGGTGTTCCTTGAGTGATCGAGACTCCCAAAGAATATGTGTGTATTATGGATTTAGCCCGAACGGGTAATCCGATTAGGGTCTGAATTTAGCCTGGACTGGTAATTAAGATCCGAGCTCATTGAGAGTGTTTGTCAATACAAGGGATTTAGCCTGGACTGGTAATCCCGACATCACTATATGAGTTTATATTACAGGGGATTTAGCCTGGACTGGTAATCCCGCCGTAAGATGTGAGGTTCGCGGGAGTGCTTGCTTGAAAACAATCACTTGTATGACTTGACGGTGAATGAGCTATCCATCGAGATTTCTGAGAAATTCAATGGGTATTAGAATGAATAATGCGATAAAATCCCGAGATGGGCATGGTTATAAAGGTAAAATTTAATTGATATGCTACAGATATGTACAAGTACGTACATTATATTCATAAATGACGCCTTATTGAAAGGTGATAAATGATGAGTAAGCAAATTCATGCATATGTATGTGTATACATGATAAACAAGTAAAAAGGTTTGAAAGATAAACCATCCTTATGCTTATGATTATGAATTGTGTTGTAATACCATGTTAAATTACATTGTGTAATGAGATATGGGTTTCATGAAATGATGAGTCCATGATCAATGAGCTTATGATAGTTACTATGAATTTGCACTAAAACAGTTTTGGACAACAGCAATGGTCCGACTTTGAAAATCCACCAAAAATAATGGAAATTGAGTTAGAGACTGAATAAAATATGACATTAAAGCTTATTTGGTCTAGTTTCAGATAAAGGAAATGGTTCTAGTAAAGGAAATGGTTCTAGTAAAGGAATCTCATATGATGAGATATTTGAATTCTTGTTAGACAGAGTCAGAATGAGTTTGGAATCCCCTATTCTGACTTGGGAAAATCACTAGAAATTGTACAAAAAGAATTATGAGTTAGAATCATATGAATAAAATCTTTAATGAGTCTACTTTTAGGAGAAAGAGATGGGAACATTATCCGAGTCTCGTACTATGAGATATTTGATTTTTACTAGATAAAGGTCAAGGCTGTCAGATAGCGAAACATGGGAGAATTTAAAGAATAAACTATACTTATTGGCTAGACCAAAAATTTTGGAAATTTTATTGTAAGAAGATAAATGAGTCTAGTTTCAGGAAAATTAATGGATCTTAATTTGGAGTTTCGTAGCTCCAGATATAAATAAAGAAGTAACTACGACTCGAGAAAACAGCCTAACCAGAATATGAGTAAAAGTGTCATTATGGTTGATTGCCTAAGGAAACATGTTGTTATAATGCTTATTATTTTCATATGGACTTACTAATATTTAAGCTTACTCCCTCCTCTCCATTTCCTTAGTGTTCTTATGTCGGCTTGGGGTTGGAGATCGTCGGAGGTAGAATCACACTATCAAGCTATCAACTCCAGAGTATTGTCATACGTGTATTAAACACTTTCAAGTGAGTGGCATGTATAAGGACTAGTTTTTATATTAGATGTTTTTATGATTAGCCAAATGTATCAGCTTATATTGATCTATTGTATATAGCCATGAGATGTGGCTTATTATGGTTATGGCTTGTAAGCCTAATTATTCCTGTTATGGGTTAATGCATGTCGTGTGATTATAATTGGTTGCTATGAATAATTAGTATAACACATGTACACGATGAATGCCCTAGAACCATTCGAGGTGGTTGTGGCCATGGAATGAATATGTGGCCTGGTAGTAAGTTGATAATGATTAAACATGGACAATTGTAGAATGTGTAGAGATTAAGTTTTGGGTAATAAACGTTTGTAAGACAACATGCAAATTATTTGATTAAATCTTTCTCAAGGTAGATTAATCATTAAATTGATGCTATAATTTGGGTCCATGATGTGTAAAGTATGAGAAAGAATTAAGGAAAACATAAGGCTTGGAAAATAGCCTAAGTGTTGGCTACACGGGTAGAGACACGGCCATGTGTCTCTGCCGTGTGGAGGACACGGTCTAGCACACAGGCGTGTGGATCAATTTGTTTGGCTGACGTCATAAACAAAGAGTTACACGGGATGAGGACACGGGCGTGTCCCAAGCCACATGAGCATGTGTGACCACATGGCCCAACCCACACAGGCGTGTGACTCTCCAAAGCAAGAAAATTGGTTAAGTTGTCCAAAGTTTATCGAAAGTTCTCGGTTTAGTCCCGAACCACCCCGATGCATGTTTTAGGCCTCAAAGGCCTGTATAAGGGACAATATGCATGTGTTTGAAATGTTTTAATTTTGGGCAAAAATTTTGAGGTCCGGTTTTGCATGTTGTGAATGTTTAAGTCCGGTAATACCTCAAACCCTGTCCCGGCGTCAGATACGGGTAAGGGGTGTTACATACTCAATTATGAAAGTATACACTTTCTTCACAAGTTTCCTTAATTTGAAACTTATATAATTCATGTACATACATGTATCATCTAGCATCAATCTCATACTCATCCACATCTATCGTTTACCCGTTGAGCCATTCGGAATAAAAGTCGGATACTCAAGGATCTCACACAATAAGTACCTATACCATAGCCTGTAGCAAAATCAAGGTAACTTATATCCGAAGTACTGATATCATGGCCCGAAGCCAAATTAGCTGATATTCATGCCCGAAGCCAAATCGGTATAACTCACACTAGAAGTGCTAATATCATGGCCCGAAGCCAAATACATTTATCCCCTAATGACACGTCATTAGTATCCTAAACTATTCCTAAGGTTCAACCAGGATTTAGAATGTCAAATTTCTATTGAGTTAATATCAAACTTATCAGATGTCTCGTATTCACAACTTATATAGTATCAAAGCATTTAAAATACATTTATAATGAAATTTATCACATACGAACTTACCTCAAATGTGGAAACGATGAAATAAGTCATTTAGTCGATAACTTTCGTTTTTCCCCAATCTAGATCTGAATCTGCTTTTCTTGATCTAAATATATTCAAAATTAAATTATTTAATCATCTATTTATTCAATTCAATCCAAAATATACATTTGAGCTATTTTACACATTAGCCCCTAAACTTTCACATTTTTACAATTTAGTTCTTATTACACAAAATCCCAAATTCATGCAAATTTGAAAACCCCATGCTTAGCCAAATTACCATTATACCCCTAAAAGCCCATATTTTTCATTTATTTCGCATTTTAACCACAAAGTTTCAACATTTCTCGATTTAATCCTTATTTTTCATTTTCACTAAAAATCACTTAACAAAACTTGTATATTTATCAACAAGCATTTAAAATCTATCAAGAAACTTCAAAACTCATACATATTCATTAATGGAATCATTCAAAATCTTTAACAATTTTGCAAAATGGTCCCTAGGCTAGCTAGTACTAGCTGTAACAATCACAAAAACATAGAAATCATTAAAAATGAGACAAAAATCGTACCTTAATTGACCAAAATAGCTTGGCCGAATTAACCCTAAAGAAATAGCTTTTCTTCTCTTCAATATTCGGCTATGGTGAAGATGAACATACTAAAATTTGGTTTTGTTTTTATTTAATTTACTTTTATTAACTAATTACACTTTTAACCTTAATGATAACCTTTAAAAATCACTTAATGCTCGTCCATCTTTGTCCACTCACAATTAAAATGGTATAATTACCACTTGAGGACCTTAACTTTAAGGTTATATAGCTATTAGACACCTTTAGCTATTAGAACTCAAGTTTTACACTTTACGCGATTTAATCCTTTTTATCAAATTGACCCATCAAACGATAAAATTTCTTAACAAAGTTTTCACACCAACATAATATCATACTATAGACATTAAAATAATAATAAAATAAATATTTTGACCTCATATTTGTGGTCTCGAAACCACTATTTTGATTTGACTAAAAATGGGCTATTACAAGGTCTGGCAACACGATAATGTGTTCGAGCCATACGACCATGTGTTTGAGCCACACGATCTGAGCTCCATCACATGGGATGATCACACGACAATGTCACCCTTGTTTTTAGTTTCCGCTATATTTTTTTTTTGTTTTGTTTTAGATTAGTCCATTTTCATTTATAAATTTATTTTTAGGTTTCTAATGCTTTATTTAAGTCTCATTTTTTAATGTATACTATGAATGATGATTGTTTATTAATTTATGATGTTAAAATTAATTTTTGAATTGTGTTACTATATTATCGATCTTAACTTTCATAATATCCTATAACCTTAATCCGGAAATGAAGACGAGTTAGGGGTGTTGCACCCACACCTGATTTACGTGAATCCAATGCACTAACATAAAACTGCAACTTTTACAATTTAGATCTAGACATATCTCACTTAGATCTATACACAACATGAATAAACGTGAGTTAGAACCAGCCTCAAACAACCCTATATGGTTTGCCCATATTAGGAAAACACATTGAGCACTTAGATCCAGTATTTGGGATTCTTACTTACATTTTTACGGCTAACAATGGAGATACGAACAACTTCTATTGTCACTGCTAATTTGGGATGTTCAGATATGTTCCTGCAACAAAAATAATATACAAAATCAGCATAAAAATCGGTTATGGCATTAATCACAACTGGTCAAAGGAAAAAAAATAAAAAAAAGGAGAAACAACGTTAAATCTCACTAGAATCGACACTTACGCTTCACCCATTTACTAGATCTGTGATGTATACTAATCACAAAGTCAAAAAACCCCTAACAGAGATCAAGGAGAGTATGGGAAAAGAGTGTAAAATTAGTAGCAAAAAAAGAAAAAGAATGATTAGAAGGAGACTGTAACATCCCGATTTAGGGTCTAGTCAGAACAGTGGTTTTGAGACCATAAATTTGAAATAGAAATAATTATTTTATGATTCTTATGGGGTCTATGATATGATTTCATGCTTGTGTGAAAGTTTCATGAAGAAATTCTATTGATAAAGTGTCCAATTTGACATTTAGGACTAAATTGCAAAAGTTACAAAATGTGAGTTCTAGAAGCTTTAAGCATGAAATTCCCATGGATTATTGATTTGAGGTCCTTAAATAGTAATTTGCCCAATTTCTATAATTATAGACAAAAATGGACATGAATAGAAAAAAATTTGAAAGAAAGGCCTTAAGGGCATTTTTGTCATTTGGTTAATAAAAGAATAAAAAGGGAAAAATAAGTCAAAATTATGTTCATCTTCTTCATGCCATAGCTGAAATTCTCAAGCTCTCCATATCTAGGGTTTTTCAACTTTTCAAGCTTGAAAGTAAGTCAATCCTAGCCCCGTTTTTGATGTTCTTTACTTTTTTAAAGTCCATGAAACATGATCTATCCATTTTTAGCCATATTTTGAGCTAGGGTTCATGTATGAAATTTGACCCATGTGTGAAATGTTTGTATTTTGATGTTTAATGGAGGAACATGAAAGTTTGATGCATGATAAACATCTTTTACTAAGTGGTTTTTCATGAAAACACCTAAAAAGGACCTTTTTGTAATAGTTGTGTAATAAGTGGTTAAAAATATGATTTGAAAGAAAACATAGGCTGATATGAATATGATATAATTTTGGCTAGGCTTGGGTATCAAAGAAAACGAACACATTTCATTTTACGAGCCTAGAGGCTAAGTTGTAATTATGTGAAAGTTTGGGGGCAAAAGTGTAATTTTTCCAAAGTATGATTTATGGACTATTTTGAACAATGTGAAGATTAAATAAGCTGAATTTGCTATTATAGATCAAGAAAAACAGAGTCTGGACCTAGTTTGGGGAAAGAACAAGATTTTGGACTAAATCGAATTAATTGTCCATATTTTGTACTGAGGTAAGTTCATGTGTAAATAATGCAATGTTGAATCATGTTTTAATGCTTTATTGATGTATGAATTTTTATGTTTAATTATTATGATGAGTGAATGAATGACATAATGGTCAATGAGAACGACTTTGTGAATGAGTTTGACAAAGATGTGACATCGAGAAAATCTCGTTTAAACCTTAGGAATAGTTTAGGATACAAGTGACATGTCACTAGGAACTATGTGATTATGAGCTCATGAGATTATGTGTATATGTGACTATGTGAATCCGGGTGCTAGTCTTGTACGTTCTACCGGTGGCTGGGTAGTTCGGCATGTGTTACAGGTACCTGTCAACTTGTGTGAGCAGCCCGAGTAGTTACGTCCTAATTGTTAGCTTGTGTGAGCAAGCTCGTGATTAGCTCGAAAGCGAGCAATGTGTGATTATGATGTGAGGTAGCATATGGCTACGTTTGAAGCATTATGTGCAAGTTTTCCGTGTATCCGATAGTATTCCGAGTGTTCAACGGGTAAACCTGTGAGTTATTTGGTAAGTAAGTCAAGGATATGGAAACATGACAATGTGTTACGAGTTGGTACAGGTATATACGATAAAATTATATGAATGAGCTCAATATGTAATGAACTTTTGGTAAGATTGAAATTGTGTAAGTTATGTCCACAAACTAAGCTATACCTATGAAATTATGATAACACATAAGTAAACTATGTTAGGTCAATGGTATTTATACATATGATTATGTTGTTATTTATTTGCATGTGAACTTATTAAGTTTTATACTTACTCCCCTCTCTTTCTTATTTTCTTATAGTATTGCCAAGCTAGCTCGAGAATCGAAGGACGTCAGAGGCTCAAACACACTATTAGCTGGACATTTGGGTATAGTTAGTCTAAATATTTTGAGTATGGCATGTATAGGGGCTTGGTCTTTTTGTTTTATGTCATATTGGTTTAGCCAAATGTATTGGCTTATGGTAATATTTGATTCATTTTGTATATGGCCATGTGATATGGTTCATATTGATCATTTGGGTTGTAACCCTAATCAATTAGGCATGCATGCAATGTTTTATGCTTGATGTGATTGCTTGTAGATGAGATGTGTGATGAATGGCACATGTGCTAAGAGAATAAATCATGGCTAATAAGGATGACCAAAGCTATGGTATAATTGAGTAAATTGAAAGTAGGTTTAGCATGGTGAATGAATATGAAATTGGTGTGGAATGCCATGTGAAAATATGATGGTTTGGATGTGTGATATGTTGACATTACAAAGGCATGGATTAATCATGTCTATGAGTTTTTGAATGTCTAAATATATTCTGTTGCATGCCATCTAAGATGAATGCGTAAATGAGCATTTAAGGGTGACAAATGGCTTGGAAAATAGCCTCAAATCTGTCCACACGGGTAGACACACGGGCGTGTGTCTAGGCCGTGTGTAACACACGGCCTGCCCCATGGGCGTGTGATCTGGCCGTGTGTCCCCTGCACCATAATTAATGCAAACAGAATGCCCAGTAGTAAACACATAGGCAGAGACACGACCGTGTATCTCAGCCGTGTGAGGGGTACAGTATTAAGACTTGGGCGTGTGCCCTATTCGTGTAAAGTCTGCATTTAATTTTTGGAATTTAATTCGCCACACGGCCTAAGCACACGGGCGTGTGACCTTATTTGCTTGATGATATCATAGTTAGAGAGTTACATGAGCAGAGGACACGAGCATGTCCCAAGCCACACGAATGTGTATAACCACACGGCCTACCCATACGGGCGTGTGACTCTCCAAAACAAGAAAATTTTTCCAAGTGTAAGGTTACAAGGGTTCTCGATTTAGTCCCAAACTGTTTTCGGTGTACGTTTTGGGCCTCGTAGGCCCTTTAAAGGGACAAATTGCATGTGATTGAAAGGTTTCAAATTGGATGAAATTTTATGGCCAAGTTTTGTGTGTCTGTTTACGTTTAAGTCCAGTAACGCCTCGAACCTGTTCCGGCGTCGGATACGGGTAAGGGGTGTTACAGAGACTTAGAGAGGCAGCAATGCAATGAAGGATATTGTAGCAATCAAGGTTCCAATGGACGACAATGGGTGGAGAGAAAAACAGCAAAGGGGGTAGAAAAAAGAGCAGCAAAAATGTCGACTAAAATGTAAAGTAAATAGGAGGCAAAAGAGTAAAATAGTATTATTAACAAAAGAGGTAAGGGGAGGCACAATAATGGTGAGGAAATTATGTTGATAGGGCAACGCTAGAAGGAAGAAAAGAAAGTAAAAGTTGGGGAAGAATAGAGAAAATAAGGGTATGGAGCAGTAATAAGGGAAAAAAGAGAAAAATAAAAAGATGAAACAAAAACTCTACATAAAAATTAGTTTAATCTTATTTTTAAAAACTAATAGCCTTTTTATAATTTAGATAAAGTCTTTGAATATTCAAGTTTATCAGATTTTTCAACGTTTGAGTCAGACTGAAATCTGACAATTTGCTAAAAGTGGACGGTATAAGCTTAAAAGAAAAATAATTTGCGAGTGAGGAAAATCAAACTCGAGTCTCAATGATAACTTCACTAACAATTACCATTAAGCTAATTACTCATTCTTACTGTAATTTTACAATTTTATCAATTAAAAATTCGGGATGTGACATGGGTAGTCATAATGCATTACTAGATGCCACTCTCTATTTGTAACATTAGAATTGTTTTAATGTCAGTGTCAATGTTATAGGATCCTATAAGGTCACACCCTTTAGTTGCGATGATCAAAATGAAAATTTAAAATTGAGATTATGTTTAACATGCCACACAAATTAAATTGATTACAGAAAATTTTTATTAATTAATTCAATTTTACAATGTTAAAATCAATCATGATATGTGTACATATTTCTTGCACATATGTAGAGGGTTCAATTAAAATAATATGAAGATATATTTCACATATTTTAATGGGATAAATTAACTTTATCGAATTTATTAAATATAGTATTTAACAAAATTTGATAAATAAAGATTAGTTTTAATTTTGAAATACAATTGATATCTTATAGAAATGAGTATATCGCGTTTTTAGCGGTAAATTGTAATATTCCTCAAAGATTTAAATTTTCATTCATTACAATTTTGAATAAAATGGAATGATTAATCTAAATTTTAGAGTTACTTAAATTAAAAATTTGACTAGCAAAAAATTTTGTTCTCTCTAGAATAGTTCTGTGAGATTTTTCTGATCGTAAACTTCCAAGTGGATCACGTAGAAGTCAAGATTTCATGTTGCGTCTATGATTTCGATATTGACAAAGGAATCACTTTTGTACAAGTGTTGTTGTAGATTTTAAAGGCATATTTTCGACCCTTTTCAACCTGATTCATTCCTCGCATATGGATTTGCAATTTGTGATCGCCACAATTTATTTTTCTGTAGTGCCACAGGGCATACTTGCTATCAAACAAACTATTGAGCAAAATGAGCTAAGAGTTGTTGAGTGGCACTAGACAATAACAACTATAGACTACCTCTGCCGTGGTTAAAAACTTGCCTTATTTGGTTTGACAATTTAATGAAGAAAATATTTGGACGTGGTAATGTGCTATTTTATTGAAAATATTTTTGTCCATCTATGGAAACCAATCCTCAGCATTTGAAGATTGGATAGGATTCATGTGAATCAATTAAACCCTTGGAATGTGGAGATTTGATCGAAATAGTGTTGCTAATTTTGGAGAGCATATCTTCAATCAGTTGTTCATTGATTGTTATTGATGTAATAGCTATTTTCAAGGAGTTACTTTGTATTCACATTGATTCTATGTTAGCAAGCTAAAAATTGATTCTATCTTTAGGTACAAATGTGAGATACCTGAAGAATGATAGAGAGTGAATTATTTGTTGTATTCATGATTAAAGATAGTGAAATAACTCACTAAGTTATGCTCTACAAATGTATGGAAATTGAAGTACATAAATAGACATATATGTTATGTTTGTTTTGTTTGCATAGTTTTTTGTAGTGCCAAGTCGTAGTGGCTACTACAATCTTACACTTCCATTGCAATTTTCATTTTAAGCAAATAGGCAACTTAAGGTAACAACATTAACCATATGCATAATTTATCATTTATAGATTATATTTATCTTCTATTTTTCCTTTCATGTTTGCTCCTTTATCCTTCTAATAGTACTCGTCATTGCCACAACGTTAGTAGTGTCTAAAGTATAAATGGGAAATAGTTGATAAAACAAAAGTTTTGTAGATGCATGATTTTATATATGCATGGTTATATTTAGGAAAATAGACAATTTGAGACAATTTTTTTCAATTAAAATTATAAATTAAAATGATGATTTTTTTAGTAGAAACAAATAACATCATTAAGCGAAAATAATAAAATCAAACAATTTTATAAGTTAATATTATACTCAGTAAAAATTATTTAGTGAACCAAATGTGATAATATAAGTTTCTAAAAAATAATCAATATTTTTGATGTGCGCTAAACATTATAAAATAATTATCACAACAATCACATTCTAAAATTTTATATTTCATTATAATTATAACATAGAAAAAACATAAAACACTACTTTCTTGTCAATCCAGCCTTCCATTCCCTCCCATAATAATAATAATAATAATAATAACCACAAGTCAACTAATAGAGCCAGAACAACATAAACACATGTATCTTTTTTTTCTCTTTTTTAATTTTGTTATAAATATATTTGTCAAAGTCCTAAGCAATAGCCAAGCTCTCCATGTGATCAGCTTGTGCAGATGATTGGACACGTAAATACAAGCAAAAATTTAAAGCTTGTAATTGTATCCACATATGTTTTGAAAACCCATTCCAAAATAAAAATCAAGTTTCCGTACAGCGAGGCCTAAGTAAACATATATGAGATATACTAATCAATAGGTATTCTATATATATATATATTCATTTGCTAAAGATAACTTGAAGAGACTTAAATCAGAGCTCTAGTTGTGAAGAAATATAATCCAGGTTTGCTTTAGTCCACAAGTAGATGGGCCTACTCCCTTTAACATCTTGCAGATGGGAGATGTCATAACTATACTTAGCATAGAACAACTTTCTTACTAAATCTCTCTTCTATTTTATTTCATTTCTTCTCTCTGCTACTTTTCATCCTTTGGTTTCTTGTAATAAACAGCGTTTCCCCTTTCTTTTTTCATGTTGTTTGATATAGCTTTCTAAGGCAATCTTTGGGATTTCCCAAACCAGGATTTTAGTTGTCTTCAGACTGAACTTTGCTATTGTTAAGTCTTTTTCATTTTCTTTCTGTAGTTTTGTGCATCTTGTTGAGTTGTACTGGAAAGTGGAAACGGTTTTCTTGGGGGTCATTTTCTCACTCGTATTTTTGTTTTATTGCAGCAAATATTTTATTTGAATCTCGAGAACTCCATGGCTATGGTAACATTAACATCAAATTACAACACAAACCTGTCGCAAACATTGTCCTTTGAGGAAAAAAATAGCAGCCTTCGTGATGTTTCTTCCTCTACTTTCTTCGATGGTGCTGAGGAAAACTATGTAAGAAAACTTTCGGCTTCAAACCGAGAGCTCAGCTCCAAGACAACCAACACCAACCAAGATGAACATCATTATTTAGGACTGAAGAAAGAAGAAGATGGAGAAATTGGAGTATTTGGAGCTGAAAAATACTTCAATGGAGGAATTGATTTAGAAAGTCCAAGAATAACCAAAATACATGCAAAAACATTGGAATGCGTTAAAGATGGTAGAGTCAGCATAAAGCCTGTCAAGCCTGTAATATATCAGGGAACTCCAAGTGTTCGATCAGAATCAAGCTGGAACAGCCGAAGTGCATTGCTCCGAAGTACTATGAGAAATCCCCCTGGGAAAAAACCTCCTAAAGTGAATGGAAAGAATTTTCTTTCGGGTCTTGCTGGCTGCAAATGTTACTGTTCTGGTAGAAATTCAGTTGATATTGAAGAAGCACAAGTTGGTGAAATAAGTTTCAAGAGACCAGCTGCTAATGGAGAGGGCTTGCAAGGCAAGCCAAATAAAACTGCATCCAGTAAGGCTAGCCTAGAGGTTAATAAACCAGTGGCGGAACCCTGGACGAAGGAAGACATTTTTAGTTTCCCAACAATGAATTCTACTATGGGAATTCGACCAGTTAAAGTGTCACTGCAAGGAGATGTGGATGAAATTGGACGGAAATCATTGGAGGTTTTCGGCTCGCCGGCACTTGGAAGGAGAAACAAGTCTTTGAACATCGAGAGGAGGCTGCAAATGTTCTCTCTGGATTCTAATCCCAAAGCAGAAAAAATTGAAAATCCTAAAGGCAGCTACAACGATACAGAGAGCGATGCAAGTTCAGACTTATTTGAGATAGAGAGCCTCACAGGAAAAGTCAACCCATTTCTTGTCAAACAAATTTCTGATGCAGCGTCTGGGTGTGCCACCCCAACAACTTGTTATGCACCAAGTGAGGCCAGCATAGAGTGGAGTGTGGTCACAGCAAGTGCAGCAGATTTCTCAGTCATGTCTGACTATGAAGAGCTAAGGCCACCTGTAACTTTTCCAAGCCCAATGAAAACATATCCGACAACCACCAAAACCAAAGGTTCTAAAAACAAGGGCCGTTCCAGTGGTCTATTGGGGTGTAACAGCCAAAAAGCTGTTGAAGTTGCTGGAGATACACACAAAACAAATGACAAGGCAGGTTTTGACCCAAGAATGCGCAGTGTGTCTGATTCCTACATACCTGCAACAAGATTTGGAGCTGGCACTAAACTTGCCGCGGCTTTTCAACCTACTCATTCAGCAGGAGCTTCACATCTCTTGTTTATTCAGTAGCTTTTAATAGCTTTCCCTGGACCTTATTTTGTACAACTTGTGATGGGAAATTTCACTACAATACCTTATGTTTCTTTTGTATCCGTAGTAGTGTTGAATTCCGTAAGTGATGCTAATTATTTAGAAAGTAAATCCAAAAAGTTCATGGGGGGTCATTTGTTTGGCATGAAATGCATGAATTCTGGATGATGAAGATGAATGTAGATGTGTTTGCAACCAGATATTGGGGTTAATGGAGCCCTACTCATATGCCCTGGCAATTCCCAAGTTATTTTTGGCTTCGCCTCCTTTTTGTTCAAAGGTGGCAACTACAGCAGCAACATGCATGCTACCATGCAATCATGCACGAGCATGCAAGTGACCAAGTAGTCCAGCTGAGGCATTGAAATGTCCATGGTGTAATCCGGTTGAAGAACCACTTTTGTAATAGTTGACTTTTATTAATTTGTATGTTATCCTTTTTTGTAATGTTCAGCTAAGATTAATCATGATTCTTAGCTAATTTAGCAGTTCTTCAGAGGTCATTATGTTGATTTTACACCTTAGATACCTGCACAAGCAAGCTTTGTTTTCTTTCTATGTAACCCATCTACTTATGTATTTTTTTTTATGAATGAAGTAACAAGCATAGCCAACTTGTTCTCTCATCTTTGTTCATCCATTTTTGCTTCTGTTTTGAGCTTTCAAACACAAGATTTCTTTGTTTTGTTCTTGATCATTTGATCGAAACTTAACACATACTTTACCCAGGTATAATACTTTGTTGCTCCAGTTTCAACAAGTTGTTCATACTTTACCCGGGTAAAATAGATTTGTTATTCTTCCTGTGTGAAAAACTCAACAAATGGTATCAAGAGCCTATTGTCTTTGAGGGCCTTGGTTGTGCACAGTTTGTGGCTGACTCGTGTTTGAAAGAAAGAAGCAGGAGCTTTTGTTGTTGGTCTGTTTTTTAGTTGCTGCAAGTATGAGCTTCTCACCACCACCACCACCTATTTTTGCTGGTGAAAATTACAACATCTGGGCTGTGAAAATGAGGACATATCTGCAGGCACATGACCTGTGGAATGTGGTCCAAAATGACACTGAGCCACCTCCCCTAAGAGCAAACCCGACCATTGCTCAGATCAAGCAGTATAATGAAGACTGTGCAAAGAAGTACAAGGCCATGTCATACCTTCAAAGTAGAGTTTCAGATGTCATCTTCACAAGGATAATGGCCTGTGACAGTCCAAAGCAGGCATGGGACAAACTCAAGGAGGAGTTTCAAGGATCTGAGAAGACTAGGCAACAGCAACTAATAAACCTAAGAAGGGACTTTAAGAATCTAAGGATGAAAGAGTCGAGAGATCATCAAGCGAAGATATCTTGACAGGATAATAATGGCCACCATCAACAACATAAGATTGCTTGGGGATGATTTTAGTGACCAAAGGGTAGTTAAAAAGTCATAACAACCCTGCCAGAGAAGTATGAATCAAAGATCTCTTCCCTGGAGGACTCGAGAGACCTATCAACTATTCCATTGACAGATTTGATAAATGCTCTCTATGCACAAGAGCAAAGAAGAGCAAACAGAATGGAAGAGTATTCTGAGGGAGCTTTTCAGGCCAGAGGCAGAGAAGGCTCAAACTCGAGCTCCAACTTCAAAGGCAAGAAGCCTTGGACAGAAAAGAAGGACAAAGGCAAGAAGGAAGCCACCAAAAGAAAGTTTCCACCTTGTGCTCATTGCAAGAAGACCAATCACCTTGAAAAATACTGCTGGTACAAGCCTGACATTCAGTGCAGAGGGTGCAAACAACTTGGACACATTGAAAAGGTGTGTAAAAACAAACCAAAACCACAGCTACACCATCAAAATCAAGCTCAGACTGCTGAAGATGTTGAAGCACAAGAAGAGCATGTCTTCACAGCTTCTTGTTTTGCAAGCTCGAGCAATGTTAGCAAGATGTGGTTGATTGATAGTGGGTGTACTCATCACATGGCTTCAAACAGAAGCATGTTCAAGGAGCTAGACACCACCTTTGTGACCAAAGTCAGAGTAGGGAATGGTGAGCTCATAGAGGCCAAAGGCAAAGGCAAGGCTGTGATCGACACAAAGTCAGGTAACAAAACTATTTCTGAGGTTCTTTATGTACCTGACATTGACCAAAATTTGTTGAGTGTTGGTCACTCTTTGGAGAAGGGTATTCTCTCATTTTTGAAGACAAGATGTGTGTGATCAAAGATGTTTTATTAACCAAGTGTTAGTAACAGTGAGCCATGAGTGATCGAAGTTTCACTTTGGATGTAAATCAGCTAGAGCCAAAGACACATGTGGCTCAGTGATGAGTCAAGTTTGTGGCATAGGAGGCTAGGCCATGTGAACTACAAGTCACTTAGCCTCTTGCACAAAAATGAGTCCAGTTGAAGACATGTCTGCGTTGAGCCAAAGAAAGATGTCTGTGAAGTCTGCATCCGACAGCAAGCGCACCAGATCGCCATTTCTGCAAACAAAGCATGGAGAGCTCAAGAGAGGCTCCAGTTGGTTCATACAGACATTTGTGGACCCATGAAGACCACTTCCCCAAACGGGAACAGGTACTTTGCACTCTTTATTGATGACTGCACTAGGTTCTGTTGGGTAACTTTTTTGAAGCAAAAGTCAGATGTTGCTGACTTCTTTTGCAAATTTAAGGCTTTGGCTGAAAACCAAGCCAACAATAAGCTGAAATGCTTAAGGTCAGATAATGGGACTGAGTATGTATCTCAAAGGTTCCAAAAGATATGTGATGATGCTGGAATTTTTCATCAGCTGACGACCATCTACACACCACAGCAAAATGGTGTCTGTGAGAGGAAGAATAGAACAGTTCTTGATATGGCCAGGTGCCTTTTGTTTGAGGCTAAAATGCCTAACAATTTTTGGGCTGAGGCAGTGAACACTTCAGTTTACTTACTAAACAGACTTTCAACTAATGCAGTGAAAGGAAAAACACCCTTTGAAGCCTAGTTTGGACAAAAACCAACAATGTCACACCTGAGGGTATTTGGTTGTTTGTGCTATGTACTAGTTCCAGCAGAGAAAAGGACTAAGCTTGAAAAAAGGTCCATGCCAGGGGTGTTTGTAGGCTACAGCAAGAAGTGAAAGAAAGGTTATAGGATCTTTGATCCATTGACCAAGAAGATCATTATGAGCAGAGATGTAAAGTTCAATGAAGAAGGGTATTGGAAATGGGATGGAACTAATGCAAGCCTACTTGAGGAAGATCAAAATAGTCCTGACCTACAGCCTACTGAAACTAAAGCTGAAGTTGAAGATGACTATGATGATGTACCTATTCGAGGCACTAGAACTTTGGCAGATGTCTATGAAAGATGTGTCATGACCATAGTTGAGCCATCCTGCTATGCTGAAGCTGTAAAAGAGAAATGCTGGCAAGAGGCTATGGAGGCTGAACTGAAGATGATTCAGAAGAATGACACTTGGGAGCTGGTCAATAGGCCAGAAAATAGAAAAGTCATTGGTGTTAAATGGGTGTTCAGGACCAAGACAAATTCAGATGGGTCTCTGAACAAACACAAGGCCAGGTTGGTTGTGAAGGGCTACAGTCAGCAGCAAGGGGTCGATTTCTTTGAAACCTTTGCACCTGTTGCAAGGTTGGATACCATAAGGCTGCTATTTGCCTTGGCAGCTCAGAAACAGCGGAAAGTGCACCAATTAGATGTGAAATCAGCCTTTTTAAATGGATTTCTCAAGGAAGAAATCTTCATTGAGCAGCCTGAAGGGTTTGAGGTTTCTGGTGAGGAACATAAAGTCTATAGGCTTAAGAAGGCCTTGTATGGCTTGAAACAGGCTCCAAGAGCCTGGTATGATAGAATTGATGCCTACTTGTCAAGGCTCGGGTTCACAAAAAGCATAAGTGTGCCCACTCTTTATGTGAAGAATGATGAAAAGGAGACACTGCTGATTGTGTCACTATATGTTGATGATCTGCTAGTTACTGGCAGCAAAGATGAGCTGATTGAAGACTTTAAGAGGAAAATGCAGGACATTTTTGAGATGACAAATCTTGGTCTGATGACATACTTCCTTGGTATGGAGGTAAATTAGGGAGAACAAGGAATTTTTATAAGCCAGCAAGCCTTTGCATTGAAAGTTCTAAGCAAATTCAGCATGTCAAAGTGCAAGCCTGCTAGCACACCAGTTGCACTAGGAGAGAAGCTGTCAAGCACAAGTGAGCACGATCGAGTTGATGAAAGGGGGTACAGGAGTTTGGTTGGTTGCTTGCTTTACCTAACAGCAACAAGGCCAGATATCCTGTATGCTGTTGGCTTACTCTCAAGGTTCATGCACTGCTGCAATGTTTCACATTTTAAAATAGCAAAGAGGGTCCTAAGATATGTCAAAGGGACTTTGAATTTTGGTGTAAAGTTTGGATGGTCAAAGGAGTTGAAACTTGTTGGTTATTCGATAATAGTGACTGGGTTTGGTTCGATTGATGACATGAAGAGCACATCGAAGCTACTTCTTGATCTAGGATCAAGTGTTTTCATTGGAGTTCAAAGAAGCAACAAACAGTAGCTCAATCCACTTTGCAAAGGTCGTGAGTATATTGCAAATACTATCTGCTGTTAACCAAGCCATTTGGCTTAGAAAGTTGTTGGATGATTTAAATGCTAGAGCGGATGGAAGCAATCAAATCAAGGTTGACAACGATCATATTGCCATTGCCAAGAACCCTATGTTCCATGGCAAAACAAAACATTTCAAGATCAAGTATCACTTTGTAAGAGAAGCTGAACTTGCTAAGGAAATCTGCTTGATACATTGTTGTTCGAGGGATCAGCTTGCTGATGTTCTGACCAAGCCATTAGCTTCTGGAAGGTTTGAATGTTTACGGAAAGAGATTGAGTTTGCTGCCTTGTAGCCAAGGAGGAGTGTTCAAAGGTGGCAACTACAGCAGAAGCAACATGCATGCTACCATGCAATCATGCACAAGCATGCAAGTGACCAAGTAGTCCAAATTGAGGCATTGAAATGTCCATGGTGTAATCCGGTTGAAGAACCACTTTTGTAATAGTTGACTTTTATTAATTTGTTTGTTATCCTTTTTGTAATGTTCAGCTAAGATTAATCATGATTCTTAGCTGATTTAGCAGTTCTTGAGAGGTCATTATGTTGATTTTACACCTTAGATACCTGCACAAGCAAGCTTTGTTTTCTTTCTATGTAACCCATCTATTTATGTATTTTTTTTATGAATGAAGTAACAAGCATAGCCAACTTGTTCTCTCATCTTTGTTCATCCGTTTTTGCTTCTGTTTTGAGCTTTCAAACACAAGATTTCTTTGTTTTGTTCTTGATCATTTGATCGAAACTTAACACATACTTTACCCAGGTATAATACTTTGTTGCTCCAGTTTCAACAAGTTGTTCATACTTTACCCGGGTAAAATAGATTTGTTATTCTTCCTGTCTGAAAAACTCAACACTTTTCCATTGCAAAATTAGAGACTTAGAAACCTATTCTGCTCAGCTAATCCTGTTAAATTTTAGAGCAGATCAATGGTCAAAACCATAACTAATTATCTTACCAGCATTACTATTAAGTGCCATGACCTGGAGTGGATCTCCTGTGCTTTAATCGATAGTTTCTGTGTGGACCACCAGTAGAATATAATAGAGAGCTCTAAGCTTGAAATATACTTGTAGTACCATTACATATGTGAGAGATAAGTCAAAGAAGTTAACAATTCTATTTATGTTTAATATATCTTTCATGACCCAAAGAATAGAAAGGTAAAATGTTGCTGTCAAACTAGTTGCTATTGTATTCAAACATCCGGTTAATGGTCATGTTATCCATATTAGAGTATGTTTTCAAGATCAGTTTTTTCAATTTATGTTTAATTTTTTTTATATATTTGAAGATTCTAATATATGTAATACAATATCTTTTTTTTAATTCCGAAAAAGTAAACTTTCAACGCTAAGAATGTCAGGTTATAATCAGAATTGGTCACAGCTATCTGTGCAGGAGAAATGTAATTAATTCGGCAACCACCTCATAAATAAATTGGTCCATAATATTGTGTCAACCACTCCAACATTTCACCTCCACTTTCTTAGAAATTCAGATAAGATTACTTCAACATAGCTATAATCAAAACTAACAATCATAAAGAATATTTAAAGCTGATGAACTCTTGGCTTAACACCAGTCCGATCAAAGTTAAAACCAGCTGCAAGTTTTTTTGTACACAGAGATGGTAGATAATAAAGCCACGAAAACACGATTTCATATAAAAAGTGTCTGAGACAATTATTAGAGGAAGGTAGTACCATTAGAAAACCTAATATGACAGGTGAGCCATTAATGGGAACATTATTTGAGGGACACCACCCACCCTTGTTTTCCACTATGAGTTTGATGAATTAAAAATCATGCCAAACAACCAAATTTTCTGTCATTTCCGCTGTGGATAATCAAGGAATAACAGCAGAAGGACCATCCATGTGCAGAAGGAGATCAATGAAAGGCAGAGGTAGATATCTATACTATAAGTATAACATATCAAGAAATATATGGGTATGGAGAACATAATGCAGAAACAGGCTTATTTTGTAGTTACAATTATTCACAGATAGCACAGAAAGCATAAGTATGATGTTTGGTTAGGTACTTAGGTATCTATCTGCATTCAAAACCTTGGGATAAGAGCCTTGCCTTTCTGCTGGACCACTTAGAAGGTAACGGCTTTAAAATTATAACACCAATTAGACTTTTGCTCAAATGAATAATCTTGTTACGTGGGAAGCAGATGAGGATGGTGGACCAAAAGAACATTTCTTTTGTTGAAAGAAATGGATTGCCTGTCATCCCAATCTATTTTAGTGAACCTGAAAATTACGTATGGAGAATGTTGGTTCTCAAAGATAAATATGGAAAGAACAAAATGGTCCCTCATCTCTACTTCACATTTTGGCCGAGCCATAAATCTCTTTAACATAACTCTAATCATACAAGCAAAGGAGTACTAGGATGCTTTACTCATCCACTCGGGGAAGACACCTTGTTTTTTGGCTTTTCGTAACGAAATAAGACAACATCACTATTTGGTAGTAACTACCATTATCTTGCCAATTGTGCAGGTTTAGCTCAAGTGGCATCCAATGATGAGAAACATCCTCGCTCTGCAAGTAAATTATCTAGTTAGGACGATGGGAAGGCAAGGGTAAAATATTAAGAAGAAAAAAAAAGGAATGCTGGGGATCGACCTGATTAAGCAACGAACAAGTAAACAATAGTGGAAGAAATTGAGAAATTGAACACACAAATTTAACGTGGAAAAATCCCTCTAAAGGGGATAAAAAAAATCACGTGTAAAGATAATTTTATAATAATGGCAAATGAACGAAGAGTATAAAAGATGGAGATAAAAATTAAATCCCGAAACACGAAAACAAAAAACCCTCAAGACGTAAACACAAAATTCTCCAAAAGTATTATGAGTTCTGATCTTTTAATGGGTGTTTTTTCTAAGGTTGCAAAAGAGCCTATTTATAGGCTAAACTCGTAGGTCAAATAATAATAAAATAATCTAGACTAAACAGAGTTCGACTGAAACAAATAAACAAAGTTTAACTGGGAGATTATCTCTCAAATTTGACTGAAATATTAATCATACTCAACAAATCTCCACCTTGACTCGTATTTTCATAATACCATATTTGTCAAAGCCTGCCATGGGCTTATCTTGAACTATGCAAGGAATTAACTGAGTCAAATATGTGCTTAGAAGCTGGAAGACTTCTAGCCTTCGACTTGTGCACTGTCAAATCAAAACTAACTCGGGTTTGATTTTCACGAACACAATACCCTAACTTTTCAAAATCTGCATTCAAAAGAGAACCTTTATTCAATTAAACGGTCATATCTTTTTCCCTCTATGACCAAGTTGACTCCGCTCCAAACGAATTGACTTCAACTCCGTAATGGGAGAGGAACGTCCGATTTCACCGACCACTATAGAACCTTCCAGAATATAAAGACTATCGGTCACTTTACTTTTAACAAAATGAGAGCCCTACGAGACACCTTAATGCCCCTTAACTCGATGTTGGTTCTGCAACCTTTCGAGTCTAAAATACTCAAGGAGTTGAGATTCTTTCGTAAATCAGGTATATACCTAACATCTGAGAGTGTCCTAATCATCCCATCGTGCATCTTAATTTTAACAGTACCAATACCGATTACTTTACTGGATGAATCATTTCTCATGCGCACAACTCCACCTTCAACAAAATTGTATGTGGAGAACTATTATCTATCGAGATAGGTGGAAAGAACATCCCGAATATAGGATCTAATCGAACGTAAGCTCAGAGCTATCACTCGTTGATACTAACAAGAAATCATATCCGCTTTCATCAGCCAAATTAGCACTAGCTACATCTTCTTCGTTACTCTCAACAGCCCTTTTATTTCACAATTTATAACAATCTACTTTGACGTGACCTAACTTCTTACAATAGCAGCACCTTTTGTCTCGCTTCTTTGATGCTACCAAAACGGAAGCTTGCCTATCTGCTTTACTATCTGAACCAAACTCATTGTTGAGTTTTTCTTTACTCAAAAAATGACCCTTCATATCCTTAAACAAGAGATTGTTTCTACCATAAATTAGGGTCTCCCTGAAAGACTTGTTTGACAAGGGTAAAAAACATAATAATAACATAGCATGATCTTCATTGTCAATCTTAACCTCAACGTTCTATAAATCATTCAAAAGAGTAATAAATTGACTAATGTGATCTCTAGGAAGCTCACCTTCATTCATGTAAAACGTGAATAGACCTTGTTTCAACACTAAACGGTTAGCCAGAGGCTTAGTCGCATAAAGAGTTTCTAACATAGACAGGGCCTTTTCATCAAGCTCTTCCATTCTGTCTAATAAACATTCTCAGACTTTTTCCCGGTAACGACATTTTTCAGGCCAGATTGAACTAGAATTGCCATTGAACTTACCACATATTGAAGTTTTGTGACACCATCGAACTTCTCAATGTCAAACCTTGTTGCTGCCATGTCTGAATGGGTTGATCTATAAAAATTAAACTAGCTCTTAACACCACTTATTGGGGATTGACTCGATTAAGTAACGAACAAGTAAAAATAATGGAAGAAATTGAGAAATTGAACACACAAATTTAACATGGAAAAACCCCTCTAAAGAGGATAGAAAACCACAGGCAAAGATAATTTTACTATAATGGCAAAAGAACAAAGAGTATAAAAGATTAAGATAAAAACTAAACCCTGAAACCCGAAAACAAAGAACCCTCAAAAGGTAAACACAAAACTCTCAAAAAATGTTATGAGTTCTAATATTTTAACGGGTGTTTTTTTTCTAAGGTTGTAAAAGAGCCTATTTATAGGATAAATTCGTAAGTCAAATAATAATAAGATAATCTAGACTAATTAGAGTTTGACTGAAATAAATAAACAGAGTTTAACTAAGAGATTATTTCTCAAATTTGACTACAATATGATTCATACTCAACAAGGAAAAGAAAAAGAAAAAGAAAAATGCCATTGTCATTAGTTATTTAGAAGGTAACTATATGGTGAACTTTATAACTAAAGAATTATCCATAAGCTAATTAATTCACTTCAGAAAGACATTGTAGAGGTTCTTTTCCTGATTGGTGAAGAGAAGAAATGTTGCAAACAAATAAAATAGAACGTGCCAAGAGATAATAAAAAGGAAAACTAATGCAAACCCTATAACTAAGTGAAGTGATAGGTGGTGGCACGTAAAATGGATGAAGACTAAATGTGACCAAGAATACGACTAAGAAAAAGAATAGAAAAATAGAACTCTAGAAAAAAGTTTAGAAGTAAGAAAATAACAAAATGTCAAAAGTCTCTTCACAAGATGTAAAAGGCTTATATTTAACATAGCAACACCAATAACCATCTAGCAGTTTTTACAAGTTGTATATTGTTAGTAGTTTTTTATTAGACAAAGTTACTTTTGTATTTAATCTTTAGGAACTAAGTTGAACCTTAGTCTTATGTTAGTAGGGTAATGGATCCCACATTTCTTAGGAACAAAAGGTAAAGGGATTAGGAGTGTAAATAAAAATCATCTCATATTGCTTAAAAAAACAAGGGTAGTAGGACTTTGAATTTTTATAAAGACTCACGTCCTAATTCTTATTTGCACCAAACCAAATATTGAATTTTCTATTTGGCTTTACAACGTACTAGGTCAAAAAGGCCCAAGATGTACTCGTAATTGGACTCGATGTGAAAGAGGCCCAATAACCCCTCATGGACATAAAGGGGGCAACAAACCTAGTAGGAATATTAGGGTGTGTCGTTCACCCTAGTCCTATTCTATGTAGAATGTTTTTCTATTTAAAATAAACCATTACAACTCAAAAAGTGTTCTACCTTCTTTTCATGTAAATAGATGGCACCAATAGAGCTATTAACACAATTTTAAACGAGTGTTATTCCGCCAAAAAATAGAGAGAATTTATTCTTAACTATTATATATATTTTTCTAGAATAACAATTCTATTAGGTTTTATTAAGAAGAGAGAATTTTTGTTTTCACCCCAAAAGGATAGAAAACTTTTTCTAGTTATGTGTTTCAATTCAATTGGTTCGAGTCTACACTCAAAGCAGTTCATGGTACAAGAATAGCAGAGAAGATCATTTAGTTGAAAGTCGATAACAACGAACATCCGCTAAGCCAAAAACATAGGTACAAATTCAGTTAAGATGCTTAATTGGGAAACATCCTAATCATGTAAGGATTGTTTCTTTGTTTGCTTATTTGTTTCTCTTTGAGAGAGGGTTTATTCTTAATGTTTGGGTAGAAAACTTAAGGAAGTTGTATCTTAAGATTTTGGGGCATAAATCTTAAGAGAGCTTGTAAGGTTAAACCTTGTCCTTAAAGGTTACCAAATTAGTGAATTTGGGAAAATCCTTAGTTATGGTAAGCTAAGGTGGTGGAGTAGGCAATTGGGGTCAAACCATTATAAATCATTTTGTTCTTTGTTGCATATTTTTCATTACCTCCATTACAATTTCTCAAAGGCCAATTCAACCTCCCTATCGACGATCTCAAATTGATCCTTTCGAGCTAACAATTGGTATCAAAGCTAGTCTCTAAAGATGGTTTAACAACTAAGAGAAGATCCTCGAAAAAGCTCAAACGACCATCAACTCGTTTTACAAAATTACGTCTACTTCTGAGCCAAATTCCACCATATTGGGAGAAGGGCATTCCACCATGAGGCCTCATCTATCCAATGGCTCCAACTACTCTTATTGGAGAACAAGAATGAAGCTATTCATCTAAGCCAAAATTAAGTGGTGTTTTGGTCACCAATTTTGACTAGTTTTAAATAAAATAAAACAAAGATGCTTCATCTTTTTATTTCTTATTATTCAACTGATTTTCATCTTCTAAAGGGGGTTTTGAGAGCTCAAAATATCAGCCATTAACATCTCTTACAAGTAAGTCATTTATAAGGTTATTCTTGATGATTTTTGTATTTTTGGACTCCTTGTAACATAAGCTTTCTATGAAGGGGATTATTTTGCAAAATGGTTGAAAGATTAGGGTTTCTCCATGAAAGCTTAAATGTAGTTTTCTGAAATTTTATGGAAGAATATAAGTATTAGATGTGTAATAAACAACTTTTATGAAGGGATTTTTCATGAAAACCCTAATAGGAACTATTTTGCATATGTTGGAAATTTGTTGATAAATGTGAGAAATAATGGAAATTTTGGATTGCTTCTAGTATAAAAAGAAATTAGCTAGGCTTATAATATGATGAAATTAAATAAAAATCGATTTTTGAGTATAGGGGTAAAATGGTCATTTTGTGAAAGTCTAGAGGCAAAATAGTCATTTTGCCCAATTATGAACTTTCAGGCATCTAAATTGATATGCTGATGAAATAAATAAATTTTATTAATTTAGATCAAGAGAAACGTGATTCGGGTCTTGATCAGGGTAAGAACAAAGTTTATGAGGATTAAGCTCGTCTTCATCATTTTGTATCGAGGTAAGTACATATGTAAGTAATGTGTTAGTGAAGTTTACTTTGGTATATCTTAATAATATACATGTGTAATTAGCTTATTATTATTATGTATCTAAATTCTAATTGTTGCCATGAATGTATAAATGACATGTTATGTGAGTAAATTACAATGTGAGCAAATACAATGCTATTCGATTAGATATGAAGCCCCGTTGAACCTTAGACATAGCATAGGATACAAAGGGGCATGTTATGAAAATTATGTGGTCTGAACTCATGAGTTGAGCCTGAGTTCATGAGATAAATACTATAGGTAACGTGGGTCTAGGTACTGACTTTGTGTACAGACTCGTGAGTTGCTCAATGAGCAAACGTTACATGATAGCTATGGGGTCCGCGTCCTAACTTGATAAAACAGGCCCGTGAGTAGCTCAAATGTGAGCGTTTCATAGCACAGGTAGCCCTGATTTCTTATATGGCTTTTAGACGCAAATTTCCCGCGTATCCATATGTATTTCGAGAGTTCAACGGGTAACCCGAAGATTTAGTTGGTGAATACTTTGATGAGGTATGTATATCAAACTCATGGTTAGGACCTAAGTAAGGAATGAGGTGTATTAAGTATACATGAATGAAAGGAAGAGTAAGATAGAGATGTTAAGTGATTTATATCTTTGAAGCATGACAAGCTACCGTTTGATGAATATGATTTTCTTATAATTACACTTTATTTGCATATATGTACTTACTAAGCTCCCACGCTTACCCTCCTTTCTTTTCTTTCCTTATAGTGCCGCCAAGCTAGCATCGGGGATCCAGTGACATCAAAAGCTTCGATCACACTATCACTCAAGACCTTGGTATAGCTAGTTTCATTGTTTTGTTTTCTGGCATGTATAGGGACTCGAGTCTTTGTTTAGTGTTTTGTTAGTTATCCATAATGTGTTTGCTCATATGATGAATATGATACTCATTTTGTATAAGGCCATGGATGATGGTCAATACTCATTTTGATTTATAAATAGAAGATATTTTCATGGATGAGTAAATTGTATAAATGAAATGTTGTCTATTGTGGTTATTTTGGCTATGTGATGTGCCCTTATGTTAATATAGAGTGATTTTTGTGCAGGTTACATAAGTAAGGGTGACAAAAAGGCTTGATAAATAGCCTTATTTTGTCCACACGAGTAGGCACACGGGCGTGTGTTTAGGCAGTGTGTGACACACAGTCTACCACATGGGCGTGTGATTTGGCTATGTGTTCCCTGTACATAAGAATTGTAAGTCAGTATGCATGGTAGTAAACACACGAACAGAGACACGACCGTGTGTCTCAGCCGTGTGAAGGGCACGAGCGTGTGCCTTAGCCGTGTGGCCCTTAAAGATTGCTAACGTCAGAAACAAAATGTCCAGGTTTTTGCACACGGGCTAGGACACGGGCGTGTCATGGCTGTGTGAAGGACACGGGCCAGAGACACGGGCATATTTCAGGTCGTGTGAAAAACCCTGTAGGTGTGCATTTAAAATTAATTCCATACGGGTATAGGACATGGACGTGTCCCTGTATTGCTTAGGCCGTGTGAGCTACACGGGCCAATAGCATAACCATGTTGAAATGTCACATGGGCGTGTGCCCCTGTATTAAGAGTTATTTTCAAAGTTCTTTAAAGGACTCAGATTGTTTCAGAATGGGTTCCAATGGATGTTTTAGGCTTAGTAGGCTCTTATTAAAGAGTTTATAAATAAAATTGAAAAAGTTTTAATTTGACCATGTTTTGGTGTTAAGGAAACGTTTATATGCATAAGTTTAAGTTGGGTAATACCTCATATTCCAACCAGGCGTGGGGCACGGGTGAGGGGTAT
Source organism: Gossypium longicalyx (assembly GCA_025698465.1). Lineage (NCBI taxonomy): Eukaryota > Viridiplantae > Streptophyta > Magnoliopsida > Malvales > Malvaceae > Gossypium > Gossypium longicalyx. Next base: position 71,021,644 of record CM046997.1, on the reverse strand, counting down.
TACAATCTATCCCAACAAGGAGATGGTGAATAAGATGTTGAGTAGTCTCCCAGCGTCTTGGAAAGCTAAAGTGATGGTAATAGAAGAATCAAAGGACCTCAATTCACTCTCCCTTGATGAGCTCATTGGTTCTTTGTTTACATATGAGATGAGGCTTAACAAAGGGAGTAAATAAGAAAGAATTATGAAGAAGAATGTTGGTAAAGCTCTAAAATCCACCACTAATGACGATAGTGAATCAAGTGAAGAGGTGGATGAAGACAAAGAGATGGAGATATTTTCTAGAAGATTCAAGAAATTCATGATGTCCAACAAAGGAAGAGAATTTCAAAAGAAGGAAGGAATCAAACTTGAATCTACCAAGGAGAAAGATCCTATTATTTTCTATGAGTGCAAGAAACCAGGACACATCAAGTATGATTGTCCTCAACTTAAAAATAAGAGATCTAGCAAATAAAAGGCCTATGTTGCTACTTGGAGTGATGAAGATTCATCCAATGATGAAGTAGCCAACTTGTACCTTATGGTCATCAATGATCCTAAGGTAACTTCTAACTCGTCTACTTTAAATGATTATTATTTTGATGAGTTGCAAGATGCCCATGATGAATTAGATTTGGAATTTGAAGTCATGATGTCAAAACATAAGAAAAATGTTTCAAAATTGAGAAATGAAAATGACTTACTTTCCGAAACCAGTCATGAACTTGAAGAGAAAGTAAACAAAATGTAAGAAACTATTAATGACTATGAAAAGAAAAAATTTAGACTTGCATAATTTACTTTCAAAATTTCATGAGGATCATCAAAAGCAACTTGAGTTACTTAAGAGTGAAAAAGCTCACTCTAACAAAGTTTTTGAAATAGGAGAAAATTCAAAACAAAACTTTGTTAAAAATAGCTTTGATTTTTATATACATAGAGGTCCCTCAATATTTTACAAGGGAAAACTTGTTTAGAGTGTATGGGTCCCTAAAGGTCTTAGTGATACTCAAGACAAGGAAGCTCTTTCAAAATAGATTCCTAAAGGGACTAGGATTTTGAAGACTAATGATCATGAACCTAAAAGATATTGGGTACCAAAAACTTAATTCTATGTTTGTAGGTAAGGTGCATTGCTTCAATGAGATCAAAGGAAAATTCTATGTGATTGCACCATAATGTTGATTGGTATGGTAGTTAATTAGTTCTTTAAGTGTAATATCTATCTTTGAACTAACCATTTTATTTTCCTCTTAAGTTTTACTTGATTTTTTTTTTTTTGATATAACAAAAAAAGGGATAAGAGAAAGGTAAATTCTATGGTTGATTGCTTATATGCAAGATTAGTTACCAAATTTTTCAAATAAAAATGAATGTCAAATTTATGCTTATTTCAAATATTTATGTTCCAAATATTTATGCCTTAAATTGAAAATGATTTTATATAGGGGGAGCTTAAATTGAAAATGACTTTTATTAAGGGGGAGCAATCTATTCAAAAACAAATTTACAAAATGTTTTGTTATATCAAAAGGGGGGAGATTGTTAAACTAAGCCTTATTGGATAATATGTTTTGATATAACAAATTAAAGTGTTTTTGAATGAAAGTAAAGTTGAGCAATTTCATAAAATCAAGTTGAAATGGTTTCAATTGAGTCAAACATTTTCAAATATGTTTTAAGCATTTTCAAACAAGTTAGAATTGCTCTAGTACAAAAAGTATTGATACTTTTTGTCTAAGTATCGATATTTTACAAGATATCGATACCCCTATGATAATCGATACCAAATTGAAATTATTTTTCTTTCAAACCCTGGTAAGTATTGATTAGGTATCGATACTTTTCTTAAGGTATCGATATATTTCCTAAGATATCGATATTTTTGCTCCAACGGTCACTGAAACCTACATTAATTAAAAAAATATCGATACCCTTTTAGTAGGTATCAAAACTCGTTGCTGCAGGTGCAATTAATGACCTAGTATTTCATCCCCAATGGCTATATTTACTTCCACAATAACCACAATGGTTGGAAATCAATTAGAGGGTATAAATACCATCTTTCAAAGGTCTAGCAAGAAAAAGAGCAATGTGCAAAGCTTAAAGATCAATCAAAACAACCTAGAGCTTAATTATTTCATACATTTTCTTATAAACACTTGTGAGCTTTCATTATATTCATTTTGCTCAAGTGTTCTTCTTTGTATTTATACTTAATTGGCAAACATCCTGACCTTGTAAGGATTGTTTCTTTGTTTGCTTATTTGTTTCTCTTTAAGAGAGGGTTTATTCTTAAGATTGGGGTAGAAACCTTAAAGAAGTTGTATATTAAGATTTTAGGGTATAAATCTTAAGAGAGTTTGTAAGGTTAAACCTTGTCCTTAAAGGTTTCCAAATTAGTGAATTTTGGGAAATCCTTAGTTGTGGTAATCTAAGGTAGTGGAATAGGCAATTGGGGTCAAACCACTATAAATCATTGTGTTCTTTATTGCATATTTTTCATTGCTTCCACCTCAATTTCTCAAAGGCCAATTCAACCCCTCTATCGACGATTTTTAGTTGGTTTTTCCAAGCTAACACTATATGTTTCATATATGAACTTAATAACTTTACAAGACTTGTATTGTGTATAGGTAATTAAGAAACTCATGATCATGATATTGAATTATCTTGTAAAATTTTTAAATTTACGGAAAGTTAAAGTTTAAGTTTATTTCAAATTTACTAAGCTTTATGCAAGCTTACCTCGTGTTGCTTTTTCTTCCTCGTAAATCGTCAAATACCAGTTATCGATTGGATTAGATTTAGAGATCACACTATCTGACAACTTGATCGGTAACTATCTATTCACTTTGGTTTGATTATAATTGACATGTAAATAAGATTTTGGTATATATATGTCATTAAAATTATGGTTATGTTTTGTGTCAATTGAAGTATAAGATGTGTTTATTCATGTAAAACTCAATTAGTATTTTGGTTGATTGTAGTGTGTGATGGAAATGGTATGTCTATATAAGTGCTTTTGACCATTTGCTATATGCATTATCAAAGTTATTTGATGTTTGGTTCATTGGATGTAAAATAAATATATGAATAGATATGTTTTTTGGTTTATAAAAGAAGAACATGTGTATATTGAATGTGAATTTGGAATAGTAATTAAATTGTGGTGTTAATGTGGGCATATTGGTTAGGCACATAGGTTGCATATTTTTGGTATGTTAAGATATGTTTTGAATAGGTAAAAAGAGTTGGAAATGGTTTGATTTGGTTTTTAAGAAATGGTGCATGAAATTGCTTCTTTCGAAAGTTATTTTGGGAGCATACAACATCGGACACGGGCTGTCATGCAGCCATGTTGTAACACCCCTAACTCGTAACTATCCCTGGAATAGGTAAAGAGGCATTACCAGACTTGTAACTTAGTTCAGAACAATTATTTATCCGATAACATCTATTCTCAATCTATATCATTCATTCATATTCACTATGTACTTAAAACAAGCATATCAAGCTTTAATCATGCATTCGGGACTAAATCGTAACATATTAAAAATTTCAGGAACTTAGATAAATTTAAACATTTCAAGTGTCACACACCCATGTGAGTAGGCCGTGTGCCTCACACAGCTAGTAGACACGTCTGTGTGAAAACAGGGCATACATACTGACTTGTGTCACACGGCCGAGGACACACCCGTGTGTCAGGCCGTGTGAAAACTAGAGAGAATATTGACTTGGGTCACACAGTCAATCACACGCCCGTGTGTTTAGTCCGTATGCCCTTTAAAATGGCCACACACACTCGTGTGCTAGGTGATGTGCCATTTAGGTCAGTCACACGCCCGTGTATGAATCCATGTGACACACAAGGCCAATTGACACGCCCATGTGTCTAAGCCGTTTCAAACCTGTAGGGTATACTGACTTATTTAGTAGGGTACCCCAGGGGACGCATGGCCATGTAACATAATCATGTGTCAGACACGGTTGAGACACATGCCCGTGTCTCTGCCCGTGTGGACAAAAATAGGCCATTTGCAAAGCCATTTTGCCACCCTATAAATGTAACATCCCGAAATAAGGCCTAGTCAGAATAGTGATTTTGGGACCATAAATTCGATGTTTAAATATTTATTTTATGATTATTATGAGATCTAGAATATGAGAATATGTATGTGTTAAAGTTTCATGAAGAAATTCTTTGAGTAAGGTGTCCAATTGGAAATTAGGGACCAAATTGACTAAATTGCAAAACTTGGATTCTAGAAGCAATTTGTATGAAATTGCTTTAGAATATTAATTATAAGGTCTTAAAGATCAATTTACCCAATTTCAAAGTTTTTGGACAAAAATGGGCTTGTATGGATGAAATTTCAAAGAAAGGGCTTAAGGGCATTTTGGTCATTTGGCATTTTAATGAAATAAAATGGGAAAATAGCCAAAAATCAGCTCATATTCTTCATGTTGCAGCTGAAAATTTGGGGTTCTCCATAGCTAGGGTTTTCAACATTTCAAGCTCAATAGTAAGTGCTCCCAAGCCCCGTTTTTAACGTTCTTCGTATTTTTGAAATCCCGGTAGCTTACTCTCTCTATTTCTACCCATATTTCATGCTAGGGTTTATGTTTAAAAATTTACCCATGCATGAGTTACTTGTATTTTGATGTTTTATGGAGGAATATGAAAGTTGGATGTGTGTTAAACATCTTTTCCTAGGTGATTTTCATGAAAAACTCCTAAAATGACCTTTTTGCAAAAGGTGTAAAATGTGTGGTAAAGATGAGAAATAATGGAAAAATGTGGGCTGCCATATGAGGGAAAAACATTCGGCTAGGCTTGGGTAAGGTAGGAATTGCATGCATTTCATTATACGAGCCTAGGGACTAAATCGCAAAAATGTGAAAGGTTAGGGGCAAAACAGTCATTTGGATCGGGGGTGAAATTTAGACTCAAAAAGTACAATGTGAGGTGTTAATGATTTATTTTTATTGTTATAGGCCCCGAGGAACAAATTCTGAAGGTCGATCGAGGAAACCGAAAGGTTTCGAAATAATCGAAACACGATACCAAGACGAGTACCAGGTAAGTTCAGATAACTTAAAGTAAACTCATAATATACCTAATTGCATGATTTATGAATGTATGATGATTGCATTTGATGATGGCATGAAAATAAATGAAATTTATCCTTAATAACGACATGTTAATAAATGTCCCGGTTGAGGTTAAAAAGGAAGTTCGGTGGATAAATCACGATTTACAAGATATGAGATCCTGCATGTGTTGCAGAAAAGGATTTAGCCCAGATGGGTAATCCGTTGATCTCAAATATGGAAAGGATCTAGCCCAGACAGGTGTTCCTTGAGTGATCGAGCCTCCCGAAGAATATATGTGCTGAAATAGATTTGGCCCGGACGGGTAATTTGATTAGAGTCTGAATTTAGCCTAGACTGGTAATTCAGATCCGAGCTCATTAAGGGTGTTTGTCGCTATAAGGGATTTAGCCTAGACTGGTAATCCCGACATCACCTTATGAGTTTAGTTACGGGGGATTTAGCTTGGACTGGTAATCCCGCCGTAAGATGTGAGGTTCGCGAGAGTGCATACATGAGATGATCGCTCTTATGAATTGACGGTAAATGGATAATCCATCGAGATTTCCTAGAAACTCAACGGGATTAATATGATGTATATCAATGAAATGATGAATGATGAGCTCATCTAAGATAAATTATATGGTGCATTGTTATGTGACTAACCTGTTGATTGAGTACATGTGATAGGGAAACCATTCCATGCTTATTGGTTTTATGGCTTAATATGGTTGTATACTAATTACTTGGTAAGTTTACTTTCTAGTTATTCGGGCTTACTAAGCATGTAAATGCTTACCCCTCTCTTTTCCCTATCTTACAGAGCTCGAGGACTCGTAAAGATTGGAAGACAGTTGGAGAGTCAATACTATCAATTAGTCCAGCTTTGGTATATAGACACTTTTATTTTGTTCGATGGCATGTATAGGGCTTGTGGTGTATTTTGTTATATGTGTCATTTGATTTGCCAAAATGAAGGCATATAAAGATATATCTATCTTTTTGTATATGGCCATGAGAATTGGCTCATTTTGAAGTAGGCTATAACCTACAAATTTATGCATGCTTATGTTTAGATGGGATGGCTTGACCGTAATTGGCAATGAGTTACAATAATGAGCCAATCTTAAATGTGTCAATGAGACATGGAAACCCTTAATACAAAAAGGGAATTAACCTAGCATGTATAAAACAAATGGTATGAGGTTTACATGCAATAAAGTTTATCAAGGTTATATCTAAGGGTATAATCTGGCCTTATTATGCATTAAGGTAACCTATAAGTGTGATTGGTTGATAGAGGGTGACCAAAGGCTTGGAAAATAGCCTAATAAGATCCACACGGGTAGACACACGGGTGTGTGTCTAGGCCGTGTGTGACACATGTATCGCACCTATGGGCATGTGGTATCGCTGTGCGTCCCCTGCACCTAAAACTTTAATTCAGTGTCGAGCACGGGCTAGACACACGGACGTGTGTCTTGGCCTTGTGCCCCTAAATACATGTTGATGTCATAATCAAAATACTCGAGTTTTTGTACACAGACGGCCACACAGGCGTGTTTAGGCCGTGTGAAGGACATGGGTTAGGGACACGGGTGTGGTGCTCGACCATGTGAAAACCCCTGTAGGTTTGAAATGAAAAATAATTTTCATAAATTCAACACGGATAGGGGACACGGGCATGTCCCAAACCACACGGACGTGTGCATTGCCTCCACACAGGCGTGTGAGGTTTTACCTAGGAAAATTTTTTATGAGCTTTCGTAAGTTCTCGGTTTAGTCCCGGATCATTCTCAATGTATGTTTAGTGTAACAGCCCGTTTTTAGGATTAACCGGAACAGTGGTTTCGGGGCCACCAAATCCGACAAGTAGGTTTGTAAATATTATATTTAATATTTACGAGTTAATTGTGATTTTAAAAAAATATTTTTGATATTGTGATATTTGTTTTATAAGTGATTTATTAAGTTCAAGTGGTATGACCTTAAGGTCAAGTGGGTTTAGGAAATGAGGTATCGGGACCTCATTTCTATAAACCGAGTCATAAATATTTTTATAAATATTTATGGAGTGGCAAAAAGATGGTATTAAAGTTTTGTTGAAAAATTTTATCATTTCGATAGTTAATTAAGCAAAAAGGACTAAATCGCGTAAAATGCAAAAGTTGCATTCTAATTGTTTAAGTTTTTATTTTCCATGTTTTACCAAAGTAGAAGTCCCTATTTATCAATTAAACCATTACTTTATGATAGTGGAGATTGGTGGTTTGGCATATATGAAATTATGTATTATTATAAAGGACAAAAAGGTAAATGGAATATTAAAATGTTTTAAATAAAAATAAAACATAAAATGACCATGCAAAATTTATTTCTTGGCCGAATATGGAGGAGAAAAAGAAAGCCATTGAAGCTTCCTTATTTTCGGCACTTGCATGAAGTGATTTAGGTATGTTTTGTGTTCGGTTTTTGATAATTTTTATGTTTTTGAGATCGTTGCTTCGTATTCTAGCTAGCCCGTATCTCTGATTTCAAAACTGTTAAAGTATTTGAATGTTGCCATTGTTGAATGCATGAGTATTTTGATAGTTGATGATGGAAAATAAATTATTGTTGTTGGATATACATGTTTTGTAAAGTGAATTTTGGTAAAAATGTCAATTTTGGATTAAATTGTGAATTATTGAAATTATATGGTTGAAAGTGTGAATAAATGAAAATATGGGCTGTTATGAAGTTGTAGTAAATTTGGCTAGGCATGGGTTTGGCCAAAATTGAATGAATTTAATTTTTCGAGCTTAGGGACTAAATTGTAAAGAAGTTGAAATATCAGGGGCAAAAATGTAATTTTGCCATAAAATAATTTATGGGCTGTTTTAATACCATGAATATTCGGTTAAGCTTAATTATGGTTAAAAATGGTTAATTTGCATTTTTTTAAGCTCAGGGACTAAATTGAATAAAAGTGAAACTTTAGGGGTAAAATAGTAATTTTACCAAAATATGAAATTGAGTTAAAATGAATAGAATATGAATTGTAATAGTTGAATTTGATTGATTAGATCAAGTTAAGCCTCGTACGAGTCTATATCGAGGGAAAAATGAAGTATCGGATTCGTCGATCTAATTTGTCGTTACCGCGAATGAGGTAAGTTCGTATGCAATAAGCATTATTAAATTTATGTTTCTAATGCTTTAATATTGCATAAATTGTATATACGTGAATATTTTAATGTCTGACGATATATCGAAAAAATGTGACACTTAGTGTGCGGGGCAATCAAATATGGTACTCAGTGTACGAAATATTGAGAATGGCACTTAGTGTGCGAGATATTGAGAATGACACTTAGTGTGAAAAATATCAAATGATTCAAAGGACAATTATATATTGTGATTGAATGATTAAATAGAGCAAAGTGAATAGGTATACATGCTATATTATATGAATTGTTTATGAGATGACTTTATAATGGTGATATTCGGGCTTTGAGCCTAGCAAGCTTTAAGCTGGTGAATAATATTATCGGGCTTCGGGCCTAGCAGGCTATAATGCCGGTGAAATGATATTGGGCTTCAAGCCTAACAGGCGAAATGCCGGTGAATGAGTTTAGACTTAAAGTCTAGCAGGCTTCGTGCCGGTGATGAATTCGGGTTTAAAACCTAGCAGGCTAAATGCCGGTGATTTGATAAAAGTCTAAGACTATGAGACCTTGTGTTAAATTGGCAATTGAATTCGTTCAATACATTAAGTTGGCCAGGTATGTGATATATACTTATTCATGTTAGATCGATTGGAATTGAATCATGAATGTGAAATGAGAAGCATAGATGAAAATGCCTATGTCATATATGTGAGTAAGGGTAAAACCATCGTAAATTATCGATAAGGGTGGGCTATGTGCGGAACCATCTTATAATTGCTAATTTGAACGGTTGTGTGCGAATCATTGAGCATGATGTATTGTATTGAGATTATGCTTAAGTGAAATTATAGAATTGTGATGAAATTGATTGGTGATATACATGTTTAAATAATGTGAATGCAAAGAATGTGTGAAAGAGTAAATTTGTAATAAATTTGTTTGGGACAGCAGCAGTAATGTGATTTTGGAAAATCACCATAAATTGTGTGAGTTGAGTTAGAGGCTAAATAAATTATGTAATTAAAGCTTAATGAGTCTAGTTTCTTATAAAAGAAACCATGTAAGCAAAATAATTTCTGATAATGAGATATTTGAAGTGGCGTGGGATAGAGTCAAATGACTTCGGGGTCCCTTGTTCTGTGTTTAGAAAATCATTATAATTTGTACAAAAATTTTTATAAGATAAATTTTATATTATTAGACTCCTTAATGAGTCTAGTTTCAAATTAAATCAATGAGAACATATTTTGAATTCTGTACAATGAGAAATTTGATTTGTAGTGAAGAGTGGTCAGATTAGTCAAACAGTGAAATAGGGGAAAATTTAAGAAAAATCTGGTATTGATTGGCCAAACCAAAAATTCTGAAAATTTTATGGATGGGAGATATATGAGTCTATTTTCAGGGAAAATTAACGAAAATTTATTTGGAGTTTCTTAGCTCCAGTTATAAATAATTTAGTGACTATTGCTCAGGAAGACAACTTGTAGTGAATTTGTGATTATGTTGTAAACATTGATAAAACTTGTTAATGAGTTGCTTATTGTTTTCTTATGAACTTACTAAGCATAAATATTACTCCCCTTTTCTTTCCCATATTCCCTAGGGTTGCCAGGTTAGCTCGGGTTGGAGGCCGTCAGAGATATTATCACACTGTCGAGTTAACGCTATTGGTGTAAGTAAATCCTAGTGTTTCGAGTCTATGGCACGTATTGGATTTTAATGTTGAGTATGTGATATTATGATTTAGCCAAAGGTGTTGGCTTGTATTGATAAAGTGTTGTAGCCATGTGAATTGGCCTATGTTAGCTAATGATGTTGTGGGCCTAAATGTTTATTCATATATATGTATGATACTATATCTTGTGATGTGGCTTATAGTATGTATGCCTAGAGATTGAAATGAGATTCATTGATGAGTTAGTAACTGATGCAAGATTTGGTGATTGGTAAATAGTTAATAATGCCTCACGAATGGTTTGTGGAAATGATTATGTATGCTTAGTGATGAACATGAGGTTCATGATGTAATGATAGTTATGACTAGTATGTGGTAATGATGTGGGCAAATTCTATAATATTTATTGCATAAGAAAATGACTTGAGCATAATATGCTTGTAGATGTTTAAGAGCTCATTTATGCCATGTTGTATGTTATTGGATAAGTATGTATCTATGCATGTGGTGTGAGAATGACAAAAGGCTTGGTAAATAGCCTATTTCTGGCCACACAGCCTGAGCATACGGGCGTGTGAAGCCTTAACGCAAGAGATTTTTCTAAGTTTTTCATGAGTTCTCGGTTGGGTCCTGAACCACACCAGATGTATGTTTTGGGTGTCGTAAGCCCGTATATGGGACAGATTGCATGTGAAAAGAAAAGTTTTTAAATTAATCAAAATTTTACGGCCTGATTTTTGTGTGATTGATTGAGTTTTTAATTATTTGAGATTTCATGGCCCTGTTTAGTATGGAAGTGTTAGTAAAAGTCAGTAGCACCTTGAACCCTGTCTCAGTGTTGGATACGGGCGAGGGGTGTTACATTTAGGACCACGTAGGCCCATAATAGGGACAATATGATGCAATTTGATCTAATTTATGTTGGAATGAAATTTTATAGTTCGTAGTTTCTAAAAATGTTCGTGTACATGTCCGGTAACGCCTCGCATTCGGTCCCAGTCTCAGGCACGGGAAAAGGGTGTTACATTTAGTGGTATCAGGGCTACGATTTAGTCGGTTCTAAGACTACCGTAGAGAGTATTGAGTTTTGCTATACGTACCATTATTCGAACATTGACAGTGTGACTTCTCCTAACTATTTAAATTGTTTTGAATATAGTAAATGCCTTCCAATCAAGCACAAGACGAGTCCGAGGGAGCTGAGAGCCATGCTCCAGCTTCTATACAACAAGTTGTTTCTAGTAGTACTAGAAGGCTTATGTCTGAAGGCCGGGAAGAGGCTCGAGCTGCCTTCTTTGACATGATGGATAAATGGTTTGGGGATTATTTAAGGAATTGCCCCAACATACCATGACCTTCCCTGCCCCATAACCAACCTGATGAGGAATTACCACGAGGTATGGCACCGGTAAGAATTGGTAAAGCCCCTGTAGATAAGCTTAGAAAGTATGGGGTTGAGGAATTAAGAGCTAAAATCGATGATGATGCTGAAAGAGCTAAGTTCTGGCTCGAGAATACTACACGGGTATTAGATGAATTGTCATGCACACCTGAAGAGTGCTTAAAGTGTGTCGTGTCTCTTCTGAAGGACACTGCATACCACTGGTAGAAGACCGTATCTTCAGTGGTGCCAAAGGAAAACATCACTTGGGAATTTTTCCAAGCAGATTTTAAGAAGAAATACATCAATCAAAGGTTCTTAGACTCAAAGCGAAAGGAGTTCCTGGAACTCAAACAAGGAAATAAGACTGTACCAAAATACGAAAGGGAGTTCGTAAGGCTAATTCAGTATGCAACTGAATGGGTTCAAACTAAGTCAAAAATGTGTAAATGCTTCGAAGAAGGTCTGAATAAGGAAATCAAGTTGTTAATTAATTCTTGAAATACGGGAGTTCACCGCATTAGCTGGTCGAGCCAAGAAGGTCGAAGAGCTCAATAATGAAAGGAAGCAACCAAAGAGAGAGGCTTGAGTGTCGGGATAGAGATCCAGCGGTAAGACACTCTCGTTTACCACAAAGAAATCAAGAAGTCAACATGAAAGCTCCACTTCATTGGTGGGGTATTCGAGTAGAGCGAGAGGCTCCAAGCGACGTAATCAGAAGTCTTCCTCCCCAATGGTGACTATTGTGGGGAGTGTGGATGACCAAAAGTTGAAGTGTAAAAGATGTAACAAATTTCACTCCGAAGAGTGCCGAATGAAGAGCGATGCATGTTTCAGATGTGGTTCTCTTGACCACTTCCTCAGGGACTGCCCAGAGTGAAATGAAAAAGAAGTAGAAGTAGCTTCGAAGTCGAGTGCTCTTATTGCACGAGGTAGACCTCCGAGATATCCTGGAAGTGCTAGTGGCAGTCGAGTTGTGGCTAAAGACACTACAAAATCAGAGGCTCGAACTCCGACAAGAACGTATGCAATACGTGCTCGAGAGGAAGCCTCTACTCCTGACGTCATCACGGGTACTTTTGCTCTTTTTAATACATGTGTTGTTGCCTTAATTGATCCAGGGTCGACGCATTCATATATTTGCATTAGATTGGTGTCTAGTATGAACATACCCATTGTACCTACGAACTTTATTATTAGAGTGTCGAACCCATTAAGCAAATCAATTCTGGTTGATAAAGTCTGTAAGAATTGTCCTTTGACGATTCAGGGTCAATGCTTTTTGGCTAACCTTATGTTGTTACCATTTGATGAGTTTGATTTAATACTTGGTATGGATTGGTTAGCCATGCATGATGTAATTGTAAACTTTGGTAGCAACTGTATTGAATTGAAATGCCTAGATGGTGAGATTTTACGGGTTGATTCAAGAGAATTGGATATGCCGCTAGTTGTAATCACGTCAATGGTTGCTTAGAGATATATGAGAAAAGGGTATGAAGCCTACCTTGCTTTTCTATTGAACACTAAGGAAACAGAGTTGAAGATTGAGTCTGTGCCAATAGTATATGAATATCTAGATGTGTTCTCAGAAGAATTACCCGGGTTACCTCCTAAAAGAGAGATAGAGTTTGGTATTGAACTAATGCCAGGAACAGCTCCCATTTCTATTGCACTGTACAGGATGGGGCCAATCGAGCTAAAAGAGTTAAAAGTACAGTTGCAAGAGCTGACGAATAAAGGTTTTGCAAGGCCATGCTTTTCACCTTGGAGTGCCCCCGTGTTGTTTGTAAAGAAGAAAGATGGTTCGATGAGGCTATGTATAGATTATCGCCAACTGAACAAGGTAAATATCAAGAATAAGTATCCTTTGCCAATGATCGATGATTTGTTTGACCAGTTGAGAGGAGCCACCGTGTTCTCTAAGATAGACTTGAAGTCCAGCTACTATCACTTGAGAGTTAAATAATCGAATGTGCCTAAGACAGCTTTCAGAACGAGGTATGTCCACTATGAATTTCTTGTCATGCCATTTGGGTTAGTGAATACACCGACCATATTCATGGACCTAATGAATAGGATCTTTCGGCCATACTTGGATAACTTCGTTGTTGTGTTTATTGGCGACATTTTGATTTATTCCAAAGATGAGACAGAGCATACGAAACATCTGAGAACTGTGTTGCTGACCTTACAGCAAAAACAACTGTATGCTAAGTTTAGCAAGAGTGAGTTTTAACTCCAAGAAATTGGATTTTTGGGTCATATTGTTTTGGGTGAAGGCATCCGAGTTGATCCAAGTAAGATCTATGCTATTGTTGAATGGAATCCGCCTAAAAATGTAACCGAGGTTAGAAGCTTTTTGGGCTTAGACGGTTACTACCGAAGATTTGTGAATGGGTTCTCCATGATAGCGACTCCAATGACGAGGTTGCTACAGAAATACATTAAATTTGAATGGACAGAAAAGTGTCAACAGAGTTTCAAGAAGTTGAAGACACTACTAACTGAAGCTACTATTCTAGTATTGCCCGAGTCAAGAAAAGAGTTTGTGATCTACAATGATGCATCCTTAAATAGACTAGGTTGTGTACTTATGCAAGATGGCAAGGTAATAGCTTATGCTTCAAGGCAGTTGAAGCCACACGAGAAGAACTATCTGACGCACGACTTAGAGCTTGCCACCGTTGTTTTTGCCTTGAAAATTTGGAGGCATTATTTATATGATGAAACTTGTCATATATTTGCAGACCACAAGAGTTTGAAGTATTTGATGACTTAAAAAGAATTGAATCTGAGATAGCGGAGATGGTTGGAATTAATTAAAGATTATGAGTTAATCATTGACTATCACCCGGGAAAGGCAAATGTGGTCGCCGACGCGTTAAGCAGAAAATCCGTGATTGCATTGAGAGCCATGGATGCTCGATTAGCATTGCTTGATAATGGTTCAGTTTTGGCAAAGCTAAAGGCTAAGTCGACATTCTGTAGGAAATTTATGATGCTCAATCTAATGATAGTAACCTGCAAGCTAAAAGAACTTAATGTGAGTTGGTTATTGAATCAGATTTTCAGATCGGTCTTGATGGATTTTTGACATTCAGAGATAGGGTTTGTGTACCCAAAGATGATAAGCTTATTCAGAAAATCTTGTAAGAAACACATGATAGCCGTTTTTCTATTCATCCAGGAAGTACCAAGATGTACAATGATTTGAAGAAAATGTACTGGTGGAACGGTATGAAAAGAGACATTTCTGAATTTGTATCGAAATGCTTGATATGTCAGCAAGTCAAAGCTAAACATCAAGTACCTTCAGGTTTGTTACAGCCTGTGATGGTCCCTGAATGGAAGTGGGACAGAGTTACTATGGATTTCGTGACAGGATTGCCATTAACCCCGAAAAAGAAAGATGCTATATGGGTTGTGGTGGATAAGTTGACAAAGTCGGCTCCTTTCATTTCGGTAAGAACAGATTACTCTCTTGATAGGTTGGTTGACTTGTATATATCTAAAATTGTGAGATTACACGGGGTACCGCTGTCAATTATTTCAGACAGAGACCCATGGTTCACTTCAAGATTCTGGAAGAAGTTACAAGAAGCCTTGGGTACAAAGTTGAGCTTTAGTAAAAATTTTCACCCGCAGGCCGATGATCAGTCTGAGCGGATGATTCAGATTCTTGAGGATATGTTGCGATGTTGCATCCTCGAATTTCAGGGTAGTTGGGAAAAATACTTGCCATTGGTAATGTAACACCCCCTTACCCGAGACCTTCGCCGGAGTCGAGTATGAGGTGTTACTAAACTTAATTTAACATTTTGAGAACTTTAGATCATTTGTTTCAACATTCACAGCTTTCTAGTTACTTGCGTCACAGTCACAAGAAAAATCATATCTCGAGTTACAAAACTCGAAATCAAGATCCGTAAATTTTCCCTGAATCTAGACTCAAATAACTATTTACCAATTTTTTCCCATAATTTTTGGTTTGTCCAATTAGTACAATTTATTAGTTAAAGTTACCCCTGTTTCAGGATTTGACTTGACTGACCTCTGTTTACTACGAACCACATTTCTCTCTATACAAAATTCATATGACTATGAGGTTTGTTTCTCCTGAAACTATACTTAATAAGGATTCTGAAAATATAAAATAAAACATCTAATTATATCTGTACAATTTATGGTGAATTTCTAAAGTTGGAACAGGGGATCCAGAAATCACTCTGGCCCTGTTTCACTAACATTCAAATATCTTCTAACATATAATTCCTTTACCTGTTTAGTTTGTTTTATGTGAAACTAGACATAATAAGCTTAAACTTAATATTTAATCCATCACCTAATTCGATTTCTATGATTTTTAGTAAATTTTCAAACTCACGTCAGTGTTTCTGCAATGTTCTATTTATGGCAAATTTCATCCCTTTTATGAGTTTTCATGAACTAGGTATCCTATTAACCTTCCATGACATCAAACATAATCTAAACTAACCATTTCCATGGCTTATCATTA
Organism: Gossypium longicalyx; assembly: GCA_025698465.1. Taxonomy (NCBI): domain Eukaryota; kingdom Viridiplantae; phylum Streptophyta; class Magnoliopsida; order Malvales; family Malvaceae; genus Gossypium; species Gossypium longicalyx. The sequence continues at coordinate 71,005,835 of CM046997.1, read as the reverse complement.
TCAAACATTTTCTCAACCAATCCATCTCCATATTATAAGATCATTTACACCAAATAGGTATATTGCTATACATGCCATACTTAAATTTACAAGCCATTTACCAAAAAGTCCTTCAGATAGTGTGATCGAGCCTTCGACCTATCCCGACTCCTGAGCTGGCTTGTCCAAAACTACAATGAATAAGAAGGAGGGAGTAAGCATAAATGCTTAGTAAGTTCATATGCAAATAATAAGTAACATAACAAAGCAATCATACCAAACAACATTAGCATGGTATCACCAAAACATATATCACATTTCTAATCATTGTTGTATCAATACTTTATCGTTGTTGTATCAATACTCAACCCGAGGGTTAAGTACATACCTGTCCAAAGTATCCATTTCACAACACTTACTAATACGTCTTTTTTCATCTCGAGTATTCCACCATTTGAGTAGAACTTTACCCGTTGAACACATCGGAATATAATTTGGATACATGGGAAGTTTGCACATAAGTGCCACATAAGTAGCTAAGCTACTATGTAACCCGCCCTTAAGCGAACTCGGACTCAACTCAACGAGCTCGAGCGTTCGCATCCATAAGTGAACTCAGACTCAACTCGACGAGTTCGGATGCTCAACCATCCTAGTGACATGTCACTTGTATCCTAATCTATTCCTAAGGTTCAAACGGGATTTTCTTCGAACACATATTCTTGCCGTCTTCCATAGAATACCGAAACCAATACTCGGTAACAATTATATTTAACAAGTAGCTCACATAATTTACAATTTGTTCGAAATTAACCACAAAGCATATATTTCATGATAAAAATCAGCATATCATATAATTGACATCAATAACTTAAAAAAATAACAATTATGCTACATTATTTACACATGAACTTACCTTGGTACCAAAATACAAAGATTTTGCAATTTAGTCCACAATCTTTTCTTTTCCTCGATTGGGGTCGATTCCACGTATTTCTTGATTATGAAGCTTGAAAGTTGAAGAAACCCTAGCTATGGTGAGAGCAAAATTCGGCAGCAACCAAATGAAGAAGATGACCATTTTGTGTTATTTTTCCCATTTTATTTCATTTAATATCCAAATGACCAAAATGCCCCTCCTTACTAAACTTTCAAAAATTCCTTCCATGTCCTAATTTTGCCCATGAACTTAAAATTGGTCAAATTGCTATTTAAGACCTCCTAATTAATATTTCAAAGCAATTTCATACTAAAAACTTCTAGAATGCAAGTTTTGCAACTTATTCGATTTAGTCCCTAACTTTAAATTAAACTCGTTATGTCAAAAATTTCTTCACGAAATCTTCACACAATTATGCAATCATATCATAAACCTTAAAATAATTATAAAATAATTATTTCTATCTCGAATTTGTGGTCACGAAACCACTATTCTAATTAGGCCCTAATTCGGGATATTACAGGTAAAATTTGCCTACAACAATATTTTGCAAACGAGTTTGAAAATGGCGCCTTATGAGGCCTTGTATGGCAGAAAGTGCCGAAGTCCATTGTATTGGACAGAACTCAAAGAGAGTCAGATTCACGGAGTTGATCTGATCAAGGAAACTGAAGAAAAGGTTAAAGTGATACGAGACTATTTAAAAGCGGCATTGGATAGGCAAAAGTCATATGCTGATTTGAAAAGAAAAGAGATTGAGTTCCAAGTTAGAGATAGAGTATTCTTGAAAGTATCTCGATGGAAAAAGGTATTGAGATTTGGTCAGAAAGGCAAACTGAGTCCGCGATTTATCGGACCGTACGAGATCAATGAAAGAGTTGGACCATTTGCTTATCGTTTGGCATTGCCACCTGAACTGAAAAAGATTCACGACCTGTTCCATGTATCTATGTTAAGGCAATACTGATCAGACCTGTCCCATGTGATTTCACCGACTGATATTGAAATTAGACCGGACATGACTTATGGTGAAGAACCAGTCAAGATTTTGGCTCGTGAGATTAAACAGTTGAGAAATAAATATGTGGCTTTAGTAAAGGTTTTATGGCATCGACATGGTGTGGAAGAGGCTACATGGGAGTCAGAAGAAACCATGAGAAGCCAATATTCGAACCTGTTTACTGGTAAGACTTTCGAGGACGAAAGTCCCTAAGGGGGGAAGAAATGTAACATCCCGAAACAGGGTGTAGTCAGAACAGTGGTTTTAGGACCACAAATCCAACGTTGAAATATTTATTTTATGATTATTATGAGGTCAAGAATATGAGAATATACATTTGTTAAAGTTTCATGAAGAAATTCTTTTAGTAAGGTGTCCAATTGGAAATTAGGGGCCAAATTGAATAAATTGCAAAACTTAGATTCTAGAAGAAATTTGTATGAAATCGCTTTAGAATATTAATTAGAAGGTCTTAAAGATCAAATTTTCCCAATTTTTAAGTTTTTGGACAAAAATGGGCTTGTATGGATGAAATTTCAAAGAAAGGGCTTAAGGGAATTTTGGTCATTTGGCATTTTAATGAAATAAAATGGGAAAACAAGCCAAAAATCAGCTCATATTCTTCATGTTGCTACCAAAAATTTGGGGTTCTCCATAGCTAGGGTTTTCAACATTTTCAAGCTCAATAGTAAGTGCTCCCAAGCCCTGTTTTTAACGTTCTTCGTATTTTTGAAATCTCGGTAGCTTACTCTCTCTATGTCTACCCATATTTCATGCTAGCGTTCATGTTTAAAAATTTACCCATGCATGAGTTACTTGTATTTTGATGTTTTATGGAGGAATATGAAAGTTGGATTTGTGTTAAACATCCTTTCCTAGGTGATTTTCATGAAAAACTCCTAAAATGACCTTTTTGCAAAAGGTGTAAAATGTGTGGTAGAAATGAGAAATAATGGAAAAATGTGGGCTGCCATATGAGGGAAAAACATTCGGCTAGGCTTGGGTAAGGTAGGAATTGCATACATTTCATTATACGAGCCTAGGGACTAAATTGTAAAAATGTGAAAGGTTAGGGGCAAAACGGTCATTTGAATCGGGGGTGAAATTTAGACTCAAAAAAGTACAATGTGAGGTGTTAATGATTTATTTTTATTGTTATAGGCCCTGAGGAACAAATTCCAGAGGTCGATCGAGGAAAACGAAAGGTTTCGAAATAACCGAAACACGATACCGAGACGAGTACCAAGTAAGTTCAAGTAACTTAAAGTAAACTCATAATATGCCTAATTGCATGATTTATGAATCTATGATGATTGCATTTGATGATGGCATGAAAATAAATGAAATTTATCCTTAATAATGACATGTTAATAAATGTCCCGGTTGAGGTTAAAAAGGATGTTTATGTGGATAAACCATGATTTACATTATACGAGATCCTAAATGTATTGCAGAAAAGGATTTAGCCCAGACAGGTAATCCGTTGATCTCAAATATGGAAAGGATCTAGCCCGGACAGGTGTTCCTTGAGTGATCGAGCCTCCCAAAGAATATATGTGCTGAAATAGATTTATCCCGGACGAGTAATTTGATTAGAGTCTGAATTTAGCCTAGACTGGTAATTCAGATCCAAGCTCATTAAGGGTGTTTGTCGCTATAAGGGATTTAGCCTGGACTGGTAATCCCGACATCACCTTATGAGTTTAGTTACGGAGGATTTAGCCTGGACTGGTAATCCCGCCGTAAGATGTGAGGTTCGCGAGAGTGCATACATGAGATGATCGCTCTTATGAATTGATTTGTAAATGGATAATCCATCGAGATTTCCTAGAAACTCAACGGGATTAATATGATGTATATCAATGAAATGATGAATGATGAGCTCATCTAAGATAAATTATATGGTGCATTGTTATGTGACTAACCTGTTGATTGAGTACATGTGATAGGGAAACCATTCCATGCTTATTGGTTTTATGGCTTAATATGGTTGTATACTAATTATTTGGTAAGTTTACTTTCTAGTTATTCAGCTTACTAAGCATGTAAATGCTTACCCCTCTCTTTCCCTATCTTACGTGGCTCGAGGACTCGTAAAGATTGGAAGACGGTTGGAGAGTCAATACTATCAATTAGTCCAGCTTTGGTATATAGACACTTTTATTTTGTTCGATGGCATGTATAGGGCTTGTGGTGTATTTTTTTATATGTGTCATTTGATTTGCCAAAATGAAGGCATATAAAGATATATCTATCTTTTTGTATATGGCCATGAGAATTGGCTCATTTTGAAGTAGGCTATAACCTACAAATTTATGCATGCTTATGTTTAGATGGGATGGCTTGACCGTAATTGGCAATGAGTTACAATAATGAGCCAATCATAAATGTGTCAATGAGACATGGAAACCCTTAATACAAAAAGGGAATTAACCTAGCATGTATAAAACAAATGGTATGAGGTTTAAATGCAATGAAATTTATCAAGAATATATCTAAGGGTATAATCTGGCCTTATTATGCATTAAGGTAACCTATAAGTGTGATTGGTTGATAGAGGGTGACCAAAGGCTTGGAAAATAGCCTAATAAGATCCACACGGGTAGACACACGGGTGTGTGTCTAGGCCGTGTGTGACACATGTATCGCACCTATGGGCATGTGGTTTCGCTGTGCGTCCCCTGCACCTAAAACTTTAATTCAGTGTCGAGCACGGGCTAGACACACGGACGTGTGTCTTGGCCGTGTGCCCCTAAATACATGTTGATGTCATAATCAAAATGCTCAAGTTTTTGGACACAGACGGCCACATAGGCGTGTTTAGGCCGTGTGAAGGACATGGGTTAGGGACACGGGCGCGGTGCTCGACCATGTGAAAACCCCTGTAGGTTCGAAATGAAAAATAATTTTCATAAATTCAACACAGGTGGGGGACACGGGCATGTCCCAAAGCACACGGGCGTGTGCATTGCCTCCACATGGGCTTGTGAGGCTTTACCTAGGAAAAATTATTATGAGCTTTCATAAGTTCTCGGTTTAGTCCCAGATCATTCTTAATGTATGTTTAGGGTCATGTAGGCCCATAATTGGGTCACTATGATGCAATTTGATCTATTTTATGTTGGAATGAAATTTTATAATCCGCAGTTTCTGAAAATGTTCGTGTACATGTCTGGTAACGCCTCGCATCCGGTCCCGATCTTGGGTACGGGAAAAGGGTGTTACAATAAACACAAACATTTACAAGCATAATTGACGACATTTATACAAGTAAATTGGCAGGCAAAATAACCATTTCAATACACATTATAAGCCATATCAAAACTTACCATTTACATCTCTAAATACCTATTTAACCACATGTATAATTCATTCATCTAACATCTATATATCAAGACTTCATTCGCATAATTTCATTCCATCTTACCTTGCCAAAACATACCATAATAGAACACTTTCAATTTAACCAAAACATAACATCAAAATAAGCCAAATCACATGGCTTACTTATACACAAAAATATACCAAAATAAAGATATCAAGTAGCATAACTAACATCTTTCAAACTAGCTTATACATGTCATATTTACAAATTCACAAGTTCAAAAGTACCAATCAAAATTTGGATAGTGTGACGTGCAACCCCGACTTGTCCGGAACGAGCGAGCTAACGAACCTCTATAAAACATAGAAAAGAAACAAAGTAAGCTTTTAAGCTTAGCAAGCCCGTATAATTCAGAATTAAACTTACCATTTATACATAATCAAAGCAATACAAATATGAAACCAATTCAATTAACCAACACTTAATCACAAGTATCAATCAAATGTTAGTCATTGTAAACATACATGAAATCATCCATTAAACAATGTTTATCATCATTCCAAATTCATATTTTATGTATAACATTCATAACATTTATAAACCGTAACCCATCTGTATAGCATTATTTAGACCCGTTAAACCTATTAGAACTTCAAAGGATAATCAAGTGAACAATGTCAGTAATCTGTCAATTCATTATCATGTATGCTCTTTCGAGCCATGATCGGTAAGCTCCTCCTGAGCTGATAAACAGTAAGCTCTAATGAGCTGAAACAGTAAGCTCTATTGAGCTGAATAGTAAGCTTATACGAGCTGAAACGATAAGCTCTAATAAACTAAAAATAGTAAGCTCTTTCGAGCTGATATATTGGTAAGCTCATACGAGTTGTGGTGAGTCTGCAACAAATACAGGAGCTCGACCAAAACGGTAATCTCAGTATCACATCACTCGTATCTAATGATTTCATGTAGTTCAAACAGGGCTCGGTAATAAATATATTATATCAATAAAATGTTCATACTTCAAGTATTTCAACTATACATATTCATTTCACTAACTATAATTATAGAAAAGTTCGATTCTAATTATACGAACTTACATCGATTTGCTCAGTTAAAAACTATCGACTATTTGTCAATCTTTCCTTTTCCCCGATCTAAACTCAATCTCGGCTTATCTTGATCTATATATTATCAAATTTAATACATTCAACATTCAATCTATTCAATTTAGTCCATAATTCATATTTTGGCAAAATTACACATTTGCCCTTATACTTTTTCAATTTTTACAATTTAGTCCTTATCACATAAAATTGCAAATTCATGCAATTTAGTACCTACCCATGCCTAGCCAAATTTCATAGGAACTCCTAGCAGCCCATATCTTTCATTATTTCACATTTTTATCCACATAATTTCATAATTTCACAATTTAATCCCTATTTGACATTTTTGTCAAAAATCACTTTATAAAACTTGTAAAACTATCATCAAGCTTCCATAATCTAACATTAAACATCAAAGAACTCAAGGATTCAACAATGGCATCATTCAAAATCTATAACAATTTTGAGAACGAAAGTACAAGCTAGCTAGATTAAGCTGCAACGAGCTCAAACGTAGAAATCATTAAAAACCGAGCTAAAACCATACCTTAATTGAAGAATTTATGCTTTCTGAATGTAAAGCCCTATTTTTGTTTCTTCTTCCTCAAGTTTTCAGTTAAAATATTAATCAAGAAACAAAAATTTAGTTTTCTTTTATTAATATTAACATTAATAATCAATTTACCTTAATAACCTTTAAAAATATAATAAACTACATCAATTGCCATGCTATCATCATCCACTAACCACAAATGTACTATTTATCACTTAAGGACCTTTACTTTAATTTTCTATAGCTATTTGACACTTTTAGCTAATAGAACACAAGTTTTACATTTTATGCGATTTAGTCCCTTTTACCAAATTAAGCATTTAAACCATAAAATTTCTTAAAGAAACTTTCACATAATTAATCTATCATGCTATAGACCTTATTAAAATAATAAAATAAATATTTTAACTTTGGATTTGTGGTCCCGAAACTACTGTTCTGATTTGACCTCAAAACGGGCTATTACAACTCTCCCTCCTTAAGAATTATCGTCCCCAAAAATCTTACTGGTAAAGAGATTAGGATACTATTTTTGCATAGCTTCTTCAGGTTCCCACGTAGCTTCCTTGATCCCATGTTTATGCCAAAGAACCTTCACCAAGGCTATACGCTTATTTCTCAGCTCTTTGATTTCATGAGCCAGAATTCTGATCGGTTCTTCGTTATACGTCAAATCAGCTTGTATTTCAACATCTATCAGCGAGATCACATGTGACGGATCGGATCTATATCGACGTAGCATATAAATGTGAAAAACATTATGAATTTTTTCAATATGAATTTTTTCAAGTGCTGATGGTAAAGCTAGTCGATATGCTATAGGCCCTATTCTTTCGATAATTTCATTTGGCCCGATGAAACGCAGACTCAACTTTCCTTTACGACCGAATCGAAGAACCTTTTTCCACGGTGATACTTTTAAAAGAACTTGGTCCCCCACTTGAAATTCAATCTCTCTACGTTTCAAATCTGCATATAATTTCTGTCGATCTGAAGCTACTTTTAAAATATCTCGAATCGTTTTCACTTTTTCTTCAGTTTCTTTGACTAATTCAACCTATGAATCTTTTTCTCACTCAATTCAGTCCATTATAGCAGAGTTCAACACTTGCAGCCATAAACAGCTTCATACAGTGCCATCTTTATACTCGTTTAGAAACTGTTGTTAAATGCAAATTCAATCAACGGTAAATATTTTTCCCAACTGCCCTCAAACTCTAAAATACAACATCTCAACATGTCTTTGAGAATCTGAATAACTCTCTCAGTTTGACCATCGGTCTGAGGATAAAAAGGAGTACTAAAATTCAACTTTGTTCCGAGAGCTTCTTGCAATTTCTTCTAGAATCGTGATGTAAATATCAGATCTCTATCAAAGATAATAGATAGTGGCACACCGTAGTCGAACAATCTCAGAAATGTACAATTTAGCTACTCTATCAAGCGAGTAGTCTGTACGTACCGGTATGAAATGAGCAGACTTTATTAATCGATCAACGACAACCCAGATAGCATCTTTCTTTTTCGGAGTTTGAGGCAAACCCGACACAAAATCCATTGAAACTCTATCCCATTTCCACTCAGGAATCATTACAAGTTGTAGTAAACTCGATGGTACTTGATGTTCAGCTTTTACTTGTTGACAAATTAGACATTTAGATCCAAACTCTAATATATCTCGTTTCATACCTGACCACCAGTACAGCTGTTTCAAATCGTTATACATCTTGGTACTACCCGGATGAATAGAAAAACAACTACTGTGTGCTTCATGTAGGATTTTCTGAATAAGCTCTAAATTTTTTATACACAAATTCTATTTCAGAACATTAAACAGTCATCATTTCCAATATGAAATTCTGAATCAGAATTAGACTCACATTGAATTCGTTTAACTTGTAGTTCATGATCATCTTTCTGAGCTTCATAAATTTGTTGAAGAAATATCGATTTAGCTCTTAATTCAGCTAAAATAGACCCGTCATCACATATCATCAACTGGGTGTTCATGGCTCATAATGCAAACAATGATTTTTGGCTCAAGGCATCAGCAACAAATTAGCTTTTCCCAGGTGATAATCAATCACAAAGTCATAATCTTTCAATAACTCAAGCCATCTTCGTTATCGCAAATTCAAATCCTTCTATGACATCAGATATTTTAAGCTTTTGTGATCCGTATAAATGTGACATTTTTCACCTTATAAGTGGTGTCGCCAAATCTTCAATGCGAGCACAATTGCAGCCAACTCTAAATCACGCGTCGGATAGTTCTTTTCGTGCGATTTCAACTGTTTAGAAGCATAAGCTATAACCTTTCCTACTTGCATTAAAACACAACCCAATCCGTTTAATGATGCATCACCATAGATCATGAACTCTTTACCCGATTCAGGTTGAACCAAAACTGGTGCCTCTGTTAATAGTGCTTTCAACTGTTCGAAACTTTGCTGACATTTTCTGACCATTCGAACTTTACATCTTTTTGTAGCAGTCGTGTCATTGGTGTCGCAATCATTGAGAATCCTTTTAGGAATCTTCGGTAATAACCCGCTAAGCCCAGAAAACTATAAACTTCAGATACATTTCTCGGAGGTCTCCAATAACAATAGCAGAAATCTTGCTCGAATCAACTCTAATACCGTCGACTGAAGCAATATGCCCCAAAAATCCAACCTCTTTGAGCCAGAACTCACATTTACTAAACCTTGCAAACAACTGCTTATCACGTAGAGTTTGTAACACAATTCTCAAGTGCTCGGTATGCTCAGATTCATCTCGTGAATAAATCAAAATATCATCAATGAATACAACAACAAATCTGTCTAAATACGGTCTGAATATTCAATTCATCAAGTCCATAAAAATGGTAGGAGCATTAGTTAAACCGAAAGGCATGACAAGGAATTCATAATGTCCATACATTGTTCTGAATGTGATTTTCGGTACATCTGACTCTTTGACTCGAAACTGATAGTAACCTTGATCTCAAATCAATCTTTGAAAATACTGTAGCCCATTTCAACTGATTAAATAAGTCATCAATTCACGGTAGAGGGTACTTGTTCTTTATAGTCACTTTATTCAACTGTCTATAGTCGATACACATTCTCATCGTGCCATCTTTCTTTTACACGAACAATACGGGTGCACCCCAAGGAGAATAACTCGGTTGTAAAAAACCTCTGTCTGTCAATTCTTGCAACTAAGCTTTCAACTCTTTTAATTCTATTGGAGCCATTTTGTATAGAGTGTAGCACCCCTAACCTATAACTGATTTCGAAACAGGGTTGCGAGGCATTACCGGACTTACAATGCAATCAATCATACAATTCGAATCGTAAATCCTCAACCAAATTAAAACCATTTGCATTCAATGATAATGTCCCTAATACGAGCCTACGAGGCCCTAAACATGCTTTGAGAGTGGTTCGGAACTAAAATGATAACTTAGGAAATCTCTTAAAAACCCTAAAAAATTTTCAAACTGTAGGGGTCACACGCCCATGTGCCCTGGCCGTGTCACTCACTCGGCCAAGAGGCACGCTTGTGTCTCAGGCCGTGTGGACATTCGAAATGGGATCACATGGCCGTGTCCCAGCCCATGTCTGACCCCGTGTAACTCTCTAACTTAGGTCACACGGCCAAACCACACGTGCGTGTGTTTATCCCATGTACCCTTCGAAATGGCCACACATGCCCGTGTCTAGGCCGTGTACCAGACCGTGTGAAAACTGGGTGCCACACGGCCAAGCCACACGCCCGTGTGTTAGGCCGTGTGAACAAAAATAGGCTATTTACCAAGCCATCTTGCCATCCAAATTTTCATATAACAACACCAACCTATTTAACACACATCCAAGGCATAAATAAGCATTTAACATTAACTCCAACCAAGCATAAATCACCATTTTAATACCAACAATTAACATGCTCATTTTATCAAGTTTGGCCTATTCAATTCATGCCAATTTCACATTCACAAAGCATATATATCCACTACTTCAACCAACCATTTTACCTTGCCTAAACCACAAGCATACCATATCAATTTCAAACCATTAGCTAGCTTATATGCTAAGCTTCCACAAGCTGTTCACAAGCAATTATAAACCACATCACCAAGGAGCATTAATACATATATATACAACACTATATAATCAAAGATCATTTACAAATATATACATAACCAAGTATACCAAAATAAGCCAAATCACATGGCTATACACATAACCAAAACATATAGGCTATCATTAACCAAAATGACCTATACATGCCATTATAACCGAAATTATAAAACCATGAGTACTAAAATAGCCAATAGATAGTGTGATGATGTCTCTGACACATTCCAACCCGAACGAGCTTCCAATATCTAGATACACAAAGAAATTAAAACAAAGTAAACATAAAATGCTTAGTAAGTTCGTAATTCCAAGAAATAAAGCTTATAACTTCAATTTATAAGCATAATCCACTTTAGTCAATTCAATATATATTGGCCTTAGCCTAAGTACACACTACTTAGTGCATTCAGATTTTTATGTGTATAAGCATCTTTCGATCATCTAATAACTCATACTTTTCCATGCTTTCATAGCAATTCTAATTGAAACATTTACCAATTTTTCCTTCTATTCATACCAAATTAATAAGAATTGAAGTAAGTAAAACAAGGCATATCACAACTCAATTTGGCCCAAAAGCCTAACACATAATCATCAATTGAGTTCACCATGTATTCATGTGTCATAAATATATATACCATTCAAATAATATAAATGCAAAATAATACATTTGCATTAAATCTCAAGGCTATTGATTATTCAATTACAAGCTTACCAAGAGCTCATCCCTTTCATGGATTTAATGTTTATAAGCTTTACGTGCATACCTGAACTTTCTCGTATTTATTTATTTCATTCTCACCTCTTTGTTCAATACATTAATTCGTTCAGAAGTCTTTCAATGCTCTAAGAATTCGCACACTTAGTGCATCAGTGATTAGCCGAAGCTATAATGATCTCGCACACTTAGTGCCATCACATTAAACCGAAGCTATCTCGGTATCGCACACTTAGTACCTCATATAGCTAAAGCTATTCCAATTCGCATACTGAGCTCTATTTATAGCCGAAGCTATTTTAAAATGCACACTAAGTGCCAAACATAGTCGATTCATCATCGTATGCAATCGTAGTCACATATATACAATTTATGCATTATTAAAGCATTAAAAACATAATTGTAACATTATTTATCATGTACGAACTTACCTCGACCGTTAAAACGACGGAACAGATCAACTAGTCCGATACTTTATCTTTTCCTCGATCTGAACTCATATTTCACTTTTCTCAATCTAGTTATAAACAAAATCAACTTATTTAATCATGAATACATTCAATTTAACACAATTTACACATTTTGGCAAAATTACACTTTTTCCCCTAAAGTTTCACACTTTTACAATTTAGTCCCTAAGCTCGTAAAATGAAATTCATCTGATTTTGGCGAAACCCAAGCCTAGCCGAATTTAATACAACCTCATAGAAGCCTTTATTTTCATTTATTTCACACTTTTAACCACAACATTTCACATTTTCTCAATTTAATCCTTAATTGACATTTTTGTCAAAAATCACTTTATAAAACTTGTTAATCTAGCTTCAAATATTAATAATCTATCATAAAACGTCTAAATAACCAAGCATTCAACAATGGCATCATTCTAAATCTATAACAATTTTGAAAACAGAGATACGAGCTAGCTAGATTAAGCTGCAACGAGCTCAAAAACGTAAAAATTATTAAAAACCGAGACGAAATGGGCTTACATGCAAGGTTGAACCATGGCCGAATATTTGGTGTTCTTTAATGGCTTTTTCTTTCTTCAACAATCGGTTGAGAAAGATGAACATGCATGTCTTTCCTTTATTTTCTTTAATAAAATAACCTTTATTAACAAATTACAACTTTAACCTTAATATTAATTAATAACTACATCAAATACCCTTCCACTATCATCCATTAACATCCACTAACCAAATAATTGTTCATTTACCACTTAAGGACCTTAACTTCAAGGTTCTATAGCTATTTTATACTTTTAACTAATAGAACACAAGCTTTACGCTTTACGCAATTTAGTCCTTTTTACCGAATTAACCACTCAAACGGTAAAATTTCTTCACGAAATTTTTACACAATTATAATATCATGTTGTAAATATTAAAATAATAATAAAATAATTTTTGATGTCAGATTTGTGATCCCAAAACCACTGTTTTGATTAATCCTAAAATTGGGCTGTTACACGGAGCTATCGATATCGGTGTTGTTCCGGGTACTAACTCAATACCAAATTCAACTTCTATGATCAGAGGCAACCCGGTAATTCTTCTGAAAATACATCTGAAAAATCACAAACAATAGGTATGGACTCAATCTTTGATTCTAACACTTTCGTATCCAATACGTATGCAAGATATGCATCATAGCCCTTTTTCAAGTATATCAGAGCTAATAGATGATATAACAATCGGTAATTCACTCGAATCATTAGACTCAGTCTGAAGAATCTCACCATTTTGACATTTCAATTCGATAGTCTTCTATCTACCATTCACAACTGCATTGTGCATAGTCAGCCAATCCATACCCAGAATCACATCAAACTTATCAAAAAGTAGAAGCATCAAGTTAGCTCGAAAATAGTAACACCAGATCATCAGAGGACAATTCTTACAAATTTTATCAACTAAAACAGATTTTCCTAAAGGGTTCGATACTTTAATTACAAACTCTGTAGACTCAACATGTAAACTCTTTTTAAATACTAAATTCATACAGATATATGAATAGGTTGATCCAGGGTCTATCAACGCAACTATATCAGTATCAAAAAGAGAAAAAGTACTGGTAATAATGTCTGGTAATGATGCCTCCTCTCGTGCACGAACAGCATAAGCTCTAGCAGGTGCTTGTGCCTCAGATCTCACGGTCATATCTCTCGTAGCACCTCGATTACCACTCATATTTCCAGTGTTTCGGGGTGATCTCCCTCTAGTAGCTGTGTTACTTGCTTTTTCTGGTTGATCTCTTTCAGCTATAAACTTTTCTGGATAATCACGAAGAAAATGATCACAAGATCTACATTTAAAGCAAGCTCTTCTCACTAATCTACATTCACCGTAATGTCGCTTATTGCAATATTTACATTTAGGTTCAGCATTTCTAACACTTCCCACATTGGTCACAGATGTCGCCTAAGGTTTTGAACTTGATTGTCTCGTATTTCTATTTCTAATAGAAATTCCCACTAAGGCTGTAGAACGAGGATGATATTCTCTAAATTTTTTTGATGCTAACTGGTGTGATTTACCCGTAAATCTCTTTCTAGACTCTTTAGCCTTTGAATCAGCTTTTCTTTTCTCTTTGCAAAGCTCTTCGGCTTTACAAGCTCGATCAAACAATACAACAAACTCTTTCAGCTCCAGAATTCCAACTAACACTCTGATTTCTTCATTCAATCCATCCTCGAATCTTTTACACATTATAGCTTCAGAAGAAACACATTCACGAGCATATTTGCTGAGTTGTACAAACTCTCTCTCATATTCTGTGACCGACATACGACCTTGTTTCAATTCAAGGAATTCTTTTCTTTTCTGATCGATGAACCTTTGACTGATGTATTTCTTTCTAAATTCAACTTGAAAGAAATCCCAAGTGACTCTTTCTGGCAGAACTACAGGTATCAAGGTATTCCACCACTGATACGCGGTGTCTCATAACAATGATACAACACACTTTAAACATTCTTCGAGTGTGCAAGATAATTCGTCGAATACCCGAATCGTGTTCTCAAGCCAAATCTCAGCTCTCTCAGGGTCATTATTAACAGTAGCTCTAAATTCATTGGCTTCGTACTTTCGTATCTTGTCAACAAGTGGTTTATTTAATAGTAGAGGATCAATACCTTGAGGAACTACAAGGATCGATTGAGGAACAGGTGGGGGTAGAGGTTGTGGAACAGCCAGATTCATATAAATGTACTGTGCGAACCACTCATTTAATATCTGAAAGAAGGGTTCTTTAGCCTCACCCACGTTACTACTCATCACAGGTCTAGATTTAGAAGGCGCTGTCCCTTGAGCAGGAGTTGGCGCATTACTTTCTACATTGTCCGCTACAGCTCGTTCGGGATCCATTACTATATAAAAAGACATTTGAAAACGTCAAGAGTCATCACACTATCTCAGTTTTATATATATGGCATGTATAGTTAGACTCACATATGCTACGTTAGTCCTAGAATCGACTAAACTGTAGCTCTGATACTAACAAATGTAACACCCCTAACCCGTAACCATCGCCGAAATAGGTTAAGAGGCATTACCAGACTTGTAACTCAGTTCAGAATAATTATTTATTCGATAACATCCGTTCTCAGTCTATATCATTCATCCATATTCACTATGTACTTAAAACAAGCATATCAAGCTTTAATCATGCATTCGGGACTAAATCATAACATATTAAAAAATTCAAGAACTTAGAAAAATTTCAACATTACAAGTGTCACACGCCCGTGTGAACAGGCCATGTGCCTCACACGGCTAGTAGACACATTCGTGTCTTAAACCGTGTGAAAACGGGGCATACATACTGACTTGTGTCACACAGCCGAGGACACGCCTGTGCATCAGGCCATGTGAAAACTGGAGAGGATACTAACTTGGGTCACACGGCCAACCACACACTCGTGTGTTTATCCCGTGTGCCTTTCGAGTGTGCCTTTCGAAATGGCCACACACGCCCGTGTGCTAGGCCATGTGCCATTTATGGGGGTATACTGACTTATGTCGCACGATCAGTCACACGCCCATGTGTGAGTTCGTATGACACACACGGCCAATAGACACGCCCGTGTGTCTAAGCCGGGTTAAACTTGTAGGGTATACTGACTTATTTCGTAGGGTACCCCAAGGGACGCACAGCTGTGTAACATAACCGTGTGTCGAACACAGATAAGACACATGCCTGTGTCTCTGCCCGTGTGGACAAAAATAGGCCATTTGTAAAGCCATTTTTGTAACACCCCTCACTCATATCCAACACCGGGACAGGGTTCGAGGCGTTACTAGACTTAAACATTCACAAACATACAAAATCGGGTCACCAAATTTCGCTCAAAATTAAAACTTTTCAATCACATGCATATCGTCCCTTATATAGGCCTTCAAGGCCTAAAACATACATTAGGGCGGTTCGGGACAAAACCGAAAACATTCGATGATCTTTGGGCAACTTAACAATTTTTTAGCTTTAGAGAGTAACACGCCCGTGTGGGTTGGGCCGTGTGGTCACACACGTCCGTGTGGCTTGGGACACGCCCGTGTCCTCAGCCCTTATAACTCTTTGTTTGTGACGTCAACAACCGTTTAAGGGCACACGGCCAAGGCACACGCCCGTGGCCAGAGGCCATGTCCTTCACACAGCTGAGACACACAGCCGTGTCTCTACCCGTGTGGTCAAGACTTAGGCTAATTTGCAAGCCTTTTTGTCATCTTTACATGCATACACATACACGATTTCAATGGCATTCATCGTTAGCTCATTATTATGCATTAGTTCCACCTACTCATGATAAACTAGTCTAGTTACATCGCAAGACATTAACACATATCATGAATAAATAGGCTTACAAGCCAAAATCATTATAAGCCACATCTCATGGCTATAATCAACAATTAATATAAGAAACAATAGTCATCATAGAAAAACTAAGTCCTTATACATGCCACTCACATGAAAACATTTAACATACACATGCCAATACTCCAAGGATAATGGCTCGATAGTGCGATGCTGCCTTCGACGATCTCCAACCCCGAGTAGACCTGACAAAACTAAAAGAAATGGAAAGGAGAGAGTAAGCTTTTCGCTTAATAAGCTCGTATGAAAATAATAAGCAATGCGATAACATGCCATTTTCATATTCTTTCTATTTATTCAAATTCCAGCTAAGTTGTTTTCCCGAGTCACAGTCATTAAATTATTTATATCTGGAGCTACGAAACTCCAAATTAGGATCCGTTAATTTTAAAAAAAAACTAGACTCATATATATTCTTATCATAAAATTTTTAGAATTTTTGGTCTAGCCAATAAGTACAGTTTATTATTCAAAGTCTCCCCTGTTTTGTTGTTTAACAGCTTCGACCTTTCTTCACTAAAATTTATTTCTTGGATAATGCTCCCGTCTCTTTCTCCTGAAAGTACACTCATTAAGGATTTCAGTCATATGAATTTTAGTTCATAATTATTTTTGTAAAATTTCTAGTGATTTTCCAAATTTGAGACAAGGGAGTCTGGAATCACTCCGAATCTATCTCACAAGAATTCAAATATCTCATGATATAGAATTCTTTTGCTTTCACCATTTCCTTTATGTTAAACTAGACTCATTAAGCTTTAATTTCATATTTTATTAAACTTTCAACTCAATTTCCACTATTTTTAGTGGATTTTCAAAGTCAGACCAATGCTACTGTCCAAATCTGGTTTGGTACAATATAATGATCACTATCATAAGATCATTTCCAACTATCATGAACTTACCATTTCATAGATCCCTTACTCATTTTTCACAATAGAGCTCAATATAAAAGTTATTATTTCTCATGGGCACACTTAGTCATACATTCCAAGTATAGGATAATTCCCTATCATATGCACTCAATCATCAAATTAGTCTCATGACAATGCACCATGTAAATTTGTTTTAAAAGAGCTCATCATACATCCTTTCACTTGTACATATATCTCATGTTAGTCCCATTGAGTTTTTAGGAAATCTCGATGGATTATCCAATCACTGTCAATTCATACGAATGATCATTTCAGGTATGCACTCCTGTGAACCTCACATCTTACGGCGGGATTACCAGTCCAGGCTAAATCCCCCGTAATATAAACTCATAAGGTGATGTCAGGATTACTAGTCCAGGATAAGTCCCTTATAGCGACAAACACCCTTAGTGAGCTCGGACCTAAATTACTAGTCCAGGCTAGATTCAGACCCTAATCGGATTACTTGTCTGGGCTAAATCCATAATGTACACATATTCTTCGAGAGGCTCGATCACTCAAGGAACACCCGTCTGGGCTAGATCATTTTATACTTGAGATCATTGGATTACTCGTTCGGGCTAAATCCTTTCTGCAACACATACAGGATCTCAATTCATATGTCAATCATGGTTTATCCATTGAATTCCCTTTTTAACCTCAACCGAGACATTTTCTAATAAATTATTTGTCAAAGATGCATTTCATATGATTTTATGCCATTAATAAATGCAACCATCATGCATTCATAAATCATATAATTAGACACATTTTGAGTTTACTTTGAGTTATCCGAACTTACTTGTCAAAATCTCGTAAGGTACAACCGCGTAGCAATTCATACAACCCATGTAATAGTAATTTAACACTCAATTCATGTAACAATAATTTGTCATTCAATTTCACATGACACAACAAGCATTATATTTTTCCATATCATACACACCATCCATCAACTTCTCTTAAACATATTAAATCGTACAATTTATGTCATATAAATAGAGAATTACAATTCATGCATGGTATTGCATTATTATTAACACACGAACTTACCTCGGATCCAGAAACGACAATTTACCATTTTAGTCAATAACCTTGTATTTTCTTGATTTAAGCTCGAATCTCGATTTCCTTGATCTATAATATCACATTTAGCCTACTAATTAGTCACACTATTCATATGGGTCTAAAAATCATATTTTTACAAATTTTCATTTTGACCCTTAAACTTTTGCATATTTGCACTTTTGCCCCAAGGCTCAGAAATTAAACTTCATCCTATTTTTTTATGTTTTATGATATTCTGATCATTTTTCCCTTCTATGGCAACATCAAATTCTCATTCTAACATGTACTTATGAAGATTAGGTATTTTTACCGATTATGACGTTTTACTCGTTTTCACGTAAAATCGCTTAGCAAAAGTTGTTTATCTAACACCCAACACTCATTTTCTACCATTAGACATCAAAATGTATGCATATTACTCATAGGTAAATTTTTAAACATAAACCCTAGCTTAAAATAATGGTAGAAATGAGTAGAGCATGTTACCGGGACTTCAAAAATGTAAAGTACATTAAAAACGGGGTTCGGGATCACTTACAAATGAGCTTGGAAAGCTTGAAAACCCTATCCATGGTGTTTTTCATGAGACATTCGGCCATGAGGAAGAAGATGAGCAAATTTGGCTTATTTTTTACTTTTTAATTCATTTAATTACCAATATACTAAAATACTCTTAATGAAAAACTTTTAAAAACCTATCATACCATGACCATTTTTGTCCACAAACTTCAAAATGGTTTAAAAAATTCATAACAATTAGACACCTCTAACATGTAGAACTCAACTTTTGCACTTTTTACAATTTAATCCTTTTGACCAAATTGAGTGCCCAAATGTTGAAATTTTCGAACGAAATTTTCTAAAAATCATTCCCTGAAATCGTAGACCATAAAAATATAATAAAAATGAAATTTTCCTTATCGTATTTGTGGTCCCGAAACCACTATTCTGACTAGGCTTAAAATCAGGATGTTACAATTTTTCCACCCTATAAACAAAAACATTTACAAGCATAAATGACCACATTTATACAAGTCAATTGGAAGCCAAAATAACCATTCCAATACATATTATAAGCCATATCAAAACTTACCATTTACATCTCCAAATACCTATTTAACCACATGTATAACTCATTCATCTAACATCTATATATCAAGACTTCATTTGTATAATTTCATTCCATCTTACCTTGCCAAAACATACCATAATAGAACACTTTCAATTCAACCAAAACATAACATCAAAATAAGCCAAATCACATGGCTTACTTATGCACAAAAATATACCAAAATCAGGATATCAAGTAGCATAACTAACATCTTTCAAACTAGCTTATACATGCCATATTTACAAATTCACAAGTTCAAAAGTACCAATCAGGATTTGGATAGTGTGATGTGCAACCCCGACTTGTCCAGAACGAGCGAGCTAATGAAACTCTATAAAACATAGAAAAGAAACAAAGTAAGCTTTTAAGCTTAGTAAGCCCGTATAATTCAGAATTAAACTTACCATTTATACATCATCAAAGCAATACAAATATGCAACCAATTCAATTAACCAACACCTAATCAAGAGTATTCATCAAATGTTAGTCATTGTAAACATACATGAAATCATCCATTAATACAATGCTTATCATCATTCCAAATTCATATATTATGTATAACATTCATAACATTTATAAACCGTAACCCATCCGTGTAACATTATTTAGACCCGTTGAACCTATTAGAACTTCAAAGGATAATCGAGTGAACAATGTCAGTAATCCGTCAATTCATTATCATGTATGCACTTTCAAGCCATGATCGGTAAACTCCTCTTGAGCTGATAAATATGAGCTGAAACGGTAAGCTCATGTAAGCTAAAACGGTAAGCTCTAATGAGCTGAAAACAGTAAGCTTTTTCAAGCTGATATATCGGTAAGCTCATACGAGCTGTGGTGAGTCCGCAACAAATGCAGGAGCTCGACCAAAACGGTAATCCTAGTATCATGTCACTCGTATCCAATGAATTCATGTAGTTCAAACAGGGCTCGGTAACAAATACATTATATCAATAAAGCATTCATACTTCAAGTATTTCGACTATACATATTCATTTCACTAACTATAAGTATAGAAAAGTTCGATTCTAATTATACGAACTTACCTCAATTTGCTCGATTAAAAACTATCAGCTATTCGTCAATCTTTCCTTTTCCCCGATCTAAACTTGATCTCGGCTTATCTTAATCTATATATTATCAATTTCAATACATTCAGCATTCAGTCTATTCAATTTAGTCCATAATTCATATTTTGGCAAATCTACACATTTACCCCTATACTTTTTCAATTTTTACAATTTAGTCATTATCACATAAAATTGCAGATTCATGCAATTTAGTACCTACCCATGCCTAACCGAATTTCATAAGGACTCCTAGCAACCCATATCTTTCATTATTTCACATTTTTAACCACATAATTTTACAATTTCATAATTTAATCCATATTTGACATTTTTGTCAAAAATCACTTTATAAAACTTGTAAAACTATCATCAAGCTTCAATAATCTAACATTAAACATCAAAGAACTCAAGTATTCAATAATGGCATCATTCAAAATCTATAAAAATTTTGAGAACAAAGGTACGGGCTAGCTAGATTAAGCTACAACGAGCTCAAACGTAGAAATCATTAAAAACCGAGCTAAAACCATACCTTAATTGAAGAATTTATGCTTTCTGAATGTAAAGCCCTATTTTTGTTTCTTCTTCCTCAAGTTTTCAGTTAAAAACGTAGAAATCATTAAAAACTGAGCTAAAACCATATCTTAATTGAAGAATTTATGCTTGCCAAATGTAAAGCCCTATTTTTTTCTTCTTCCTCAAATTTTCGGTTAAAAGATGAATCAAAAAACAAAAATTTAGTTTTCTTTTATTAATATTAACATTAATAATCAATTTACCTTAATAACCTTTAAAAATATAATAAACTACACCAATTGTCATGCTATCATCATCCACTAACCAAAAATGGACTATTTATCACTTAAGGACCTTTACTTTAATGTTCTATAGCTATTTGACACTTTTAGCTAATAGAACACAAGTTTTACGTTTTACGCAATTAAGTCTTTTTTATCAAATTAAGCATTTAAAACGTAAAATTTCTTAACGAAACTTTCACATAATTAATCTATCATGTTGTAGACCTTATTAAAATAATAAAATAAATATTTTAACTTCGGATTTGTGGTCCCAAAACTACTGTTTCGATTTGACCTCAAAACGGGCTGTTACACATGTGCCACACATAGTTGTGTGTCTTGTTAATTTTAGGTGCAGGTTTGACACAGTCTATGACACAGCCGTGTAACCTTATTTTGAATACACAGACGGTCTGGCACACAGCTTGCGACACAGCTGTGTGACCATATTCCAAACACTCACACAGGCTGAGACACAACTATGTGACCCATATTTCAATTTGTACACAGTTTGGCCACACGACCATGTCCTTGAGTCGTACGGCTTGGGCTCTGTCACACGGCCTGGCCACACAGTCATGTGACCCCTGTTTTCACAATTTTTCTTATTTATATTTTAATTCAAATTGGTCCTTAAATGATTTCAAAGTCATTTTTAAGTCATATATGCTTGTTTTAAAGCTCGTAATTGTGATTATGCTATGAATGAAATGTAGATTCAAATGTTATTATTTAATTTAATAAGTGAAATGTTTAATGATGTAAATTGTTTTGTTATGTGTTGTAATATTCCATAACTGAAATTCGACGACAGAGACGGGTTAGGAGTGTTACACCCCGTGACAGTATAGCAAGCTTGGAAGTAAGAAAATGCCAAAAGTCTCCTTACAAGTCGTGAAAGGATCCTATTTATAGAATTCAATCATAGGAGTTCTGAATCTAAGCATTAAATAGGAATAATAAGAAATATTGTAAGTTGCATGACGTAAAAATAATTTATTTTAGTAAGAGTATAGGTTATTGGTAATGGTGAATAGTGGATATGACTTACCATGTTTCTACAAGGGAGAAGCACCCAATATTACAAGAAGAGGTTAAAAGGAAACCTCTTAACTACTTCCATTCTTGATCCATTGAGACAAGCTCTTTGGAACATCCCAAAAGTGAGTATAATCCAAGAATCTTTCCATATTCTAGAGGTTATTTCCACTTTTTCTACTCTGGTGAAATAATGCCGTGTGAAAGGTCTTCTAAGGAACATCTATTGGAATGTGAGTTGTTTTTAAATTGAAGTTGTTCCTAAATAAAGGTTAGTTTTACCTATTCCAAGTATGAATTGCTCTCGACATAATTGTTCTTTGTAGAAGTTCTTCCAAAAAAAAGTTGCTTTCAACATAGTTGTTCTTGGTAGAGATTGTTCTAAATAGGAGTTATTTTGTGGTGGTACTTCTTTTGAAATATCTTGTTTTGAACAAGGACCATTCTTGATAAACAATTGCTTTAAATAGAAGTTATTCTGAATGACGATTGTTTTGAACATAATTGTTCTTTAAGTATTGTTACAAGAGTTATTATGAATACTAACAGTTCTCAACATAAGTTGTTCTAAAATGGTAGCTACTCTGATAGCAAGTGTTCTAAACTAAAGCTCTGTTTTAACCATAACTATTTCAAATTGTAGTTATTTCAACCAAAAGTTGTTCTAAACATCAAATATCTTACAATATTAGCTTTTCTAAAAGAGAGATTAAATAACAGTAAAAAATGATATTAAAAGTTGTTCTCTCCAAAACTTAATATTTACATCATTAACCACTTAAGCCCTTTCAGACTCTCACTCGTATACAACAATTAGTAGCATGCATATCATTTGAAGTACTACTGAATTAGCTTCTAATATTGAATGTTAAATGACAAATAAAGCCGACTACCGACAAGCAATGGCAAGATCTTTGAACTCATCGTATAGATTGTTGAGAACCATTCATAGAAAAGAATCAATTGTTGACTAGGGAAGCTGGTTTCCTTGTTTACTTACGGGGAATCCAAGAAAATTTTGGCAATAATCATACCTTCTTGACCTAATCGAACAAAAAAAAAAAAAAAAAGATTGTAACCCTTATTAATGCATCATTCATTTATAAGGTGGATTTCCATTCCATATTAATGCATCATTTTCGCAATAGATGATTCTCGAAATTGGAAAAATAGGGTTTGCCTTAACATGGATATCCGTGTTACCGCATCTTTCATTTCATTTCGAAAGTAGGCACAAACCCTTTAATTAGGTAAAAATAAGATAGACCGCCCGAGATATGACCGATGGAAGCATAATCGACGATCTTGAACACAATAAACATAATACAACAGGTTTGAAATGGTAAAGATGAGAGTATTACATTCATACTTGAACTTTTAGTACGATAATCTATATAATATGTATATTACACGACAGATAAAAAAAAAAGTACAATACACGACATAAATGAACAAATTATCTGATCTAACTAATTAATGGTTCTCATTATTTCTATAAACAAAAATATATTAGAAGTGCAGAGCACAAGAATAAAATGGTGACTGTAGTTTCACTGATGATGAATAAAAGAAGGAAAAATACTGTTATGCTCACAATCTAGTTATTAGTCCTCTTTGAACTCTTTAGTTGGGCGTGCTTCGAAGCCCCCTTCTGCTCTCTTCTCAAGTGAATATGGCATATATGTCCCCAGAATTCTATCCCACATCACGAAGAATGGTTGGGAGAAGTTGTATTTGCTACCATAAAGCTGATGGTGGACATCATGATATGCAGAATTGTTTCTAAAGAAAATATGAAGGGGGTTTCCAGGAAGCATTAGCCCACAATGGTCGTCCACTGTTTTGATGGTGGCAAAAGAGAAGAAATAGATGGAGGTCCGAGGAGACATGCCAGAGAGCATAAACGATAAGGCTCCACCTACTGTGTCAAGGAGAAGCCCCTCTAATGGATGATTGTACAAAGCTCCAAATGCGTAGGGAACAACAAGACGGTGATGCCGAGAGTGGAGGTGCCGATATAAGAACTTGTTCTCGTGGAAGTATCTATGCAAAAAGTATTGCCAAGTGTCCATAACCAACATTGCTGTAACGAACTGGCTAGCCAGAACAATAAACGAAGATGGCTGCTGAGAAGAAGCCCCAGCATGACCCCCTGTGACCTGCACAAATCAATGTTTGATAAAAAAGAACTGTATACACATAACGTCTCAACTGAAATTGCTTATATGGTTCATTATACATGCCACAGAAATTATTGAAAGAACAAACCAGAAGTGGAGTAAAGATGAAGGAGAAAATAAAATAAAATAAAAAACTGATAACCATCCCCAGCTATGCCAAATGTTAAATTATAACAGTTCTGAAACACAGAAACAAGAATAGCACCCAGCTTGTGAGTCTTTAATTAGGTGACAAGATAATGAAGAAACTGTGAAAACAGTCTAAGATAAAGTAAATTTAATGTGGCTGTGATCACTGTTAAAAGTAGATTTCTGCCATTAAACTAAAGATCACAAACACAATCCATAATAATGTATATTTCCATATTTACTCTGCCTAGCTCATATCTAATAAAGCATAAATTCAAAAGACAGATTATTTAGTATATATGCAGAAGAAGAGCTCATAAAATTACAGTTTGATTACTCCTGAAATTTCATAACCACAAAAGACAATTGAATCAAATTTGGGAGTGAGTGTTGCATACGGCATATATTTAACACCAATATACTCAAACTTTCTAAGTTTTCCATATGTTCGGAGAGGATAGTAGCTATGTATCTATGTCCGAATTTATGTTGAAAACAAATACTTTAGGAAAAATGAAGTGTGAAAGCAACATAGGATCCAATGTAAGAAAGATAGGATGTGGAGGCAGGTCCGATCAATTATCTATAAGTAAATTAACTAATACCCCAGAACAACATTGTGTGCAGACTAACCAAGAACATTCTATGCTACATATAATCTTTCATGGGTGAAAAGAAGTAAAACTGAAACTCAAGGATGATTATAACTTAGATTTTCTTTTTATTGCCATCGATTACACCTTAGATTATTCATTCAAGTTTCTTATGTAGAGTGTACAAATATATCAGATACAATGGAATGACGCAAACAATTAGCTCCACACTTTTGCTATCATCTTCGCAGAGTAAGCATGGGTAACAATTTAGAACCCTGCAATTAGTCAAATCTTGTGGGCTAACATACTTTCTAAGACAAACCCAAATTTTTATCAGAGAAAAACAAGAATTTTTAATGAAACCCAACACCAGTAACCATTCGATTTCTCCTATAGTCAAATTAAAATACGATCCCTATCATCAAAATTTCAGCTACAATTGCAAAAGGTAGCGTAAGAGAAATTCATAAGTAATTTATAGGTAACGAAGAAGGTATTTGATTCTAAGCAACTGAAATCCAAAATTTCGGATCCATGGTTCATGAGAAAATAAATTAATAATAAAAAGTAAGTAACATAAGAGTTTATGTAGGGAGGATTTACCGTGAACAAAAGGATCGCGACAGCAGCCTGAAGAAGTTGCTGGAAAAGAACGCCTTTAACGACAGTTAGTTTGGAGACCAAATTCTTCTCTTCCTCGTCTGATTTAGAATGCAATCTATAATTCTCAAACGACCCCAAACACATATACATTCCTGAATAAATCCAATACACAACAATCGGAACCACAGTTCCCAACAATTCATCGGATACAGCGTAACCCATTTCCTTTTACTTAACTAATATCAAACAAAACCACATGAATTTGTTTCCTTCTTTGAAGAAAAAAACGACGACGTTCAAAGTTTCAGTCTACCGTCTCCGGTGTCCCAGTCGAAATTTAAAGATTTAAAATTAAATGAACATAAATAATAATAATAGTCTAAATAATAAAATAAAAAAGGAAAATAATGAAAACAGGTGTTACTTAGGGTTGGAAAGATAGCAGAAGATTCGAAAAAGAAAAATAGAAAAAAAGAAAGAAGTGAGGTAAAAGATGGAAACTTTGGACCAGAATAACAAGGGACATAATCCGGTGGGTGCGTTCTATTACAAGAAATAAATAAATAAATAGTGGCGTATTTCTTGCATCAATCAATATTTGAACAGTGATTAGTTTTGGATTTGTTCAAGCCCGTAGTTTTTGGGTTTACTATGGTCGATCAATCGTCAATGGGAAGAAGAAGTCGTATTTTGTGACGTGATGGCCGAGGCTTAGGAGAAACCAAAGAGTCCATAACTTTAACATCCTGGGTTGAGGGAATACGAACATGACAAAATAAAGGCAAATATCCATTGGACACTTTCTATATAGCTCTACAAGGCTTAGCATTCAATTGAATTGAGTAGACAAATTTTGAATTAATCGAGTTTATAAATAATATTTTATTAATTTAATTTAATTTAAATTTTTTTTGAATTAAGTCTATTAAAATAAAATTCAAGTTAAGTCTAATCAAATAAAATTATTTAAGTTAAATTAAAAAATTAAACGTATCAAATAAAAATATTGTTACAGTATAATTAATTCTCCAAAATTATTATTTTAGAAAATTTTTAAAATCTTAACTTTTTTATATATTTTTTAGAAATTTTTATATATTTTTTTAAAATTTAAAATTTAAAATTTTTATAAATATTTTAAATTTTAAAAATTATTTTGAATTTTTAAAAGTTATTTTGAATTTTTTTATAATTTTTATTCAGAGAAAGACCAATTTGATTATTTTCAAAGTTGACAAGGACCAAAAGGGTATTTCACTAATATGTTATTCAAATTATTTGAGATATTTGAATTGTGAAATTCAACTCGACTTGAATTCAAAACTCGACTCTAGTTATTTGAGTTGACTTGAATAATTCGAATAACTCGAATCGATTAATTCAAAATTAGAATTTTTTTCGATTTTTTTGAATCAAATCGAATCTTGCTCACCCCTAACTCATTTCACATTTAAGTGATAAGATTCAAATTTTGTTATCTGCTTGTCCCTTTCTCAATATTAAATGATAAAAGAAAATATTATTCAAAAGTTAAAAATTAGGTTGAATAATATTTTGGGACCTAAACTTGATAATTATTTTTACATTGGGATTTGAATTGTTTTTATTCAAGTCAGTTCCTAAATTTGACAATTCTTTTCACAATGGAACTTGAACTTTTCTTTTTGTCAAAGTTAACCTTTAAACTTAGCAATTTTTCACACATTGGGCCTGAGTTGTTTTTTCAAACTTAAATCCCTAATATTTCTTTGAAAACCCTAAAGTCTAGGCTCTAATATAAGAACGATTATCAAGTTTAGAGACTAAGTTGGACAAAAAAAGTTCAAGTCCTAATGTGGGAACAATAGCCTAGTTCAAACCCTAAAATAAAAACAATTATCAAGTTTAAGGATTAACTTAAAAAAAATTCAAACCCCATTATAAAAATTCTTGCCAAATTTGAGCCTCAAATAATAACTATTAAAAATTTAATCATTATGTTCATATAGGTATTATTTGTCAATCCATATGATTTAATGTAGACATACATAGCCCACTAATATATAAGAGTGAAAAAAACTCTTCTCAATAAATTAAAATTTATATATTTTAAAAATAATAGTAAATATTAGATATTATTTAGTAGAATTAATAACTTAATAATATTTAGTTATTATACTATTAACAAAATTTTAAAATAGGAAATACAAAAATTATAATTTAATTAAATACTTTATAAAAATATTCATTTTTTAAAAGTATTTAACTAGTATTTTTTTATTTTATTTATTTATTTTTATTTTCAACTTAGTAAAAATTTGAAGTTTGGTAGTCAAGTGTATTAAGAAGATTGTTACACTGTTTATTACACACATAAATAAAACTCGAAAGAATAAAAGATTGAACATAGGAAGTTGTTTATAAAGTCTGGACATAAACTACATTTGTGAGGGATTTCTTAGAGAATAAATTTTTTTTTTTGTAAGTCTCATGGTACAAACAATTATTTAAAATCAATCTATCTTAGACCTTGGATAATTACAACCTTTCCCATTTGAATATAGTGAGAACTCTTATAACACCTTATACAAAATTCGAATTACTGGATCCATATATTAGATGTTATAAGCTTAAACACTTAGCAAAATTTTTCGACAGACGTGAAACTATTTTAAACTAAGCTTCTTATTTCTTTAATTACTGTTTAAAAATCAAAGATTAATTAAAGAGAACGTTTAATCATTACAATAGATTTTCAAAGTAGTATATGGTGTTTCAACTTAAACCTTTGTTAAAAACAGACATCTTCATGGCATAGAGTACTAAGTGCCATATTCCTATTGGAAACACTAAGATATATAAACTTTTTCAGCACATTTTGAGCACTAATTCATGCAGTTTCTAAGTAATTTCTGTGCATTTTATACTTTTATTATAAAATAATTAATTTAAACTTAGTTTATAAAATGTTTTGATTTTTAATTAGTTTATAATAATTTAGCATAAATTGGGTTATTTTTGGTAATTTTTACACAAAGGGTGAAAAATCAGGTCGACGATCACCTTAAAAGAATTAATCGACGAGGCACCATGAGAATTCAAGATGATGAACTAACAAATATGGATGACTAAAATTTATGTTTTTGGACTTCCTCGAATCAATTGGTCTGATTTAATTTTTATCGGGAAAAACAAACAGTTTGAAGTAGAGAAAAGGGCCTAAATTGAACAAGTAAAAAGGGAGGATGGACAAGCCCAAAGAGCACCCAAATCATCCCATGTTGCTGACCCAATAAGCTTATTTTGGCAGATTTTAACACTTGCAAATGAGCCCTTGAACTTTTTCTAAATGCCATTCAAACCCCTCCCTTTTTCATGTATTTTATTTTTAGCCACAAGCTAAAAATAGTAAATTCAAGCTCAACCACTCCTTCCACTTGCATGGCTAGTCATAGGATGAGGAATTGGCTGCTATTTTTAGCCAACTTGAGCTACCAATCTCAAGTATAAATAGCCCCCTCACTTACTCTTTTTTCATCCCCCACTTCACACATCATTCTCTATTTTCTCTCTTTCATTCCTTTTCTTGTTTTCCTATCTTCTCTATCTTCCTTCCCTTGTCGATTTCCCCTTTTGAAAAAGAGCTAGTTATGCCCCTTGGACTAGCAGCATTCAAGTTTTCGTGAAGGTCTTGGATCGACAAAATGAGTAGAGAAGAAGAGGAGCACACTAGTTTGGCTTTAGAGAAACACCAGGATTTGTTTCCTAGTTCCCTTCTCTTTATTTTTTCTTTCGTTTATGTTGTGATCATGAACATGAATAGTTTTTGTATTGTTGTTCTTGAATTAATTAAAATGACTTAAATTTATTTTGTATTAGATTAATTGCATTATGTCTACTTAGATTGTTAAAAATGTGTTTGTGTTGTTATTAGATCTTGGTAAATTGTTCAATTCAATAAAATCATGCTTATGTTATACTAGCATTTTAATTGTAAGGTAAAAATTGAATTAATTAACACAATATTTAATTGGTGCATATTTAATCTTCTAAGGTAGTTGAAGGTTAAATTAGCAACAGTATTAAACAATACATTAGCCTTGCATAACTTGTAAGATTATTGTGATTAAATTGTTTCAACATAAAGATATATTGTTACCTTACTTAATCTTATACTTGCTTATAAAAATTTGATGAATTATTTGAATTGACATAGAGATATGTTCAAGAGATTAATGGGTTTAGTAAGTAAGTATGTGAATTAGTTAACAAGGTACCAAGTTGTCATGAATTTATTCGTAACAACACAAACATAGTTTTAATAATTCTAAGTTAAAGAATAAAATTGATCTAATACATTTATGTCATATTGATTAAACTCATTTTTAGAAATCATGTATTGGAATTTTTAATTTTACTTTCTTAGTTAATCATTTAGTTAAATTAGTTTTATTTTAGATTACCTTTTCAAAATAACATATTTTTCATTACCAAATTGTTTAATTTTACATTTCATAAATATGTGCTTGCACAGTC
Source organism: Gossypium longicalyx (assembly GCA_025698465.1). Classification (NCBI taxonomy): domain Eukaryota; kingdom Viridiplantae; phylum Streptophyta; class Magnoliopsida; order Malvales; family Malvaceae; genus Gossypium; species Gossypium longicalyx. The sequence goes on along the minus strand of CM046997.1, from coordinate 70,975,185 downwards.
TCTGTGGGTACGATAGCTTGACATTACTTGTCATTTTATTACTTGTTAACGAGTGTGTACACTTGCACATTTCTGTCGTTCCACCTATGGTGCCCTCTGTATGCATAGTATTGCAACACGAACTACCACCTTGGTGCATTCCTAATTGGGTCTTTTCTAACATATCATCTATTACCTCAAAACCTGCATCACAACCAAACACTTATAAGTTCAAATGAACGTAGTGAATTTTAACCAATGTTACCTTTGAACATTTATTGTTGATTTCTTCAACTCGGAGATTTTGAATTACTTCTTAGTCTTTGGCAGATAATTTCCTAAACTTCAGGCACATACCTATATGCCAATCTCTACAGTTGACCCTATATACACCTTTCACCCATTAGGCAGATTGCAGAATTTACCCCTCAACGCGGGTTTTATTTCTCACTCTCTAGAAAGACAGAAGATGGATACATTTCTCAGAGTAATATTCATGCTGAAGTTACTTTCGGCGAATTCTTACACAACCAAACATTGAATGCTTTACTTCGAATGCTATGCACAAAGGTATTCTTCTTAATGGATTCTTATACAAATAAACATTGAGTATTTATCTCAGAATGGTTTACAAACATATCCTATCTCTGGCGAACTCTTACCCTAATTCCACAGTTGTCAAAATATTGATCATATCATATCTTTAAATTAGCCTAGAGAACAACCAATTCTAATGGATGCAATGTTTTATTACTTTCAGTAGAATCTTAGAACGCTAAATTACATTGTGAGAGATACCCCCATTTGGCGGATACTACAGAAACCAGGTAACCTCTATACTTAAAATGGATATACACTAGTTTGGCGGACACTTACACTACCTATAACTTCGAGCACATCAAATTCTCTATTCTAGCGAAACCATAATGGACCCATATATTGGTTATATATAAAGACACTCTTTCAGAAATTTCTTCAAACATATATTCAGACCTTGATACTAATACAGGCTAACAAATATTCACTACTTAGGAGATACAGAACTTACCACAAGGACATTACAGAATACACCGTAAAGGCATTACAGAATACGCCACATAGGCACCACTAAATGTGCCACAAAGGCATTACAGAATATGTCACAAAGGCATTACAGAATATGTCACAGAGGCATTATAGAATACGCCACAAAGACATTAATGAATCTGCCTCAAAGGCATTACGAAATACACCTCAAAGGCATTATGAAATACACCATAAAGGTATTACGGAATATGCCACAAAGGCATTACAAAATATACCATAAAGGCATTACAAAATATGCCACAAAAGCTCTGTTTGGTTGCCACTAATGCACTACATGAACTATCATGTTTGCTATATAGATTTTCCTAAACTCATCATTGAGGGAGGTTTTCCCATCATCGCCCTGGGACATAGAAAAACCTTAGTAGATAAATGTAGCTCATCCGCCCTTTCCAAAATGTACCATGACCATGGTCTTTCCTCAGAATTTTCGTTCCGAAATTCATGTTTAATTTCTCAACAAACTTCGTCGAATAGCATCGCAATGTTAAAACTTACATCACATAATTTCCCGACACTCTATTAAACCCCCATTTCTTTAACATTTTCAATCATGTAGCATTTATCTAACATAAGTACACATTTATGTAGGCTTTATTCATACTCATAATTGAATCATACTTCTATACATTCTTAACTTACATCTACATGATCATGCATCACAGTATATATAACACCCTAAACCCGACCTAGGCGTCTAGACCAAGTCCGAATAGTTACATTAACGTTATTAAGAAAACCAAATTTTATAAACATAGCTAAAACCAATTGACAAGTCATGACAACCATTAAATCCAACAAACAATTCAACAATCTTAGAAAAGTTGTAGTACTAAGAAATACTGGATCTACATGATAAATATATAATAAGGTGATAAAGTAGATTGACTGAGCTTCCCTACGTCGACCCGATCAAGCCTGTGAGTTACCTAAAATTCAGTCACAACATAGTGAGTAAAGAACTCTCAGTGTATAACCAATATAAATTCAATTAAAAGCCCAATTTTAATAAGAAGTTCCAAAATCTCAAGTTCTAATAAAAATCAGAGAAGATTCCGTACAGGATTAACGTATTAGTTATATGACAGAATAATTCAAGTTCAGATACAGAACAGATTAGAAACATATGCAGTTATTCCTACCCCCATCTGCTACACACCATCTCCGAGCATCCCAACACACCGTTAAGGGCATTAAATACCCATCCAACTCTACACACCATATAGTGTCGGTCTGATATGTTTACTGAGATGCAGACTATCTGCCAGATCGAATTGCGACAAAGTGCCAAGTTCACATATTAATCATGGCTTAGCCACTGAATCAGAACAAATTAGTTACTCTTTTTCATAATTCCAAACCAATACAAATGTAGATTAAAGATGTCAACAACATAGGTACAATTATTCAGATTCAATTCATAGGTAGGTGATGAAGATCAATATCATCAACAGTCATCACAGTACATATACATTTATATAATTCCTATCTCACTCTCAGAGCATTAGATAGTACTCATACAATCTAATTTAGATCGTAAATACATTATGGAGGCTAATGATCATGTTAGATAAAGCTTACGGCCTCAGAGATAAGTTCCTAATTTTATCTACACGCCACACGGCCTGGCACGTGCCTGTGTGCCCACTCGTGTGTCTCGCACTGCCTGACACAGGCTTGTGTCATTTGCCCACATGGTCATAAATCGTAAACAGTGAGTCACATGGCCTAGACACACGCCCGTGTCTCTGGCCCATGTGGTATCTAAAAATGACAGTGAGTGACACAGCCTGGGCACATGCCCATGTCCCTAGCCTGTGTGATCCTTATCTTATACACAGTGAATTACATGGCCTAGAAACACGCCCGTGTCCTTGGCCCATGTGAACTTTGTACTTACATGACCACACACGGCCTGGACACACACCTGTGTCCCTTGTCCGTGTTGCTAAAATTTGATGAATAGTATCTTACATGGCCTATCACATAGCCATGTGGCTCACACGGCCTGGCACACGACTGTGTGGCATTGAAAATCATGTTTTTCGGCATCTAAAATTCGTAAAAATAGGGGTTTTCAGTGCGCCCTTGAAGAGATTTCAAAGCAGTAACAATGTAGAGGATCTCTGAAGCCTAAAACAACCATCCAATAACTCAATCAACCAACTTTGTTGACAATAATGCACATGTAACATCCCAAATTAGGGTCTAGTCAGAATAGTGGTTTCGAGACCACAAATTTGAGATATAAATAATTATTTTATGATTTTTATGAGGTCCATGATAGGTATGCATGCTTGTGTGAAAATTTCATGGAGAAATTCTATGCATAAAATGTCCAATTGAACCTTAGGGACCTAATTGAATAAGATGCAAAACTTGTGTTCTAGAAGCTTCAAGCATAAAATTGCTTTAGATTATAAATTAGAAGGTCCTAATTAGCAATTTGAACAATTTCTAAAATTTTGGAAAAAAAATGGACATGCATAGAAAAAATTTGAAAGAAAGGCCTAAAGGGTATTTTTGTCTTTTGGTAAATAAAAGAATAAAAAGGGAAAAAGAAAGCAAAATTCTGTCCATCTTCTCTAAGGGGTGCCGAAATTTCGAAGGTCACTATAGTTAGGGTTTTTAACTTTTCAAGCTTGATTGTAAGTACTCCCCAGCCCCGTTTTTAATGCTCTTTACATTTTTGAAGTCCTTGAAGCATGATCTATCAATTTCTAGCCATATTTTGAGCTAGGTTTCATGTTAAAAAACTTACCCATGTGTGACATGTTTTTATTTTGATGTTTAATGGAATAATATGAAAGTTTGATGTGTATTTAACATCCTTTACTAAGTGATTTTTGATAGAAATGCATAAAAATGACTACATTGAAAAAGGAGTAAATTGAGTTATAAAAATATATTTTTGATGAGTAATGTGGGCTACCATGAGTAAAAGAAAGATTCGGCTAGGCTTGGGTAGTAAAGCAAATAAGTACATTTCATTATACGAGCTTAGGGACTAATTTGCAATTTTGTGAAAGTTTCGAGGCAAAACTATAATTTTTCCAAATTGTGATTTATGGACTAATTTGGGCAATGTGATAATTAAACAAGTGGAATTTGCTATTATAGATAAAGAAAAATGGAGTCCGGACCTAAACGGAGGGAAAAGCAAGGTTTTGGACTAAAACGTAAAGTTAGCAATATTTTGGGACTGAGGTAACTTTATGTATAAGTAATTCAACATTTTTATTATCATATGCTTAAGGCTTGATGTTGTATGAAATGTTTATATATGCCTTTATGGAATTTGACTTGTGATGACTCAATAACAATTTGATGATAGCTTTGTATCTCGGAAATCTCGGGTAACCCTAAGGAATACTTGGGATTTGGATATCATGACACCATGATTAATGAGATCCTGTGTAAGACCATGTTTGGGACATGGCATCCGCATCAATACGAGATCTCGTGTAAGACCATATCTAGGATATGGCTTCGGCATCGTCGAGTGATTTTGTATAAGACTATGTTTGGGACATGGCATCGATATGAGGTCCCGTATAAGACCATGTTTGGGACATGGCATCGGCACCGACTCGAGACTTCGTATAAGACCATATCTGGGATATGGCATCGATGTGTGGTTCCATGTAAGACCATGTCTGGGACATGTTGGTGTATGATAATCCCGAACGTTCTTCCTTATTCCAAGTGGTTCAATGGGCCATTCAAGATCAAGGTTAAGAGATGGGGAAATATGAATAAGCTATGAGTAGTACAGGTATGTATGTAAATCTCATGAATATGGAACTCGATTCATAATGGAAATTTAGCATGAATAAGGAAGAGTAAGATAAGTTATGAAGTTCAATGACATTTATTGTCAACCCTCACTATGTTCATTGTGTGTAAACTGATAATGTGGTGATAATTGGTAGTATGTTTGATCTATGAAATTTTTCATGTCTATGTTGTTTATTATTTACATACAACTTACTAAGCTTTATGCTTACCCCCTTTCTTTTTTTTTTCCTTTAGTGTTGCCAAGTTAGCTCGGGGATCGTAGACGTCAGAGTTTGAGTCACACTATCAACGAATCTTTTGGGGTATATTTGGTTTAATATATTTAAGCATGGCATGTATAGGGGACTTAGTATTTTGTTATATGTGTCATGTTGGTTAGCCAAAAGTGATGGTTGATGTTAGTATATTATTTCATTTTGTATTTGGCCATGAGACGTGGCTCATATTGACTATTGGGTTGTAACCCTAAATACTATTACATGCATGGATTGTGCTACTATTCTTGAGATGTGTGTTAAGTTGGTAGTTGATAATGGATGGATGATGTCAATTTGTATGGCTATGGCATGATTCAAGGTAAACAAATAAATTGAATGATTTTAACAAGTCATGGTGTCCTAATTATAGTACTTTGTCATGTATTTGTCATGCATAAGTTAAACCTAAGGATGTCTAAGTAACCCATTTATGCCACGATAATCATCATTGATATATGTGAGTGTGTATGTGTTAATGAGGGTGCCAAAAAGGCTTGAGAATTAACCTCAAAGTTGTCAACACGGGTAGACACACGGACGTGTGTCTAGGCCGTGTGTGACACACGGTCAGTCCCATAGACATGTTGTCCGGCTGTGTGCCCCCTGTACCCTAGTTTTACAAGTTAGTATGCATGGTAGTAAACACACAAGTAGAGACACGGCCATGTGTCTCAACCGTGTGGAGGACACGGCTTCCAAACATGAGTGTGTGCCTAGGCCGTGTGAAGTCTGCACCTTAAGTGCAAAAATTAAATTCGCCACATGGCCTAGCACATGAGCATGTGACTCGGCCGTGTGATCTTTAATTGATGATGATGTCATAAACAGAGAGTTACACGGCCTGGAGACACGGATGTGTCTAGGGCAGACGGGCCCCTGTGTCCACATGGGCGTGTGACCCTATTTTATGAAAAAATATTCCAAGTTTTTCTAAAATTCTCGATTTAGTCCCGAACAACCCCCGTTGTATGTTTTGGGCTTTGTAGGCCCACAATAGGGATGATATGCATGTGTATGCATAGTTTCGTATTCAAAGAAATTTTATGACTTGGTTTTGTGTGTACGTTTACATTTAAGTCCGGTAATGCCTCGCACCCTGTCCTGGCGTTGAACACGAGTAAGGGGTGTTACATTTATTGGTATCAAAGCTACGGTTTAGTCAGTTCTAGGACTACGTAGTGAGTGTAAGAGTCTAGCTATACATGCCATACATATATTATGATAGTGTGACAACTCCTGACAATTTAAATCGTGTTTTATATAGTAAATGGATCCCGAATGAGCAGTTGCTGACGATGTAGAGAGTAATGCGCTGGCTCCCGCTCAAAGGGTAGCGCCTTTCGATAGTAGACCCGAGACTGTTGGTCCGAGAGGAAAGGCTAGAGAAGGCTTCCTAAAGATGATGAATGACTGGTACACTGAGTTTGTTCGGACAAACCCGGGTGTTCAACCTCCCCCACCCCTGCTTATTCCTCAGCCTATCCCTGTAGCTCCCCAAGTTGTTGAGATGGTGAGAAGGGAAAGGCCTCCGGTTGATCGAATTAGAAAGCAAGGAGCTGAAGAGTTTCGAGCTAACATAAATGATGATCCAAAAAGAGCAGAGTTTTGGCACGAGAACACTATCTGGGTCTTTGATGAGTTGTCATGCACACCGGAAGAGTGCATGAAGTGTATTGTATCGCTTCTAGGAGATTCAGCCTACCAGTGGTGGAACACTCTCGTGTCGGTTGTGCCGAGAGAGAAAGTGACTTGGGGGTTTTTCCAAGAGGAATTTTGCAAGAAGTACATCAGTCAAAGGTTTATGGACCAAAAGAGGAAAGAGTTTCTCGAGTTGAAGTTGGGTAAAATGACAGTTATCGAATATGAGTGTGAGTTTGTGAGGCTTAGCGAATACGCTTGGGAATGTGTATCTACTGAAGCCATCATGTGTAAAAGATTTGAGAATGGATTAAACGAAGACATCCGATTGTTGGTTGGTATCCTTGAGTTGAAAGAGTTTGTTGTGTTGGTTGAGAGGGCATACAGGGTCGAAGAATTGGCTAAAGAAAAGTGGAAATTCGATTTTGAGTCCCGAGACTCGAGGAAGAGGCAACTGAGCAAATCCTTTCAAATTTCATCTAAGAAGTCAAGAGAGTTCACTACACGATCTAATGCTTCTGTTGGGTATTCGAGCAAGAATAGCGGCAAGCAGTACACGGTTTCAAAAGCTCAGACAACTTCAATTGCTAGTATTGGGAATGCTCGACCCAATAGACAAGAATGTTCCCAGTGTAGGAGACGTCAACTCGGCGAGTGCCGAGGGGGCGATAGAACTTGTTTTAAGTGCGGTTCCCCTGACCACTTTGTTAGAGATTGCTCCGAGAGGACAGAAAGAGGAAAATTCCAAAGAGCAAGGGCAGATAGCACTGCTAGTAAGAGGAGACTGCAGAGGAATCCAAGTAGCGGAACGAGTAGTAAGGCTGCTCCTAGGGAGTCTACTGTGAGGCCTGAAGGCAGGGCACCTACGAGGACCTACGCCATTCGTGCTTACGAAGAGGTATCATCCGCTGATGTGATTACGGGTACATTTTCTATCTATGATTGTAACACCCTTTACCCGTATCCGATGCTGGGATAGGGTTCAAGGCGTTACTGGACTTAAAAGTACACAATTTCGTAAAATCGGGCCATAAAATTTCATTTAAATTAAAAAAATTCAATCACATACATAATGTCCCTTACACGAGCTACCGAGGCTCTAAACATGCATTAAAGGTTGGTTGGGACTAAAACGAGAACTTTGGAAAGTTTTGGGAAACATAGAAAAATTTTCATGAAACAGGGTCACAAGCTCTTGTGGACACAGGGACATGCCCATATGTCTTCAACACGACCGTGTGTCTTCAACACATCCGTGTCCTCAGGATGTGTAACTCTCTATTTATGAAGTCATCAAAACAAATTGAACCATACGGTCAGGCCATACGCCCGTGTGCTAGGCCATGTCCACCACACGGCTGTGACGCATGGCCGTGTCTCTGCTAGTGGGGCTAGCACTTAGGCTATTTTCCAAGCTTTTTGTTACCATTAATCCCTCAAATTTTTACACACATCAAAGATGACATCATTTTAATGATTCAACATACTTCACTAAGGTATATTCTTAACATTAACATGCTATTGTTCACGAGTTACACATACTCGTATAATGCCAAATCAAGACACAACAATTCATATTCATTGACCCTGTCATATGACGACCGTTTATACCAAATTATCATGTTCATCGACTTATCAAGGGACCTTATTTAAACATCAAACATTCATTTCCAATCATCATCACCTTATTTTCATATCATACAATTTTATCTACATGTTTCCCAAGCTAATACAATCACAATTTCACTTTTAGTTATGATCAAGTCAAGCTATCTATTTGAGTAAGAGTCAGTAAACTATTTATATCTTGAGCTACGGAACTCTAAATTAAGATCCGCTAATTTTACATGAAACTAGACTGACATATCTTATTACCATAAAATTTTCAGAATTTTTGGTCTAGACAATAAGTACAGTTTATTCTTCAAATTTACCTATATTCTGCTATTTGATAGCTTCGACCTTTCTTTACTAAAAATTAATTATCTCACAATACAAAATTTAGATAGTGTTCCCGTCTATTTCTCTTGAAAATAAACTCATTAAGTATTTAGTCATATGAATTATAACCAATAATTATTTTCATACAACTTTTAATGATTTTCCAAAGTTAAGACAAGGGAGTCCGGAATCACTCTGACCCTATCTCACAGAAATTCAAATATTTCATAATATGAAATTCTTTTGCTTACACCGTTTCCTCTATGTAAAACTAGACTCAATAAGATTTAATTTAATTTTTTATGTAGTATCTAATTTGATTTCCACAATTTTTGGTGGATTTTCAAAGTTGGACTACTGCTGCTATCCCAAAACTATTTTAGTGCAATATAATGATAACTATCATAAGTTCACTTTCAACTAATCATGAACTAACCATTTCATGAATTCCATGTTCAAATACGCAATATAAGTTAACATGATATTGCAGAAAAATTCATAATTATAATTCATACATCTTAGCTCACCGATATCTCAACTTTTCAAAGTCCCAATAACTATAAGCTTAGTGTACATACCTGTACCATACATTCTTACCCATTTTATTCCACTTTTTATCCCAACAACTTGAATGACCCGTTGAACCACCGGAATACTAAAGGACACTCGAGATTATCATACACCAAATAAAGTACCAATGCCATGTCTCTGATATGGTCTTACATGAATCCACATATCATCGCCGATGCCATGTCCCAGACACGGTCTTACTCTGGCATACATATCATCGCTGATGCCATGTCCCAAACATGGTCTTACACTGGCACACATATCATCACCGATGCCATGTCCCAAACATGGTCTTACACAGGCACATTTAGCACGGTGTCATGACATCCAAGTCCTAAGTATTCCTTTGGGTCACCTGGGCTTCTGAGACACGAGGCTATCACTAAACTTCCATTGGATCATCACAAGTCAATTTTATTAAAGCATACATACATATATCATATAATGTCAAATATTAAATACGTAATATTGGAGTTGTTGAATTACTTACAAACAACTTACAATTCATGTAATATCAAGCATTAATATTTCAAGTATAACATTGCATTATTATTATCATACGAACTTTCCTCGAATCCGAGCACGACTAATTATTCCATTTTCATCCATAACTTCGAACCTTCCCGACTTAAGCCCGAATCTCGGTTTTCTTGATATAACATTTCAAATGTAGCTTATTATTATTCAAATTATTCAAATTGACCCAAAAATCATACTTTTACAAATTTGCATTTTTTACCCCTAAACTTTTACATATTTACAATTTAGCCCCTAGGCTCGTAAAATGATTTTCAATCAATTTCTTTGTACTTTAAGCCTAGCCGAATCATTTTTATAACTATAGCAGCCCATAATTTCCACTAAAACACACTTTTATGACAAATTTTATAACTTTTAGGATTTAGTCCTTTTAAGCATTTTCACCGAAAATCACTTAGCAAAAGTTGCTTATTTAACACCCAACACTCATTTTCTACCATTAGACATCAAAACACATGCATATCACTCGTGGGTAAATTTTTAAACATGAACCTTAGCTCAAAATAACGGTAGAAATAGGTAAATCGAGTTACCAAGACTTCAAAAATGTAAATAACATTAAAAACGGGGTTTGAGATCACTTGCAAATGAGCTTGGAAGCTTGAACCAAACCCTAGCCATAGCTTCCATGGTGGATTCGGCTGTACATGAAGAAGATGGACAAATTTGGCTTATTTTGGCTCTTTTAATTATTAGATTACCAAAATGCCCCTGACTTATTCTATTTCACCCATTTCATGTTTATTTTTGTCCAACAATTAACCAATGGTCTAATTACCGTTTAAGGACCTCAAATTTAAAATTTCAAAACAATTTCACACCTCTAACATGTAGAAATCAACTTTTGCACTTTTTACAATTTAGTCCATTTGACTAAATTGAGTGCCCAAATGTCAAAATTTTCAAACAAAATTTTCACGAAATCATCCCGTGAAATTGTAGACCATGAAAATATAATAAAAAATAAGTTTTCTTACGTCGGATTTGTGGTCCCGAAACCATGTTCCGACTAGGCCATAATTCGGGATGTTACAACTCTCCCCCTTTAGGGATTTTCATCCCCGAAAATCTTACCAGAAGAGTGGTTTAGCTCACACATAAATCCCACTATCACATAATCATTGCTAAAGAACTTTTACTCAGGCTATGCTTAACAATTCACTCTTTAATTTCTCATGTCAGAGTCATGAGCAATTCTTCGCCATATGACACATCAACTGAATTTTGATCTCTATCCGATTAAAGAGAACTAGCATACTAAGAAATATGATAATCTCGAAGATACATGATTCCGTTAATCCGTTAAGCGAAAATTCAACACATACTGAAATGATTTGTAGATCTCATCAAACATTCAGCAACAAGCCACAAAATATTTTTCTCTTTCAAAGATAAGAATAATCCTGATAACAATCAATGTATTCAAACACAAACATCAGAAATGTCAAGTTCCAAACTTGAGCACCAATACATCACTCTTGTGAGTTTTCTTGCAAACTCTCTGTATAAACTCTAGATTTTCTACCAAAGCACTTGTAACCACATTTTTCTTTACTCAGAGATCATACAATAACTAACTCAAGTTGTCTAAGCTATCTCAAACTCAGATCTGGTTATAACATCTGATACTTTGAGCTATCACATTGCCTTTTGTCTTATAACCCCTCGTAAACTATTCAACTACATATTGCTGAAAATTTAGAAGTCTCTGCCCAATGCAGACTGAACTAGTTCAAAGGCTTCGGTTAACAATGTTCTCGTCTATTTAAAGCTTTACTAACATGTAATAGACCTTTCGAATTTCACAAGGCAAAATTTTTATCATTCAAAGTAGCTTTAAATCATATCGACGTCTTCTAAGATATATACACTCTTCATTCAGACTATCTACCCTTTACCCGAAAAGAAAAGAAATAAAATCTTATTCTCAGACATTAATATTCCATTTAATCTTTCAAACAATAACCAATACCGATTTAACAACCAAGTCAGTCTTTATCACCAATAAATGACATTTTAAAAAATCCTCTCTTCCAGTCGATAGAACGATTCAACATGTAATCATTCAAAATTCACTTATCATACCAATTAAAGTCTATTTCAATTGCATTAACTGAAGGTAGCATAAATATTCCCAATCGAAGGCATTAACTTGATTAACTTACTTGAGAAAAGAAATCCACTATACAAATGGTAACTAGTAATTTCACCACTTATGCCTTTGCCGATATCAATTCTTCGCACGAAAATTTAGAGAAATCTAGATACTGGAATCATCACATTACTATAATCAACCAGAAGCATGATCATAATTAACATAGTCATCATAGGCCAAAGAACACATTTTAGATATGAGCCACAATCGACAATTTGCGGAATAGAGATGACATGAAAACCAAGATAAAGAAGTCCAAGACAAAGAAATCCATGATAAAAAAATTCAAGATACAGAAATCCAAAATACAATATCATAATGAAAGACCCTGAACAACGCTTATAAGAAAATTATGAAGAATCTCGATAATTCCTCAGAGAAAAGAAATCCAGAAGAACACATCAATCCAACTCACTGGAATTAAATGCAACAAGGATAATATACCTTCCTATATATGTATCTAATAGAACATCGGTTAGAAGAAATAGAATTATAACATCATGTGTATTTTCTCATAAAGTCCCAATGGATGAAATATAATAGAATGCCAGAGAGAAATAGAGCAATACAAATTATATACTAGTCGGACTGCCAATACTTTCGTCTGTACATCATGATTAGAAAACACTCCTATAGAATAAGGATTTTATTAGAAGAGTAATGGCCATAGGAATAATCCCAAGAACAATTAAACATATAGAATACTTCAGAAGAAGCCGCCGAAATTTGTTCAGTCATAATTGTTACACTCAGATATCTTACCTTTCAAATATTGTTCTCTCAACTATTTCTGTCATCATAAATCCCATATTATGATTCTCATTGAAGAAGATCTAGTTAATACATTTCTTGACATTGCACCTTACTAGTTCTGTCTTTACTTATCAATCCAATTTAGTCTCTAATCATATTTGTAATCACTTTACAGCTGAACTCCTTGGTCTCATACTTGTGAGCTTATTCAACACTGATCTCATAAAATCCTTTACAAAACACCACTCTGGTAAGAGGGTGGGGTCGTAAAGTCCCTAACTCGTCTTTCATACACATATACATATAACACTATTTCATCATCATAGTAACATTTTCACAAGCATATCTTTCACTTCAAGCAAATTATTATTCACATTTGTATGGCACGAACCTTCCAACTATCTTATTTAAACCAGTGCACTTATGCATGCATTCTATGGATTTTGAATTACTTTACATATCCCAATTGTTCAATCAAACAAGTCAGGCACATAACATTATATAAGGGCCAAACAAACATGGATAAGTATATCACAGTCTAAACTTTCATCTTGCACATCATCGTATACATATCATTATATTCACATGAATCAATCCATCAATTTAACATAGATAAGTTCATTACATTATAATCCCTTGTCTAATTTAAAGATATCATTGAAATTCATCAACATTCAACGTCCAATCAGGACAGTGATATTTTTATCCGTAACACGATATTGTAAACCTTTATTCATATGAATTTCTTTTTATCATATTCACTTAATCAAACAAGTCAAGTGCACAATATCATATGAACATCAAACAAGCATAGCTACTCATCGTGACATAAACTTTCATCTCACATGTTATCACGTACATATCATGAACTTTTATTCATACCTTTTTGAATTTAAATTCATCGTAACTGTAATTTACTCAAATAGCTTAGCTTCACGTTGAACATGGTCGGTGCAGCTCGGTTGAGAGTATCTTTGTCTAAACAAGATAGTTCTTATTCGCGTTGGGAGACATCACACTATCACAGATTGGTGGCATGTATAGCTAGACTCTCATGCATGCTAGGTTAGTTCGAGAACTGACTAAACCATAGCTCTGATACCACTAAATATAACACCCCTTACCCGTATCCGACATCGGGACAGGGTTCGAGGCGTTACCAGAGTTAAAAGTACACAATTTCATAAAATCGGGCCATAAAATTTCATTTAAATTAGAAACATTCAAACACATGCATAATGTCCCTTACACGAGCTACCGAGGCTCCAAACATGCATTAACGGCTGTTTGGGACTAAACTGAAAACTTTGGAAAGTTTTGGGAAACTTAGAAAAATTTTCATGAAATAGGGTCATACGCCTGTGTGGACACAAGGACACGTCCGTGTGTCTTCAACACGCCCGTCTCCTCAGGCCGTGTAACTCTCTATTTATGACGTCAATAAAACAAATCGAACCACATGGCCAGGCCACATGCCCTTGTACTAGGTCGTGTCCTCCACATGTCGTGTCCTCCACATGGTTGAGATACATGGCCGTGTCTTTGCCCGGTGGCTAGCACTTAGGCTATTTTCCTAGCCTTTTGTTACCATTAATCCCTCACATTATTACACACATCAAAGATATTCATCATGGCATCATTTTAATGATTTAACATACTTTACTAAGGTATATTCTTAACATTAACATGCTATCGTTCACGAGTTACACATACTCGTATAATGCCAAATCTAGACACAACAATCCATATTCATTGACTCTGTTATATGATGACCGTTTATACCAAATTTTCATTTTCATCGACTTATCAAGTGACCTTATTTAAACATCAAGCATTCATGTCCTATCATCATCGTCTTATTTCCATACCATACAATTACTTCATGGCTATGATCATTTCGATTGATCATGAAGCATTTATCATACACATATGTCTTAACACCAATCATGCATGTTCCACAAGCATAAACACATCATCGCATCACAAGCATTAGAACTTAGCATGGATAACTAGGCTTACAAGTCACAATCATTATAAGCCACATCTTATGGCTATATACAATGAATCAATATAAGCCAATATATTTGGCTATTCATAACAACATCTATCATAAAAACTAAGTCCCTATACATGCCACTCACTTGAAGGTGCTTAATACATATATGTCAATACTCCAAACGTGATGACTTGATAGTGTGATACTGCCTCTGACGATCTCCAACCCTGAGCTAACCTATCAACACTATAGAAATGGAAAGGAGATTAGTAAGTCCATATGAAAATAATAAGCAATTTTATCAACATGTTTCCCAAGGTAATACAATCACAATTTCACTTTTAGTTATGATTAAGTCAGGTTGTCTATTCGAGTCAAAGTCACTAAGTTATTTATATCTTGAGCTACAAAAATCTAAATTAAGATCTGCTAATTTTAGGTGAAACTAGACTCACATATCTTCTTACCATAAAATTTTTAGAATTTTTGGTCTAGCCAGTAAGTATAGTTTATTCTTCAAATTTAGCCACTATTCTGCTATTTGATAGCTTCGACCTTTCTTTACTAAAAATCAATCATCTCAGAGTACGAGATTCGAATAGTGTTCCTATATATTTCTATTGAAAATATACTCATTAAGGATTTATTAATATGAATTATAACCCATAATTATTTTCATACAATTTTTAATGATTTTCCAAAGTTAAGATAGGGGAGCCAGGAATCACTCTAACCCTGTCTCACAAAAATTCAAATATTTCACAGTATGAAATTCTTTTGCTTACACTATTTTCTCAATGTAAAACTAGGCTCAATAAGCTTTAATTTAATTTCTTATTTAGTATCTAATTCTATTTCTACAATTTTTGGTGGATTTTCAAAGTTAGGCTACTGTTGCTGTCCCAAAACTGTTTTAGTGCAATATAATGATAACTATCATAAGTTCACTTTCAACTAATCGTGAACTCACCATTTTATGAATTCCATGTTCATATATGAAATATAAGTTAACATGATATTGCAACAAAATTCATAATCATAATTCATATATCTTAGCTCACCGATATCTCGACATTTCAAAGTCTTAATAACCATAAGCTTAGTGTACATACCTGTACCATACATTCTTACCCATTTTATTCCACTTTTTATCCCAACATCTTGAATGGCCCGTTGAACCGCCAGAATACTAAAGGACATTTGGGATTACCATACACCAAATAAAGTACCAGTGCCATGTCCCCAACATGGTCTTACATGAATCCACATATCATCGCTGATGCCATGTCCTAGACATGGTCTTACACTAGTACACATATCATCACCAATGCCATGTCCCAGACATAGTCTTACACTGGCAAACATATCATCACCGATGCCATGTCCCAAACATGGTCTTACACTGGCACACATATCATCACCGATGCCATGTCCCAGACATGGTCTTACACAGGTACATCTAGCACGGTGTCACGACATCCAAGTCCTAAGTATTCCTTTGGGTCACCCGGGCTTCTGAGACAGGCTATCACTAAACTTCCATTGGATCATCACAAGTCAATTTTATTAAAGCATACATACATGTATCATATAATGTCAAATATTAAATACGTAATATTGGAGTTGTTGAATTACTTACACATAACTTACTATTCATGTAATATCAAGCATTAACATTTCAAGTATAACATTGCATTATTATTATCACACAAACTTACCTCGAATCTGAGCACGGCTAATTATTCCATTTTTATCCATAACTTCGAACCTTCCCGATTTAAGCCTGAATATCGATTTTCTTGATCAACCATTTCAAATGTACCTTATTTATTATTCACATTATTCAAATTGACCCAAAAAATCATACTTTTACAAATTTATATTTTTACCCCTAAACTTTCATATATTTACAATTTAGCCCTTAGGCTCGTAAAATGATTTTCATTCAATTTCTTTGTACTTTAAGCCTAGTCGAATCATTTTTGTAACTATAACAACCCATAATTTCCATTAAAACACACTTTTATGACAAATTTTATAACTTTTACGATTTAGTCCTTTTAAGCATTTTCACCGAAAATCACTTAGCAAAAGTTGTTTATTTAACACCCAACATTCATTTTCTACCATTAGACATCTAAAAACATGCATATCACTCATGGGTATATTTTTAAACACGAACCCTAGCTCAAAATAATGGTAGAAATAGGTAAATCAAGTTACTAAGACTTCAAAAATGTAAAGAACATTAAAAACAGGGTTCAGGATCACTTACAAATGAGCTTGGAAGCTTGAACCAAACCCTAGCCATGGCTTCCATGGTAGATTCGGCCGGTACATGAAGAAGATGGACAAATTTGGCTTATTTTGGCTTTTTAATTCTTTTAATTATTAGATTACCAAAATGCCCCTAACTTAAAAATATTGTATTTCTCCCATTTCATGTCTATTTTTGTCCAACAATTATCCAATGGTCTAATTACCATTTAAGGACCTCAAATGTAAAATTTCAAAACAATTTGACACCTCTAACATGTAGAACTTAACTTTTGTACTTTTTATAATTTAGTTCTTTTGACTAAATTGAGTGCCCAAATGTCAAAATTTTTTAACAAAATTTTCACAAAATCATCCCGTGAAATTCTAGACCATGAAAATATAATAAAAATAAGTTTTCTTACATTGAATTTGTGGTCTCGAAACCATTGTTCCAACTAGGCCCTAATTCGGGATGTTACAATGATACTACTGTTGTTGCTTTGATTGATCCGGGGTCTACCCATTCGTATGTTTGCATGAAGTTGGTGTCTGATATGAACTTGCTTGTTGATCCTGCTGAATTCGTGATAAAAGTGTCAAACCCGTTAGGCAAGTATGTGTTAGTTGATAAAGTGTGTAAGAATTGCCCTTTGATGATTAGGGGTCACTATTTTTCGGCTAATCTCATGCTATTACCGTTTGATGAATTTGATGTAATTCTTGGTATGGGTGGTAGTGAATTGTGAATGAAAATTCTTTGAACTAAAATGTAAGAATGGTAATGTTCTTCGGGTTGAACCAGATGAATTGAATAGCATGCCTGCAGTGATTTCGTCCATGTCTACTCTGAAATGTATAAGAAAAGGGTATGAAGCTTACCTTGCCTTTATATCGAACACTAAAGAGTCTGAGTTAAAGATTGAGTCGGTACCAATAGTATGCGAGTATCTTGATGTATTCCCCGAAGAATTGCCTGGATTACCTCCTATTTGGGAAGTAGAGTTTGGCATTGATTTGATTCCTGGCACTGCATCTGTTTCAATTGCCCCGTATAGGATGGCCTTGATGGAATTAAAAGAGTTGAAAGTTTAGTTATAAGAGTTGACCGACAAGGGTTTTGCGAGACCGAGCTTTTCACCTTGAGGTACTCCCGTATTATTTGTAAAAAAGAAGGATGGTTCGATGAGGCTATGTATAGATTATCGACAGCTCAATAAGGTGACAATAAAGAACAAGTACCCTTTGCCAAGGATTGATGATCTATTTGATCAATTGAAGGGAGCCACGGTATTTTCAGAGATAGACCTGAGGTCTGGTTACTATCAGTTGCGGGTTAAAGAGTCAGATGTGCCTAAGATTGCCTTCAGAATGAGGTCTGGCCACTATGAATTTCTTATTATGCCATTTGGGTTAACGAATGCTCCTGCCATGTTTATGAATTTAATGAACTGAATATTTCAGCCATATTTTGGACAAGTTTGTTGTGGTGTTCATCGATGATATTCTGATTTATTCAAGAGATGAGGCAGAGCATGCTGAGCACTTGAGAACTGTTTTGCAGACTTTGAGGGACAAGTAGTTATATCTCAAGTTCAGTAAAAGTGAATTTTGGCTTCGTGAAGTTGGATTTTTAGGACACATTGTTTCGGGAGACGGTATTAGAGTTGACCCGAGTAGGATTTCAGCCATTATTGATTTGAAACTGTCGAGGAACGTGACAGAGGTCAGAAGCTTTTTAGGTTTGGTTGGTTATTACAAACGGTTTGTTAAAGGGTTTTCAATGATTGCCAACCTAATGACGAGGTTATTACAAAAGGATGTTAAGTTTGAATGGACGGAGAAGTGCCAAAAGAGTTTCAAGAAACTGAAAGCGTTGTTAACTGAGGCTCTAGTACTAGTTCAACCTGAGCCGGGAAAGGAGTTTGTGATTTTTAGTGATGCATCCTTGAATGGTTTAGGGTGTGTGCTTATGCAAGAAGGCAAAGTGATAGCCTATGCATCTAGAAAACTAAAATCGTATGAGAAAAATTACCCGACACATGACTTGGAACTAGCCGCTATTGTGTTTGCATTGAAGATTTTGAGACACCATTTGTATGGTGAGGCATGCCGAATATTCACCTATCACAAAAGTTTGAAATACCTGATGACTCAAAAGGATTTAAATCTAAGGCAACGGAGATGGTTAGAATTGATAAAAGATTATGAGTTAGTAATCGACTATCATCCGGGAAAGGCGAATGTGGTCGTTGATGCCTTAAGTAGAAAATCCTTATTTGCCTTAAAAGCCATGGATGGAAGGTTAACCTTATCAGTTGATGGTGCGGTTGTAGTAGAGTTGAGAGCTAGGCCGACGTTCTTCCAAGAAATTTGTGAAACCCAGAATAATGACAAGGATTTGCAAGCTAAGAGAGCTCAATGTGAGTCGGGCTCTGAATCTGATTTTCGGATTGATTCCAATGGCTGCTTGGTGTTTCAAGATAGGATTTGCATTTCTAAAGATACCGAGTTGATTCATAAGATTTTGTATGAGGCACACAATGGTCGTCTGTCCGTACACCCCGGTAGGGCGAAAATGTATAACGACTTGAAGAAAATATATTGGTATGAAGAGAGATATTTCTAATTTTGTTACGAGATGTCTAATTTGTCAACAAGTGAAAGCTGAGCACCAAGTACCTTCAGGATTGTTATAGCCTATCATGGTTCCTGAGTGGAAATGGGATCGAATTACCATGGATTTCGTAACGGGCTTACCTTTGACACTGAGTAAGAAAGATGCGGTATGGGTCCTTGTTGATCGATTGACGAAGTCGGCTCACTTTATCCCGGTACGTACAGGCTACACACTCGATAAATTGGTTGAGTTGTATATTTTTAAAATTGTGAGACTTCATGGAGTACCCTTATCGATTATATTGGATAGAGATCCAAGGTTTACCTTGCGATTTTGAAAAAAGTTGCAAGAAGCCTTAGGCACGAGACTGAATTTGAGTACCGCCTTTCGTCCACAAACCGACGGCCAATCTGAGAGAGTGATTCAAACCTTGGAAGACATGTTGAGATGTTGTCTTCTAGAATTCCAGGGTATTCAAGAAAAGTACTCACCTTTGGTTGAGTTTGCCTATAATAATAGTTTTCAGATGAGTTTAAAAATGACACCTTATGAGGCATTGTATAGTCAGAAGTGCCGAACTCCCTTGTATTGGACAAAGCTCAAGGAAACTTAGATTCATGGGGTTTATTTGGTCAAAGAAACTGAGGACAAAGTAAAAGTAATTCGAGATTGTTTGAAGGCGGCATCTGATAGGCAAAAGTCTTATGCGGATTTGAAAACAAAAGAAATTGAGTATCAAGTGGGCGATAAAGTATTTTTGAAAGTATCCCCATGGAGGAAGGTTCTGAGATTTGGTAGGAAAGGCAAATTAGTCCACGTTTTATAGGACCTTATGAGATCACCGAAAGGATAGGACCAGTAACTTATCGGTTGCCTTTGCCATCTGAGTTGGGAAAGATCCATGATGTATTCCACGTGTCTATGTTGCGCCGTTATATATCAGACCCCTCGCATGTGATTTCACCGACAGAGGTTGAGATTCATCTAGACATGACTTATGGTGAAGAGCCAAATAAGATTTTGGCTTGGGAAGTTAAACAATTGAGAAATAAGAATATCGCCTTAGTGAAAGTGTTATGGCATAGGCATGGATAGAAGAGGCTACATGGGAGCCCGAGAAGGCCATGAGAAACCAATACCCACACTTGTTTACCGGTAAGATTTTCAGGAATGAAAATCTCTAAGAGGAAGAATTGTAACATCCCAAATTAGGGTCTAGTCAGAATAGTGGTTTCGAGACCATAAATTCGAGATAGAAATAATTATTTTATGATTGTGTGAAAATTTCATGGAGAAATTCTATGCATAAAATGTCCAATTGAACCTTAGGGACCAAATTGAGTAAGATGAAAAAATTTTGTTCTAGAAGATTCAAGTATGAAATTGCTTTAGATTATAAATTAGAAGGCCCAAATTTGTAATTTGACCAATTTCTAAAATTTTGGACAAAAATAGACATGCATAGGAAAAATTTGAAAGAAAGGCCTAAAGGGTATTTTTGTCTTTTGGTAAATAAAAGAATAAAAAGGGAAAGAGAAAGCAAAATTGTGTCCATCTTCTCCAAGGGGTGCGAAAATTTCAAAGGTCACCATAGCTAGGGTTTTTAACTTTTCAAGTTTGATTGTAAGTACTCCCTAGCCCCATTTTTGATGTTCTTTACATTTTTGAAGTCCTTGAAGCATTATCTATCCATTTCTAGCCATATTTTGAGCTAGGGTTCATGTTCAAAAACTTACCCATGTGTGACATGTTTGTATTTTGATGTTTAATGGAAGAATATGAATGTGTGACATGTCTGTATGTTGATGTTTAATGGAAGAATATGAAAGTTTGATGTGTATTTAACATCCTTTTCTAAGTGATTTTTGATAGAAATGCATAAAAAGGACTAAATTGATAGAGTAAATTGAGTAATAAAAATATATTTTTGATGAGTAACGTGGGCTACCATGAGTACAAGAAAGATTTGGCTAGGCTTGGGTAGTAAAGGAAATGAGTACATTTCATTATAAGAGCTTAGGGACTAATTTGTAATTTTGTGAAAGTTTTAGGGCAAAATCATAATTTTTCCAAATTGTGATTTATTGACTGATTTGGGCAATGTGATAATTAAACAAGTGGATTTGCTATTATAGATCAAGAAAATAGAGTCCGGACCTAAACCGAGGGAAAAGCAAGATTTTGGACTAAAACGTAAAGTTAGCAATATTTTGGGACCGAGGTAAGTTTGTGTGTAAGCAATTCAACATTTTCATTATCATATGTTTAAGACTTGATGTTGTATGAAATGTGTATATATGCCTTTATGGAATTTGACTTGTGATGACTCAATAACAATTTGATGATAACTTTGTATCTCGGAAATCCCATGTGACCCTAAGGAATACTTGGGATTTGGATATCATGACACCACATTAATGAGATCCCGTGTAAGACCATGTCTGAGACATGGCATTGGCATCGATACGAGATCCTGTGTAAGACCATATCATGGATATGGCTTCGGCATCATTGAGTGATTTCGTATAAGACCATGTTTGGCATATGGCATCAATATGAGGTCTCGTATAAGACTATGTCTGGTACATGGCATCGGCACCGACTCGAGAATTCGTATAAGACCATATCTAGGATATGGAATCGATGTGTGGTTCCATGTAAGACCATGTCTAGGACATGGCGTTAGCACCCTATTTGGTGTATGATAATCCCGAACGTCCTTCTGTATTCCAAGTAGTTCAATGGGCCATTCAAGATCAAGGTTAAGAGATGGGGAAATATGAATAAGCTATGAGTAGTACAGGTATATACGTAAATCTCATGAGTATGGAACTCGATTCATAATTGAAATTTAGCATGAATAAGGAAGAGCAAGATAAGTTATGAAGTTCAATGACATTTATTGTCAACCCTCACTATGTTCATTATGTTTAAACTGATAATGTGGTGATAATTGGTAGTATGTTTGATCTATGAAATTTTTCATGATTTATGTTGTTTATTATTTACATACAACTTACTAAGCTTTATGCTTACCCCCTTTCTTTTCCTTTTCCTTTAGCATCGCCAAGTTAGCTCGGGGATCGTGGACGTCGAAGCTCGAGTCACATTATCAACAAATCTTTTAGGGTATATTTGGTTTAATACATTTAAGTATGACATGTATTGGGGGCTTAGTATTTTGCTATATGTGTCATGTTAGTTAGCCAAAAGTGAGGGCTGATGTTAGTATATTATTTTATTTTGTATTTGGCCATGAGACATGGCTCATATTGACTATTGGGTTGTAACCCTAAATACTATTGCATGCATGGATTATGCTACTGTTCTTTAGATGTGTGTTGAGTTGGTAGTTGATAATGGATGGATGATGTCAATTTGTATGGCTATGGCATGATTCAAGGTAAAGAAATAAATTGAATGATTTTAACAAGTCATGGAGTCCTAATTATATGTACTTTTCATGTATTTGTCATGCATAAGTTAAACCTAAGGATGTCTAAGTAACCCATTTATGCCACGATGATCACAATTGATATATGTGAGTGTGTATAAGTTAATGAGGGTGACAAAAAGGCTTGAGAATTAGCCTCAAAGTTGTCCACACGGGTAGACACACGGGCGTGTGTCTAGGCCGTGTGACACACTGTCAGTCCCATGGACGTGTTGTCTGGCCGTGTGTCCCCTGTACCCTAGTTTTACAAGTAAGTATGCATGGTAGTAAACACACGGGTAGAGACACGACCATGTGTCTCAATCGTGTGGAGGACACGGCTTCCAAACATGGGCGTGTGCCTAGGCCATGTGAAGTCTGCACCTTAAATGTGAAAATTAAATTTGCCACATGGCCTACCATACTTGCGTGTGACTCGGCCATGTGATCTTTAATTGATGATGATGTCATAAATAGAGAGTTACACGGCCTGGAGACACGGGCGTGTTTAGGGCACACGGGCGTGTCGCTGTGTCCACACCGGCGTGTGACCCTGTTTTATGAAAAAAATCTTCCAAGTTTTTTTAAAGTTCTCGGTTTAGTCCCGAACCACCCCCAATATATGTTTTGTGCTTTGTAAGCCCACAATAGGGACTATATGCATGTGTATGCGTAGTTTTGTATTCAAAGAAATTTTATGACTCAGTTTTGTGTGTATTTTTACATTTAAGTCCGGTAATGCCTCGCACCCTGTCCCAGCGTTAGACAGGGGTAAGGGGTGTTACAACACATTTATACACACAATACTTTATGTCAAAATTTCCGACATGAAACCTTAAACAAAATCAAACTTACCAGAAGGTCAATAATGATTACTCAAATTGTCGAGTTGAGGTTTGCTATCCTTGAATCCCTGCGTAAGAGGAATCCAAGTGGCTAATTATCAGAAATTACACAATATGCTCGAAACGCCCAATTGAAAATATTCTACGAAAAACAAAAAGGAAATTGTGAAATTTAACGAATGATGATGAAACTTGCTTAATAACCATTCGATCGATGCAATCAACAACATATAACTTCGGCTAGTCCCGTACGTACTTCCGACAGTAATCAAAATGAAGAAAAATAAAAGAATCAGAAAAAAGAAAAGAAAAGGAAAGAAGAAGAACAATAATATAAAGAAATGAAATAGAAGAAGACGACTAATTTTCAATCCTAATAACTTCCAATCAGACTTCTAGCACTTAGCAAAAATGTTTCCTATCGCATACCCTGGGATTCGAACACAGGACCAAATAGAATACAAAAGTTTAACCATTGAACCAATAGGCTTATTCTTGACACAGGTTTACACTGAATGGAACTTAATTATGTCATTTAGGGGTAGAGGTTATATTAACATAAAATAACAAAACTTCTAAAGATGCGACTCGAACTCCCGACCTCAATCACATAAGTAGAGCACATAACCACAGATACAAAGGTTTAATTATGATGGAAATCCAACAGTCAAACTTTAAAGTTTTTGGGGCATGAGAACCCTCCCCTTAAAAGAAATTTCGACCTTGAAATTTACCTGACTCAAACAGATGCGGGTACTGTCGTCAGATCAACTCTTCGGGTTCCCACGTGGCTTCGTCAATGCCATGATTCCGCTACAGAACCTTTACGAAAGAAACAAATTTTTTCCTCAATACCTTAACATCATGATCTAGAATCTGAATAGGTTTCTCCTCAAAAGTTAGGTCTGATCACACCTCAATTTCCTCAATCAGAACAATGTGCGATGGATCGGATCGATACTATTTCAGCATTGAGACATAGAACATGTCATGAATTCACTCCAACTTCAGTGGTAATTCTAATTGATAGGAAATAGGTCTAATACATTTCAAGATGTGATATGGTCTAATGAACCTTAGGCTTAACTTTCCCTTACATGCAAATCAAAAGAATTTTTCCACAGTGACACATTCAAGAACACCTGATCACCCACAGAAAATTCAATATCTTTTCTCTTTAAATTGGCATAAGATTTCTATCGATTAGAATTGAATTTAAGACAGTCTCAGATCAACTTAATAGTGTTCTTAATTTTAAAAATGAGCTTACGGCCCAAAACTCGACGTTCATTTAACTCAATCCAACACAGCGGAGTACGACACCTACAACCATACAGAGCCACGTAAGGTGCTATCTAAATACTAGACTGGAAGCTGCTATTGTAAGAAAAATTAACCAATAAGAAAACTTAGCCAATGGTAAGTAATCTTCCCAACTACCCCAGAAATCAATTACACAACCCATAAACATATCCTCCAAGATCTGAATAACTTGCTCAGATTGTCCGTCGATCTGACAGTGATATGCGGTACTAAAATCAAGTCAGGTGCCTAAAGCCTCATGCGGTTTCTTCTAGAACCAAGATGTAAAACACAGATCTCTATCAGAGATAATTTAGACTGGAATTTCGTGCAATATCACTATCTTAACAATATAGAGCTTGGTGAGCTTCTATAGTGTAACAGCCCAATTTAGACCCTAATTGGAATGGTGGTTTTGAGACCACGAATTTGAGTCAGAAAAATATTTAAAAATTATTTTCTTTGTTTATATTGTGTGAATTTATATCTGTGAAATTTTCGTGATTTAATTTTGCCGTTTGGGTGTCCGATTAAATAAAAGGACTTAATCACGTAAAATGAAAATTTAGTGGTTATTTTTAAAAGGGGACTGAATTGCTAATGGATTTGGGATGGTAAAATACATATATTATATAACTTTACTATTATTTCATTAAGGTTATTTAAGTAATTTAGTTATTAAAAATATAATAGTTAAAAATAAGGTCATCAAATTCATTTTATTTCATTTTTTCTCTTGAATGAAACATAAACAAAGAAAAAATAAAGAAACCAAGCTAGGGTTTGGCATATAGTCAAGCTCAATCAAGGTTCGTTTTTGTTCAGCTTTTGATAATTTTTATGTTTTTGATATCGTTGCTTAGTAATCTTCAAGACCCATGCTTTAATTTTTGATTTTGATGTATATTTTGAGTTGTTCCATTGTTGATAGCTTGTGATTTTTGTTGTTTGATGATGAAATATGAAAGATATGTTTTAGATTAACATGTTTTGTATTGGAGTTTTTTGGTGATTTTGAGTAATTAGGACTAAATTGCAAAAATAATAATTTGAGGGACTAAAATGTGAAACAAATGAAATATATGGACTTGTATGGTATTAGGTAAGATTCGACCAAACATGGGTATAAGAAAATTTTGCATATTTTGTGTTTTGTGTAATAGGGACTAAATTGTAAAAATTGTAAATGTCAGGGGTAAAATGGTAATTTTCCCATTTATGTGTTTTTGGACTAAATTGAATGAAAATATGTTTGAATGAGCTTAATTTGAATATGTTTAGATCAAGAACCAAAGAAATTAGATTTGGATCGGGGGAAAACGAAAGTTGTCGACTAGTCGATCCGTACCGGTTTTTCGTTGTCTGAGGTAAGTTTATAAGCAAATAAATGCCAAAAATTTTAAATATATGTGAATGTATAATGCTGATTTGAACTTTATGAGTTTGTATAAATAATAGCCGAATGTAAAAATTTTTGGGAACTATGTTTGCGAATACGATTCGACCGAGTTACGACATCCGAAAGCCCTGTATGAACCTTAGGAATAGTTAGGATATATGTCATGACATAGGATTCCGATATATATGTGTGAGTAAGACCATGGCATCGATATGTGATTTCGATATGTGTTTATGAGTAAGACCCTGTCTGGGACAATGACATCGATTTGTGGCTACATGTACGACCACGTTTGGGACGTTGGCATTGTACAATTTATGTGGTTATCCGAGTGTCCTATCCAATTTCAGATGGTTCATCGGGCAAAGATAAGTTATGTTCGAGTGTGTAAACGAGATAAATAGACAGGTATGTATTAGCTTATCAATAAATAAAATGAGGTAAGTGTATTTGATCTTGTGTAATATGAACTTATATGTCTGAATTTAAATGTGTTATAATAGCTTACTTTTTGTATACATGTTTACTTTGTTTTATAGATTTTAGATTCAAGATATCAGCTCGGGGATCGTAAACACAATCTATCACACTATCCACTATTTTTGGTACCTTTATAAGTGAACTATCGAACCTATGGCATGTATAGGCTGGATTATCTTTTGAAATGTTGAATTTTAGTTTTGTATAATTTGAGCTATGCGAAAATGGATTAATTTTCATGTTTGATCTCGGTTATGTTTGCTTATGGTTTGAGTCTATTTTGGCTATGGTATTTTATGCTATGGATGAATATTACTTATGATATATGTGTTGTTGTGTATTAAAGTGGATTAATGACTTGGATGTGGTATGAATATATTGACCGTAATATATACATAGTATATTCGATGGTTTTGAATATGATTTTTGTTAAGTTAAAGTATATGATCATTCGGTTGATGTGCTTAAATAGGGTATAATTATGTAATTTGGCTTTAAAAATCAATTAGTTATATTCGAATGTGAGATAAATATGTTTTGATATGTTATTACATGGCATATAAGATTCATGTTTTATATAGGTCTAAATGTGGTTAATGACTTATCCTTTTGAAATATGATTTGCAATGTAAATTATTTTGGCAATTATTTTGATTATGTATATGCATGATCGGCTATAAGACGAAATTGAATGAGATGGTCATGACCAACTTGATAATTGGTATATGTTTATATAGCTATTTATGCATATAATGAATTGACTTGACTTGTGACTTAGTACTTGTCCATATTGATATTTTGGTATGTAATGTGAATTTTGAAATATGCATGTACGTGATCCTAAGAAGCATATATATATGTATTATGGTTTTTAAATTTGTGTTTCGGTATGGATAGAGGATGAGTATATTTTGAGTTGAAAAGTGTATATCCTTAGTTAGCATTGTGGAAGCTATATAAATATATTATGTTTAACCTAAACCTACAGCTGTAAAGGTAAACTGTATTAATCGAATAGAGAAAAGGTGAATATGATTATGTATTGGACTTTAATGGTACCTTATTTTAACATTCTGGTTAGTTTACTTGAGTAGTTTAATTGTTTGAGCTGGAGATTTAATTATAAATATGTATTCATGAATTATAAATGTTGTAAATTGGTGAACTAATGCTATTATGCGATATTTTATTATATGAAATGAAATGAAGTGTATTTGGTTGTACAAGGTATGCGCATAACATTTACATGGTTATACGATATTTTACATTTTCATTATTCAAAGGTCATAAACGTTAAGATATACATATTTGACAAGTTTGTAAATCAAACTATATACTTGGTTAGAAGTTTAATGTTTAATATTCATATGTTCTTGTTGGCATTGTTTGTATATAAAACTCTGGGTTCATTTGTAATATTGAATCGAAGTATGATAATTTGGTTTTATAAATTTTTTCAAGATAATTAATAATGGAATTTGACTTGAGTTATATTTTGATCAGTAATACCTCGTAACCCTATTCCAGCGATGGATGTGGGTTAGGGGTGTTACATTTTATTGGTATTAGAGCTACAGTTTAGTCAGTTCTAGGACTAACGTAGCGTGTGTGAGTCTAGCTATACATGCCATATTATATACTGTGATAGTGTGATGACTTCTGACATCTAAAAATGTGTTTTCATATAGTAAATGGATCCCGACAGAGCTGTAGCTGATGATGTCGAGAGTGTAGTGCCTGCTCTCGCACAAGGGACAGTGCCGGTTGATTCTCGACCGACTTCGAGTAATCAAGAAAGTGAGGCTAAACAAGCCTTCTATCAAATGATGAATGACTGATTTACTCAATATATCCGGACTAACCCGGCTATACAACAACCTCCACCCCGACTAATCCATCTTCGATGCCTGCTATACCTCAAGTAAGTGATCCACTGAGATTATATAAGCCACCTGTCGATAAAATCAGAAAACATGGGGCTGAAGAGTTTAAAGCTACTAATGATGATGAAGCTAAATAGGCTGAGTTCTGGCTTGATAATACTATCCGTGTGTTTGATGAGCTGTCTTGTACCCTAGATGAATGTTTGAAATGTGCTATATCCTTGCTTCGAGACACAGCATACCACTAGTGGAATACCTTGGTATCAGTGGTTCCGAGAGAGCATGTGACCTGGGAATTCTTTCAGACTGAGTTCCGTAAGAAATATATTAGCCAGGGATTTATTGATCAGAAGCGTAAAGAATTTCTAGAGCTGAAACAGGGTCAGATGACCGTGACAGAGTATGAGAAAAAATTCATGAGACCGAGTCGGTATGCCCGAGAGTCTATTTCTACTGAAGCTATAATGTGTAAAAGATTTGAAGATGGGCTGAATGAAGATATTAGACTGTTAGTTGGCATACTTGAGATAAAAGAGTCTGTGGTACTAGTTGAGCGAGCTTGCAAAGCTGAAGAGCTCGGGAAAAAGAAAAGAAAAGCTGACTTTGAAACTAGAGATGCACGCAAAAGAACATCTGGTAAGTCATTCCAGTCGGCATCAAAGAAGTTCTGAGATGATTTCAGCCGTTCTAAAGCCACTTTAGGTTACTCCAGATGGGATCAGAATAGACCACCAATGAGCTCGAGAGCTACCTCAGTAGCGATTGTGGGTAATGTCAGGTCAAATCAACTCGAGTGTAAACATTATGGTAAATGACATCCCAACAGTTGTAGATTACATGATTGAGCTTGCTTTAAATGCGGATCGACAGATCATTATATTTGAGATTGCCTAGTGTTAGCTGAAGAAAACCCATTGCAGAACACGAGATCGAGTAATACTGCAGCTCGAGGTAGACCACCCAGAAATGCTGGTAATGCGAGTGGCAGTCAAAGGGGGACTAAAGATACAACAGTCAGATTCGAGGCTCGTGCACCAGCCAGAGCCTATGCTATTCGCGCAAGAGAAGAGGCTTCATCCCTAGATGTTATTACTGGTACATTCACTCTTTATGATACTAATGTAATTGCATTGATTCATCCTGGTTCTACTCATTCCTATGTGTGTGAGACTTTAGTATTCAGCAAGACTCAGCCTGTTGAGTCTACTGAGTTTGTGATTAGAGTGTCAAATCCCTTGGGCCGGTGTGTTATAGTTGAGAAAGTGTGTAAGAATTGTCCCTTGAAGGTTTAAAATTTGCACTTTCCGGCTGATTTGATGTTGCTGCCATTTGACGAGTTCGACATAATTTTGGGTATGGACTGGTTGACTTTACATGATGCTGTTTAAATTGCAAAAGAAAGACTATTGATCTACGGTGCCAGAATGATGAGGTTATTCAGATTGAATCTAGTGATTTGAAAGGGTTAGCAGCAACGATTTCTTTGATGTTAGCTCAGAAATATGTGAGAAAAAGGTGTCAAGCTTATTTTGCCTACGTGCTTGACAGTAAAGTGGCTGAAAGAAACATTGAATCAGTACCTGTTGTATGTGAGTATCCAGATGTGTTTCCTAAAGAATTACCAGGTTTGCCACCTATTCGGGAGGTAGAGTTTGGTATTGAGTTAATGCCTGGGACAACTCCGATATCCATAGCTCCGTACAGAATGGCACTTACAGAATTAAAAGAATTGAAAGCTTAGTTGCAATAGTTAACAGATAGAGGTTTCGCGCGACCGAGTTTCTCTCCGTGGGGTGCACCTGTGTTGTTTGTGAAAAAGAAAGATGGAACTATGAGAATGTGCATCGATTATAGACAGCTCAATAAGGTGACAATAAAGAATAAGTATCCGTTGCCACAGATTGATGATTTGTTTGATCAACTGAAAGGAGCTACAGTGCTTTCGAATATAGATTTAAGATCAGGCTACTATTAGCTATGAGTTAAAGATTCAGACGTACCAAAGACTGCTTTTCGAACGAGGTATGAACACTATGAGTTTTTGGTTATGCCCTTCGGACTCACTAATACACCTGTCGTTTTCTTGGATTTGATGAATCGAATCTTCAGACAGTATCTGGACCGGTTTGTGGTTGTGTTTATAGATGACATTTTGATCTATTCCCGTAATGAAACTGAACATGCTGAACATTTGAGACTTGTATTACAGGCTTTGCGAGATAAGCAATTGTATGCAAAATTTAGTAAATGTGAGTTTTGGTTAAGTGAAGTTAGTTTTTTGGGTCATGTGGTATCAGCATTGGGTATTCAGGTTGATCCGAGCAAAATTTTAGTTATACTTGATTGGAAACCTCCGAAGAATGTTTATGAAGTTCGAAGCTTTTTGGGACTTGCTGGTTATTATAGACGGTTCGTGAAAGGTTTCTCTATGATTGCAGCCCCAAGGACGAAGCTATTGCAGAAAAATGTTAAGTTCGAGTGGTCAAAGAAGTACCAGAAAAGGTTTGATCAGTTGAAAGCCCTATTGACCGGAGCACCAGTGTTAGTTCAACCAGAATCGGGTAAAGAATTTATTATTTATAGTGGTGCATCTTTAAATGGTTGGGGTTGCGTATTGCTACAGGAAGGCAAAGTTATAGCTTATGCTTCAAGAAAGTTAAAGCCACATGAAAAGAATTATTCGACATACGATCTAGAGTTGGCAGCTATTGTGTTTGCGTTGAAAATTTGGCTTCACTATCTGTTTGGAGAGAAATGTCATGTTTATTCTGATCATAAAAGCCTGAAATACTTGATGACTCAGAAAGATCTGAATTTGAGACAATGTCGATGGTTAGAATATCTAAAAGATTACGAGCTTGTGATTAACTATCACTCGAGGAAGGCTAATGTTGTTGATAATGCTTTAAGCTGAAAATCACTGTTTGCTTTGCGTGCAATGAATGCACATATGGCTATGTCTGACGATGGTTCGATAGTAGCTGAATTGAAGGCTAGGCCGTTGTTTGTTCAACAAATTTGTGATGCCCAGAAGGTTGATAATGAATTACTAGCAAAACGAGCTCAGTGTGATATAGATGCTGATTTAGAATTCAGAGTTGATGCTGATGACTGTTTGAGATTCAGAAATCGAATATGTGTTTCGAGGAATTCAGAGTTGATTCAGATGATTTTGAATGAAGCTCACAACAGTCGGTTATCGGTTCACCCAGGTAGCACAAAGATGTATAATGATCTAAAACAACTTTATTGGTGGCATGGTATGAAATGAGACATTTCTGACTTTATTTCAAAATGCTTAATCTGCCAACAAGTAAAAGCCGAGCATCAGGTACCTTCTGGATTGCTTCAGCCGATTATGATACCAGAGTGGAAATGGGATAGGGTTACTAAGGATTTTGTATCTGGTTTGCCGTTAACGCCGAGCAAGAAAGATACAATCTGAGTTGTTGTTGATAGATTGACTAAATCAGCTCATTTTGTTCCGATACATATAGACTACTCACTTGATAAGCTGGCTGAATTGTATGTTTCTCATATTGTGAGATTACATGGTGTACCTATATCTATTGTTTCGGATAGAGATCCGAGGTTTACGTCGCAGTTTTGGAAGAAACTGCAAGATGCACTAGATACGAAATTACATTTCAGTACTGCTTTTTATCCACACATAGATGGCCAGTCTGAGCGAATCATTCAGATACTTGAGGATATGTTGAGATGTTGCATTCTCGAGTTCGAAGGTACGCGAGAACGATACTTACCTCTGATTGAATTTTCGCATAATAACACTTTCAATCGAGTATCAAAATGGCACCGTATGAGGCTTTGTATGGTCGTAAATGTCATACACTATTATACTGGACTGAACTCAGTGAAAATAAGATACACGGCGTTAACTTGATCAGAGAAACTGAACAGAAAGTAAAAGTGACCCGTGAAAGTTTAAAAGCAACATCAGATCCTCAGAAATCATATGCAGACTTGAAACGTAAAGATATAGAGTTTCAGATCGGAGATAAAGTTTTCTTGAAAGTCTCACCGTGGAAGAAAATACTCAGATTTGTTCATAAAGGCAAATTGAGTCCGAGATTTATTAGGCCGTATGAGATTATAGAACGTATCAGGCCAGTTGCTTACAGACTGTTGTTATTACTTGAGTTAGAAAATATTCATAATGTATTCCATGTTTCGATGCTCCGTAGATATCGGTCTGACCCTTCACATGTGATTAGTTCGTCTGAGATCGAGATTAAGCCCGATATGATGTATGAGGAAGAACTGATTCGTATTTTGACTCACGAGGTTAAAGAATTGAGAAATAAGAAGATTTCGTTAGTTAAAATATTGTGGCATAAACACGGAGTTGAAGAAGCAACATGGAAGCCAGAGGATACAATGAGAGAACATTATCTGAACCTATTCACTGGTAAGATTTTCGGG
The DNA here is from genome assembly GCA_025698465.1 of Gossypium longicalyx. NCBI lineage: Eukaryota > Viridiplantae > Streptophyta > Magnoliopsida > Malvales > Malvaceae > Gossypium > Gossypium longicalyx. The sequence goes on along the minus strand of CM046997.1, from coordinate 70,941,811 downwards.
GACGAAAATCCCTAAGGGAGGAGAGTTGTAACAGCCCGATTTAGACCCTAATCGGAATGGTGGTTTCGGGACCACTAATCGGAGTCAAAAAAATATTTAAAAATTATTTTCTGTGTTTATTTTGTGTGAATTTATATATATGAATTTTTCATGATTTAATTTTGCCGTTTGGGTGTCCGATTAAATAAAAGGACTTAATCGCGTAAAATGAAAATTTAGTGGTTATTTTTAAAAGGGGACTTAATTGCTAATGGCTTTCTAAATTGGAGTATTTATTTTGTAAATACTCCATTTACATGATGTTGGGACGGTAAAAGACATATATTATATAACTTTATAATAGTTATTAAACATATAATAGTTAAAAATAAGGTCATCAAATTCATTTTATTTCATTTGTTCTCTTGACTGAAACATAAACAAAGAAAAAGGAAAGAAACCAAGCTAGGGTTCGGCATATATTCAAGCTCAATCAAGGTTTGTTTTTGTTCGGTTTTTGATAATTTCTATGTTTTTAATATCATTGCTTAGTAATCTTCAAGATCTATGCATTAATTTTTAATTTTGATGAATATTTTGAGTTGTGCCATTGTTTATAGCTTGTGATTTTTGTTGTTTGATGATGAAATATGAAAGATATGTTTTAGATTAACATGTTTTGTATTGGAGTTTTTGGTGATTTTGAGTAATTAGGACTAAATTGCAAAAATAATAATTTGAGGGACTAAAATGTGAAATAAATGAAATATATGGACTTGTATGGTAATGGGTAAGATTCGGCCAAAGATGGGTCTAGGAAAATTTTGCATATTTTGTGTTTTGTGTAATAGGGACTAAATTGTAAAAATTATAAATGTCAGGGGTGAAATGGTAAGCTTCCCATTTATGTGTTTTTGGACTAAATTGAATGAAAATATGTTTGAATGAGCTTAATTTGAATATGTTTAGATCAAGAACCAACGAAATCGGATTTGGATCGAGGGAAAACGAAAGTTGTCAACTAGTCGACCCATATCGATTTTTCGTTGTCTGAGATAAGTTTATAAGCAAATAAATGCAAAATTTTTTAACTATATGTGAATGTATAATGCTTATTTGAATTTTATGAGTTTGTATAAATAATAGCCGAATATGAAAATGTTTGGGAACTATGTTTGCGAATATGATTCGACCGAGTTACGACGTCCAAAAGCCCTGTATGAACCTTAGGAATAGTTAGGATACATATGTCATGACATAGGATTCTGATATATATGTGTGAGTAAGACCATGGCATCGATATGTGATTTCAATATGTGTTTACGAGTAAGACACTATCTGGGACAATGGCATCAATTTGTGGCTACATGTAACACCATGTCTGGGACGTTGGCATTGTACGATTTATGTGGTTATCCGAGTGTCCTATCCAATTCCAAATGGTTCATCAGGAAAAGAGAAGTTATGTTCAAGTGTGTAAACAAGATAAATAGATAAGTATGTATTAGCTTATTAATAAATAAAATGAGGTAAGTGTATTCGATCTTGTGAATATTATTGAATGAGTTACAATTATATGCATGTGTGATTTTGTACATTCAGATACATAATTAACATGTACATATGAAACCATATTGTGATACATGGGCTTATGTGTTTTTGGATTGTGAACTAGGTTGGTGATGATTATTCGATTGTGGAAATTAAATGATATTAATGATAATCTAGTTACATGAGCATTCGGCCAAGTGATATCTAAGAATGAATACTTATGTAATATGAACTTTATATGTTTGAATTTAAATGTGTTATAATTTTATAAGGTGTTTTGGTTTAATCTAGTTGATATTGTTATCGTGTTGAATATTTGCTTATGACTTACTAAGCTATAATAGCTTACTCTGTGTATACATGTTTACTTTATTTTATAGATTTTGGATTCAAGATTTCAGCTCAAGGACCGTCAGCAGAGTTTATCACAGTATCTACTATTTTTGATACCTTTATAAGTGAACTATCGACCCTATGGCATGTATAGGCTGGATTATCTTTTGACATGTTGAATTTTAGTTTTGTATAATTTGAGCCATACGAAAATGGCTTAATTTTCATGTTTGATCTCGCTTATGATTGGTTATGGTTTGAGTTTATTTTGACTATGGTATTTTATGCTATGGATAAATATTACTTATGATATGTGTTTTGTTGTGTATTAAATTGGATTAATGACTTGGATGTGGTATTAATATATTGACTGAAATATATACATAGGTATATTCAATGGTTTTGAATATGATTTTTGGTAAGTTAAAGTATATGATCATTCGATTGATGTGGTTAAATAAGGTATAATTATGTAATTTGGCTTTAAAAAATAAATTAGTTATATTCAAATGTGAGATAAATATGTTTTGATACGTTATTACATGGCATATAAGATTCATGTTTTATATAGGTCTAAATGTGGTTAATGACTTATCCTTATGAAATATGATTTGCAATGTAAATTATTTTTGCAATTATTTCAATAATGTATATGCATGATCGGCTATAAGACGAAATTGAATGAGATGGTCTTGACCAACTTGATAATTGGTATATTTTTATATAGCTATTTATGCATATAATGAATTGACTTGACTTGTGACTTAGTACTTGTCCATATTGATATTTTGGTATGTAATGTGAATTTTGAAATATGCATGTACGTGATCCTAGGAAGCATATATATATATGTATTATGGTTTTTAAATTTGTGTTTCGGTATGGATAGAGGATGAGTATATTTTGAGTTGAAAAGTGTATAGCCTTAGTTAGCATTGTGGATGCTATATATATTATGTTTAACCTAAAACTACGGTTGTAAAGGTAAACTGTATTAATCGAATAGAGAAAAGGTGAATATGATTATGTATTGGACTTTAATGGTACATTATTTTAACATTCTGGTTAGTTTACTTGAGTAGTTTAATTGTTTTAGCTGGAGATTTAATTATAAATATGTATTCATGAATTATAAATGTTGTAAATTGGTGAATAAATGCTATTATGCGATATTTTATTATATGAAATGAAATGATGTGTATTTGGTTGTACAGGGTATGCGCATAACATTTACATGGTTATCAGATATTTTACATTAGCATTATTCAAAGGTCATAAAAGTTAAGATATACATATTTGATAAGTTTGTAAATCAAACTATATACTTGGTTAGAAGTTTAATGTTTAATATTCATATGTTCTTGTTTGCATTGTTTGTATATAAAACCCTAGGATCATTTGTGATATTGAATTGATGTATGATAATTTTTTTTACATTTTTTACTATATAATTAATAATGGAATTTGATTTGAGTTATATTTTGATCAGTAATACCTCGTAACCCTATTCTGGCGACGGATGTGGGTTAGGGGTGTTACATGTAGTGAGTAATTTGTTCTGGTAGGAATGAAATGAGTGGATTTGGTCAATTGATGAACAATGACTGAAACTGAATCTTTCTTAGTGGGGGTTAAAGGCAACCCAATAATAAAATCCATCGTTATACTCTCCCACTTCCACAGAGGAATCTTAACTAGCTGAAGCAACCCTGAGGGCTTTAACCTTTTGACACGTCAAACATTGTGATACAAAGGTGAACACTTCTAGTTTCAGACCGGGCCACCAATAAAGTTTTCAGAGGTCCTGGTACATTTTATTTTCACTAGGATGCATTGGGTAAGGGCTACTATACGCCTCCTGTAGAATCGATCGCCTCAACTCCCTATCATTAGACACATAAATCCGACCCTTGAAACACAAAACTTTGTCACTGTTCAAACTAAAATCTAAAGGTTCACTTGAACCAATCTGTTGCAATCGCTGAACTAGAGACTCATCTCTCAACTGTTTAACCTAAATCTGTTCGACCCAAGTTGGTTTAACCTGCAATTCAGCTAACAGTCCTCCATCCTCAACTAAACTCAGACGAGCAAACATCGCTCTTAGGTCAGTCATCACTCTATAGCTAAGAGCTTCGGCTACCACATTAGCTTTATTGGGATAATACTCTATTACACAATCATAATCTTTAAGTAATTCAACCCACTTACACTACCTAAGATTTACCTTCTTTTGAGTTAACAAGTACTTGAGACTCTTGTGATCAATGTAAATGATACGCATCTCACCGTACAGGTAATGCCTCAAAATCTTTAGAGAAAACACAACTGCAACTAGCTCAAGATCGTGTATAGGGTAGTTACCCTCATGTGTCTTAAGCTGTCGCGACGGGTAAATACCACTTTAACATATTGCATCAAAATACATCCTAGATCAACGTGCTATGCATCACTGAAAACCACAAACTCTCGGCCTGACTTAGGTTGAACTAGAATAAGATCCTGCGTTAGAACAGACTTGAGCTTTTCAAAACTATACTGTTGTTCCTCAAACCATAAAAATGGGGTGTTCTTACGTAGTAGCTTCGTCAAAGGTGTAACATCCCGAATTAGGGTGTAGTTGGAATAGTGGTTTTGAGACCACAAATATGAAGTAGAAATAATTATTTTATAAATATTTTGAAGTCTATGGCATGTTTGCATGGTTGTGTGAAAGTTTCAAGAAGAAATTTTGTGAGTAAGTGTCCAATTTAACTTCTAGGATTAAATTGCAAAAGTTGTAAAATGTGAGTTCTAGAAATTTTAAGCATGAAATTGCCATGGATTATTAATTAGAGGTCATTAAATAGGGTTATTAAATAGCAATTTTCCCAATTTCTATTTTTATGGACAAAAATGGACATAGGAAAATTTGAAAGAAAGGCATTAAAGGGCATTTTGGTCATTTGGTTAATAAAAGAATAAAAAGGGAAAACTGAAGCAAAATTTGATCATCTCTTCTTGTGTGTGCCGAAAATTAGAAGGGCCATAGCTATAGTTTTTCTTCAACTTTCAAGCTCGATTGTAAGTACACCCTAGCCTCGTTTTTAATGTTCTTTAAGTTTTTGAGATCCTTGAAGCATGATCTACCTATTTCTAGCCTTATTTTGAGTTAGGATTCATGTTTAAAAATTGAACCATTTGTGACATGCATGTATTTTGATGTTTAATGGAGGAATATGAAAGTTTGATGTGTGTTTAACATTTTTTACTAAGTGATTTTTGATGGAAATGCATAAAAAGGACTTATTTGTAAAAGATGTAAAATGTGTAGTAAAAATCTAATTTTGATGAAAAATGTGGGCTGATATGAGCATGTGTATAGGTCGGCTAGGCTTGAATAGTAAAGAAAATGAGTACATTTCATTTTACGGGCCTAAGGACTAATTTGTAAATATGTGAAAATTTAGGGGTAAAAAGGTAATTTTGTCAAAGTATGAGTTATGGATTGAATTGAATAATGTGTGTATTAAATAAGCTAAATTTGGTCTTATAGAGCAAGAAAAACAAGGAACAGACCTTGATCGGGGAAAAACAAGGTTTACTACGATTAGATCCGTTTTTACTATTTTTGTACCGAGGTAAATTCATGTGTAAATAATGCAATGTTGTATCATGTTTTAAAACTTTATTAATGTATGAATTTCTACATTTAATTGTTATAATGAGCGTATAAATGATATTATGGTCAATGAGAATGACATTTTGAACGAGTTTGACGAAGATGTGACATCGAGAAAATCTCGTTTGAACCATAGGAATAGATTAGGATACAAGTGACATGTCACCAGGAACTATGTGATTATGAACTCATGAGATTATGTGATGCATGTAATGTGATTCGGGTGCTGGTCTTGTACGTTTACCAGTGGCTAGGTAGCCCGGCATGTGTTGCGGGTACCTGTCAGCTTGAGTGAGCAGCCCGTGTAGTTATGTCCTGACTGTCAGCTTGTGTGAGCAGGCCCGTGATTAGCTCGAGAGCGAGCAATGTGTGATATGTGATATGAGGTAGCATGTGACTATGTATGAAGCACTATGTGTAAGCTTTTCGTGTATCCAATAGTATTCCAAGTGTTCAACGGGTAAACCAGTGGGTTATTTGACAGGTAAGTCAATGATGAGGAATTATGAGAATGTGTTATGAGTTGGTACAGATATGTACGAAAAACTCATATGAATGAACTCGGCATGTGATGAACTTTGGTAAGATTGAAAATGAGTAAGTTATGCCTATGAAACTGTAATCTCCCGAATTAGGGCCTAATCGGAATAGTGGTTTTGTGACCACAAATCTGAGATAGAAATAATTATTTTATAATTATTTTGAGGTTTATGATATGATTGCATGATTGTGTGAAAATTTTGTGAAGAAATTTTATGCATAAAGTGCTTAAATTGAAATTAGGGACTAAATCGAAAAAGTTGCAAAACTTGCATTCTAGAAGTTTTTAGTATGAAATTGCCTTGAAATATTAATTAGGAGGTCTTAAATAGCAATTTGACCAATTTCTAAAATTTTGGACAAAAATGGGCTTGTACATGAAAATTTTCAAAGAAAGGTATTAAGGGCATTTTGGTGATTTGGATATTAAATGAAATAAAATGGGAAAAATAACACAAAATTGTCATCTTCCCCATTTAGTTGCTGCCGAAACTTCACTCTCACCATAGCTATGGTTTCTTCAACTTTCAAGCTTCATAGTAAGTGATTCTAAGCCCCGTTTTTAATGATTTTTACGTTTTTGAGATCCCGGTAGCTCGATTAAGCTTATGTTAGCAATAATTTAACCTAGGGTTTATATTTGGAAAAATACCCATAGGTTAAATTTGTGTATTTTGATGTTTTATGATAGAATATGAAGTTTTAAATTATGTTAGACAACTTGTACTACTCGATTTTAAGCAAAAACGAGTAAAAGGGCTTAATCGGTAAAAATACCTAATAGTCACAAGTACATGTTAGAGTGAGAATTTGATGTTGCCATAGAAGGGAAAAGTGATCAGCATGTTGTAAAACATAAGAATAAGGAATAAAGTTTAATCCCGAGCCTAGGGGCAAAAATGTAAATATGCAAAAGTTAGGGGTAAAATTGTAATTTTGCCAAAATTTGAATTAAGGATTAATTTGATAATGTGAGTATTAAATAAGCTAAATGTGTTATTTTAGATCAAGAAAGACGTGGAATCGACCCCAATCGAGGAAAAGAAAAGACTGTGGACTAAATTGCAAAATCTTTGTATTTTGGTACCAAGGTAAGTTCATGTGTAAATAATGTAGCATAATGGTTATTTTTAAGATATTGAAGTTAATTATATGATATGTTGATTTTTATTATGAAATATATGCTTTGTGGTTAATTTCGAATAAAATGCAAATTATGTAAGCTACTTGTTAAATATAAATTGTTACCGAGTTTTGGTTTCGGTATTCTACGGAAGACGGCAAGGATATATGTTCGAGGAAAATCCCGTTTGAACCTTAGGAATAGATTAGGATACAAGTGACATGTCACTAGGATGGTTGAGCATCCGAACTCGTTGAGTTGAGTCCGAGTTCACTTATGGATACGAATGTCCGAACTCGTTGAGTTGAGTCCGAGTTCGTGAGATGTAACTAGGCATTCGAACTCGTTGAGTTGAGTCCGAGTTCACTTATGGATGCGAACGCCCGAGCTCGTTGTGTTGAGTCCGAGTTCGCTTATGGGCGGGTTACATGATTGCTTGATTGCATATGTGGCACTTATGTGCAAGTTATCCATGTATCCGAATTATATTCCGAGGTGTTCAACGGGTAAAGTTCTACTCAAATGGAGGAATACTCAAGACGAAAAGAGACGTATTGGTAAGTGATGTGAAATGGATATTTTGGACAGGTATGTATTTAACCCTCGGGTTGAGTATTGATACAACCACGATAAGGTAATGAGATGATAAAAAAAATGATTAGAAATGTGATATGTGTTTTGGTGATATATGCTAATGTTGATTGGTTTGATTGTTTGTTATGTTACTTATTATTTGCATATGAACTTACTAAGAATTTATGGTTACTCCCTCCTTTTTACTTATTGTAGTTTTGGAAAAGCCAGCTCAGGAGTCGGGATAGGTCGAAGGCTCAGTCACACTATCCGGAAGACTTTTTGGTAAATGGCTTGTAAATTTAAGTATGGCATGTATAGCAATATATTTATTTTGTGTAAATGATCTTATGATATGATGATGGAATAGTTGAGGAAATGCTTGATAATGATAAGTTATGGAAATGGTTAGTTTAGATTATGTTTGATGTCATGGAAGGTTAATAGGATACTTTGATCATGAAAACTCATAAAAAGGGATGAAATTTGCCATAAACAGAATATTGCAGCAACACTGATGTGAGTTTGAAAATTTACTAAAAATCATATAAATCGAATTAAGTGATGAATTAAACATCAAATTGAAGCTTATTATGTCTAGTTTCATATGAAACAAATGAAACAGGTAAAGGAATTATATGTTAGAAGATATTTGAATTTTAGTGAAACATGGTCAGAGTAGTTTCTGGATCCCCTGTTCCAACTTTAATAATTCACCAGAAATTGTACAGATATAATTAGGTGTTGTATTTTATATTCTCAGAATTCTTATTGAGTCTAGTTTCAGGAGAAACAAACTTAATAGTCATATGAATTTTTTACAGAGAGAAATGTGGTTCGAAGTAAACAGATGTCAGACCAGTCAAGTCCTGAAATAGGGGTAACTTTAACTAATAAACTGTACTAATTGGCCTAACCAAAAATTATAAAAAAAAATTAGTAGATAGGTATATGAGTCTAGATTCAGGAAAAATTTACGGATCTTGATTTCAAGTTTCGTAACTTGAGATATGATTTTTCTTGTGACTGTGATGCAAGTAGCTTGAAAGCTGTGAATGTAGAAACAAATAATCCAAAGTTCTAAAAATGTTAAATTAAGCTTAGTAACACCTCATACTTGATTCCAGCGATGGTCTCGGGCGTGAGGGCGTTACATTTAGTGGTATCAGAGCAGGTTTAGTCGGTTCTTGGACTACGTGTTGTATGTACGGATTTTTCTATACATGCCATATGTATAAATTGTGATAGTGTGACGACTTCTGACCTTTTTAAATAATTTTTTTTATAGTAAATGGATCCCGATCCAGCTGTGGCAGATGAAGTAGAGAGTAATGCGCCAGCTCCGGCTGAAGGAGCAGCACCGACTAAAAATCCACCTCCTACTGTTGGTCAGGGAGGAGGAGAAAGGGGTCGGGAAGCCTTTCTCCAAATGATGAGTGCATGGTACACTGAGTTCGTTCGTACGAACCCAAATGTACAACCTCCCCCACCTCCCCAATTCCTCAACCTGTACCCCGATGCCTCAAGGTATGGATCGATGAAATTTCACAGAACTCCGATTGATAGAATCCACAAGCAAGGGGCAATGAATTTAAAGCAAATATTGATGATGATGCCGAAAAGTAGAGTTTTGGCTTGAAAATTCTATCCGGGTATTTGATGAATTATCTTGTACACTGAAGAATGTTTGAAATGCGCTATATCTTTGTTGAGGATTCAACTTATAATTGGTGGAAGACTTTGATTTCGGTGGTACCGAAAGAGAGAATAACACAGGAATTCTTTCAAGAAGAGTTTCGAAAGAAATATATTAGTGAAAGATTTATTGATCAGAAGCGTAAAGAATTTCTTGAGTTGAAGTAAGGTAATATGACGATTCTGAGAATATGAAAGAAAGTTTGTTCGATTAAGTAAATATGCCAGAGAGTATGTTCCTACAGAGGCCAAGATGTGCCGACGATTTGAAGACGGACTTAACGAAGATATCAAGGTATTTGTTGGAATTCTTGAATTAAAAGAAATGGTAGTATTGGTTGATCAAGCTTGCAAGGATGAAGAGCTACTTAAAGAGAAGAAAAAGGTAGAGGCTGAGACTAGAAACTGGAAGAAAAGACCGATGAGCAGTTCATTTTCACAGCAACCTGGAAAGTCAAGGAATATGAATCCTCGTTCCCAAGCTTCAATTTGGGCAATCATATGGGAATTATAAGAAGCGAGTGTGGGTCCTAAGTCCCGGACTACTTGGCGGCAATGTGTAGGGAATTCGAGATTTGTTAAACTGAGTGCCGGCGGTGTGGTAGAAATCATTTTGGTCCGTGCGAGCAAATGAATGTTTTCGATGTGGTTCTCGGATCATTTTATTAGAGATCGCCAGAGAGAGAGCTGAAAAGAAAAATTTCAAAATACAAAAACAAGTGGTGCGATTCAAGAGGTAGATATCCAAGAAAAGCTGGGAGCGAAGCAAGCGGTAAGAATGTAGCCGAGGATGCACCGTTAGACTGAAGGAAGGGCTCTGCTAGAACTTATGCTATTAAAGCGCGCGAAGATGCTTCCTCACCGATGTGTTTACGGTACATTTTCTCTCTATAATGTTAATGTTATTGCTTTGATTGATCCGGTTCTACTCATTCATATGTGTGCATGAAATTGGTGTCTAGTATGAATATACCCGTTGAGAACACGAAATTTATGATTAGAGTGTCGAATCCGTTAGGCAAATGTGTGATTGTTGATAAAGTATGTAAGAAACGTCCTTTAATAATTCGGGATCATTACTTTACGCGACTTGATGTTGTTGCCGTTTGATGAGTTTAATGTTATTCAGGTATGGATTGGTTGACATTGCATGATGCTAAAATAAATTGCAAAGAAAAGGTTATAGAATTAAAGTGTGAAAATGGTGAAACTCTGCGGGTTGAATCAGATAAATCAGAGGCATTGCCTAGTGTGATTTCTTCAATGTCGGCTCAAAGATATTTGAGAAAGGGTTATGAAGCTTATTTGGCGTATGTAATTAATACAAAAGAAGTTGAAAAGAAAGTTGAATCGAGTCTTGGGTTGTGTGTGAATTTACGGACGTATTTCTAGAAGAATTGCCGGGTTTGCCTCCAGTCAGGGAAGTAGAATTTGGTATTGATTTGATACCGGGAACAGCTCCGATTTTGATTGCTCCGTATAGAATGGCACCAGCAGAGTTGAAAGAATTAAAGTCGCAGTTGCAAGAGTTGACTGATAAAGGCTTTGTGAGACCGAGTTTTTCACCTTGGGGTGCTCTCGTGTTATTTGTGAAAAAGAAGGATGGTTCTATGAGGTTGTGTGTTGATTATCGACAGATAAACAAGGTGACAATCAAAAACAAGTATCCGTTGCCAAGAATTGATGATTTGTTTGATCAGCTAAAAGGAGTGACATGGTTTTCAAAGATTGACTTGAGATATGAGTATTATCAACTACGGGTAAAAGAGTCGGATGTGCCTAAAACTGCTTTTAGAACAAGGTATGGTTATTATGAATTTTTAGTTATGCCATTCGGGTTGACAAATGCTCCTGCTGTGTTTATGGATTTAATGAATCGCATATTCCGACCATACTTGGACAAATTTGTTGTGGTGTTTATAGATGATATTTAATTTATTCAAAAGATGAGACAGAGCATGCTGAGCATTTGAGGATAGTTTTGCAAACTTTGAGAGATAAGCAGCTGTATGCTAAGTTTAGTAAAAGTGAATTTTGGCTCCGGGAAGTTGGATTTTTGGGTCATATTGTTTCAGGTGATGGTATACGGGTTGATCCTAGTAAAATTTCAGCCATTGTTGATTGGAAACCACCGAAAAATGTAACTGAAGTTAGAAGTTTCTTAGGGCTAGCTGGGTATTATCGGCGATTTGTAAATGGATTTTCTATAATTGCTGCTCCTATAACTAGATTACTCCGAAAGGATGTTAAATTTGAATGGACGGAGGAATGTCAACAGAGTTTTGAAGAATTGAAAAGGTTATTAACAGAGGCACCAAGTGTTAGTACAAAACAGAATCGGGTAAAGAATTTGTGGTGTATAGTGATGCTTCTCTAAATGGTTTGGGGTGTGTGCTCATGCAAGAAGGAAAAGTGGTGGCTTATGCTTGAGGCGATTAAAACCTCATGAGAGGAATTATCCTACTCACGATTTGGAATTGGTCTGCGGTGGTGTTTGCTTTGAAAATTTGGCGACATTATTTGTATGGTGAAAAGTGCGGGGTATATACCGACCATAAAAGTCTTAAGTACTTGATGTCACAAAAGACTTGAATTTAAGACAAAAAGATGGTTGGAGTTATTGAAAGATTACGATCTTGTTATTGATTATCATCCGGAAAGGCGAATGTGGTTGCTTGATGCTTTAAGCGAGAAAGTTGTTGTTTGCATTGAGAGTTATGAACACTCGATTAAAAATGTCGGATGATGGTTCGATTCTAGCGAGTTAAGAGCAAAACCAATGTTTTACAAGAGATTTACGAAGCTCGAAAAGATGATCAAGATTTGCAAGCCAAGAGAAAGCGGTGTGAAGTTGATACAGTCATCATATTTCAGAATCGGTTACGATGGGTGCTTAATGTTTAAAGATCGGATTTGTGTAGAAGAATGAAGAATTGATTCAAAAGATCCTACAGAAGCACATAGTGGTTGTTTCTCGATTCATCCGGGTAGTACGAAAATGTATAATGACTTGAAGAAAATGTATTGGTGGAATGGAATGAAAAAGGATATATCAGAGTTTGTGTCCAAATGCTTAATTTGTCAACAAGTGAAAGCTGAACACCAAGTGCCTTCGGGATTACTTCAGCCTATTATGGTTCCTGAATGGAAATGGGATCGGATTACTATGGATTTTGTATCAGGGTTGCCATTGACTCCAGGAAAGAAAGATGCCATCTGGGTAATAGTTGACAGATTAAATAAGTCGGCTCATTTTATCCCAATACGTACGGATTATTCTCTTAACAAGTTGGCTGAACTGTATATTAGAGAAATTGTTAGACTACATGGAATACCATTGTCAATTATTTCAGATAGAGATCCAAGGTTTACCTCGCGTTTTGGCAAAAGTTGCAAGACGCGTTAGGTACAGTTAAATTTCAATCTTTGCTTTTCATCCACAAACTGAAGGACAATCAGAGAGAGTAATTCAGATTCTTGAAGATATGCTCGATGATGTTGTGTATTGGAATTTCAAGGAAATTGGGAAAAATATTTACCGTTGGTAGAATTTGCTTACAATAATAGTTATCGACGAGCTTGAAAATGGCACCTTATGAAGCATTGTATGGTCGTAAATGTCGAACGCCTTTGTATTGGACTGAACTCAAGGAAAATCAGATTTATGGAGTTAGATCTAATAAAAGAAACTGAAGAAAAAGTGAAGGTAATTCGAGATTGTTTGAAAGCTGCTTCGGATAGACAGAAATCTTATGCAGATTTAAAACGAAAGGACGTTGAATTTCAAGTTGGTGATAAAGTATTTTTAAAGGTGTCTCCGTGGAAGAAATTCCTTAGATTTGGACGGAAGGGCAATTTAAGTCCGCGTTTTATTGGGCCGTATGAAGTAATTGAAAAAGTTGGACCGGTAGCATATCGGCTAGCTTTATCACCTGAATTAGAGAAGATTCATGGTGTGTTCCACGTATCTATGTTACGTCGGTATCGTTCGGATCCTTCACATGTAGTTTCACCGACAGAAATTGAACTACAACCAGATATGACCTACGAAGAAGAACCGATTAAGATTTTAGCTCGAGAGGTCAAACAACTAAGGAATAAAAATATTGCACTTGTGAAGGTGTTGTGGCAGAGGCATGGAGTAGAAGAAGCTACATGGGAATCCGAAGAAACTATGAAAAATCAATACCCACATCTCATTTCTTATTTAAGATTTTCGGGACGAAAATCCTTAAAGGGGGAGAGTTGTAATATCCCGAATTAGGGCCTAATCGAATAGTGGTTTTGTGACCACAAATCCGAGATAGAAATAATTATTTTATAATTATTTTGAGGTTTATGATATTATTGCATGATTGTGTGAAAATTTAGTGAAGAAATTTTATGCATAAAGTGCTTAAATTGAAATTAGGGACTAAACCGAAAAAGTTGCAAAACTTGCATTCTAGAAGTTTTTAGTATGAAATTGCCTTGAAATATTAATTAGGAGGTCTTAAATAGCAATTTGACCAATTTCTAAAATTTTGGACAAAAATGGGCTTGTACATGAAAATTTTCAAAGAAAGGTATTAAGGGTATTTTGGTCATTTGGATATTAAATGAAATAAAATGGGAAAAATAACACAAAATAGTCATCTTCCCCATTTAGTTGCTGCCGAAACTTCACTCTCACCATAGCTAGGGTTTCTTCAACTTTCAAGCTTCATAGTAAGTGATTCTAAGCCCCGTTTTTAATGATTTTTACGTTTTTGAGATCCCGGTAGCTCGATTAAGCTTATGTTAGCAATAATTTAACCTAGGGTTTATATTTGGAAAAATACCCATAGGTGAAATTTGTGTATTTTGATGCTTTATGATAGAATATGAAGTTTTAAATTATGTTAGACAACTTGTACTACTCGATTTTAAACAAAAACGAGTAAAAGGGCTTAATTGGTAAAAATACCTAATAGTCACAAGTACATGTTAGAGTGAGAATTTGATGTTGCTATAGAAGGGAAAAGTGATCAGCATGTTGTAAAACATAAGAATAAGGAATAAAGTTTAATCCCGAGCCTAGGGGCAAAAATGTAAATATGCAAAAGTTTAGGGGTAAAATTGTAATTTTGCCAAAATTTGAATTAAGGATTAATTTGATAATGTGAGTATTAAATAAGCTAAATGTGTTATTTTAGATCAAGAAAGACGTGGAATCGACCCCAATCGAGGAAAAGAAAAGACTGTGGACTAAATTGCAAAATCTTTGTATTTTGGTACCAAGGTAAGTTCATGTGTAAATAATGTAGCATAATGGTTATTTTTAAGATATTGAAGTTAATTATATGATATTCTGATTTTTATTATGAAATATATGCTTTGTGGTTAATTTCGAATAAAATGCAAATTATGTAAGCTACTTGTTAAATATAAATTGTTACCGAGTTTTGGTTTCGGTATTCTACGGAAGACGGCAAGGATATATGTTCGAGGAAAATCCCGTTTGAACCTTAGGAATAGATTAGGATACAAGTGACATGTCACTAGGATGGTTGAGCATCCGAACTCGTTGAGTTGTGTCCGAGTTCACTTATGGATGCGAATGTCCGAACTCGTTGAGTTGAGTCCGAGTTCGTGAGATGTAACTAGGCATCCGAACTCGTTGAGTTGAGTCCGAGTTCACTTATGGATGCGAACGTCCAAGCTCGTTGAGTTGAGTCCGAGTTCGCTTATGGGCGGGTTACATGATTGCTTGATTGCATATGTGGCACTTATGTGCAAGTTATCCATGTATCCGAATTATATTCCGAGGTGTTCAACGGGTAAAGTTCTACTCAAATGGAGGAATACTCAAGACGAAAAGAGACGTATTGGTAAGTGATGTGAAATGGATATTTTGGACAGGTATGTATTTAACCCTCGGGTTGAGTATTGATACAACCACGATAAGGTAATGAGATGATAAAAAAAATGATTAGAAATGTGATATGTGTTTTGGTGATATATGCTAATGTTGATTGGTTTGATTGTTTGTTATGTTACTTATTATTTGCATATGAACTTACTAAGAATTTATGCTTACTCCCTCCTTTTTACTTATTGTAGTTTTGGAAAAGCCAGCTCAGGAGTCGGGATAGGTCGAAGGCTCACCACACTATCCTAAGACTTTTTTTGGTAAATGGCTTGTAAATTTAAGTATGGCATGTATAGCAATATATTTATTTTGTGTAAATGATCTTATGATATGATGATGGAATGGTTGAGGAAATGCTTGATAATGATAAGTTATGGAAATGGTTAGTTTAGATTATGTTTGATGTCATGGAAGGTTAATAGGATACTTTGATCATGAAAACTCATAAAAAGGGATGAAATTTGCCATAAACAGAATATTGCAGCAACACTGACGTGAGTTTGAAAATTTACTAAAAATCATATAAATCGAATTAAGTGATGGATTAAACATCAAATTGAAGCTTATTATGTCTAGTTTCACATGAAAGAAATGAAATAGGTAAAGGAATTATATGTTAGAAGATATTTGAATTTTAGTGAAATAGGGTCAGAGCAGTTTCCGGATCCCCTGTTCCAACTTTATTAATTCACCATAAATTGTAAAGATATAATTAGGTGTTGTATTTTATATTCTCAGAATCCTTATTGAGTCTAGTTTCAGGAGAAAGAAACCTCATAGTCATAAAGAAACCTCATAGTCATATGAATTTTTTACAGAGAGAAATGTGGTTCGTAGTAAACAGAGGTCAGACCAGTCAAGTCCTGAAACAGGGGTAACTTTAACTAAGAAACTGTACTAATTGGCCCAACTAAAAATTCTATAAAAAAATTAGTAGATAGGTATATGAGTCTAGATTCAGGGAAAATTCACGGATCTTGATTTCAAGTTTCGTAACTCGAGATATGATTTTTCTTGTGACTGTGACGCAAGTAGCTTGAAAGCTGTGAATGTAGAAACAAAGAATCCAAAGTTCTAAAAATGTTAAATTAAGCTTAGTAACACCTCATACTCGACTCCGGCGACGGTCTCGGGCGTGGGGGCGTCACAGAAACTATGATGACATATATGTAAATTATGTTATGTTAATTATATAATATTCATGATTATGTTGCTATTTATTTGCATGTGAACTTACTTAGCTTTATGCTTACTCCCCTCTCTTTTCCATTTCTTATATTATCGCCAAGCTAGCTCAGGGATCGAAGGACGTGTAACACACCAAACCCGGCCCAGACGTTATGGCCGAATCCGACGTGTCTCATTGAAGTTTAAAAAAAAACCCATGATTCATTTTAGTGTTTATAAAGATCATCTTTTGCTAAGTTAACAAAGTGAATGGAAGCTGCGCACCAGGTAGGTATCCGAAACAGAGGAGGTGAGCCATGAAGGCTGCTTAAGTACCAAGATCTCGATTGGATCCAATCCTAGACATGCCCACAACCATTGCCACACTCTGATAAACGATTTGAAGTTCATTCAAGTAGATATTTTTGATAAACCGATTAATTGTATCGTTACATTATTTTGAAAACGAGTATCATTTTGAAAACGCGCCCTAAGTCTAACCCATTTTGATTTATTATCAAAAAAATATAGAGTTATTAAGAATAAAAATAATCCCAGAAGAATAGTTAAAATGGCCTTATTACAACCCAAAAACAAATAATGTTAACAGTTAAGATAATACTATAATATAAAACCGTTTACTGATTTCAAAGTTCAAAAGCGATCATCATGGCCACTCTGAATCCCCTCCGGCTTCAAGTCTCACATCAAGGCTCACCTGCAAAGATAAGGAAAGGGGGTGAGTTTGGAAACTCAGAGTGCAACAAGCCCCTTTCAGAGCCCAAACTAATACCAGCATACTGGGCCGAAGCCTTTCGTTTAACAGTTACTGGGCCTTAGCCCTTGTTCATTTATAAACTCACTAGGTCGAAGCCTTTTCATAAATCATATCACTGGGCCGAAGCCTTATTCTGTAAACGGTATGGCCCACTGGCCGATTTTCATAACAATCAAATATGTAAATCTCAATGCATGTATGCAAATCCATATCCATATGTGGGGAAACTATCAACCCACCCAACCGCTACTCTCCACCCGTACCAACCAAGCTCTCCATGTGGGGAATAACTCAACCCACCCAACCAATACTCTCCACTGGCAGCATAGCTGTTTTATCATATAACTGGAGGCCTAGGCTCTTTTAATAACTGGGACAAAGCCCTTTTCGATAAACTGGGGCAAAGCCCTTTTCGGTAAACTGGGGTAAAGCCATTTTAGCACTTCTTCCGTTCATATAAAACCCAACCCATGCATATATGAATATATCATGGCATATCATGTGCATATCATGGCATATCATGTACAAAAACAGTATCACATGCATCTTAAATATCACATAACCCTAGGGGGAATAATGGTCATTTTCACCTAGGGGCAAAATGGTCATTTTCACATTATAAGGGTAATTTCATTATTTTATCAATTATTAGGGTTTTCCATGCTCATTATCAATTATCAACAATTTCAAGTGTTTAAACAACGATTCTAGCCCATTCTAGCAAAACCGAGTTATTAGGCCATAAACCCCTAATGGGCCCTACATAGCCGATTTAGTCATCTACGCCTATTTAGCCTATATTCCATGACGATATTATCTGTCTTAATGTGCAATTTATCTGGATTCCATTTCCTACCAAACTTACCCAAATGGGCCCGGAAGCCCATTAGGCCCGATTTTAGCCTCTCGAGGCCCAACTTACCGTGATGCAGGAAATCGTGCCCTTACCTGTTCCAACGATCCCGATCATCAAACTTAGCGTATCTAACTAACCTATGAGCATTCGCATGCTCACGAGTCCTCGAAATGCCAGAATTTTCGGCATTTTGGCTTTTCGGCAAATATCGAGTTAGGCTACGAAAGAGGATTCGTTACACACCTGATTTGCGACTACCACCACGAGATCGTCTATGCAATGATTCCTACAATCCACCACTTAACCGATTAAATTATGAATCCATGAAACCAATGCAAGAACTCTCTTACCATGCTCGGCCAATACCTTAATGGCCATGAAACCTTACCTTTGTCGACTTAGATGCACTAGATCTAAATCTGGCTGCGCCCACGCCTTTAATCCAACGCTCCTCGTTGATCACCTCCTTTGTAAACTAACACACACATACGAACCAATCCAAAGTTATAATCAATCTAGACAAGTCGACAGCCTCCCCTATGCCTTTAGAGATTTCGGCTTCTAAATCCCGAAATAATGAATAGACGAAAGTTTTGAGTGCTTACCAGATGAAGGGATCAATCACCACAAATAAAGAGAACAGGAAAGATGCTGGTCTAAAAGCAAACGGCACAACCAATCTTCAAAGGTTTCGATTCTTGTGACTATTCGGCAAAGGTGATGGAAAGAAATGAAGTATTGTTTGGTTTTGGCAATATAAAAAGAAAGAAAACTGGATGAAGAGAGTGGTGATTTCGGCTAGAGAAGAAAAAAGGGAAGAAAAGAATAACCCTATGATGTTTAAACAGAAGAAAAATGGCACAACTAAGTCCCTAAATGCCGAAATACTAGCCAAATACTCCTCTGCCGAAATCCCCTCTCCAATTCCCACTATTCGGCCAACTCTTAGCTCCTCTCCAAATCCCCAAAATCTCTCCCCTTATCACTCCTTAATCCATGCGTTTGACTGATTCAAATTCTCTCCAATAGAGTTTCATTCAACTTCCAACTCTTGCCTGCTCAAGACATACAAAGAACACCACAATTGCCAGCTTAGAGAATCGAACCTTGGCTCTCCTCAACCACTTACACGCCATTTTTTAGCTCCTTAGTGGCGTCACTTAGCCACCTTGCCAAGGGCTCTTTTGTGTTACATTTTACCCTCGTCTTTTAATAAGGCCACCTATCCAACGCCCCTAACTCCTTAAGTCCAAAATTCAAAAATTCTTCCGGGTTTTGGCCAGCACGTGGGCCTTCCATAGGCCCATTTACATATTCCAACTATGAATTTTCATTACCAAATACCAAATTTTAAAAACTTACCAAATTCTCGGAAATTACGAAAACCCAAAAATCAGGATGTTACAACTCTACCCTCCTTAAAGAAATTTCGGCCTCGAAATTTTACCTGATCCAAACAGTTGAGGATATTGTTGACGCATTGCCTCTTTGGACTCCCAAGTAGCCTCTTCTTTGCCATGGTTCCTCCAAAGTACCTTCACTAATGGGACTGACTTTCTTCTCAACACCTTAACGTCACGGTCAAGTATCTGCACAGGTTCTTCCTCGAAAGTCAATTCTGACTGTACCTCGATTTCTGCAACTGGCACGATATGAGTAGGGTCAGAATGATATCGCCTTAGCATGGACACATGAAAGACGTCGTGAATACGATCCAGCTCTGGAGGTAACTCTAACTGATAAGCCACTGGCCCTATCCACTTAAGGATCCGATAAGGCCCAATGAACCGTGGACTCAACTTGCCCTTCTTACCAAACCTCAATATCTTCTTCCAAGGTGAAACCTTCAAAAAGACCATGTCCCCTATAGCATATTCCATATCCTTACGCTTCAGATCAGCATAAGACTTTTGTCGATCTGCTGCCTCCTTTAACCGATTCCTAATCACCTTAAATTTGTCTTCAGTATTCACTACTAACTCCGGTCCAAGTACTTACCTTTCCCTCAACTCAACCCAACAAGTAGGCGAACGACACCTTCGCCCATACAGTGCCTTGTAAGGAGCCATCTGAATACTTGCTTGGTAACTGTTGTTATATGCGAATTCCGCCAACGGCAAGTAATCCTCCCAACTGCCCCTAAAGTCGATAACGCAACCCCTCAACATATCTTCTAGAATCTGAATGACCCTCTCTGACTGCCCATCCGATTGAGGGTGAAAAGCCGTACTAAAATCCAATCTCATTCCCAATGCCTCATGCAACTTCTGCCAAAATCGAGATGTAAACCTTGGGTCTCGGTCAGAAATTATTGATGCTGGCACTCCATGCAACCGCACTATCTCTGCCACATACAACTTGGCCAACTTCTAAAGTGAGTAGTTGGTTCGGACAGGTATGAAATGAGCAGATTTTGTCAGCCTATCCAGAATCACCCAAACTGAGTCCTTCTTGGAAGGTGTCAATGGCAGACCACTCACAAAATCCATGGTTACCCTTTACCACTTCCAAAGTGGTATCCTCACTGGCTGTAACAATCCTGAAGGCAGTTGATACTCGGCCTTTACTTGTTGACACGTTAAACATTTTCCCTCAAATTCGGTCACTTCTCGCTTGAGCCCAGGCTACCAATATAGCTCTCGCAAGTCTCGATACAACTTACTCCCTCCTGGATGCATAGCACAAGGTCCACCATGTACCTCCCTCAAAATCATCAATCTCAAGTTAGAGTCCTTTGGCACACAAATTCTTCCTCGAAAACAAAGAACCCCATCACTATTTAATCCAAAGTCTGGATTCTCCCCCTTCTCAACTTTATGAAACCGAGAAACCAACGACTCATCCACCAACTGCTGCTTCTTAATCTGCTCCACCCAAGTCGGTCTCACTTGTAATTCTGCCAATAAGCTTCCATCGTCATACAAGCTTAAGCGAGCAAACATTGCCTTCAATTTCACCACAGTCCTTCGACTCAATGCATCAGCCACGACATTTGCCTTACCTGGATGGTACTCAATCAAACAGTCATAGTCCTTTAACAACTCTATCCACCTTCGTTGCCTAAGATTCAGCTCCTTTTGAGTCAGCAAGTATTTAAGACTCTTATGATCCGTATAGATAATGCATCTCTCCCCATACAAGTAGTGCCTCCATATCTTAAGCGCAAAGACCACCGCTGCCAACTCCAAGTCATGAGTAGGATAGTTTACCTCATGAGGCTTAAGCTATCGTGAAGCATAAGCGACCACTTTACCCTCTTGCATCAACACACAGCCCAAACCTACATGTGACAATCACTGTACACAGTGAAATCCTTACCAGACTCTGGCTGAATCAATACTGGTGCCTCAGTCAAAACCTTCTTTAACTTTTCAAAAACCTCTTGCTACTTATTTGTCCAAACAAACGGTGCTCCCTTCCTTATAAGTTTTGTTAACGGTGCTGCCAACACGGAAAATCCTTTCACAAATCTTTGATAATAACCTGCCAACCCCAGAAAACTTCAGATTTCTGTTACTGACTTCGGTGGCTTCCACTCCAGAATCGCCTCAATCTTCCAAGGGTCTACCTTGATCCCCTCAGCAGACACAACATGCCCCAAGAATGTTACTTCACTCAACCAAAACTCACACTTACTGAACTTTGCATAGAGTTGCTTTTCTCTTAGCACTTGCAGCGCAATACGAAGATGCTCATCATGTTTCTCTTCCATTTCCGAGTACACTAAGATATCATCAATAAAAACGACTACGAACTGATTCAAGTACGGCTGAAATACCCGATTCATCAAATCCATGAATGCCGCTGGTGCATTAGTCAAACCGAAGGGCATAACCAGAAACTCGTAGTGACCATATCAAGTTCTGAATGTCGTCTTATGGATATCCTCTTCTTTGACTCTCAACTGATGATATCCTAACCGAAGGTCAATCTTAGAAAATACTGAGGCTTCTTTCAGTTGGTCGAACAGATCGTAGATTCTTGGCAAAGGATACCTGTTCTTGATCGTCAGTTTGTTCAACTGCTGATAATCAATACACATCCGCATGGTCCCATCTTTCTTCTTTACGAACAACACTGGTGCACCCCATGGAGAAACACTTGGTCTTATAAACCCTCTATCTAACAGTTCTTGAATCTGAGCCTTAAGTTCCACCAACTCCTTTGGTGCCATCCTATAAGGTGCAATGAACACTAGAGCTGTTCCAGGTAACAAGTCGATTTCGAACTCAACTTCTCTATTCGGAGGCAGTCTAGGAAGTTCTTTCGGAAATACATCTTGAAATTCTTTGATGATCCTAACTGACTCCACAGTCTTCCCCTCAGGTTCAGCTTGACTCACGAATGCTAAAAACGCCTCACAACCTTTCCGAATCAATTTCTCAACCCTTAAAGCCGAGACAACATTGGACAAATAGTTCCTTCGCTCCCCTATGACCATTATCTCTTCATCCTTGGCAGTTCTTAGCACCACTCTCTTAACAGCACAATCCAACGTCGCTTTATGTTTAGTTAGCCAGTCCATTCCCAAAATAAGATCAAATTCCCCAAATGGCAGCTCCATTAAATCCCCTACAAATATTCTATCTTGTGTCTCTAAAGGCACCTCCCTAAAGAGTTTATCTACCTTAACCAAGTGTCCCAAAGGACTTATCACTGATACCCCACTCACAGTCTCCTCAGGAAGCACACCCAATGCCCCAGATACATCACAAGTAACATACGAGTGAGTGGAACCCACATCAATCAAAGCAGTGTAAGGCTTGCTATGAATGAGGAACGTACCGGTTATAACATCAGGAGCATCACCCTCCTCATGATGCCGTGCAGCATAAACCAACGCCGGCTGTCGAGCTTCATCGTGTCCAGCACCCCTGCCAGGTGCCCCACGTCTTCGTGCATTACCATTGCCACCTCTACCTTGCCCACGGCCTCTCTGTGGTGGTGGTCCTCCTCGCTGCTGTTGAACACCTCTTTGCTCCGCAGCTTGATCCTGAGCTACTTTCCAAGGACACACTCTGAACTTATGTTCCTTTGACCCACATCGAAAACATGCCCCAGTTTGTTTCCAGCACTCCCCCATATGCGCTCTGCCACAGTCCTTGCAAACCTAAGGTCTAAAAGTATTAACCGGAGCTAGTCGAACTGGTTCCTCCATTCTAGCTCTTTTGACATTTCTATTTGCAGCACCCGAGGGTCCAGAATCCCTCCTGAATCTGGGTCGATCCCTCTCAAGATTCTACCGTTCGGTTCATCTTACTTTCTCGGTTATCTTAGCCTTCTCCACTAATGCAGTGAAATCACGCTCCCTCTGTGGAGCTATCAACACCCTAAGCTCATTGCAGAGGCCATCCTCGAATCGAACACTGTACTCATATTCAGCCGCAACTATCCCGCTAGCATATTGACTCAACCTCAAGAATTCTGCCTCATACTCCGTAACAGTCTTATTACCCTGAGCCAGATTCAAAAATTCCTTTCGACGGGCATCCACAAAACTAGCTCTAACATACCTTCCCTTAAAAGCAGTCTTGAACAGTTCCCAAGTTACTCGTTCGATCGGGGTACTCTCCCTTATAGTAATCCACCACTGATATGCCTCATCTCGTAACAACGACACGGCCCCCTTCAGCTTTTGCTCTACAGAGCAATCTAGGTCGTCCATAGTCCGCTCTGTTGCCTCTAGCTAATATTTAGCCACGTTTGGGGCTACTCCAGATACGCCCCTAAAAACCTCTGCTCCGTTAGCCCGGAGTCGCTCAGAGACGAATCCTCTATTCACTGTCCCAGTGCTAGCTCCAGCAACCCTTTCCAAGACCCTTAACATCGCTTGGGAAAAAACATCATCCCCCGCAGCCCGATCATGTGACCCAGCCTCAGTTTCTTGTGGCACGGATGCCTCCTCAGCTGGCCTATGCCCTGAGGACGAAAATTCAGCTTGCACCCTTCCGCGACCACGTCCGCGGCCTCGTCCACGAGTTTCTCTTGTACTCATATCAAATTATCTAATTACAAATTTTATGACATTAGTTTAATATTTTAGTTGTTTATTACGAGATATCTTATGGACATATAGCAGTTCAGGGATTGTTTTCACAACGTCGTAGCCTAGCTACAGTCTCAATCCTACAATTTTACAGCTCTACCCTATCTAAAGTATCATAGTAGGGTCTCAGTTCTATCTATAACATCATATAAATATCACACGGTGTAAAAGAAAGTACACTTACAGACTTGGTGCCGGGGATTCAGTGTGCCACTTCTTTCTTCAAACCATTTAAAAGAAAAACATGTATTTGGTCACAGAGAATAGAAATTCAAAAAAATTGATTTAAAATACACTTTTTTTGAAATTATTGATTTTAAACTCGTTTGGAAACCCACAGCCGAGTTGTTGCAACCTGACTCTGATACCACTAAATGTAACACCCCAAACCCGACCCAGACATTATGGCCGAATCCGACGTGTCTCATTGAAGTTTAAAAAAAAACCATGATTCATTTTAGTGTTTATAAAGATCGTCTTTTGCTAAGTTAACAAAGTGAATGGAAGCTGTGCACCAGGTAGGTATCCGAAACAGAGGTGAGCCATGAAGGCTGCTTAAGTACCAAGCTCTCGATTGGATCCAATCCTAGACATGCCCACAACCATTGCCACACTCTGATAAACGAGTTGAAGTTCATTCAAGTAGATATTTTTGATAAACTGATTAATTGTATCGTTACATTATTTTGAAAACGAGTATTATTTTGAAAACGCGCTCTAAGTCTAACCCATTTTGACTTATTATCAGAAAAATATAGAGTTATTAAGAATAAAAATAATCTCAGAAGAATAGTTAAAATGGCCTTATTACAACCCAAAAACAAATAATGTTAACAGTTAAGATCATACTATAATATAAAACCGTTTACTGATTTCAAAGTTCAAAAGCGATCATCATGGCCACTCTGAATCCCCTCCGGCTTCAAGTCTCACATCAAGGCTCACCTGCAAAGATAAGGAAAGGGGGTGAGTTTGGAAACTCAGAGTGCAACAAGCCCCTTTCAGAGCCCAAACTAATACCAGCATACTGGGCCGAAGCCTTTCGTTTAACGGTTACTGGGCCTTAGCCCTTGTTCATTTATAAACTCACTGGGCTGAAGCCCTTTCATAAATCATATCACTGGGCCGAAGCCTTATTCTGTAAACGGTATGGCCCACTGGCCCATTTTCATAACAATCAAATATGTAAATCTCAATGCATGTATGCAAACCCATATCCATATGTGGGGAAACTATCAACCCACCCAACCGCTACTCTCCACCCGTACCAACCAAGCTCTCCATATGGGGAATAACTCAACCCACCCAACCAATACTCTCCACTGGCAGCATAGCTGCTTTATCATATAACTGGAGGCCTAGCCTCTTTTAATAACTAGGACAAAGCCTTTTTTGGTAAACTGGGGCAAAGCCCTTTTAGCACTTCCTCCGTTCATATAAAACTCAACCCATGTATATATGAATATATCATAGCATATCATGTGCATATCATGGCATATCATGTACAAAAACAGTATCACATGCATCTTAATTATCACATAACCCTAGGGGTATAATGGTCATTTTCACCTAGGGGCAAAATGGTCATTTTCACATTATAAGGGTAATTTCATTATTTTATCAATTATTAGGGTTTTCCATGCTCATTATCAATTATCAACAATTTCAAGTGTTTAAACAACAATTCTAGCCCATTCTAGCAAAACTGAGTTATTAGAGCATAAACCCTTAATGGGCCCTACATAGCCGATTTAGTCATCTAGGCCCATTTAGCCTATAATCCATGACGGTATTATCTGTCTTAATATGCAATTTATTTGGATTCCATTTCCTACCAAACTTACCCAAATGGGCCCGAAAGCCTATTGGGCCCGATTTCAGCCCCTCGAGGCCCAACTTACCGTGATGCAGGAAATCGTGCCCTTACCTGTTCCAACGATCCCGATCATCAAACTTAGCGTATCTAACTAACCTATGAGCATTCGCATGCTCACGAGTCCTTGAAATACCGGAATTTTCGGCATTTTGGCTTTTCGGCAAATATCGAGTTAGGCTATGAAAGAGGGTTTGTTACACACCTGATTTGCGACTACCACCACGAGATCGTCTATGCGATGATTCCTACAATCCACCACTTAACCGATTAAATTATGAATCCATGAAACCAATGCAAGAACTCTCTTACCATACTTGGCCAATACCTTAATGGCCATGAAACCTTACCTTTGTCGACTTAGATGCACTAGATCTAAATCTGGCTGCGCCCATGCCTTTAATCCAACACTCCTCGTTGATCACCTCCTTTGTAATCTAACACACACATACAAACCAATCCAAAGTTATAATCAATCTAGACAAGTCGACAGCCTCCCCTATGCCTTTAGAGATTTCCGCTTCTAAATCCTGAAATAATGAATAGACGAAAGTTTTGAGTGCCTGCCAGATGAAGGGATCAGTCACCACAAATAAAGAGAACAGGAAAGATGCTGGTCTAAAAGCAAACGGCACAACCAATCTTCAAAGGTTTCGATTCTTGTGACTATTCGGCAAAGGTGATGGAAAGAAAGGAAGTATTGTTTGGTTTTGGCAATAAAAAAGAAAGAAAACTGGATGAAGAGAGTGGTGATTTCGGCTGCCTGCTCAAGATATAAAAAGAACACCACAATTGCCAGCTTAGAAAATCGAACCTTGGCTCTCCTCAACCACTTACACGCCACTTTTTTAGCTCCTTAGTGGCGTCACTTAGCCACCTTGACAAGGGCTCTTTTGTGTTACATTTTACCCTCGTCTTTTAATAAGGCCACCTATCCAACGCCCCTAACTCCTTAAGTCCAAAATTCAAAAATTCTTCCGGGTTTTAGCCAGCACGTGGGCCTTCCATAGGCCCATTTACATATTCCAACTATGGATTTTCACTACCATATACCAAATTTTAAAAACTTACCAAATTCTCAGAAATTACGAAAAATGAAAATCAGGATGTTACAGGACGTCGGAGAATCGATCACCCTATCAATTATACATTTTGGTATAGATAGTCTTAACATTTTGTGTATGGCATGTATAGGGACTTGGTCTTTTTGTTATATGTCATATTGGTTTAGCCAAATTTGTTGGCTTATGATGATATTTGATTCGTTTTGTACAAGGCCATGAGATATAACTTATAATGATTATTGGGTTGTAAGCCTATTTATTCAAGCATACATGTGCCCATGCAATTGTGATGTGGTTAGTGGTTGTGTGTATGTGATGAGATGTGTTGTGGCTATGAATGCTTGAAGATTTAATTGTGATTTGTTTAATATGATGATAACCATGACTTAAGTGAGAATTGGTAAGATGGGCTTGATAAAGTATGGTGTCTTGTGCATGTATAAGCTAACATGATAATGCCACAATCATGTTTTGTTTGTGTATGTTTAAGTGCTTAATTATGCCATGTCAAGTGCCCTTGAAGTCATGTATGTGTTTGTGCAAATAAAGATGGAAATTTTCTTGGAAAATAGCCTCAAAATTGTCCACACGGGCATGTATCTAGGCTGTGTGTGACATACGGTCTGCTCCATGGGCGTGTGACCTGACTATGTGCCCCCTGCACCCTAATTAGGTAAAACATAATGCCCAGTAGTAAACAAACGGGAAGAGAAACGGCCTCAGGACATGGACGTGTGCCTTGGCCGTGTGAATTTTACACCTAATATTTTTGGAGTTTAATTCGCCACATGGCCTAAGCACACAGGCCTGTGACATGGCCATGTAACCTTATTTTGTTGACGACATCATAAACAGAGAGTTACATAGGCTGAGGATACGAGCATGTCCCAAGCCACACTGGCGTGTGTAACCACATGGCCTACCCACGCAGGCATGTAGCCCTCCAAAAGAAGAAAATTTTCTAAGTGTTGTATAAGTTCTGAAAGTTCTCAGTTTAGTCCTGAACCACACCCAATGTATGTTTTGGGCCTCATGGTCCCATAAAAGGGACGATATGTATGTTAATGAATGATTTTAATTTAGACAAAATTTTATGGCCCGATTTTGTATGAATGTTTTTGTTTGAGTCCGGTAATGCCTCGAACCCTGTCCTGATGTCAGATACGGGTAAGGGGTGTTACAAAAGGTGACACAATCAAAGAGAATCCCTTAACAAACCTTCGGTAGTAACATGCTAAACCCAAGAAACTTCAAAGCTCAGGTACATTTCTCGGTTCTTTCCATTCTACTTTAGCTTCTATTTTCTTGGGATCAACTCGGATCCATTCAACAGTCACTACATGTCCAAGAAAAGAAACCTCCTACAACCAAAACTCGCACTTGGTAAACTTAGCATACAACTGTTTTTCTCGAAGTATCTAGAGAACAATGCGAAGGTGATTGTCATGCTCCAATTCAGTCTTGGAATAAATCAGTACAGAGATCAATCTTAGAGAAAATAGATGCCCCACGGAATTGGTCGAATAAATTGTTGATCCTCGGTAGCGAATACTTATTCTTTACCGTCAACTTATTCAGCTGTCGGTAATCTATACACATTCTTATTGATCCATCCTTGTTCTTAACAAACAATACAGGTGTGTATTCCATACTGATTGGCAGTAGATCGGCAAAAGCCAAAAAGCTGAATTTGGATAAATGTTGGATTGGGTTGCGTCGTTTGCATAGTCGTGCCTGAATTTGGGCTAAATAGGCCACACGAGCGTGTGGGCCCACTTGGGCCGAGTAATGGGCCTTGGGCCCATTTACACCATTATGATCATTTAGGTTATTTGTGTCGTTCAAGGTGACTATAGACCTTCGGTGAGGTCGTTATCTGAGTTGAAACCCCAAAATCGATAAAATGATCGTAATACCCTTATAAGGTAAAATGATCGTAATACCTCTGTAGGGTAAAATAACCGTAATACCCCTGTAGGGTAAAATGATTGTAATGCCCTTTTAGGGTAAAATGACCGTAATACCCCTTTAGGGTAAAATGATCGTAATACCCATGTATGGTAAAATGACGATTATGCCCTTATGTTCTGTAAGACTGATGTGCTTATGATTTACATATATGCTTGTACTGAGTATGACTTTGCATACGCGTAATATTTATGACATGACACATTACACGATGTTGGGATTTTGATATGGAGGAAGTACTGTACTGGTGACTATGTCAAATTCACTGTTACTAGTCGCTATGCCACAATTACTGATACTGGTTGCTTTACCACATTTATTGTTTTCTGGCAGCTATGCTGCATTATTATTACTGGCAGCTTTACTGCGATATCGGTGTACTGGCGTGGTGGGTCGATTTATATCCCCACATGGTGTGTTGGTTGGTACGGGTGGTGTGCTTGTTGGATTTGGGTGGGATGTATAATTGCATTACACTGTACTGATACTGTATTGGGCTTAGACCACATTTTTATTGTATAGGGCTAAGGCCCAGACTATACTGATATTGAATAGGGCTCAGGCCCAGATTGTTACTGCATGCACTGTTTACTGTTTTACTGATAAGGGGCTACACACTGAGTTATCGTAAACTCACCCTTTCTTTTTAACTGTTCAGGTAATCCTTAGGCGGATCGATGCTGCGAAGGACTTGAAGATGGCCACACTGTTGCTGCTATTTTCTTTTATTTGCTATTAGACTTCGTTTTGGGTTTTGAATTATGTAATAAGGCCTCTCTAATTTTCTAGCTTTTAATTTGGGATTTTTGTTTATTATGATTTATATTTGTTAAACATATAACGCAGTTTTCCAAAACGATAACTGTTTTAAAAACACTACATTTTCGCAACACTTTTGAAATGCTTCCGCTACAAACAGAGTTTAAAAAGTAATGACATTTTAAAATGAATAACGAATAACTAGAATGATTTGAGATCTAGCAGAGAGGTTTTAAATTTCCAACAGGTTTTACGTCAACAAGAGCAAGATTTTGAAAAGCACTACAATGTGACTGTAACACCCCAAACCCGGCCTAGAAGTTAGGCCCGAATTTGGCGTGTCACATTGAAGCGTTACTGTAAAAGTCATGTTTTAACTAACATTTTTCTTAGTGTTTAAAGAGTATTTTTGTTATAGATTCAAGTGAATGGAAGTCGTGCACCGTAGGATGCCGAGAAAGAGGAGGTGAGTCAATTAGACTGCTTAAGTACCAAGCTCTCCATGGATCCACTCCTAGACATGCACACAACCATTGCCACACTTTAACTGAATGATTGTTCAGGAAAAACCATTTTGTTTTAAGCCATTGACAGTACTTGTTAATTTTTTTTAAAACGTTTTCGTTGCGGAAGCTTTGTCTTATTTCACGATATTTTGAAATTAGATAATTTCTTTTAAAAACGCGCCCTAGAGCTATTCAATCCGAAACCTTCAAATCCATATCATGCCTAAGCTAATAATCATACTAAAGCAATTAAAAATAATTAAAGCAGCCTTATTACAACTTAAAACCCGAAAACATAAAGGAAGTAATCTAGAATAAAAGTGAAGGCATAAACACTTATTTTAAACAGTCCACATGGCCACTTTGAATCCCCTCCGGCTCCAAGTCTCCACATCAAGTCTCACCTGCAAAGATAAGGAAATGGGGGTGAGTTTGGAAACTCAGTGTGCAACAAGCCCCTTTCAGAGCCTAAACTAATACCAGCATACTGGACAGAAGCCTTTCGTTTAACGGTTACGGGGCCGAAGCCTTTTCATAAATCATATCACTGGGCCGAAGCCTTTACTGTAATTGGTATGGCCCATAGGCCCATTTCAATACCACATATAATACCAATGAATGTATGCAAGCCCATTTGGGGAGACTACTCAACCCACCATCCGCTACTCTCCACCCGTACCAACCAAGCTCTCCATGTGGGGAATAACTCAACCCACCCAACAAAACTCTCCACTGGTAGCATAGCTGCTTTATCATATAACTGGAGGCCTAGCCTCTTTAATAACTGGGGCAAAGCCCTTTTTGATAAACTGGGCCAAAGCCCTTTTTGCACTTCTTCCATTTATATCAAACCCAACCCATGCATATAATGAGTATATCATGTGCATCTCATAACATATCATGTGCATATCATGTCATATCATGTATATCAAAATCTCATGCATTATATTCATAATTAAACCCTAGGGGTATAATGGTCATTTTTACCTAGGGCACAATAGTCATTTTCCATATTTTAGGGGTAATTTCGTAAATTTACCAAATATTATGGATTTTCCACGATCATTAACAATTATCAACATTCTCAAGTGTTTAAACAGTGATTTTAACGCACTTTATCAAATTAGGGCTTTTGGGCCCAAAACCCCTAATGGGTCCTACGAATGCCGATTTAGCCCATTAAGCCCACATAATCCAAATTTTACAACAGTACTAACCGCGTTAACATGCAATCTTTCCAAATTCCATTTTCTAGCAATTTTACCCAAATGGGCCCGAAAGCCCATTAGGCCCAATTTTAGCCCATTGAGGCCCAACTTACCGTCGTGCACAGAATTGCGATCTTACCTGTTTCAATGATCCAAGCACCGATCATATCATTTTTATCGCATCTAAAATCGCATGTAAAATATCAAGTTCCTGAAATGCCGAAATTTTGGCATTTTGGCTTTTCTACGAATATTAGCCTAAGCTATTACGAGGGTTTGTTACACACCTGTTTTGTGACGACTGTCACTGAGATCCCTTACGATGTCCTACAATTGATTACCACAATTCTTAGAAAACCACAATAACCAATCCAAATATTCACCTACCATATTCGAACCATGCCCTTAAAGCCTTTAGAATCTTACCTTTTTGCTGAAAATTGATGACTAGATCTAAGTCTAGTTGTTCCAAAGATTCAAGCCTTTGATCCAAACTCTAGAAGACACTAAACACCAAAAGAAATCATCGGTTAAAGACCCTTAAAGCCCTATGCCCAAATCGACAGCCTCCCTAGATTTTAGGGACTTCGACTTTTTCTAAATTGTAAAATAAGACTAGATCTGAGGTGATGAGCACTTACCACATATTCATCTTTGATTTCTACGCAAATCTGATGTAGATCTATCCTCTAAACGATAGTAGAACTCGAATCCAGAAGATCTGAAGTTTCGGCTATAAGTCCCTAAATCTATGGTACTTCGACTTTTTAAGTGATGGAGAAGATGACGATTTGAGGCTATAAATTTGAAGTAATGTTGCCGATAGATACTAAGGGTTTAGAGAAGATGAAAGTTAATCAAAAGGAACAAAAATAACTGAAGGATTTTGGCTTGGAGAAATCGGCACAAGAAGTGAGTTTTCGGGATTTCGGCTCTTATGGCGATCGGCTATGAAGGTTTTGTGGAGGATAGAATCGATAGAGGAGGTGAGTAAGGTGGTCAGAATGTTTTGGCTAGAAGAAAAAGCAAAAAGGAAGAAAGAAAATGAAGAAAAAACAGAGGAAGAAGAACTCGGCACCAAGGAGAAGGAATTTGCGTTTTCGGTTTTTATGAGAACTCAGAAGGGATGAATGACAATGAAAGCTTTCAGGTGGCTAACCCTAATTCTCCAAGACAGAAAAAGAAAAGAACCTAACCCTAATATCAACTAAAGCAATTGGCCCAACCTCCCTAAGGCCCTTGCTGAAATTCATTTAAGTGATCACATGCCCGGCACATGCCTAAAATTAAAAAGTAACAGTATGCCTACCTTGCAACTTGAACCCTGAACCTTTAATTCCTTCCCAGGCACCATTTTTTTAGGAACCTAGTGGTGCCACCTTGCCACTTTACCAAGGCCTTATTTGTATCATAATTTACCACCTAAATTTTAAAAGCCCATATCGCTAGAACCCTCTTTCTCCAAAATTAAAAATTCAGGAATTGCCTCGAATTAAATTTACTCTTGGGCCTTTTTCCCACACCATAACCCTTTGTAATTTATTTAATTACATACTAAATAATAGTAATAATAATAATAATTAAAACATTCAAATTGTTCGGGCCGTCTTCTACCCGAACCTAAACTCAAGGCCCATTACTCCTAGGCCCAAAAATTGAGGCGTTACAACTCTACTCCCCTTAAAGAAATTTTGTCCTCAAAATTTCAAACTACCAACTAACCGTATTATTTAAGTCAAACCACTGTGCTTCCTATGCGCACTCTAATTTAATTTAAAATTTAAAAAAAATATATATATAATTCTTAGTACGACCCAGAACATCTAATTACCAAAGTAAAGAAACATTTATCAAGCACGCATACAATCGTAACACACACTTAAATAGAATAAGCTTGGCAATCCCGAGCTCGATGCTCCTTGGACCCATATCTAAAGCATGCTTCTGTCTTCCTATGGCATTCACCTGGATGACGCCCGTTGCAGTTCTTGCAGGTTGGAAAGTTTGGTTGTGTCTTAACATGTTTCACAGAACGAGGCTTAGTCTTCTGAGAACTAGAATCCTTCCTCTTCTTACACTCCAAGCATCCTGCTTGAAGTGTTTCCCTAATTTCCTTAACCTTAGTCTCCAAT
The DNA here is from genome assembly GCA_025698465.1 of Gossypium longicalyx. Lineage (NCBI taxonomy): Eukaryota > Viridiplantae > Streptophyta > Magnoliopsida > Malvales > Malvaceae > Gossypium > Gossypium longicalyx. The sequence goes on along the minus strand of CM046997.1, from coordinate 70,908,109 downwards.
ACTTCTTCTACCACTTTTCTTACTAACTCGGTTAGTGCCTCAGTCCCAAGCTCCGAGTTACCGCTACCCGAAGTTGGCAGGCTTTGCTTACCCTCAGAATCCATATCAATACTCTACATTACCAGTACATATATCAAATAACTACAAAGATCTCAAAATTTTACTATTCATTCATATGTCTTATGCAGAGATAGTATTTTAGAGTTTTTGTTCTTTACAAAATCATAGCCTAGCTACAGTCTCAATCTTTTTGGGTTTTTAGTTCCTATTGCCTCAGTCTCTATGGTTTTAGTATCAACCTAGCTACAGTATCATAGTAAAGTCTCAATCCTATCTACAATAAGGTTTTAGTACAGTACAATATTTAAGGAGAAAGTACTTACAGACTTGGTGCTGGGGATTCAGTATGCCATTCTTTCTTCAAACCATTTAAAACAAAAACATGTATTTGGTCACAGAGAAAAGAAATTCTTAAAAAAAAATTGATTTAAAATACCCTTATTTTGAAATTCTTGATTTTAAACCCATTTAGAAACCCACAGCCGAGTTATTGCAACTTGGCTCTGATACCACTAAATGTAACACCCCAAACCCAGCCTAGAAGTTAGGCCCGAATTCGGCGTGTCACATTAAAGCGTTACTGTAAAAGTCATGTTTTAACTAACATTTTTTTTAGTGTTTAAAGAGTATTTTTGTTATAGATTCAAGTGAATGGAAGCTGTGCACCAGGTAGGATGCCAGAAAAGAGGAGGTGAGTCAATTAGACTGCTTAAGTATCAAGCTCTCCATGGATCCACTCCTAGACATGCACACAACCATTGCCACACTTTAACTGAATGATTGTTCAAGAAAAACCATTTCGTTTTAAGCCATTGAAAGCACTTGTTAATTTTTTTTAAAACGTTTGCGTTGCGGAAGCTTTGTCTTGTTTCACGATATTTTGAAATCAGATAATTTCTTTTAAAAATGCGCCCCAGAGCTATTCAATCCGAAACCTTTAAATCCATATCATGCCTAAGATAATAATCATACTAAAGCAATTAAAAATAATTAAAGCGGCCTTATTACAACTTAAAACCTAAAAACATAAAGGAAGTAATCTAGAATAAAAGTGGAGGCATAAACACTTATTTTAAACAGTTCACATGGCCACTCTGAATTCTCTTCGGCTCCAAGTCTCCACATCAAGTCTCACCTGCAAAGATAAGGAAAGGGGGGTGAGTTTGGAAACTCAGTGTGCAATAAGCCCCTTTCAGAGCCCAAACTAATACCAGCATACTAGGGCGAAGCCTTTCGTTTAACGGTTACTGGGCCGAAGCCTTTTTATAAATCATATCACTGGGCCGAAGCCTTTATTTTAATCGGTATGGCCCATAGGCCCATTTTAATATCACATATAATACCAATGAATGTATACAAGCCCATTTGGGGAGACTACTCAACCCACCATCCGCTACTCTCCACCCGTACCAACCAATCTCTCCATGTGGGGAATAACTCAACCCACCCAACCAAACTCTCCATTGGCAGCGTAGCTGCTTTATCATATAACTGGAGGCCTAGCCTCTTTAATAACTGGGGCAAAGCCCTTTTTGATAAACTGGGGCAAAACCCTTTTCGGTAAATTGGAGCAAAGCCATTTTTGCACTTCCTCCATTTATATCAAACCCAACCCATGCATATAATGAGTATATCATGTGCATCTCATAACATATCATGTGCATATCATGTCATATCATGTATATCAAAATCTCATGCATTATATTCATAATTAAACCCTAGGGGTATAATGGTCATTTTTACCTAGGGCACAACAGTCATTTTCCATATTTTAGGGGTAATTTCATAAATTTACCAAATATTATGGGTTTTCCATGATCATTAACAATTATCAACATTCTCAAGTGTTTAAATAGTTATTTTAACGCACTTTATCAAATTAGGGCTTTTGGGCCCAAAACCCCTAATGGGTCCTACGAATGCCGATTTAGCCCATTAAGCCCACATAATCCAAATTTTACAACAGTACTAACTGCGTTAACATGCAATCTTTCTAAATTCCATTTTCTAGCAATTTTACCCAAATGGGCCCAAAAGCCCATTGGGCCCAATTTTAGCCCATTGAGGCCCAACTTACCGTCGTGCACAGAATTGCGCTCTTACCTGTTCCATCGATCTAAACACCGATCATATAATTTTTATCACATCTAAAACCGCATGCAAAATCTCAAGTTCTCGAAATGCCAGAAATTTGGTATTTCGGCTTTTCTGTGAATATTAGCCTAAGCTATTACGAGGGTTTGTTACACACCTGTTTTGTGACGACTTCCATTGAGATCCCTTACGATGTCCTACAATTGATTACCACAATTCTTAGATTGCAAACCATAATAACCAATCCAAATATTCACCTACCATATTCGAACCATGCCCTTAAAGCCTTTAGAATCTTACCTTTTTGTCCAAAACCGACGACTAGATCTAAGTCTAGTTGTTCCAAAGATCCAAGCCTTCAATCCAACCTCTAAAAGACACTAAACACCAAAAGAAATCGTCGGTTAAAGACCCTTAAAGCCCTATGCCCAAAGCGACAGCCTCCTTAGATTTTATGGACTTCGACTTTTTCTAAATTGTAAAATAAGACTAGATCTGAGATGATGAGCACTTACCACCTATTCCTCTTTGATTTCTACGTAGATCTGATACAGATCTATCCTCTAAACGATAGTAGAACTCGAATCCTGAAGATCTGATGTTTCAGCTATAAGTCCCTAAATCTATGGTACTTCGATTTTTTAAGTGGTGGAGAAGATGACGATTTGAGGCTATAAATTTGAAGTAATGTTGCCGACAGATACTAAGGGTTTAGAAAAGATGAAAGTTAATCAAAAGGAACAAAAATAACTGAAGGATTTTGGCTTGGAGAAATCGGCACAAGAAGTGAGTTTTCGGGATTTCGGCTCTTATGGCGATCGGCTATGAAGGTTTTGTGGAGGATAGAATCGATAGAGGAGGTGAGTAAGGTGGTCAGAATGTTTTGGCTAGAAGAAAAAGCAAAAAGGAAGAAAGAAAATGAAGAAAAAACAGAGGAAGAAGAACTCGGCACCAAGGAGAAGGAATTTGCGTTTTCAGCTTTTATGAGAACTCAGAAGGGGTGAATAACAGTGAAAGCTTTCAGGTGGCTAACCCTAATTCTCCAAGACAGAAAAAGAAAAGAACCTAACCCAAATATCAACTAAAACAATCGGCCCAACCTCCCTAAGGCCCTTATCGAAATTCACTTAAGTGATCACATGCCCGGCACATGCCTAAAATTAAAAAGTAACAGTATGCCTACCTTGCAACTTGAACCCTGGACCTTTAATTCCTTCCAGGCGCCATTTTTTTAGAAATCTATTGGTGCCACCTTGCCACTTTACCAAGGCCTTATTTGTATCATAATTTACCACCTAAATTTTAAAAGCCCATATCGCCGGAACCCTCTTTCTCCAAAATTAAAAATTCAGGAATTGCCTCGAATTAAATTTACTCTTGGGCCTTTTTCGCACACCATAACCCTTCGTAATTTATTTAATTACATACTAAATAATAATAATAATTAAAACATCCAAATTATTCGGGCCGTCTTCTACCCGAACCTAGACTCTAGGCCCATTACTCATAGGCCTAAAAATTGAGGAGTTACAGTGACACCATCTGATTCGGCCATAACGTCTAGGCCGAGTTTGGGGTGTTACATATGTAACATCCTGAATTAGGGCCTAGTCAAAACAGTGGTTTCGGGACCACAAATCTGATGTAAGAAAGTTTATTTTTATTATATTTTTATGTTTTATGATTTCACAGAATGATTTCGTGAAAATTTTGTTCTAAAATTTCGACGTTTGGGCACTCAATTTGGTCAAAAGGACTAAATTGTAAAAAGTGTAAAACTTGAGTTCTACATGTTAGAGGTGTCTAATTGTTATGAAATTTTAAATGGGAGGTCCTTAAATGGTAATTAGACCATTGTATAACTTGTTGGACAAAAATGGCCTTGGTTGGGTAAAATTTGAAAGAATAGTAAAAAGGCCATTTTGGTCATTTAAGGGTAAAATGAATTAAAAGACAAATTTTAAAACCCAAATGTGCCCTTTTCTTCTTGCTTCAGCCATGGTTAGGGTTTGGCCAAGCTTCCAAGCTCAATAGTAAGTGATTCCGAGCTCCGTTTTTAACGTTCTATGCATTTTTGAAGTCCCGGTAACATGTTCTAGCTATTTCTACCATTTATTTGAGCTAGGGTTTGTGTTTAAAAATTTACCCATGAATGATATGCATGTATTTTGATGTTTAATGGTAGAATATGAAGGCTCGGTGTGTAATAAATGACTTTTACTAAGCAGTTTTTTATGAAAACGTCTGAAAAGACCGTTTTGTAAAAATTGTAAAATTGGTCATAAAAGGGTGATTTAGTGGAAATTAGGGGCTGCCGTAGTTATGAAAATGATTCGGCTAGGCTTGAAATGCAAGGAAATTGAATAAAAATCATTTTACGAGCATTGGGGAAAAAGTACAAATATGTGAAAGTTTAGGGGTCAAAATGCAAATTTGTAAAATATGATTTTTGGACCCATATGAATAATGTGACTAATTATTAGGCTAAATGTGATATTATAGATTAAGGAAAACAAGATTCGGGCTTAGAACGAGGTTGAAGAAGGTTAAACACAAACTCGAAATAAATAGTCGTACTCAAAACCGAGGTAAGTTCATATGCCAATAATAATACAATGATATTATTGTTCTTACTTGAACTTAAATTGATGTGTTAACATTGTGTGATGGATATTTATTTAGTTGATATGAAGATTATGTATTGTAACAAATGCCTAAATATAATTATATGTAATATCATGTTTATTTCATGGACTAATGTCTAAATAAGCATGGAAATGTGTTGAATTGGATGTAAATTGCATGATCAGTTATGCATAATGGGATAGTTGATGAAAAGCGAAAAATCCCAGTTGAATAAAAAAGGAAATTCGATGGATAAACCATGGCTTACATGACTTGAGATCCTGCATGTGTTGCAGAAAAAGGATTTAGCCCGGACGGGTAAACCGTTGATCTCAAATATAGAAAGGATCTAGCCTGGATGGGTGTTCCCTGAGTGATTGAGCCTCACGAAAAATATGTGTGCATTCTGGATTTAGCCCGGATGGGTAATCCAATTAGGGTTTGAATTTAGCCTGGACTGGTAATTCAGATCTGAGCTCATTGAGAGTGCTTGTCGTTACAAGGGATTTAGCCTGGATTGGTAATCCTGACATCACTCCATGAGTTTATATTACGGGGGATTTAGGTTGGACTGGTAATCCTGCTGTAAGATGTGAGGTTTGCAGAAGTGCGTATGTAACGCCCCAAAAATCCCGAAATCCTGAATTTTCTTTATTTTTGATTTTGATGAAAATTGTGTTTAATATTCTTATCCAAGCGATAATTTTAGTAGGTCTTAGCTAAGGTTGAGTTCGAATTAAGGGGTACAAGAAATTATAATTTAATTATTAAAAGAATCAGGGTTGGCTAGTAGTTGGGCTTTCGAATAAATGAAGAAACAATTGGATAGAAAAAGAGCCTGTAGTAGAGCGGCTAAGTGACACCACAAACGGTGTAGTGAGGTGGCGTTAATAGCTAGCAAGGGGGTCCAAGGTTCGAATCCTAGCTTAGTATTTTTAGAATTTAATTTTGGCCTTCTAGAAGGATGGAAGTGGCGTGAAGATGGACTCCAAGGGGAGTGTTCAAAAGAGAAAATTAAGGAAAGGATCAAGGGGTTATCAGGGAGAAAAACGAGGAGATGAGAAGTGAGGAGTAAGTGGAGCTGAATTGGGAACTTGGGCTTGAAGAATTCGGCTATAGGGCTATAAATAGGTGCCGAATGGGAGGGTTGAAAAGTTAATGACGAATTTCCCTTCACTTTGTGCCAGAAACCCTTTTCTCTTCAAGATCCAAAAAGCCGAAAACCCTCTATTTTACTTTCTTTTCTTTCTGTCGAATTCTATTCTCCTCTACACAATCTTCTTTGCTGATTTCTTCTACTACTCTTCTTCTTTAATCTGTACCAAATAAACCTTATTCACCATACTTAGTTTGAAAAGCTGAAAATCCGAATCTTTTAAGGGCCGAATACTTTTTGACTGAATCTAGTGTAAGTGTTGCTCTTCCAATCAGTTTTCTTTGTTTAGTATCGATTATTGTCCCTCACTCTTTCTAATCAACTTTGGTAGGGAATTAGTATCGGATCTTGGTTTTTAGCTCTCTGCCGAATTGCTCCTTACACATTCAATATTCACATATAACTGAGTATACAGTGCATAAACATGCATTCAAGACCAAATTGATAACATACAAAAGTTTCAAAACTTAGAAAGATTTTACACAACTGTTGAGGTCACACACCCGTGTGACCAGGCCGTGTGCCTCACATGGGACCCAGACATGCTCATGTGATCCAACTGTGCCAAAACAGAGTATATAAACTGGACCGGATCTTGGTTTTTAGCTCTCTACCGAATTGCTCCTTAAGTTGCTGCGGTTTTGGTAAGTAATCTTCTCCCATTGGCTAAGGTGGCCGAATGGTCATAGTTATGGTAAGGAGACTTGTGTTGGATATGAGTCACCTATTATTCAGGTTTTAATAGTTAAGATTTGTGTAGATCTAGGAAATATGTGATCAAGGAAAAAACGATTAAGGATTGGGCTCAAGGTAAGGTTAAGGTGAGGTTTCGATTTTTGAGTAAATAAGTATTAAGCATGCGATTAATTGAAGGGTGATATCGATTGTAGGTTTGGGCTAAGGAGATCACACCACGCTTGCTTACCAGGTGTGTACATACACAACACACACACAATGATTCGATAAAAGACGAAAAGTTGAAAAGCCGAAAAGTCGAAAGGCCGAAAAGCTAAAAGTTTGGCACGGTAGTCTTGCGAGTACGCGAAAACATGTAAGGGGGAAACTGGTAGGTTGCCTGAGGCCTACGAGCGGTTCCGTGCACTTGGGTTGTGATCCGACCAAATGGGCCGGAATGGGCTAAATGGGCCCAATGGGCTATTGGGCCTATAATAAGCAAAAATTGATAACTGATGCTATGTGATAGAAAGTTTGTATGTGAGCATGAATATGAATGTGACTGGGCCTAACGGGCCGTATAAATGTGATTTGGGCCTAATGGGCCATATACAGGTGATTTGGGCCTAATGGGCCATATGAATATGATTGGGCTTAATGGGCCAGATACAGGTATGTGAAATTGTTTGGGCTTTGTAAGGGGTTTTGGGCCTAGTATATGATATCCACATAATACTTAATTAATATATTACGACCGTGGACAAGTCAAAGGATTAAGGTGTGGCAAGGGTATATGCATGCCTAGGATTGGATCTAGGGAGAGCTTGGTACTTAAGCGGTCTTAATGAACCACCTCCTCTTCTCTGGAACCCTACCTGGTGCATAGTATTCGTTCATCTTAGCTCACGGGACTTGTTAACGGGCCAAGATAAGTGAAAATCGTAATTAAAGGAAAATTACTGAAATGCCCCTAAGGGCAAAAATGACCAAAATACCCCTAGGTGTTGAATGTAAGTTTTGTGGATGCAACATGCATACATATGATATTCTGCTTAGGTTGCATATTGGTTGGGAATTATGGAATGGAGGAAGTATTTGAGGATCGCATGGTTGCTTGACAATCGTGGATCCACCAACAGCTTTTAAAGCCCTATATGTAAATGAAGGTAGTTCTACAACCGGGCTACCATGGTGTGTGGGTTGGGTGGGTCGATATTTATATCCCCACATGGTGTGACGAGGGACGGAGCCGGTGTGTAGCGGATGGATAATTTGGATGGGATTACATTGCATGATTGATGAATGATGTTTTTTTGAATGATTGTTTTTGTTGAAGGTTGTACACACTGAGTTTGTGAAAACTCACCCCCTCTTTTATTTTATTTTCAGGTGATATTCAGTAGAAGGTTCGATGTTTGAAGGACTTTGGGTGGCCAGCTAGCAAGATGTTTTGGACTTGGGTTTTGTTTTTCAAGCATTTAAGTTTTTACTTCTTTTTAAGTATGTTCCAGACCAGATTGTAATAAGATTTTCATTGTGTTATTATTTCTTGAATTATTATTATTTCAATGTAATTACAAGAAGTTTAACATGGGTTTTCTAAATTATAGTATGTTTTCTACATTTTCACAATTAAATTTTTAAATGATAAGTTTTCTTAAATCAAATGTTTAAACAAGGTTTTTGTAACTGAAAGGGTATGTTTTTTTTAATTTAATTAAGGTTTCTTTTATTTAAAGAAGGGTTTTCAATGAAAACACGGTTTTCGCTAAAACACTTCAATGTGACACACCAGATTTGACCATAATGTCTGGGCCGGGTTTGGGGTGTTATAATTTATGGTATCAGAGTCAGGTTGCAAAACTCGGGCTGTGAATTGGGCCTTATTGTTAATTAGTTTTTTTCTACTTATTATTTGGATTTAAAAAAAAAATTGGATCGCGACGCTTTGGAAAAAGAGAAATCTTGCTGAGCGGCATACCAAGTCTCCGACATCGGACCAAGTAAGTACTTTTATTTAAGTTTGTTTAAATTGTTATGCAGTAGATAGTTAGAGGGCTACTTTAGATGATTTTAAGAATGGAACTAAAGCCCGTAGGATCTAGAAACTGTAGAGGATTTTCGAAAACGATCTTCTCTTTAAATATTTTCATAAGACATCGGTGTAATTATTAAACTAACTAAAACTACATAAAATTTCTAATCCAGATAATATGCGAATCGATGATGAGTGCTAGAAGAGGTGCAAGAGGCCGTGGCCGAGGCTGCGAAAGTGTCAGGGCTGAATCATCGGCATCGGGCCATATACTTGATGTTGGAGTAGAAGAGGCTCCGACCTCACCTGTGGCTGGGAATAGACCGTATGATCGGGCCGCGGGAGAAGATGCATTGTCGCAGGCAATGCTGAGAATTTTGGAAAGGGTCGCTGGGCCCAACAGTGGTACTGGAAATCGGGGGTCTATTCTAGAATGACTTCGATTGAACGGGGCTGAGATCTTTAAGGGCATGGTTGGCGTGGCTCCTAATGTGGCGGAATATTGGTTGGAGGCCACTGAAAGGATAATGGAGGATTTGGACTGCTCACCTAAGCAAAAGCTAAAAGGAGCCGTGTCACTACTTAGGGAGGAACCTTACTAGTGGTGGCTGACAGTGAAAGAGGGCACCCAACCGGAGCGGGTCACCTGGGAGTTTTTCAAAGCTACATTCCAAGGGAAGTATGTGGGTGCAAGCTATGTGGATGCTAGGAGGAAGGAGTTCCTGAACTTGACCCAATGCAATAAATCGGTGGCAGAGTATGAGGTGGAGTTTCTACGCCTTAGTAGGTATGCAAGGGTAATAGTGGCAACGGAGTATGAGCGTTGCGTTAGGTTTGAGGATGGGCTTAGAGATAGCCTCAGGGTACTGATAGCTCCACAAAGGGAACGAGTTTTCTCAGAGTTGGTGGAGAAAGTAAAGATAGCGGAGGAGGTAAAATGCACTGAGCGCCTAAATCGGGAGAAGAATAAGAGGGAGGCTGAGACTCCGGGTGTTGGGCAAAGGCCTAGGACTAGGGCCAGAAATAATGGGCCAATTAGAGCAAGGCCTCCTGCTGCTAATCTAGGGGTGCCACCTTGTGCTGATTGTGGGAGAAGGCATGGAGGCGAGTGTTGGAAGAGGATGGGAGCTTGTTTAGCTTGTGAGTCTATGGAGCATAGGATCAACGATTTCCCTCAAACGCTAGGTCGAGAGCCAGTAGTGGGTCAAGGAGGTGCTCAGCCACCAAGGGGTGGACAGCTGCCGCCAAGGGGTCGTGGACATGCCAGGGGCGGTAATGACAATGGACGTGGACACGGAGCACCAATCATAAATGCGGGCCAAGCTGAGGTGAGAAACCAACTTTGGTTTATGCTGCTCATCGTCGAGAAGACAGGGATGCCCCAGATGTGATAACAGATATGTTCTTTATATATGAGTTATCTTACACAGTCTTGATTGATATTGGATCGATGCATTCATATGTTGCATGGAATAAGACTAAGCCTTTGGGTGATATTTTTGAGATTATTGCAAATGAGATGACTGTGATAAGTCCATTAGGGCAGTCGGTAGGAGTGAATAAGATGTTTAGGGAGGTACCCTTAGTAGTCCAAGGGGTTACCTTTTTAGTGGATTTGATGGAACTGCCGTTTAGCGAATTTGACTTAATCTTAGGTATGGATTGGCTGGTGAAGCACCGAGCCACTTTAGATTGCGCTGCAAAGCGAATGGTGTTAAGAACGGCGAAGGATAAGGAAGTAGTGGTGATTGGTGAACGCCGGAACTATCTGTCGAACACGATTTCAGCATTAAGGGCCGAGAAGTTAGTATGAAAGGGATGCGAAACCTTTTTGGCTTATATTAGTGATACGGAGGCTAAGAGCCTTACTATTAAGAAGTTGAGAACAGTTAGGGAATTTCTGGATGTTTTTCCCGAGGAGCTGCCTGGGTTGCTACCCAGCAGAGAAGTGGAATTTGGAATCGAGTTGTTACCTGGGACGGCTCCGATGTCTATCGCTCCTTATCGAATAGCACCAAAAGAGTTGGTGGAACTTAAGGCACAGATTCAGGAATTGTTGGATTGAGGGTTTATCCGACAAAGTGTGTCTCCATAGGAGCACCGATGTTATTCATGAAGAAGAAGGATGGAACTTTACGAATGTTCGTCGATTATTGATAGTTAAACAAGTTAACTGTTAAGAACAAGTACCCTCTACCGAGAATCGATGATATTTTTTTATCAATTTAGGGGAGCTTCGGTGTTCTCGAAGATTGACCAACGTTTGGGATATCACTAACTAAGGGTTAAGGATGCCGATGTTCATAAGACAGCTTTCAGAACTCGTTATGGGCACTACGAGTTCTTGGTGATGCCATTCGGGCTGACAAACGCACCTGCCGCTTTCATGGATCTCATGAATCGAGTTTTCCAACCCTACTTGGATCAGTTCGTGGTAGTCTTTATAGATGACATTTTGGTGTACTCAAAAGATGAGGATGAGCATGATGCACACTTAAGGATTGTGTTGCAGACTTTAAGAAAGAAGCAGCTGGATGCCAAATTCAGTAAGTGTGAATTTTGGCTAAGGGAGGTTACTTTTTTAGGACATGTGGTGTCAGCCGAGGGGATTAAGGTGGATCCTTGGAAAATTGAAGCGGTGTTAGACTAGAAAACACCCAAGACGGTATCGAAAATTCGAAGTTTTCTGGGCTTGGCAGTATACTATAGGCAGTTTGTTGAGGGCTTTTTCGTAATTGCTGCACCCTTAACTAAGTTGTTGAGGAAAGGGTACCATTTATTTGGACGGACAAGCAGTAAGAGAGTTTAGGAAAACTTAAGAAAGTTTTAACTGAGGCCCCTGTGTTGATTCAGCCAGTGCTTGGGAAAGAGTTTACGGTTTATAGTGATGCATCGCATGTAGGCCTAGGTTGCGTATTGATGCAAGAAGGAAAGGTGATTACGTATGCGTCACGAAAACTTAAGACTCACTAGGTGAATTACCCAACCCATGATTTGGAGCTAGCTGCGGTGGTGTTCGCGCTCAAAATATGGAGGCATTACTTATACGGGGAGAAGTGCATAATCTATTCAGACCACAAGAGTTTGAGGTACCTCCTTACCTAAAAGGAGCTAAACCCTAGGCAACGTAGGTGGGTGGAATTATTGAATGATTATGATTGTACGATTGAATACCACCCTGGCAAAGCGAATGTGGTAGCCGATGCGTTGAGTCATAGGGCTAAGTTAGACTTAAGAGCTATGCTCTCCCGTTTAAGCTTGTTGGATAATGGTAGCTTGTTAGCTAAGCTTCAAGTAAGGCCGGTTTGGGTCGAGCAGATAAGGAGTAAGCAATTAGTGGATGAGACTTTGAATGCTCGCTTTAAACAAGTGGAGAGTGAGGAGACATCAGACTTTGGGATAAATGGTGAAGGAGTATTGTGTTTCCGTAGGAGAATGTGTATACCAAAGGACGATGATCTAAGGCAGTCTGTTCTACGGGAAGCACATAACGGTCTCTATGCAATGCATCTTGGCAGAAACAAGATGTATCGAAATTTGCGTGAGCTTTATTGGTGGCCTGGACTTAAACGCGAGGTTTTGGAGTTCGTAGGTAAATGCTTGGTTTGTCAAAAGGTGAAAGCGGAACATCAGTTGCCTTCGGGATTGCTTCAGCCAGTAAAGATTCCACTTTGGAAGTGGGATAGGATCACTATGGACTTTGTTAGTGGGCTACCCTTAACACTTGCTAAGAAAGACTCGATATGGGTTATAGTGGATCGGTTAACCAAGTCTTCCCATTTTGTATCGGTTCGCACTAATTACTCGTTGCAAAAGCTGGCTAGGCTGTATGTGGCGGAGATTGTAAGATTGCATGGAGTGCCAGTTTTCATAATATCTGATAGGGACCCGCATTTCACTTCGTGATTTTGGAAGAAACTGCATGAGGCGTTGGGTACTAGGTTGAATGTCAATACGGCTTTCCACCCTCAAACTGATAGACAGTCGGAAAGAGTGATCCAAGTATTGGAGGATATGTTGAGGGGATTCGTGATTGAGTTCCGAGGTAGTTGGGAGGACTATTTACCTTTAGCCGAATTCGCATACAATAATAGCTACCAAGCAAGCATTGGGATGGCTCCGTATGAAGCATTGTATGGGCAAAGGTGTCAAACTCCAACATGTTGGACGGAGTTGGGCGAACGGAGAGTTTTGGGCCCTGAGTTAGTAGCCGATACTGAGGATAAGGTAAAATTGATTCGGGATCGTTTGAAGGAGGCCTCGGATAGGCAGAAGTCATATGCCGACCTTAAGCATCGAGAAATAGAGTATGCAGTAGGAGACTTAGTTTTTCTGAAGGTCTCTCCGTGGAAGAAAGTTTAAGGTTTGGACGAAAGGGGAAGCTAAGCCTAAGGTTCATTGGGCCATATCAGGTGGTGAGACGGATTGGGCCAGACACTTATCAGCTGGAGTTACCTCCTGAACTAAGCCAGATCCACGACGTGTTTCATGTTTCCACGCTAAGGTGGTATTGCTCAAATCCTTCACATGTCGTGGCGATAGAAGAAATTGAGGTTAGGCCAGACCTAACTTTTGAGGAAGAGCCTATACAAATAATTGGTCGAGATGTCAAAGTACTGAGAAGGAAGTCCATTCCATTGGTCAAAGTACTTTAGCGAAATCACAAGTCTGAGGAGGCTACTTGGGAACCTAAAGAACTGATGCGACGTCAATATCCTCAACTGTTTAAACAAGGTAAATTTTGAGGACGAAATTTCTTTTAAGGGGTAGAGTTGTAACGCCCCAAAAATCCCGAAATTCGAAAATCCTAAAATCCTAAATTTTCTTTATTTTTGATTTTGATGAAAATTGTGTTTAATATTCTTATCCAAGTGATAATTTTAGTAGGTCTTAGCTAAGGTTGAGTTTGAATTAAGGGGTAGAAGAAATTATAATTTAATTATTAAAAGAATCAAGGTTGGCTAGTAGTTGGGCTTTTGAATAAATGAAGAAACAATTGGATAGAAAAAGAGCCTGTAGTGGAGTGGCTAAGTGGCGCCACATAAGGTGTAGTGAGGTGGCGTTAGTAGCTAGCAAGGGGGTCCAAGGTTCGAATCCTAGCTTAGTATTTTTAGAATTTAATTTTGGCCTTCTAGAAGGATGGAAATGGCGTGAAGATGGACTCCAAGGGGAGTGTTCAAAAGAGAAAATTAAGGAAAGGATCAAGGGGTTATCAGGGAGAAAAACGAGAAGATGAGAAGTGAGGAGTAAGTGGAGCTGAATTGGGAACTTGGGCTTGAAGAATTCGGCTATAGGGCTATAAATAGGTGCCGAATGGGAGGGTTGAAAAGTTAATGACGAATTTCCCTTCACTTTGTGCCAGAAACCCTTTTCTCTTCAAGATCCAAAAAGCCGAAAACCCTCTATTTTACTTTCTTTTCTTTCTGTCAAATTCTATTCTCCTCTACACAATCTTCTTTGTTGATTTCTTCTACTACTCTTCTTCTTTAATCAGTACCAAATAAACCTTATTCACCATACTTAGTTTGAAAAGCTGAAAATCCGAATCTTTTAAGGGCCGAATACTTTTTGACTGAATCTAGTGTAAGTGTTGCTCTTCCAATCAGTTTTCTTTTTTTAGTATCGATTATTGTCCCTCACTTTTTCGAATCAACTTTGGTAGGGAATTAGTATCGGATCTTGGTTTTTAGCTCTCTGCCGAATTGCTCCTTACACATTCAATATTCACATATAACTGAGTGTACAGTGCTTAAACATGCATTCAAGACCAAATTGATAACATACAAAAGTTTCAAAACTTAGAAAGATTTTACACAACTGTTGAGGTCACAAACCCGTGTGACCAGGCCGTGTGCCTCACATGGGATCCAGACACGCCCATGTGATCCAACTCTGCCAAAACAGAGTATATAAACTGACTTTCACCCACGGCCAACATACACGCCCATGTGCTATGGCCGTGTGATATTTAGCTGGCTACTGACTTGAGCCTACGGCCATATTACACGCCCATGTGTCTTAACCGTGTGATCTTAAGAGGTTACTGCTTTGCATACACGACCATAAGGCACGCCCGTGGTCCTTGACCGTGTGGCACAATGCAGGCTTGGTTTAAGCCAACTTGCCACCCCTTTTTGGGTCATTCCTACAAGCAATAGAAACAAGCATATATGCTTAACCAATTCAACCAATTTTTATGCCAAAATACATATCATTCCAACCATAACAATATCAACCAATTATCTACTCATAAACCTTACCAATTCATGCCAACCCTAAGATAAGATCATACCAAAATATTTCCTCCCATACATCATTCAAACTCATACTAAACTTACCAAAAATTACCAATACTTACCTTTTCTTTTGTCCAACTAAAACATACCATAATTCATTATCAACTATAAGTTTAAACACCAACTAGCCAAATCACATGGCTAAAAATATATACATCACAAAGCATAATCCCACGATTACTAGTCTATACATGCCATACTTCAAAATATACATTTTCAAAGTACCAAAATGAGGTTCGATAGTGTGGTGACAATCCTTGACGGTCCCCAAGCTCACAGTAGCTTCGATATCTATAAAACAATGCAAACAACACAAAGTAATCTTTCCAAAAGCTTAGTAAGATCGTACTAAAATCATCAACTATATATAAAACATAGCATATCAACACATAAGTATTTACATATTTTCAATCCATATCACCATATCAATTCCATGAACTTAACACATATAATCTCATCTACCACTTAGGTATCATACATACCTGAAGCTTTCCGTACTTCTTCACTTACCTACTCACCTTTCATTGAACATTAGAAGACTTTCAGTCGATCATTCGTACTTTAAACATCTGCACACTTAGTGCCGTAAGGGTTAGCTGGAACTAAAATGATTCTGCACACTTAGTGCCATTATAATTAACTTAAGCTAAGTCGGTAACGCACACTTAGTGCCTTCTATAGACGAAGCTATTCCAACTCGCACACTTAGTGCCATTTGTAGCCGAAGCTAAATTAAACCGCACACTTAGTGCTAATCATAGTCAAATATCATCGTACTCAAACTGTAATCAAATATCTATACAATTTATGCATTGTTTCGCATTAAGACATAACTTTAACATCATTTATCACGTACGAACTTACTTCAAATTCGAAATTGTTGATTTCAATTGTCTACTCAATAACATTCGACTTCCCTCGATCTAAATCCGAATTCCTCCTTTCTTGATCTATATGTATTCAAAATTAACCCTTTTATTCACCCAATAATTCAATTCAATCCATAAAAACATATTTAGGGCATTTTGCAAACTAGCCCTCACATTTTCACATTTCAACACTTTAGTCCCTATTTCACAAAATCACAAAATACACATAATTTGCATATACATAAGCTTAGTCGAATTCTCCTAGTACTCATACTAATCCACACATTTCATTTATTTCACATTTTAGTCCCTCAAAATAACATTTTTACAATTTAGCCCAAATTACTCAAATTCATCAAAAATCCAAAGACAAAACATGTAAACCCAACATTAGGCTTTCATATTTCACCATTTAACAACACAAAACTCATGAATTCATCCATGGCATATTTCAAATTCATCATCAAAATCAAAAATTGAGGCATGGGCTTGATAGTAGACGAAGCAACGATTACAAATACATAGAAATTATCAAAAACCGAAACAAAAACATACCTTAATCAAGTCAAACCATAGCCGAACCCTAGCAAGCTTTTATATTTTATTTTTCCTTTGATTTTCGACAATGGTGGTGAATATAATACCAAATTTATGTTTTTGTTTTATTATTATAACATTTATATTCATTTTACCATTTTAGCCTTCTTATTTTCCTTAGAATTTCACTATCTAATGTCCAACCGTGTCCATACATTAATTCAATGATCTATTTACAACATAAGGACCTCACATTTAATGAGACACGTCAAATAAGCACTTTAACAAACAGCAGGCATCTTTTACATTCTAAGCGATTAGGTCCTTTTATCAAATTAAACATACAAACAATTAAATTTTTAGATGAAACTTTCACACATGCTAATTCACATATCATAATCACGAAAAATAATATTTAAACATTTCTCTGACTCAGATTTGTGGTCTCAAAATCACTGTTCCGTCTAAGGTCAAAATCGGACTGTTACAATTCTCCCCCTTAGGGATTTTCGTCCTCGAAAATCTTACCATTAAACAGATTTGGATGTTGTTGTCTCATTGAATATTCAAGCTCCCACGTGGCCTCTTCAATACCATGTCAATGCCACATCACTTTAACTAATGGAATTTTCTTATTTCGTAATTCTTTAATTTCACGAGTTAAGATACGGGTCGACTTTTCTTCGTAAGTCATATCAGACTGAATTTCAATCTCTGATGGAGGAATTACGTGCGAAGGATCGGATCTATATCGTCAAAGCATCAATACATGAAATACATTGTGAATCTTTTTCAGTTCTAGTGGTAACAACAATCTATAAGTAACCGGCCCAATATGCTCTATAATTTCATATGGTCCGATGAACCTCGAACTCAACTTGCCTTTTCTACCAAACCGAAGCACTTTCTTCTACGGAGACACTTTCAAAAACACTTTGTCACCGGTCTCAAACTCAATGCCTTTTCTTTTCAAATTCGCATATGATTTTGACGATCAGAAGCTACTTTCAAACTATCTCGGATTACTTTTACTTTCTGTTCAGTTTCTTTTATCAAGTTGACCCCGTGAATCTTGTTTTCGCTGAGGTCGGTCCAATACAAAGGTGTACAGCATTTGCGACCATATAAAGCCTCGTATGGTGTCATTTTAATACTTAACTGAAAACTGTTATTATACGCAAATTCAATCAAAGGTAGATATTGTTCCCACGTACCTTCAAACTCAAGAATGCAACACCTCAACATATCCTCGAGTATCTGAATAATCCGCTCAGATTAACCGTCTGTTTGCAAATGAAAAGTAGTACCAAAATGCAATTTAGTACCTAATGCATCTTGCAACTTCTTCCAAAATCGTGATGTAAATCTAGGGTCTCTATCTAGCACTATTGACAATGGCACGCCATGCAATTTCACAATATCAGAAATGTATAACTCAGCTAATTTAGCAAGTGAGTAATCAGATAGAATCGAAATAAAATGAGTTGATTTCGTCAATTGATCAAATAGAACCCAAATTGTATCTTTCTTTCTTGGAGATAGGGGCAAACTCGAAATAAAGTCCATAGTCACTCAATCTCATTTCCACTCTGGAACCATAATCGGTTGTAGCAAACCAGATGGTACATGATGTTCAGCTTTAACTTGCTGACATATCAAACATTTAGAAACAAAATCAAAGATATCTCTTTTCATTCCAGACCACCAATAATGCTATTTCAAATCATTATACATTTTCGTACTACCCGGATGTACAGATAAACGACTACTGTGAGCTTCACTCAGAATTATTTGAATTAACTCTGGATTTCTTGGAATATAAATTCGATCTCGAAATCTCAAGCAATCATCTTTATCAACTCTGAATTCTGAATCAGACTCTACATCACACTGAGTTCGTTTAGCTAAAATCTCATTATCAATCTTCTGAGCTTCAATAATCTGCTGTAACAACAAATGTCTCGCTTTTAATTCAGCTAAAATTGAGCCATCATTAGACAGACCCAAATGATAATTCATTGCACGCAAAGCAAACAACGATTTCTGACTCAAAGTATTGGTGACAACATTTGCTTTTCCCGGATGATATCAATCACAAGTTAGTAATCTTTTAGTAATTCAAGCCATCTTCTTTGTCGCAGATTTAAATCTTTCTGAGTCATCTAGTACTTCAAACTCTTATGATCTGAATACACGTGACATTTCTCACCGAACAATTAGTGGCACCAAATCTTTAGGGCAAAAACAATCGTAGCTAACTCAAGATCATACAATGGATAGTTCTTTTTGTACGGCTTTAACTATCTTGAAGCATAAGCAATGACTTTTCCTTATTGCATTAGAACACATCCCAAACCAATTAATGATGCATCATTGTAAATCACAAATTCTTTACCCGATTCAGGTTGTACTAATACCAGAACTTCAGTCAATAAAACTTTCAATTGATCAAAGTTGTTCTGACACTTTTCAGACCACTCAAACCTCACATCTTTCTGAAGTAGTTTTGTTAACGGAGTTGCGATCATCGAAAAACCTATCATGAATCTTCTATAATAACCTAAAAGTCCTAGAAAACTACGGACTTCAGACACATTCCTTGGAGGTTTCCAATCCAAAATAGCAGAAATTTTACTCGAATCAACTTGAATACCAGAGGCTGATACAATATGACCCAGGAAACCAACTTCTCGCAACCAGAACTCACATTTATTGAATTTTGCATACAACTGTTTATCTCCCAAAATCTGTAATACTAACCTTAGATGCTCGGCATGTTCAGATTCATCACGTGAATAAATCAATATGTCATCAATGAATACCACAACAAATTGATCTAAATACAGTCTGAAAATTCTATTTATCAAATCCATGAAAATAGTAGGCGCGTTAGTCAATCCGAAAGGCATAACTAAGAATTCATAGTGACCGTACCTTATTCTAAAAGTAGTTTTTGGAATATCTGAGTCTTTCACTAGCAACTGATAATAGCCTGATCTTAAATCTATTTTCGAAAACACAGCAGCTCCTTTCAACTGATCAAACAAATCATCAATTCAAGATAGGGGATATTTATTCTTGATAGTCACTTTATTCAACTAACGATAGTCAATACACATTCTCATTGTACCGTCTTTCTTTTTCACAAATAGAACCGGAGTACCCTAAGGTGAGAAACTCGGTCTAGCAAAACCTCGATCGATCAGCTCTTGCAACTAAGACTTTAATTCTTTCAGTTCAGTCGAGGCCATTCTATATGGAGCTATTGAAATCGGAGTAGTACCAGGTACCAATTCAATGCCAAATTCTACCTCTCTAACTGGAGGTAATCCCGGAAGTTCTTCAGAAAACACATCAGGGAACTCACAAACAACAGGCACAGATTCAACCTTCTTTTCTAATACTCTCGAATCAATCACATATGCAAAATAAGCTTCACAACTCTTTCTCACAATACTTAAAGCTTTCATCGAAGATATCACAGTAGATAATCCATTCAAATCACTAGATTCAATTCTAACTATTTCATCATTCTTGCATCTCAAATCTATAGTTTTCCGTTTGCAATTCACCACAGCATCATGCAAAGTTAACCAACCCATACCCAGAATTATATCAAACTCTTCAAAGGGAAATACCATTAGATCAGCCAGAAAATAATTATCTCAAAACATTAACAGACAATTCTTGCAGACTTCATCAACTAGAATGCATCTACCTAGGGAGTTCAAAACTCTAATTACAAATTTAGTAGACTCTACAAGCGAAGTCTTACTGTTCACTAAGTTCATGCATATATATGAATGTGTCGATCTGTGATCTATCAAAGCAATCACAGAAGTATCATAGAGAGTAAATGTACCGATAATCACATCTGGCGATGAAGCTTTCTCGCGAGCTCTGATAGCATAGGCTCCGGCAGGTGCATGAGCCTCAGATCTCATAGCTATGTCTTTCGTTCCTCTTTGACTACCGCTCACATTTCCTAAATTTCTAGAAGGTCTACCTCGAGAAACATTACCACTCTGCCTTGGATTCTGAACATTATCTTTTTCAATTAAATTTGGGCAATCTTTTATAAAATGATTTCTTAAACCACAACTATAACAAGCTCGGTTAATACTTTTTCCCCAGTATTCACCAAAATGTCGTCTTCCACACTTATTACGCTCGGGCTTTTCATTCTTTACATTATCAACACTGGCAACAGATGTAGCTGAAGATTTGAAATTCGATTGCGATCTAGCACGATCTCTGGTCGAAGGTACCATACTAGTCTTTAAATGACTGCTATCATCTCTAAACTTCTTGAATCCAGATTGAAACGATTTGCCCAAAGATCTCTTTCATACCTCTCTAGCTTCAAAATTAGCTTTTCTTTTCTCTTTACCAAGATCTTCAGCTTTACATGCTTGTTCAACAAGCACTATGAATTCTTTGATTTCCAAGATCCCAACTAGCAAACGACTATCTTCATTCAAGCCATCTTCAAATCTCTTATACATTATTGCTTCCGTAGATACGCATTCACAAGCATATTGACTCAGCCTTACAAATTCTCGCTCATATTTTGTGACAGACATTCTACCTTGTTTAAGCTCAAGAAACTCTTTGTGTTTCTAATCAATGAATCTCTGACTGATATATTTCTTTCAGAATTCAGCTTAGAAGAATCCCAAGTAACTCGTTCACTCGGAACCACGGATGTCAAAGTCTTCCACCAATGATACGTCGTATCTCTCAAAAGAGAAACAACACATTTTATACATTCCTCAGGACTCAAAAACAACTCATCAAACATTCTTATTATGTTCTCTAACCAGAACTCAGCTTTTTCAGCATCATCCTTTGTTGTAGCTCAGAACTCTTCAGCCCTATGTTTTCTAATCTTATCAACTGGTGGTCTACTCAACTGTGTCAGATTTACTGGTGGCATAACAGAAGTTTGAGGAGGATTAACCGGGGGTGGAGGTTGTTGTACAGTCGGATTGGTTCTAATGTATTGGGTGAATCAATCATTCATCATCTGATAGAAGGCTTGATTAGCCTCACCATCACGACTACTTATAGCCGATCGAGAATCAGCTTGCACCGTCCCTTGAGCGGGAGTAGGCGTATTGCTTTCAACATCGTCTGTTAAAGCTCTATCAGGATCCATTGCTATATAAAAGCACATTTCAATGTCAAGATTCATCACACAATCACAGTTCATATTTATGGCATGTATATCTAGAATCATATACGCTATGGTAGTTCTAGAACCTTCTAAACCATAACTCTGATACCAACAAAATGTAACAACCCTAGCCCGAAATCGTCGCCGAAATAGGTTAAAAGGCATTACCGGACTCACAACTCAAATTATCTCATTACTAAAAGAAGTCATTTATTCACATTCAATACTCACATATAATTGAGTACACAGTGCTTAAACATGCATTCAGGACCAAATTGATAACATAAAAAAATTTCAGAACTTAGAAAGATTTTACAAATGACACGCCCATGTGTGCTATGGCCGTGTGATATTTAGCTAGCTACTAACTTGAGCCCACGGCCATATGACACGCCCATGTGTCTTAACCGTGTGATCTTAAGAGGTTACTACTTAGCATACACGGCCACAAGGCATGCCCGTGGTCCTTGACCATGTGGCACAATGCAGCCTTGAATTAAGCCAACTTGCCACCCCTTTTTGGGTTATTCCTACAAGCATTAGAAACAAGCATATATGCTTAACCAATTCAACCAATTTTTATGCCAAAATACATATCATTCCAGCCATAACAATATCAACCAATTATCTACTCAAAAACCTTACAAATTCATGCCAAACCTAAGATAAGATCATACCAAAACATTTCCTTCCATACATCATCCAAACTCATACTAAACTTACTGAAAATTACCAATACTTACCCTTTCTTTTGTCCAACTAAAACATATCACATTTGTACATTAACGTCACATATCATAATTCATTATCAACTATAAGTTTAAACACCAACTAGCCAAATCACATGGCTAAAAATATATACATCACAAAGCATAATCCCATGATTACTAGTCTATACATGCCATACTTCAAAATATACATTTTCAAAGTACCAAAATGAGGTTCGATAGTGTGGTGACGATCCTTTATGATCCCCGACCTCACAATAGCTTCGATATCCATAAAACAATGCAAACATACACAAAGTAAGCTTTCTAAAAGCTTAGTAAGATCGTACTAAAATCATCAACTATATATAAAACATAGCATATCAACTCATAGGTATTTACATATTTTCAATCCATATCACCATATCAATTCCATGAACTTAACACATATAATCTCATCTACCACTTAGGTATCATACATACCTGAAGCTTTCTGTACTTCTTCACTTACCTACTCACATTTCATTAAACATTAGAAGACTTTCAGTCGATCATTCGTACTTTAAACATCCGCACACTTAGTGCCTTATATAGACGAAGCTATTCCAACTCGCACACTTAGTGCCATTTGTAGCTGAAGCTAAATTAAACCGCACACTTAGTGCTAAGCATAGTCAAATATCATCGTACTCAAACTGTAATCAAATATCTATATAATTTATGCATTGTTTCGCATTAAGACATAACTTTAACATCATTTATCACGTACGAACTTACCTCGTATTCAGAATTGTTGATTTGAATTGTCTACTCAATAACCTTCGACTTCCCTCGATCTAAATCCGAGTTCCTCCTTTCTTGATCTATATGTATTCAAAATTAACCCTTTTATTCACCCAATAATTCAATTCAATCCATAAACACATATTTAGGGCATTTTGCAAACTAGCCCTCACATTTTCACATTTCGACACTTTAGTCCCTATTTCACAAAATCACAAAATACACATAATTTGCATATACACAAGCTTAGACGAATTCTCCTAGTACTCATACTAATCCACACATTTCATTTATTTTACATTTTAGTCTCTCAAAATAACATTTTTACAATTTAGCCCAAATTACTCAAATTCATCAAAAATCCAAAGACAAAACATTGTAAACCTAACATCAAGCTTTTATATTTCACCATTTAACAACACAAAAATCATGAATTCATCCATGGCATATTTCAAATTCATCATCAAAATCAGAAATTGAGTCATGGGCTTGATAGTAGACGAAGCAACGATTACAAATATGTAGAAATTATTAAAAATCGAAACAAAAACATACCTTAATCAAGTTAAACCATAGCCGAACCCTAGCAAGCTTTTATTCTTTATTTTTCCTTTGATTTTCGGCAATGATGGTGAATATAACTCCAAATTTTTGTTTTTGTTTTATTATTATAACATTTATATTCATTTTACTATTTTAGCCTTGTTATTTTCCTTAGAATTCCACTATCTAATGTCCAACCATGTCCATACATTAATTCAATGGTCTATTTACAACATAAGGACCTCACATTTAATAAGACACATCAAATAAGCACTTTAACAAACAGCAGGCATCTTTTACATTTTACGCAAGTAGGTCATTTTATCAAATTAAGTACACAAACAATTAAATTTTTAGACGAAACTTTCACACATGCTAATTCACATATAATAATCACGAAAAATAATATTTAAACATTTCTCTAACTCAAATTTGTGGTCTTGAAACCACTGTTTCGACTAGGATCAAAATCGGACTATTTCACAACATGTTTGGTTTCATCATGTGAATATATTAATATGACATCTATGAACACAACAACAAATTGATCTAGGTACTGTCTAAATATACGAAACATCAGGTCCATAAAGATAGTAGGTGCATTAGGCAATCCGAAAGGCATAACTAAGAATTCAAACTGGTTGTACCTCATTCTGAATACTATTTTCGGAATGTCTGAGTCTTTCACTCGCAACTAATAATAGCTTGATCTCAAATCTATCTTCGAAAATATAGTAGCTCATTTCAATTGATCAAACAAATCATATTCCGGGCAAAAGGGTTTTTACTCTTGATAGTCACCTTGTTCAACTGACGATAATCTATGCACAAACAGAACTGGTGCACCCCATGTGAAAAAGTTAGTCTTGCAAATCCTCTATCGGTCAACTCTTGCAACTGAGACTTTAATTCTTTTAGTTCTATGGAGCCATTCTATACGGAGCTATCAAAATCAGAGTAGTTCTCGGTACTAACTCAATGCCAAATTCAACTTCTCGTATCGGATGTAATCCTGAAAGTTCTTCAGGAAACACATTAGGGAATTCACAGACAATATGCACTGATTCAACTCTCTTTTCTGACACTTTCGAATCAATCACATAGGCAAAGTAAGCTTCACAACCTTTTCTCACAATATTCAGAGCTTTCATTGACGAAATCACAGCCGGTAACCCATTCAAATCACTGGATTCAATTTGAACTATTTCATCATTCTTACATCTCAAATCAATAGTTTTCCGTTTGCAATTCACAATAGCATCATGCAAAGTTAACCAATCCATACCTAGAATTATATCAAACTCGTCAAAGGGCAATAACATTAGATCAGCCGGAAAAAAAATGTCTCGAAACATTAACGGACAATTCTTACACACTTTATCAACCAAAACACATCTACCTAGGGGGTTCAATACTTTAATTACGAATTTAGTAGACTCTACAGGCAAAGTCTTACTATTCACTAAATTCATGCATATATAAGAATGCGTTGATCCAGGATCTATCAAAGCAATCATAGAAGTATCATAAAGTGTGAAAGTACCAGTTATAACATCTGGAGATGAAGCTTTTTCACAAGCTCAGATGGCATAGGCTCTAGCAGGTGCTCTAGCCTCGGATCGAACAGCAGTTTCTTTAGTCCCTCTTTGACTACCACTCACATTTCTCGTATTTCTGGGAGGTCTACCATGAGATGTATTGCTACTTGGCCTTGAATTTTGTATAATTTCTTGCTCAACAGATTCGGGGCAATCACGAATGAAATAGTCTAATGATCCATATTTGAAACAAGCCTGATCATACAATCTATATTTGCTGGGATGTCTTTTACCATAGTGTTTACACTCGGGTCGATCAGATCGAACATTTCTAACACTGGCAATAGATGTAGCTGGAGCTCTGAAGCTCGAATGTGATCCTGCACGATCTCTACTCGAATGTCCCATATTAGCCTTTGAACAGCTATAATCATCTCGAAACTTCTTTGATGCAGATTGAAATGACTTACTCAATGATCTCTTTCGCACGTCTCTAGCTTCTGAATCAACTTTTGTTTTCTGTTTTTTGAGTTCTTTAGCTTTTTAGGCTCGTTCAACAAGAACAATGAATTATTTTATCTCAAGAATCCCAACTAACAAACGAATATCTTCATTCAGACCGTCTTTAAATCTTTTGCACATTATTGCCTTAGAAGATACACATTCTTGAGCATACTGACTCAGACTTGTAAATTCTCGCTCGTATTTTGTAACAGACATATGGCCTTGTTTAAGCTCAAGAAACTCTTTGCGTTTCTGGTCGATAAATCTTTGACTGATGTATTTCTTTTGGAATTCAACTTGGAAGAAATCCCAGGTGACTCGCTCTCTTGGAACCACCGATATCAAAGTTTTCCACCAGTGATAAGTCGAATCTCTCAGAAGTGAAACGACACATTTAATGCATTCATCCGAATTCAAAGATAATTCATCGAACATTGGTATCGTGTTCTCTAACCAGAACTCGGCTCTCTCCGTATCATCACTAGTTGTAGCACAGAATTCTTCAGCTCCATATTTTCTAATCTTATCAACCAGAGGCTTATTTAACTGAGTCAGATTAGCTTGTGGCATAACAGTGACTTGAGGAGGATTAGTCGGGGTTAGGGGTTGTTCAACAGCTGGATTAGTTCTAATGTACTAACTGAACCAATCATTCATCATTTGATAGAAGGCTTGTCTACCCTCTCCATCATGGCTACTTGTAGCCGGTCTAGAGTCGGATGGTGTTGTCCCTTACGTAGGAGCAGGCGTATTACTTTCGACATCGTCAGCTACGGCTTGTCCAGGATCCATTTGCTATATAAAAACACATTTCCATTGTCAGGATTCATCACACTATTGCAATTCATAAATATGGCATGTATAGCTAGACTCACATATGCTATGTTAGTCCTAGAATCGACTAAATCGTAGCTCTGATACCAACTAAATGTAACACACCTAACCTGTATTCGTCACAAGACTAGGGTTATTGGTGTTACCTGACAATCGAAATATTTTACGAATAATAAATCATACATCACCATATCATAGCAATTCTTACAGAAATAGTCCCTTTAGAAGGTTTACGAAACCTTAAACATGCTTTTGAAAGCAGTCGGGACTAAACCAAATTCATACAAAATTTTTCAAAACTTTAACAATTGTCAAAGTTACAGAGGTCACACGCCCGTGTGAACAAGCCGTATGCCTCACACGGCATTAGACACGCCTGTGTGTCTAGACCGTGTCAAATTAGAGCATACATACTAACTTAATCACACGGCCACAAGACATGCCCGTGTGTCTTGTCCATGGTCGAAACTGACTTGGGTCACATGGCTAGCCACACACCTATGTGCCTTGGCCGTGCTCAAGATTGACTTAAAATTATAGGGTACCCCAGGGGACATATGGCCGTACAACATGACCTTGTATTGCACACGGCTGACACAAACGCCCGTTTCTCTGCCCATGTGGACAAAAATAAGCCATTTGAAAAGCCAATTTTTCACCTAATTTAGGGCAAACCTACAAGCATCAAACCAAGCACATTTGCACTATAATTTAAGCCAATTTCAATTCCAAAACTTACATCATTCACGCCATATTATTGACAACAAATTCATGCTTGTATCACATACCAAAACATGTCATCCCATAAGTCAAAATCATACCAAAACATATGATTGCATAATATTTAATCATATAATCAAATCTCAAGCCAAAACCTTATCAAATTTCATACTGGGCACATTCCAAAAACTTACTAAATTGACCAACTCTCTTGGCCATCCAAAACACTTCACATAGATAACATTACGTCACATAATTCATACCAAAAACTCATTTATAAACACAACCAAAACCAAGCCAAATCACATGGCTAGATATATACACTTCACAACACATATTCAACTACTTCTAGCCTATACATGCCATACTCTCATATTTACACTTTCAAAATGTACCAAAATAGAGTTGGATAGGGTGGTAATGATCCTCGACGATCCCCAAGCTTCCGATAGCTACGAAATCTATAAAACAATGGAAACACACACAAAATAAGCTTTCAAAAGCTTAGTAAGCCATAAAAAAATAAACTTAACGCTTTAAACATAAAAGCATCATCAAATTAGATATACTTCATGGCCAAATACTATCATAAACCTCAATGTTCATACACATTTCACATATTTCAAATTATTTAGCACATATAGCATATTTTCTCATGCTTTTATCGCATATCAACATTTGTTCACTAAAGTACATATACTTACCTTTTAAACATCAAATATGATACTCATTTCAAACTTACTTGAATCGGATACATGTTCACATAATAATTCATTTTCTTAGAATGCCCGTTGAACCGTTTGGAATCATAAAGATACTCAGATAGCTCAGAAAGCTCTTACAATGCCAATGTCCTAGACGTGGTCTTACATGTAATAAAATATCGATGCCACTGTCCCAAACAAGGTCTTACACGAAATCAAATACGATGCCAAAGTCCCAGACATGGTCTTACACGTAAAACATAAGTCGATGCTAATGTCCCCGTACGAACCTTAGGAATAGTTAGGATACACATGTCATGACATAGGATCTGATATGTGTTATCGTGTAAGACCACATCTGGGACTTTGGCATCGTATTTGATTTCGTGTAAGACCTTGTTTGGGACAGTGGCATCGATATTTTCAGAAGTTAGAACTTTGTCGATACTTTATCGGATGTCTCATTTTCTCAACTCATATAGTCATTCATCACAATTTAATAGCATATAATCGATAGTAATTCAATTAAAAACACATTTATTTGTATATTGACTTACCTTGTACGGATATGAACATAAATAAATAGTTATTTGACAACTTTTGACTTTTCCCGATCTAATTTTGTTTTCTTTGGTTCTTAATCTATTTAAATTCAAATTGAATTATTTTATTCACCAAATCATTCAAATCAATCCAAAAACACATATTTAGGTCATTTTACAAATTAGCCCTTACAATTTCACATTTTTGCACTTTAGTCTCTAATCACAAAAATCAAAAAATATACAAAATTTCCATATATCATGTTAGGCTGAATTCTCATAGTATTCATCTAAGCCCATATGTTTCAATTATTTTTCATTTTAGTGCCTCAATTTACAAATCTTACAATTCAGTCCATTTTACTCAAATTCATCAAAAATTCAAAGAAAATATATGGTAACCCAAAACATATTTTTCATATACTATCATCAAACTTCACAAAGCTCACATTATCAACAATGGGATAACTCAAAATCATCAAAAATTTCAAAAATTCAAACATAGGCTTGATAGAACACTAAGCAACGATCACAAAAACGTAGAAATTATCAAAAACTGATCAAAACACATACCTTAATCTTTAAATTTCCTAGCCAAACCCTAACTCAATCTTTTTCTTTCTTATTTCTTTGATTTTTGGTGCAAAATGGATGATAATGGCCTTTATTTTCATGTTGGTTTAATTAAAATAACTTAAATTATTAAATACCAATTTTGCCCTTGATTATAACATATAAAACATTAATATACATGGCCATAAACGTCCATTTACTATAAAAATGGTCCAATTGCATCATAAGGACCTCACAATTAATAAGAAGAATCAATTAAGAACTTTAACAAGCAGCAGGCAACTTTTACATTTTATGCAATTAGGTCCTTTTAACAAATTGAGCACACAAATGATCAAATTTTCGTACGAATTTTTCACACATACTAATTCACATATAATAAGCAGAGAAAATAATATTTAAATATTTTTCTGACTCAAATTTATGGTCTCGAAACCACTATTTTAACTAGGGTCTAAACTGGACTGTTACATTATGTTTGGCTTGTAAATGTGTTATTATGGTTGATGAACTTTTAGCTTTTTGATGCCTTGATGGTTAATGTTGAAATGGTTAAGTGATGATATTTTTTGAATTAATAATTTGGTATGTTTGAGTGTGGTTTGGCATATGGTTATTATGGTATGATTTGGTATGAAAATAGGTAGTTATGTATGGTTGATTCATGGATAGTATATTTATGTTTAGGTTGATTTGATGATTTGTGGTTGAGGTGCCTTTTGGCATATTGGTTGTATGGATAGATACCATATTGAATTAGACCTATTATGCATGTTTTAGGTATGTTTTTAAAGCTTGATTGTATTTGCAAATGGCTTGTAAGTGTGAGCTTGAATTGGGTGAAAGAAATGGCTTGAAATTGCCCTATTTCTTGTCTACATGGCCTAAGACATGAGCGTGTGTCTTAGTTGTATGTGACACACGGCCATGCAACACGGTCGTGTGTCCACTATAGGTTTTAAAGGGTTGTAAGTCAAGTAGTTACACGGCCTAGCACACGGTCTGGCACAGGGCGTGTGAGGCCATTTCAAGAGTTACACAGCTTGGCACACGGGGACCACTAGGAATTAATTCACACACTTGATCACTTGGCTATTTTACTCATTGTGTCATAAAATAGCACGAACAATAAATAATTTATAGGGCATAACACTCTAAGTTGACTCGTGCATGTATTCTGTGTATTCGAGATGTCTCTACAAAAAGTGATCAAACTACGAATCTAAAACTAGGAAAATTTAGTATGATGATTATGTTGTGATATGAATGTTTGATGAGTTTGCATGAATAGTTAGTGTGAAAGCTGACAAGTTTCAATTTGTGATATGAACCTTGAAGTTAAAGTATGGTTGAATGAGTATGTTTGCAAACACATGCTAAGATATGTGTGTTAGTGGGGTTATAATGACGAATCAAAGTAATGAGTCTAAAAGGGTGTCAATGCTTGAAAAGTCTATCAAGTGAGTCTATGTTTGTTCACCACGGTTGAGTCTAAAGGGGTCCGTCAGGACTAAAAACATGATCTCTAATATGAATCTCTGAAAGGAAAGTCTATGGCCATGGCATAATATTGTGTAAGATTATAGTTGGGCTATGGCATCATTTGGAAAAGAACTAAAGGAAGGTGATTACCCAAATGGGGGTCCTCTACATGACCCAGGACAATGAGGGGAAAACCTCACGAAATGTGAGTCTAGGCAAATCTCTATTGTAAACATGCCAGAAAAAGAAAGTCTTTATGGTGAATCCTTTGTGGAGATATACTAAAAAGGAAGCCTTTTTGGTTATCTACGAAAAAAAACCTTTGTGGCGTACTCTAAATAATGTCCTTTGTGGCAACCATCCGAAGGAAATGCCTCTGTGGCAAACCTTGAGGGAAAGAAATGGCATTCACGGAAAACTCTGAAGGGATGATAGTTGTAATGAACTCATAAGGAAAAGCCCCTGTGGCGTATCATGTTACACCTTTAATGAGATATTTACTTAGCTTCCTTTGTGGTGAGTTTCGTATGAAATGTTATGGTGTATCCTGCATAATCTTAAAACAAGAACAGAGAAACTAGAATGCGCCAAAGCATGTGGCAAATTCAAAGTATGGGTTAATTATACTTGAAGAACAAATCTGAGTTATGGCTTTGTTTGGTAAATTGAATAAGATTATATGTTTGTAATTATTAGAAGAAAAAGGAGTATTCTCTAGAAAGGATCAAATATATAATTAAATAATGTATCTTCCATCTATGTAAAAAATCATTCATGGATTTTGAAGAATCGATGGCTTGGAGTATGTATGTAAGAATAACAGTATTTTGTCTGTATGGGCCTCTAGAATGGGTATGGTTAAGGAATTACAAAAGTGCAAAGTGAAGAACGTGAGTAACATATTGAAGATGTGGAAAGTAGGCATGACTTTAGAGTTAGGTTTAACATCTATGGTACAAAAAATGACATTCTGAGAAGGTATTCACTAGAGACAAGTTGAACAACAAAGAACAAAGAGATGGCTAATTGAATTACCATATGCAAAATACAAAAATGATTCAAGTAAATGCTTGGTTATCTCACTAAGTTCTCATGAACTTACCCTTGTGTTTTATGTCATAGGTAAGTTTATTTTGGTCTACGCCAAGAGGGACAACATCAGGGCTACGCTAAAGAAATGGTAGGGTGGGCTATTATGCATACATAACGTGTTGGTAGCATAAATGTAGTTAGAAGTATTCCTTAAGATTTACACATAAGATACTATAATTAAGCTTTGAAGTTAGCTTAAAAGTCTTTGTAATGGAAATTCTTATATGATGATAGTAATTGTCCAATGTATATTCAATTGAAACTTTGGTTAGGAGATTATTTAATTAGTTTGTAATAGTTATGAAAATAATATATGAATATTTAAGCATAAGTCTGTATTTGTGTTGTAACACTCGAGGTCTGGATCCAGTGAATCAGGTCGGGTTGAGGGCGTTACATTAATCATGTTTATCATGATGTCATGGTGTTTTTCAGCCATGATCTTACTCATTTCTGTCATGATGCCTTAGCATCTTTTAGCTATGTTCTTACTCAATTTTATCATGATGCCATAGCATCTTTCAGCTATGGTCTTACTCATTCTTAGACGTATAGCCTTCGATCGACCCCATGGCATAGCCATGATCTTTCTTATATTCTCTTCCCATCATATTCCTTTCATTCCTCCAATTCACTATTCCTAACATTGATGCTCGGACACCGTAGTGTCCCCTCTGTAAGGCCCAGAGCTTCACACATCAATGCTTTCACTCGGCAATACCGTATGACGGTATTTAACAGAATTATCCCTTTTCTCATTCCTAACTTGTTCTAACACTTTTTTCACACTACCACCATTCATATGCATCTCATGCATTTTATTTGATAGATTATAATGAATTATGCCAACGGAACTAAAATTGAAGATACTCATATACCTATATGCTCTTAAACATTCTTAGCCTTTCTAGGGTTAGAGTGTAGAAACTCACCTATGCTTCTTCGCCTTTCCTACTTAGCTTTTTCACATGCCAGAGCTTCTATTCTCCTAGTAGCTGAGCAAGATAATCAATTCATGGGTTAAACTTGGTAATCCCAATTTAAAACTTAATTTTTCTAAAAACATGCAGAATCCTTAAAATAGTTTCAGGAAACTCTTAACTTTATTTGTAACAGCCCGTTTTTGAGTTAAATCGGAACAATGGTTTTGGGACCACAAATCTGAAGTCAAAATATTTATTTATTATTTTATTAAAGTTTACAACATGATAGAATTATTTTGTGAAAGTTTCATAAAGAAATTTACCGTTTAAATGCTCAATTTGTGAAAAATGACTAAATCGCGTAAAGTGTAAAAGTGTTGTTCTATTAGTTAAAGGTATCAAATGCCTATGAAATTGAATATTGAAAGGCCTTATGTAGTAAATATACCATTTTAATTATGAGTGGACAATTATGGCTATATATTAAGTGATCTTTTATTTTTTAAATAAGGTTAATATGGTAATTTTTAAAATAACTTAAGTAAAATAACTAAAAAAAACAAAGCCATCATCTTTGTTTGTCCATATTTGACCAAAAATTAACCTTGAAAACTCCATGGAAAGGGTTTGAAGCTTTTATCCATAATAATCCATGTATGTAAGTGTTTCCTTGCTTGTTTTCAATGATTTTTACGTTTTTAAGATCGTTGCTTCGTATTCTAGCTAGCCTGTACCTTAGATTTTGAATTTGTTAAAGATTTAACATGTTTCCATTGTTGAATACTTAAGTAATTTGATGGCTGATGATGGATTTTGAATAGTTGTTGATAGTTAAACTAGTTTTGTAAAGTGATTTTTGACAAAAATGTCAAAAAGGGATTAATTTGTGACATGTGCAAATTTTGTGGTTGAAATGTGAAATAAATGAAAGTTTTGGGCTACTAGGGACATATATGTAATTTGGCCAAGCATGGGTTTTGTTGAATTATGTGAATTTTGTGTATTTGTGAAATAGGGACTAAATTGATTAAATACGAAAGTTTAGGGGCTAATGTGTAAATAAGCCTAAATGTATATTTTGGACTAAATTGAATAAATAAGTTAATTTTGATTTCATTTAGATCAAGAAAGAAAGAATTCAAATTTAAATCTGGGGAAAAGCAAGGTTATTGAGTAGTCGACCCGATCCGTCAATTCCTAATACGAGG
This sequence comes from Gossypium longicalyx, assembly GCA_025698465.1. Taxonomy (NCBI): domain Eukaryota; kingdom Viridiplantae; phylum Streptophyta; class Magnoliopsida; order Malvales; family Malvaceae; genus Gossypium; species Gossypium longicalyx. The sequence goes on along the minus strand of CM046997.1, from coordinate 70,874,433 downwards.
TAAGTTCGTATTGTAACATCTTGAATTAGGGTCTAGTCAGAATAGTGATTTTGAGACCACAAATTTGAAATAGAAATAATTTTTTTATGATTGTTTGATGATCCATGATATGATTGCATGTTTGTGTGAAATTTTCATTAAGAAATTCTATGCTTAAGATGTCCAATTTGACTTTTGGGACTAAATTGAATAAGTTGTAAAACTTGTATTCTAGAAGTTTCAAGCATGAAATTGCATTAGATTATTAATTAGAGGTCCTTAAATAGCATGAAAGGCCTTAAGGGCATATTGGTCATTTGGTTAAAAGAATAAAAAGGGAAAAATAAGCAAAAATCTTATCTATCTTCTCCCACCTTAGCCAAAATTTGCAAGGGCGGCTCTATAGCTAGGGTTTTCGACTTTTCAAGCTTGATTGTAAGTGCTCCCAAGCCTAGTTTTTAATGTTGTTTATATTTTTGAAGTTGTCATCAACCGATCTAGCTATTTCTACCATTATTTGGAGTTAGGGTTCATATTAAAAAACTTACCCATGTGTGACATGCATGTATTTTGATGTTTAATGGAGAAATATGAATGTTTGATGTCTGATAAACATCTTTTACTAAGTGATTTTTTGTGAAAACACCTGAAAAGGACTTATTTGTAAAAGATAAAGAAATGGGTAGTAGAAATGTGGTTTAATGAGAAATATCGGTTGATATAAGTTAGAATATGAATCGACTAGGCTTGGGTAACAAAGAAAATGCATGCATTTCATTTTACGAGCCTAAGGACTAAAGTGTAAATAAGTGAAAAGTTAGGGGTAAAAAGGTAATTTTACCAAAGTATGTGTTATGGATCTATATGAGCAATGTGTGAATCAAACAAGTTAAATTTGGCATTATAGATACAGGAAAACGTTATTCGAGTCTTGATCGGGGGAAAAATAAGGTTTTTGAGGATTAGGCTCATTTCTATCATTTTGTACCGAGGTAAGTTCATTTGAAAATATTGCAACATGTAGCACACTTTATATGCTTTAATATTGCATGTTTGGTAAGTACATACATATTTAATATGATGTTGTATCATGTATCCATTGCCTAAATTTTATCATGAATTATGCTTTGATCATTCCATGAATATATGATTGGTGCTATGAGCATTGAAATCGACGTTACAAGCAAGTTCTATAGAAATGTGGTATCGAAGAATCATGTTTGAACTTTAGGAATAGTTAGGATACACATGACATGTCACTAGGAACTATGTGATCTGAACTCATTGAGTTGTTGTCTGAGTTCATGATATTTGTGACATCTGAACCCATTGAGTTGTGGTCTAAGTTCATGATGTATGTGACACATGTTTTGGCATCGAGTACTAGTCTCATATATTCTACCGATGGCTGGGTGGTCTGGCATGTGTTGCGGATACCTGACAGCCTATGTGAGAGACCCGTGAGTAGCTCAAAAGCGAGCCACATGTGATATAAGACATGAGGTAGCGTTGGCTACACATAAGGCACTTAGGTGCGAGATTCTGATGTATCTGATAGTATTTCGAGTGTTCAACGGGAAGTTCTAAAGGAAGTTTAATGAGAAATCTTGATAAATATGTCAAAGACGACAGAGTAAGTTATGATGTGCAAGTGGGCACAGGTATGTACATCGAACTCATAAAATGACATGGGATATGATGAACTTATGGTGAGAATGTGTATATATATATGAAGAATGAGTTTATAAGATTTGATAAAATGCAAGATTACGTTCATTATGTTTAATGTATGGTTAATGCTTGTTTAAGTTGCATTTTATTTGCATGTGAGCTTACTAAGCTTCAACGCTTACCCCTTTTCCTTTCCATTTCTTATAGTGTCGCCAAGCTAGCTCGAGGATTGAAGGACGTCGGAGACTCGATCAAACTACTAATTGAATACTTGGGTATAGTTAGTCTCATCATTTTCAGTGTTACATGTATAGGGACTTGGTCTTTTTTTGTTATGTGTCATATTGATTAGCCAAATGTGTTGGCTCATGAAAGTATTGTGATTATTTTGTATATGGTCATGAGAGGTGGCTCATATTGATTTTTTGGGTTGTAACCCTAATTATTGGTGCATGCATACAAATGTGCTTATGCCTTAATATGGTTATGTTTGCTTATGGTTAATGAGTGTGGTGGATTGCATGTATGTTTGGTGTATGAAATATGATTGATATGCATGAAAATAAAGGTAATTCAAGTGTGTAACTTCGAAGTAGGTTAGTAAAGATGATGGATAAATATGAAATTGGTGTGGAATGCCATATGAAAGCATGATAGTTTGAATAGGTACTATGTTGACATTACCAAGTCATAATTTAACCATGAATATGAATGCTTGAGTATTCAAATGTGCCATGTTGCATGCCATGAAGTGAGTGTAACTATGTGAGTGCTTAAGGGTGGCAAATGGCTTGGAAAATAGCCTAGAAATTGTCCACACGGTTAGACACACGAGCATGTGTCTTGGCCGTGTGTGACACGCAGTCTACCCTATAAGTGTGTGATCCAATCGTGTGTCCTTTACACCCTAATTATGTAAAATAGAATGCCCAGTAGTAAACACACAGGTTAAGACACGACCGTGTGTCTCAGCCGTGTGAAGGACACGGCCTTAGGACATGGGCGTGTGCTCGGGCCGTTTGAAGTGTGCACTTAATTTTTGGAATTTAATTCACCACACAGCCTAAGCACGCGGGCTTGTGACTTGGCCATGTGACCTTATTTGGTTGAAGACATGGGCTGAGGACATGGGCGTGTCCCAAGCCACACGGGCGTGTGTGACCACACGACCTAACCACACGGGTGTGTGACTCTCCAAATCAAGAAAATTTTCTAAGTCTTTTAATTATTTTCAAAGTTCTCGGTTTAGTCCCAAATAGCCTTTAATGTATGTTTTAGGCCTCGTAAGCCCGTAATAGGGATGAAATGCATATGGATGAATGGTTCTGAATTGGACGAAAATTTTATGGCCTTGTTTTGTATGATTGGATATGTTTAAGTCTGGTAATGCCTCGAACCCTGTCCCGGCTTTGGATACGAGCAAGGGGTGTTACATTTATTGGTATCAGAGCTACACTTTACTCGGTTCTTGGATATGTAGCATGTGTTTGAGTCTAGCTATACATGTCATACATAAATTGTGATAGTGTGACGACTCTTGACGATTTAAAACTGTGTTTTTCATATAGAAATGGATCTCGACAGAGCAGTGGCGGATGATGTTGAAAGTAACACGCCTGCTCCTACTGAAGGAGCAGTACCATCTGATAGTACACCCACAACTGTTAGTAAAGGAGAAGGAGGTAGAGAAGCCTTTCTCCATATGATGGATGTTTGGTACACTGAGTTCATTTGAACGAACCCGAATGCTCAACCTCCTCCACCCTCTCCAAATCCCTAACCCGTACCCCAAGTGCCCTAAGGTATGGATTTTATGAGATTCCATAGAACCCCAGTTGATAAGATTTAAAAGTAAGGAGCCGAGGAATTTAGGGCCAGTGCTAATGTGACCCCGAGAAAACAGAATTTTGGCTTGAGATTTCTATTCGAGTATTCGATGAACTGTCGTGCACATGTAACATCTCAAATTAGGGCCAAGTCAAAATAGTGGTTTCGAGACCACAAATCTGAGATAGAAATAATTATTATATTATTTTTATGAGGTCTATAGTATGAATGCATGCTTAAGTGAAAGTTTTATGAAGAAATTCTACACATAAAATGTCTAATTGAACTTTAGGGACTAGACTGAATAAGATGCAAAACTTGCATTCTAGAAGCTTTAAGCATGAAATTGCTTTAGATTATGAACTAGAGGGTCCTAATTAGCAATTTGACCATTTTTTATAATTTTGGACAAAAATGGGCATGCAGGAAAAAATTGAAAGAAAAACCCCAAGGGTATTTTGGTCATTTGGTAATTAAAAGAATAAAAAGGGAAAATCAAAGCAAAAATGTGTCCATTTTCTCCATGTGCTAGCCAAATTTCTCAATAGCCATATCTAGGGTTTTGTTCAACATTTCCAAACTTGATTGTAAGTGCTCCCTAGCCCCGTTTTTAATGTTCTTTGTATTTTTAAAGCCTTTGAAGCATGATCTACCCATTGCTAGCTATATTTTGAGCTAGGGTTCATGTGTGAAATTTGAACCATGTGTGACATGCATGTATTTTGTTGATTAATAGAGGAATATGAATGTTTGATGCATGATAAACATCTTTTACTAGGTGATTTTTAATGAAAACACCTAAAAAAGGGATTTGTTTGTAAAAGTGTAAAAGTGGATAGTAATAATGTAAAATAAAGAAAAATGTGGGCTAATATGAGCATAGTATAGGTTCGGCTAGGCTTGGGTAACAAAGAAAATGCATTCATTTCATTTTACGAGCCTAGGGAGTAAATCGTAAATAAGTGGAAAGATAAGGGTAAAAAGGTAATTTTAGCAAAGTATGAATTATGGGTCAATTTGAGTAATGTGATTAACAAACAATTTAAATTTGGCATTATAGATCGAGAAAAATGTGAACCGGGTATTCATCAAGGGAAGAATAAAGTATATGACAATTAGGTTTGATTACCATCATTTTTGTACCGAGGTAAGTGCATATGCAAATAATGTGGTGTTGTAGCATGTTTTCAATGTTTTGATATTATGTGATAAATGTTTTATTGTTATTATGAGTTATATGCTTATTGATTGCTATGAAAGCATAAAATATATTATGGTCATTACATACGATATCACGAGCAAATACGACAAATTATGCCTTGTGCAAGTGAGGAAAAATCCCATTTGAGCCTTAGGAATAGTCTAGGATACAAGTGTGATGTCACTAGGAATTAAGAAGTCTGAACTTATTGAGTGGTCCGGGTTCGTGATATATGTGGTAATGGATGCAAGCATCCGAGCTCATTGAGTGGTCCGAGTTCATAATGGATGTTATTCATGTGATTGAGTTCCGGGCAATGGTCTTGTGTGTCATACCGGTGGCTAGGTAATCCTTGAGTGGTCAGATACCTGACAGCTTTTGTTAGCAGCCCGTGTAGTTACACTTTGATCGATAGCTTCTATAAGCAAGCCCGTGAGTAGTTCATTTGTGAGCGTTGCATGATATGAGGTAGCTTTGGCTACATATGTTTATGTGGCACTTGTGTGCAATTTTTCCTGTATCCAATAGTATTCCGAGTGTTCAACGGGTATTATTATGAATGACGAGATGAAAGTCCCAAGATGGGCATGGTAATGAAGGTAAAGTTATTTGATATGCTACGGATATGTACAGGTACGTACGTTATAATCATGGGTGGTGCCTTGTTAAAGGATGATATGTGACGAGAAAGTATATTCATATATATACATATATATATATGAACATTTGATAAATGAGTTAGAATGCCTGAATAATGAATAATTTTGACGGTTATGATATTTTGTCTTGCATGATTATGGTTTAATATTATTGTATATTATTTGCATGTAGACTTACTAAGCTTAAATACTTACTCCCCTCTCTTTTCCATCCCTTGTAGTTTCGCCAAGTTAGCTTAGGGATCGGAAGCATTCAGAGTATTCGATCACACTATCAAAAGATTATTATGTGTAGTGAAATTGTTATTTTGAGTATGGCATGTATAGGGGATTTGGTCATTTTGTTGTATGTGTCATCCTATTTGGCCAAATTGTGAAGGCCTATGATGTCAATGATTCATTTTGTAATAGCCATGTTATATGACTCATGATTGATTTTTGGGTTGTAATATCTAATTGTTCATGCATGCATGTGTTGATGCCTTGATGATGTGCTATGTGGTTGTGTGATGGATATTTGATGAGATATTATCTAGATGACGTGGAATATGATTGCTTGGTGGATGTATGAAGATGTATTAATTAAATACTAGGAGATAAGGAATGGTTTAATAACCTAAGATGACAATAGATATATATGTGCAACTTGGAATTTTGATAACTAAGTTGAGTTGCATGTAGTTTGTATAAAATGCTTCCAAATGGTGTGATCAAGGGAATGTGCAATAAGATGATATAATAAAGATGTGAAAGTGCTATAGTGTTGAATATTTAGTGTATAAGTATGTCTTGTTGCATGCTATGAATTATGCTTTAAGTGCATGAGTGATTAAGGGTGGCGATTGGCTTGGAAAATAGCCTACAAATTGTCCACACAGCTAGACACACAGGCAAGTATCTAGGCCATGTGTGACACACGGTCTACCCCACGGACGTATTGAATGGTCGTATGTCCCCTGTACTGTAACGCCCCTAAAATCTCGAAACCAAAAAATCCTAAAATCCTGAAATTTCTTTTTCGGTTCTGATAAAAAAAATGTGTGCTAGGTATTTTCGGTTAAGTAGGTAATAGTAGGTCTTGGATAAGGTTTGAATTTAAACTTAGGGGAAAAGGAAATTATGTGTTAATAATTATTAAGGAACCCTGATGGCAAGTAGTTGGGCTTTTAAATAAAAATAGGGGAAAATGGCATCAAAAAGCCTTATGGAGGAGTGGCAAAGTGACGCCACTTAGGGAGTAGGGAGGTGGCGTTAGTAGCTAGCAGGGAGATCCAAGGTTCGAATTCTAGCTTAGTTTTTTTAGAAGTTTAATTTTGGCCTTCTAGAAGGTTAGAAGTGGCATGAAAATGGACTCCAATAGAAGTGTTCAATAGAGAAAATTAAGGAAAAGATCAAGGGGTTATCAGGGAGAAAACAAGGAGATGAGAAGGGAGAAGTGATGGAGCCGAATTGGGAATTGGGCATGGAAAATTTGGCTATAAGGGCTATAAATAGGGGCTGAATACAAGGTTGCTAGGCTACTACCGAAATTCTTCTTCACCTTGTTGCTAGAAACCGTTTTCTCTTCAAGATCCAAAAAGCCAAAAACTCTTTTGTTTTTCTTTCTTTTCTTTGTGCCGATTTCTATTCTTCTCAACACAATTTTCTTTGTTTCACTTACGCGATTTCTTTTTCTACTCTTCTTCTTTAATCTGTGTCAAATAAACCTTATTCACCACACTAAGTTTGAAAGTCGAATCTCCCAAAGGTAGAATACTCTTTGAACAAATCTAGTGTAAGTGTTTTACAATCACTTTTCTTTGCTAAGTGTTGATTATTGTCCCTCACTCTTTCTAATCAACTGTGGTAGGGAATTAGTATCAGATCTCTAATCTTAGCTCTCTGTCGGAATTGCCTTTAGGTGCTTGCGGTGTTGGTAAGCATTCCTCTCCCATTGGCTAAGGTGGCTGAATGTTCATAGTTAAGGTAAGGGGACTTATGTTGGATACGAGTCATCTATTATTTTGGCTTTAATAGTTAAGATTGGTGCAGATCTAGGAGTTGATCGTGGTTAGTGATTTAAGAAGGGGCTGTTATATTTATCGCGCAAGGTTGGTGACTAAAGGAATTGCAGCATGCTTGCTTACCAGGTGTGTACATACACTGCACACACAAGTAGATCGGCAAAATCCAAAAAGCCGAAATGCTGAAATGTCGAAAAGCTGAAAGTTTGGCTGCTGTAGTCTTGCGAGTACCCGAACACTCATGAGGAGGAAACCAATAGGTTACTTGAGGCCCACGGGCAATTTTGTGGACTTGGGTTGTGATTTAGCCATATGGATCGGAATGGGCTAAATGGGCCCGATGGGCTATTGGGCCCATAATAGGCAAAAACTGAATATTGATGCTATGTGATAGGAATTTGTATGTGAGCATGAATATGGAAGTGACTGGGCCTAACGGGCCATATGAATGTGATTTGGGCCTAATGGGCCATTTACAGGTGATTTGGGCCTAATGGGCCAAATACAGGTATGTGAATTTGGTTTGGCTTTGTAAAGGGTTTTGGGCCTAGAATATGATAACTACATAAAACTTAATAATTATTTGCGACCATGGACAAGTCATAGGTTAAAGTGTGGCAACGGGTATATGCATGTCAAGGATTGGATCTAAGGAGAGCTTGGTACTTAAGAGGTCTTAATGACCCACCTCCTCTTCTCTGGAATCCTACCTGGTGCATAGAATTTGTTCATCATAGCTCACGGGACTTGTTAACTGGCCAAGGTAAGTGAAAACTGTAATTAAGGGAAAATTACCGAAATTCCCCTAAGGGAGAAAATGACAAAAATACCCCTAAGTGTTGAATGTAAATGACATGCATACATATGATATTCTGCTTAAGTTGCATATGGGTTAGGAATTATGGAACAGAGGAAGTATATGAGAATCGCATGGTTGCTTGACAATCATGGATTCAACGGTGGCTTTTAAAGCCCAATATGTAAATGAAGGTAGTTCTGCAACCGGGCTACCCTTGGTGTGTCGTTTGGGTGGGTCGATATTTATATCCCCAAATAGTGTAACGGGGGACGGAGCTGGTGTGTAACGGATGGATAATTTGGATGGAATTGCGTTGCATGAATGATGAATGATGTTTTTTTTAATGCTTGTTTTCTTCGAGGATTGTACACACTGAGTTTGCAAAAACTCACCCCCTTTTTTATTTTATTTTTAGGTGATGCTCAGTAGAAGGTTCGATGTTTGGAGGGACTCTGGGTGGCCATCTAGCAAGATGATTTGGACTTGGGTTTTTTTTTAAGCATTTAAGTTTTTACTTCTTTTTAAGTATGTTCCAGACTAGATTGTAATAAGGTTTTCATTATGTTATTATTACTTGAATTATTATTTTCAATATAATTGCGAGAAGTTGAACCTGGATTTCTTAAATTATAGTATGTTTTCTACATTTCCGCAACTAAGTTTTTTTTAATCAAATGTTTTAAACAAGGCTTTCGTAACTGAAGGTGTTTTTTTTAAGTAAATTAGGGTTTCTTTTATTTTAAGAAGGGTTTTCAATGAAAACACAGTTTTCGCTAAAACACTTCAATGTGACACACCAGATTCAGCCATAGCGTCTAGGCCGGTTTGGGGTATTATATGCACCCTAATTTCGCAAATCAGTATGCTCAGTAGTAAACACACGGGCTAACACACGGGCGTGTGTCTTAACCGTGTGAGAGACACGGCCTACCCACATGGGCGTGTACTCACCGTATGAAGTCTGCACCATTTTATGAAAAAATCATTTATTTTTAATTGACCACACGATCTGGCCACATAGGCGTGTGATACGGTCGTGTGACCCTAAATTGGTGCTGACGTCATAGTTAGAGAGTTACATGGCTAGAGGACAAATTGGCTCTATATTGGGAAAATTTCTCAAGCTTTTCTAAAGTCCTCGATTTAGTCTCGAATCTTTTTCAATGGTTGTTTTGGGCCTCATAGGCCCATATTAGGGACAAATTGTGTATGTATGAATGAAGTTGTTTTAAAGAAAAATTTTATAGCCTGATTAATGCATGAATGTATGAGTACAAGTATGGTAGTGCCTCGTACCCTTTTCTTATGTCAGATACGGGTAAGGGGTACTACATTTAGTGGTATCAGAGCTATGGTTTAGTTGATTCTCAGACTAACCTGACATATTTGAGTCTAGCTATACATGCCATATGTATACATATAATGATAGTGTGGCGACTCCTGACAATGTTAAAATCTATTTTCATATAGCAAATAAATTCCGACAAAGCAGTGGTGGATGATGTAGAAAGTAACGTGCCTGCTCCAACTGAAGGAGTAGTGCCATCTAAGAGTAGACCCGAAACTGTCAGTAGAGGAGAAAAAGGCAGAGAAGCCTTTCTCCACATGATGAATGCATGGTATATAGAGTTCATCCAAATGAACCTGAATGCTCAACCACCCTCAAATCCTTAAGCCGCACCCATGATGCCTCAAAGTATGGATTTCATGAGATTTTCTAGAACACCTGTTGAAAAAATTCAGATGCAAGGTGCCGAGGAATTTAAGGCAAATGCCAATGATGACCCTGAGAGAGCGGAGTTCTGGTTAGAGAACTCGATGCGGGTATTTGATGAACTATCTTTGTAACGCCCCAAAATTCCCGAAACCCAAAAATCCTAAAATCCTGAATTTTCTTTTTTTCGGTTCTGATAAAAAAATGTGCTAGGTATTTTTGGTTAAGTAGGTGATAGCAGGTCTTGGCTAAGGTTTAAGTTCGAACTTATAGGAAAAGAAAATTATATGTTAATAATTAAAAGGACCTTGTTGGCAAGTAGTTGGGCTTTTAAATAAAGATTGGGGAAAGTGGCATCAAAAAGCCTTATAGTGGAGTGGCTAAGTGACGCCACTTAGAGTGTAGGGAGATGGCGTTAGTGGCTAGCAAGGACATCCAAGGTTTGAATCCTAGCTTAGTATTTTTAGAAGTTTAATTTTGGCCTTCTAGAAGATTGGAAGTGGCGTGAAGATAGACTCCAAAGGGAGTGTTCAGAAGAGAAATTTGAGGAAAGGATCAAGGGGTTATTTGGGAGAAAAACGAGGAAATGAGAAGGGGGAAGTGACGGAGCCGAATGGGGAATTGAGGGTCAGGAAATTCAGCTACAGGGGCTATAAATAGGTGCCGAATGCAAGGTTGCCAAGCTAATGCTGAAATCTCTCTCACTTTGTTATTGGAAACCCTTTTCTCTTTAAGATCTAAAAAGCCAAAAACCTTTGCTTCTTTTTTCTTTTCTTGTGCCAATTTACTATTCTTCCACAATTAAGGCCTTTGATTTATTGTTACTTTAGCTAAATTTTTTTCGATTTCCTTGGTGCCGAATAACAACTTTCTTACCATAAATATCGCAAGGGCAGAACACTTTCTTGGCCGAATACTCTTAGTGCCGACAATACTGCCTCCTTTCGGTCAATTCTAGTGTAAGTATTTACTCTCCCAGTCGGTTGTTGCTAAGTATCGAATATACAGACCCTCACTCCTTCTAATCGGTTTTGGGTAGGAATAGGTATCGAATCTCAATCTTTGGATCCCTGCCGATTTACTTTCAAGTAAGAAACTTTGGTAAGTACTTTTAACCTGAGTTGGTCGAATGTTCATAGTTAAAGTAAGGGGACTTGTGTTGGATACGAGTCACTAATTATCCTGGTTTTAATAGTTAAGATTGGTGCAGATCTAGGAGTTGATCGAGGTTAGTGATTTAAGAAGGGGTTGTTATACTTATCGCACAAGGTAAGGTTAAGGTGAGGTTTCAATTTAGAAAAGATATGTATTAGGCTTGTGATTAATTGAAGAGTGATATCGTTTATAGGTGGGTGACTAAGGGAATCGCAACACGCTTGCTTACCAGGTGTGTACATACACTGCACACACACAATGAATCGGTAAAAGCCGAAATGTCGAAAAGCCAAAAGTTAGGATACGGTAGTCTTGCGAGTGCGCGAACACTCATGAGAAGGAAACTGATAGGTTGTCTAAGGCCCCATGGGCGATTCCATGGACTTGAGCTGTGAATTGGCCAACCGAGCCAGAATAGGCTTAATGGGCCTGACGGGCTATAGGGCCCATAATAGGTAAAAGTTGATAATTGATGCTATATGATAAAAATTCGTATGTGAGCATGTGTATAATATGATTGGGGCCTAATGGGCCATATAAATGTGATTTGGGCCTAATGGGCCATATACAGGTGATGTGGGCCTAATGGGCCATATGAATGTGATTGGGCTAGTAGGCCATATGCAGGTATGTGAATTTGACTGGGCTTTGTAAAGGGGTTTTGGGCCTAGTATATGATGACTACATAAAACTCAATTAATTTATTGTGACCGTGGACAAGTCAAAGGGTTAAGGTGTTGCAACGGGTATATGCATGTCTAGGATTGGATCTAGGGAGAGCTTGGTACTTAAGTGGTCTTAATGACTCACCTCCTCTTCTCCGGAATCCTGCTTGGTGCATAGTATTCGTTCATCTTAGCTCACGGGATTTGGTAACGAGCCAAGGTAAGTGAAAATCGTAAAGAAAGGGAAAATTACCGAAATGCACCTAAGGGCAAAAATGACTAAAATACCCCTAAGTGTTGAATGTAAGTTTTATGGATGTGACATGCATACATATGATATTCTACTTAGGTTGCATATGGGTTGGGAATTATGGAACGGAGGAAGTATATGAGGATCGTATGGTCGCTTGACGACCGCGGATCCACCGAAGGCATTTTAAGCCTATTATATGATTAGCAGCTTGCTACAATGAAGGTAGTTCCGCAACCGGGATACCATTGAAGTGTACCGGTTGGGTGGGTCAATATTTATATCCCCACATAAAATGTACCGGGGGATGGAGCTGAAGTGTAGCAGATGGATTTTTGGGGTGGGTTGCATTGCACTGTATTGCATGTGTGATTTATAATGATTGATGAATGCTTGCTACTCGATGAGAGTGTACACACTGAGTTTACGAAAACTCACCCCCTCTTTTATTTTTCTCAGGTAATGCTCAAAAGGAGGTTTGATGTCTAGAGGGACTCTGGGTGGCCAGTTAGCAAGACAACTTGGATTTTTTTTAAAAGCATATAAGTTCCTAGTTTATTAAGTAATTTTTAGTCCGGATTGTAATAAGGCCTTTCCCTTTTTGTTATTATTTAGATTATTGTCTTCATACGTTGTAATTACGAGAAGTTGAATATGGGTTTCTTAAATCATGGTATGTTTTCTACGTTTCTGCAACTAAATTTTAAAAAGACAGATTTTCACAAATCATAAGTTTAAACAAGTTTTTGCGTTTGAAATAAGATTTTTTATAAGTTTATAAGGTTTCGAATTTTAAAGAAGGTTTTTCAATGAAAATAAAGTTTTCATTGAAACACTTCAAAGTGACGCACCAGATTCGGTCATAATGTCCGGGCCGAGTTTGGGCTATTACATTTAGTGGTATCAGAGCCTAGGTTACAAAACTCGGGCTGTGAAGCGGGCCTTATTATTATATGGTTTTTTTCTATTTTAAAAAATATATATATTTTGGATCGCAATGTTTTGGAAAAAGGGAAAACTTGCTAAGCGGCACACCGAGCCTCCGACGTCGAACCAAGTAAGTTCTTCTGTTCTTAAGCTTGTTTAAATTTTTATACAGTAGATAGATAGAGGGCTACTTTAGATGATTATGTTAGAATGAAATTGAAGCCCGCAGGATCTTGAAACTGTAGAGGATTTTCGAAAACAATCTTCTCTTTAAATACTTTCATAAAACATCGATTTAATTATTGAAACTAACTAAAACTTCATAAATTTTTTAAATCCAGATAATACGCGAATTGACGATGAGTGCTAGAAGAGGTGCAAGAGGCCGTGGCCGAGGCCGCAGAAGTGTTAGGGCTGAATCGTCGACATTGGGCCATATGCTTGATGTTGGAGTAGAAGAGGCTCCGGCCTCACCTATGGATGGGAATGAACCATATGATCGGGCTACAGGAGAAGATGTATTATTGCAGGCAATGCTAAGGATTTTGGAAAGGGTCGTTGGGCCCAATAATGGCACTGGAAATCGAGGGTCCATTCCGGAGCGACTTCGTTCGAATGGGGCTGAGATCATTAAGGGCGTGGCTGGTGTGGCTCTTAACATGGCAGAATATTGGTTGGAGGCCACTAAAAGGATAATGGAGGACTTGGACTGCTCACCTGAACAAAAGCTGAAAGGGGCAGTGTCACTGCTTAAGGAAGAAGCCTACCAGTGGTGATTGACGGTGAAAGAGGGCACCCAACTGGAGCGGGTCACTTGGGAGTTTTTCAAAGCTGTATTCTAAGGGAAGTATGTGGGTGCAAGCTATGTGGATGCTAGAAGAAAGGAGTTCCTGAACTTGACCCAAGGAAACAAATCTATGACAGAGTATGAGGCAGAATTTCTACGCCTTAGTAGGTATGCAAGGGTCATGGTAGCAACGGACTATGAGTGTTGCTTTAGATTTGAGGATGGACTTAGAGATAGCCTCGGGTTATTAATAGCTCCACAAAGGGAGCGATTTTTCTCAGAGTTGCTAGAGAAGGCAAAGATAGCGGAGGAAGTAAAGCGCACGGAGCACCTAAATCGAGAAAAAGAAAGGGGTAAGAATAAGAGGGAGGCTGAGACTCCGGGTGTTGGACAGAGGCCTAGGGCTAGGGCCAGAAATGATGGGCCAGTTAGAGCAAGGCCCCCTGCTGTTAATCCAGGGGTACCACCTTATGCTGATTATGGGAAAGGTCATTTAGGCGAGTGTTGGAAGAGGACGGGAGCTTGTCTAGCTTGTGGATCCATGGAGCATAGGATCAAGAATTGCTCTAGAATGTCAGCTCAGGTACCAGTTGTGGGCCGAGGTGGTGTCCAGCCACCAAGGGGTGGAAACAGTTCGGGTCATGGAGCCCTAGAAAGAGGTGATGGTCGTACTGAGGCAAGGTAGCTAGCTTCGGTCTACGCAGCATGTCGCAGTGAGGACGAAGACACTCTAGATACGAATATTGGTACATACTTTATCCATAGTGTGCTATTCATCTATTTTGAAATTAGGAATAGAGTGCGCAGCACAAGCGTAGTTGTGTAACCTAGGTGGTGCGACTATTGGGTAGTTGGAAATTTTAAGGACGAAATTTCTTTTAAAGGGTAGAGTTGTAACGCCCTAAAAATCTTGAAACCCAAAAATCCCGAAATCTCGAATTTTCTTTTTTTATGTTCTGATAAAAAATATGTTAGGTATTTTCAGTTAAGTAGGTGATAGTAGGTCTTGGCTAAGGTTTAAGTTCAAACTTAGGGGAAAAGAAAATTATGTGTTAATAATTAAAAGGACCTTGTTGGCAAGTAGTTGGGCTTTTAAATAAAGGTAAGGGAAAGTGGCATTAAAAAGCTTTGTGGTGGAGTGGCTAAGTGACGCCACTTAGAGTGTAGGGAGGTGGCGTTAGTGGCTAGCAAGGACATCCAAGGTTCGAATCCTAGGTTAGTATTTTTAAAATTTTAATTTTGGCCTTCTAGAAGATTGGAAGTGGCGTGAAGATGGACTTCAAGGGGAGTGTTCAAAAGAGAAATTTAAGGAAAGGATCAAGGGGTTATCAGAGAGAAAAATGAGGAGATGAGAAGGGGGAAGTGATGGAGCCGAATGGGGAATTGAGGGTCAGGCAATTCGGCTATAGGGGCTATAAATAGGTGCCTAATGCAAGGTTGCCAGGCTGATTCTGAAATCTCTCTCACTTTGTTATCGAAAACCCTTTTCTCTTCAAGATCCAAAAAGCCGAAAACCTTTTCCTTTTTCTTTATTTTCTTGTGTCGATTTGCTATTCTTCCTCAACTCAGGTCTTTGATTCATTGTTGGTTTAGCTAACATTTTCTCAATTTCCTTGGTTCCGAATAACCTCTTTCTTACCATACATATCGCAAGGGCAGAACACTTTCTTGGCCGAATACTCGTAGTGCCGATAGTACCCCCTCTACTCGATCAATTCTAGTGTAAGTATTTACTCTCCCAATCGGTTGTTGCTAAGTATCGAATACACAGATCCTTACTCCTTCCAATCAGTTTTGGGTAAGAATAGGTATCGAATCTCGGTCTTTGGTTCCCTACCGATTTGCTTTCAGGTAAAAAACTTTGGTAAGTACTTTTAAACTGAGTTGGCCGAATGTTCATAGTTAAAGTAAGGGGACTTGTGTTGGATACGAGTCACCAATTATTCTGGTTTTAATAGTTAAGATTGGTGCAGATCTAAAAGTTGATCGAGATTAGTGATTTAAGAAGGGGCTGTTATACTTATTGAGCAAGGTAAGGTTAATGTGAGGTTTCGGTTTTGTAAAGATATGTATTAAGCATGTGATTAATTGAAGAGTGATATCATTTGTAGGTTGGTGACTAAGGGAATCGCAGCACCCTTGCTTACCAGGTTTGTACATACACTGCACACACACACTGAATCGGCAAAAGCCGAAATGCCGAAAAGCTGAAAAGCCGAAAAGTTGGGCTACGATAGTCTTGCGAGTGCGCAAACACTCATGAGGAGGAAACCGATAGGTTGTCTGAGGCCCCATGGGCGATTCCGTGGACTTGGGCCATGAATTGGCCAATCGGGCCAGAATACGCTTAATGGGCCTGACGGGCTGTTGGGCCCATAATAGGCAAAAGTTTATTATTGATGTTATGTGATAGAAATTCATATGTGGGCATGTGTATAATGTGATTTGGGCCTAATGGGCCATATAAATGTGATTTGGGTCTAATGGGCCATATACAAGTGATGTGGGCCTAATGGATATGAATGTGATTGGGCCTAGTGGGCCATATGCAGGTATATGAATTTGACTGGGTTTTGTAAAGAGGTTTTGGGCCTAGTATATGATGACAACATAAAACTTAATTAATTTATTGCGACTGTGGACAAGTCAAAGGGTTTAGGTGTGGTAACGGGTATATGCATGTCTAGGATTGGATCTAGGGAGAGCTTGGTACTTAAGCGGTCTTAATGACTCACCTTCTCTTTTTTGGAATCTTACCTGGTGCACAGTATTCATTCATCTTAGCTCATGATATTTGTTAACGAGCCAAAGTAAGTGAAAATCGTAAAGAAAGGGAAAATTACTGAAATGTCCCTAAGGGAGAAAATGACCAAAATACCCCTAGGTGTTGAATGTAAGTTTTATGGATGTGACATGCATACATATGATATTCTGCTTAGGTTGCATATGGGTTGGGAATTATGGAACAGAGGAAGTATATGAGGATCACATGGTCGCTTGACGACCGTGGATCCACCGAAAGCTTTTTAAGCCCATTATATGATTAGCAGCTTGCTGCAATGAAGGTAGTTCTACAATCAGGCAACCATTGAAGTGTATCAGTTTTGTGGGTCGATATTTATATCTCCACATGAAGTGTACCAGGGGATGGAGCTAAAGTGTAGCGGATGGATTTTTGGGGTGGGTTGCATTGCACTGCATTGCATGTGTGATTTATGATGATTGATGAATGCTTGCTGCTCGACGAGGGTGTACACAGTGAGTTTGTGAAAACTCACCCACTCTTTTATTTTTCTCAGGTAATCCTCAATAGAAGGTTCGATGTCTGGAGGGACTCTGGTTGGCCAGCTAGTAAGACAACTTGGATTTCTTTTAAAAGCATATAAGTTCCTAGTTTATTAAGTAATTTTTAGTCTGGATTGTAATAAGGCCTTTCCCTTTTGGTTATTATTTGGATTATTGTCTTCATACGTTGTAATTACGAGAAGTTGAATATGGGTTTCTTAAATCATGGTATGTTTTCTACATTTCCGCAACTAAATTTTAAAATGATAGATTTTTACAAATCATAAGTTTAAACAAGTTTTTGCGTTTGAAAGGAGAGTTTTTATAATTTTATAAGGTTTCAAATTTTAAAGAAGGGTTTTCAATGAAAATAAGGTTTTCACTAATATACTTCAATGTGACGCGCCAGATTCGGGCATAATGTCCGAGCCGAGTTTGGGGTGTTACAATCTTGTACACCCGATGAGTGCTTGAAAAGTGCCATATATTTGTTGAGAGATGCTGCGTACCACTGGTGGAGAACACTAATATCTGTAGTACCACAGGATAGGGTTACTTAGGAATTCTTCCAAGAGGAATTACAAAATAAATTCATTAGTGAAAGGTTCATCGATTAAAAGCATAAGAAATTTCTCGAATTGAAATAGGGTCATATGATAGTTAGTGAATATGAGAGAGAATTCGTCAAACTCAGCAAATATGCTCAGGAGTGTGTATCATCCGAAGCTAGGATGTGTAGAAGATTTGAAGATGGACTTAATGAAGATATTAAGACATTAGTGTGTACTCTTGAGTTGAAAGAATTTTTTGTACTTGTTGAGCGGGCTTGTAAAGCCAAAGAATTGGTCAAAGAAAATAAGAAAGCTGAGTCTGAGGCTAGAGACACAAGAAAGAGATACCAGAGTAAGTCGTTGCCATTTCAGTCTAAGAAACCTAGAGAGATGTACTCCCGTTCACATGTGTCGGCTGGACACTCGTATGGGAATCGTAAAAAGTAGAATTCAGGTTTTAGATCTCAGGCTACATCCGTGACAAATGTGGTTAACGCTAGACCTTCTAAGGTCGAATACCAGTAATGTGGAAGACGTCATTTTTGAAATTATAGGGTGAGTGAAGGATCTTGTTTTAGATGTGGTTTTCTAGACCACTTTATTAAGGATTGTCCCGAGATGATGGAGAAAGAAAGATTTCAGAGTCTAAGACCAAGTGGCGCAGCTTATAGGGGAAGACACTCGAGAAACACTGGGAATGGGTCTGGTAATAAGAATGTGACACGAGATACAACAGTGAGATCTGAAGCTAGGGCTCTGGCTAGGTCCTATGCCATACACGCATGCGAAGATGCAACTTCTCCTGCTGTGATCATTAGTAATTTTTCTCTCTATGATACTAATGTTATTGCTTTGATAGACCCTGGCTCTACTCATTCGTATGCGTGTATGAAACTGGCATCTAGTATGAATATACCTGTCAAGTCAACAGAATTTATGATTAAAGTGTCAAACCCATTAGGAAAGCATGTGATAGTTGATAAAGTATGTAAGAAATGCCCTTTGATGGTTAAAGGTCATTATTTTCTGGCTGACTTGATGTTGTTGCCTTTTGATGAATTTGATGTCATATTGGGTATGGATTGGTTGACACTACATGATGCTATAGTGAATTATAAACGAAAATTTATGGAATTGAAATGTGAAAATGGTGAGATTCTTCGGGTTGAATCAGATGATACGAATAAGTCGCCAATGGTGATTTCTTCAATGACTGCTCAAATATGTATAAAGAAAGGGTATGAAGCTTATTTGGCATACATATTGAATACAAAGGAACCCGAATCAAAAATCGAATCAATACTGGTTGTATGCGAGTATGTAAATCTATTCTCGGAGGAATTTCCAGGTTTGCCTCTAATTAGAGAAGTTGAATTCGGTATTGAGCTAATGCCAGAGACAGCACCTATCTCTATTGCTCCGTATAGGATGGCCCCGACTAAGCTGAAAAAATTGAAGTCAAAGTTGCAAGAATTGACTAACAAAGGTTTTGCGAAATTGAGCTTTTTGCCATGGGGTGCTCCCGTATTATTCATGAAAAAGAAGGACGGTTCCATGAGATTATGCATTGACTACTGGTAACTCAATAAAGTGTCAATAAAAAATAAGTATCCTTTTCCAAGGATTGATGACTTGTTTGACCAGCTAAAAGGAGCGACAGGGTTCTCTAAGACAGACTTGAGATCCAGATATTATCAGTTACGAGTTAAGGAGTCAGATGTGCCTAAGACTGCCTTTAGAACGAGGTATGGCCACTACGAGTTTCTTGTTATGCCATTTGGATTAATGAATGCTCCTGCAGTGCTTATGGATTTAATGAACTGAATTTTTCGGCCATATTTGGATAAGTTTATTGTGGTGTTTATCGATGATATTCTGATTTATTCTAGAGATGAGGCAGAGCATGTCGAACACTTAAGAATAGTGTTACAGACTTTGAGGGATAAACAGTTATATGCCAAGTTTAGTAAAAGTGAGTTTTGGCTTCGAGAAGTCAGATTTTTAGGCCACATTGTTTCAGAAGATGGTATACGAGTTGATCCCAGTAAGATTTCTGCTATTGTTGAGTGGAAGCCGCCAAGGAATGTAACTGAAGTTAAAAGCTTTTTGGGTTTGGCCGAATACTACAGACGGTTTGTGAAAGGATTTTCGATGATTGCCACTCCAATGATGAGGTTGTTACAAAAGGATGTTAAGTTCGAATGGACAGAGAAGTGCCAACAGAGTTTTGAGAAATTGAAAGCGTTATTGACTGAGGCACTAGTGTTAGTTCAATCGGAATCAGGGAAAGAATTTGTGATTTACAGCGATGTGTTCTTGAGTGGACTAGGTTGTTCGCTTATGCAAGAAGGCAAGGTAGTAGCTTATGCTTCGAGGCAACTGAAGCCCCATGAGAAAAACTATCCCACGCATGATCTAAAATTAGCCACCATTGTATTTGCTTTGAATATTTGGCGATACTACCTATTCGGGGAGAAATGTCATGTCTATACAGACCATAAAAGTCTTAAATATCTGATGTCTCAAAAGTACTTGAATTTGAGGCAACGAAGATGGCTTGAGTTGTTAAAAGGCTATGAGCTTGTGATTGATTATCACCCCGGTAAAGCAAACATGGTTGTCGATGCTTTGAGCAGAAAGTCTCTATTTGCTTTTAGAGCTATGAATGTACGACTAACCCTATCTCATAATGGTGTAATTCTAGTAGAGTTAAGAGCTACACCGACTTTTCTCCAACAGATTCGTGATGTTGAGGAAGATGATAAAGAGTTACAAGCTAAGAAAGCTCAGTGTGAGTCGAGCAGTGAATCAGATTTTCAGAGAGATTCTGATGGTTGTCTGAGGTTCCATGGAAGGATTTCTGTCCCTAAAAATGCTGAGTTGATTCAAAATATTCTGCATGAGGCTCATAATGGAGGTATGTTAGTTCACTTGGGTAGCACAAAAATGTACAATGATTTAAAAAAATGTATTGGTGGAATGGTATGAAAAGAGATATATTCAAGTTTGTATCGAGATGTTTGATTTGTCAACAAGTAAAGGTCGAACACCAGGTACCCTCAGGTTTACTTCAGCCTATTTTAGTTCCAGAATAGAAATGGGACTGAATTACTATGGACTTTGTGACAGGCTTGCCGTTGACACCAAGAAAGAAAGACGTCGTATGGGTTGTGGTTGACAGATTAACTGAATCGGCTCATTTTATACCGGTATGTGTTGATTATTCACTTGATAAGTTAGTCGAATTGTATATTTTTGAGATTGTGAGACTTCATGGAGTACCTTTATCGATTATTTCGGATAGAGATCCGAGGTTCACTTCGTAGTTTTGGAAGAAGATATAAGAAGCTTTGGGTACAACGCTGAATTTTAGTACCGCTTTTCATCTACAGACTGATGAAAATCTGAGAGAGTAATTCAGATACTTGAAGAAATGCTCAGATGTTGTGTTCTTGAATTCCAAGGTAGTTGGGAAAAGTACTTACCTTTGGTTGAATTTGCCTGTAATAATAGTTATCAGACGAGTTTGAAAATGGCACCTTATGAAGCATTGTATGGACGTAAATGTCGTACACCATTGTATTGGGCTGAGCTTAAAGAGAATAGGATTCATGGAATAGATTTGATTAAAGAAATCGAGGAAAAGGTGAAAGTAATTCGTGATTGTTTGAAAGCGGCATCAGATAGACAAAAGTCGTATGCAGATTTAAAAAGGAAAGAGATTGAGTATCAAGTCGGTGATAAGGTATTCTTGAAAGTATCTCCATGGAATAAGGTTTTGAGATTCGATAGAAAAGGCAAGTTGAGTCCTCGTTTATAGGACCGTATAAGATTATCAAAAGGATAGGACCTGTTGCTTATCGATTGGGCTTTACCGACTGAGTTAGAAAAGATTCTGGATGTGTTTCATGTGTCCATGTTGCGTCGATATAGATCAGATCTTTCACATGTGATTGTACTGACAGAGGTTGAAATCAGACCGGATATGACTTATGGTGAGGAACCTGCTAAGATCTTGGCTCAGAAAGTCAAGTAATTGAGAAACAAAAGTGTTGCTCTTGTGAAAGTTTTATGGAAAAGACATGGGGTTGAAGACGCTACATGGGAGCCCGAGGAGGCTATGAGGAAACAGTACCCAAACCTTTTTACTGGTAAAATTTTTAGGGACGAAAATCCCTAATGGGGGAGAGTTATAACATTCAGAATTAGATGGGGGAGAGTTATAACATTCAGAATTAGGGTAGTCAAAACAGTGGTTTTGAGACCCCAAATTTGAGATAGAAATAATTATTATATGATTTTTATGAGGTCTATAGTATGAATGCATGCTTATGTGAAAGTTTCATGAAGAAATTCTATACATAAAATGTCTAATTGAACTTTAGGGACCAAATTGAATAAGATGCAAAACTTGCATTCTAGAAGCTTTAAGCATGAAATTACTTTAGATTATGAATTAGAGGGTCTAATTAGCAATTTGACCAATTTTTATAATTTTGGACAAAAATGGGCATGCATAAGAAAAATTAAAAAAAACCCTAAGGGCATTTTGGTCATTTGGTAATTAAAAGAATAAAAAGGGAAAATCAAAGCAAAAATGTGTCTGTCTTCTCCATGTGCTAGCCGAATTTCTCAGTAGCCATAGCTAGGGTTTTGTTCAACATTTCCAAGCTTGATTGTAAGTGCTCCGTAGCCCCATTTTTAATGTTTTTTGTATTTTTAAAGTCTTTGAAGCATGATCTACCCATTTCTAGCTATATTTTGAGCTAGGGTTCATGTGTGAAATTTGACCCATGTGTAACATGCATGTATTTTGTTGCTTAATAGAGGTGTATGAATGTTTGATGCATGATAAACATCTTTTACTAGGTGATTTTTAATGAAAACACCTAAAAAAAGGGACTTCTTTGTAAAAGTGTAAAAGTGGGTAGTAATAATGTGAAATAAAGGAAAATGTGGGCTGATATGAGCATGGTATAGGATCGGCTAGGCTTGGGTAACAAAGAAAATGTATGCATTTCATTTTACGAGCTTAGGGACTAAATCGTAAATAAGTGGAAAGATAAGGGTAAAAAGGTAATTTTACCAAAGCATGAATTATGGGTCAATTTGAGTAATGTGATTAACAAACAAGTTAAATTTGGCATTATAGATCAAGAAAAACGTGAATCGTGTCTTGATTGAGGGAAGAATAAAGTATACGACAATTAGGTTCGATTACCATCATTTTTGTACCGCGATAAGTTCATATGCAAATAATATGGTGTTGTAGCATGTTTTCAATGTTTTGATATTATGTGAATGTTTTCTTGTTATTATGAGTTATATGCTTATTTGTTGCTATGAAAGCATAAAAGATATTATGGTCGTTACATACGATATCATGAGTAAGTACGACAAAGTATGCCTTGTGCAAGTGAGAAAAAATCTCGTTTGAACCTTAGAAATAGTCTAGGATACAAGTGACATGTCACTAGGAATTAAGAAGTCCGAACTTGTTGAATGGTCCGGGTTCGTGATATATGTGCCATCCAAGCTCGTTGAGTTGTCCGAGTTCATAATGGATGCGAGCATCCGAGCTCGTTGAGTTGTCCGAGTTCATAATGGATGCGATACATGTGATTGAGTTTCGGGCAACGGTCTTGTGTGTCCTACCGGTGGCTAGGTAATCCTTGAGTGGTCGGATACCTGACAGCTTTTGTGAGTAGTCCGTGTAGTTACACCTTGATCGATAGCTTCTATGAGCAAGCCCGTGAGTAGCTTATTTGTGAGCGATACATGATATGAGGTAGCTTTGGCTACATATGTTTCTGTGGCACTTGTGTGCAATTTTTCCTGTATCCAATAGTATTCCGAGTGTTCAACGGGTATTATAATGAATGATGAGATGAAAGTCCCAAGATGGGCATGGCAATGAAGGTAAAGTTATTTTTATATGCTACGGATATCTATAGGTACGTACGTTATACTCATGGGTGGTGCCTTGTTAAAGGATGATATGTGACGAGAAAGTATATTCATATATATACATATATATGTGAATATTTGATAAATGAGTTAGAATGCCTGAATAATGAATAATCTTGATGGTTATGTTATTTTGTCTTGCATGATTATTGTTTAATATTGTTGCATATTATTTGCATGTGGACTTACTAAGCTTAAATGCTTACTCCCCTCCCTTTTCCATCCCTTGTAGTTCTGCTAAGCTAGCTCAGGGATCAGAAGCTATCAGAGTATTCGATCACACTATCAAAAGTTTATTAGGTATAGTGAAATTGTTATTTTGAGTATGGCATGTATAGGGGACTTGGCCATTTTGTGGTATGTGTCATGCTATTTGGCCAGATTGTGAAGGCCTATGATGTCGATGATTCATTTTGTAATAGCCATGTGATATGGCTCATGATTGATTTTTGGGTTGTAATATCTAATTGTTCATGCATGCATGTGTTGATGCCTTGATGATATGCTATGTACTTGTGTGATGGATATATGATGAGATATTGTCTGGATGACATGGAATATGATTGCTTGGTAGATGTATGAAGATGTATGGATTAAATACTACGAGATAAGGAATGGTTTAATAACCTAAGATGATAATAGTTATAAATGTGCAACTTGGAATTTTGATAACTAAGTTGAGTTGCATGTAGTTTGTATAAAATGCTTCCAAATGGTGTGATCAAGGGAATGTGCAATAGGATGATATTATGAAGATGTGAAAGTGCTATAGTGTTGAATATTGAGTGTCTAAGTATGTCTTGTTGCATGCTATGAATTATGCTTAAGTACATGAGTGATTAAGGGTGGCAATTGGCTTGGGAAATAGCCTATAAATTGTCCACAAGTGTTGACACACGGACATGTGTCTAGGCCGTGTGTGACACACAGTTTGCCCCACGGGCATGTTGAATGGTCGTGTGTCCCTTGCACCTTAATTTTGCAAGTCAGTATGCTCAGTAGTAAACACACAGGCTAAGACACAGACGTGTGTCTTGGCTGTGTGAGAGACACAGCCTACCCATATGGGCGTGTACTCTGGCCATGTGAAGTCTGCACCATTTTATGAAAAATTCCTTTATTTTTAATAGACCAGACGGTCTGGCCACACGGGCGTGTGATACGGCTGTGTGACCCTCAATTGGTGCTGATGTCATAGTCAGAGAGTTAAACGGGCATGTCCCATATTTCACACGAGCGTGTGGCTCTGTATTGGCAAAATTTCTCAAACATTTCTAAAGTCCTTGATTTAGTCCCAAATCTTTTTCGATGGTTTTTTTGGGCCTCGTAGGCCGATATTAGGGACAAATTGTGTATGTATGAATGAAGTTGTTTAAAAAAAATTTATAGCCTGCTTAATGCATGAATGTATGAGTACAAGTATGGTAATGCCTTGTACCCTGTTCCGGCATCGGATACGGGTAACGGGTGTTACACTTGAAGAATGTTTGAAGTGTGCTATTTCCCTGTTGGGAGACGCGGCATATCATTTGTAACACCCCAAATCCAGCCTAGACTTTACGGCCGAATCTGGTGTGTCACATCTAATTTTTTTTTGAAAACCCTGTTTTCCTTAAAAACCCTTCTATTTGAAAACTTGGGTGAAATCCCAGTTACATTAGTTTATTTTCAACACGTGGTTCATTAAAAAATACATAATATTATTCCCAAAATCTCTTTCAGTTGCAGAAGCTAGTTTTGAATTTATT
This sequence comes from Gossypium longicalyx, assembly GCA_025698465.1. Classification (NCBI taxonomy): domain Eukaryota; kingdom Viridiplantae; phylum Streptophyta; class Magnoliopsida; order Malvales; family Malvaceae; genus Gossypium; species Gossypium longicalyx. Next base: position 70,849,245 of record CM046997.1, on the reverse strand, counting down.
ACTAAAACTTGATGTAAAACAAAATTAAGTTGCGAAAGCATTTTGAAAATGTTGCGAAAACGTAGTGTTTGAAAACAGTTATTATTTTAAAAATTCGATGTTCCTACTCTAGCAGTTTAGAATATGAAATCAAAATCCCATTAAAAGTTAAAAAATACCCCCAAATGGCCTTATTACATAATTAAAACCCAAATATGAAAGCTTAAATAAATTGAATCATTAACAACCAATCTGTGGACGTGTGGCCACCACTGAGTCCCTCGCGGCTCCAAATCGTCTAAGGCTAGGGATTACCTGCACAGTTAAAAGAATGGTGAGTTTACGAAAACTCAATGTGTAATCCTCTATCAGTTAACAGTAATAGTGCATACAATAACGGTCTGGCCTGAGCCCTATTCAATAACAGCACAGTCTGGGCCTAAGCCCTATGCAGTAACAGTGTGGGCCTATGCCCAAAATAGTATAATCACAATACAGGTATGCAACCCAACCCAATCCATCTGGCTTACCACCCGTACCAACCAACTCACCATGTGGGGATTAAATCGACCCACCCAGCCAACTCACCAATATTGCAGCATAGTTGCTAATAGTAACGCAGCAAAGCTACTAATAGCGGTAAATGTGGCATAGCCACTAATATCAGAATACGTGGGAAAGCCACTAGAACAGTACTTTCTCCAAATCAGAATCCCAACCCCAATGCAGAATGTCATGTCATAATATTTTTTGTATGCAAGGTTTCATGCTCAGATACGGTCATGCATATATCATACACTCATCAATCCACCTATCTCTAAGGTATAATAGTCATTTCCACCCATTAAGGGTTGAATAGTAATTTTTACCCTTCAGGAGTATTTTGGTCATTTTACCCTCTAGGGTTTCGGTATAGATAATCGACCTCCTAGAAGTTCCACAGTCGCCTCGAGCGACTTAAGTAACCTAAACAGAACTAGCGGTGTAAATGGGCCTTAGGCCCATTTTTCGACCCAAGTGAGCCCACACGCTCATGTGGCCCATTTAGCCCAAATTTAGCTACGGCTATGTGACTTACATAGCCCAGTCCAAGATTTATCACTTATCGTGGATTTAATTTGTATGATGCCGACAAACCCATTGAGCCCTCACGGCCCATTTCGGCCCAACAAAGCCCTTAATAGCCTATGACATGCACACGACATGACAAGCCCAACTACTTCCCACCTAACAGACTATTCCCTCATTTCTATCGAATCGATCATAACCACTGCCTACATTCCAAAAAATTGTGCACCACAAATAGGAACTAATAAAGAGGCCTGCGATCTCATAGAAAGACATCACGATTCCTTGTGGAAAAAAAACTATTTGTTGAGACGGAAATAAAGATATCAAATTCCTACCAAGATAACTAGAAGTTCCAACTAATAAAAACCCTAATGAACCAAAAAAAAGATAAAGGCCCAGCAAAAATTGCTTGTTTTTCGAGCGGCCTCTACAGTCTATCGCCCATGGTTTGTGGGCTCGGTTTACTCCACAAGCAATCGTATGCTCGTGAGGCCTTAAATGTCGAAGTTTTGGCTTTTCGACTTTTGCTGATTTCCAACAAAGAAAGGTGTGAATACACATCTGCTTATGAGAACGCGCTGAAGTCCACGATTTCCAACCTTGGCACATCCTCCATTGAATCTTAATCACTTTCCCCCTCACCAACTCATCTGGTTCGCTCTATTTAAATCCAGCTTCTCATCAATTCTCATGTTAGCTTCCTAATGTGGGATTGCTTTCAACCATTAGGAAAATTCCTCATTCTTATGACCACTTCAACCATAAAGTTCCAGTCCAACTCCGCCTCCTACACAACTCAAATAGCAAAATAAATACTCAACTACGCATCCCAAGACTTGAACCTCAGACCTCACAGTTACACAACATACCACTTTGCCACTCCACCATAGGCTCTTTCTGTGTCATATTTTATCCTCAATTAATTATAAGGTCTATAGGCCAAAGTCCAGGTTCTTTTAAAAGAAAAACCAAAATAAATTGCAAGAGCCAAGACTTGAACCCAAGCTACCTTGCAACCTTAATGACACCACAAGCACTAGACCACAAGCTTCCTTGTGTCATTTACTGAACACAATAATTTAAAAGGCCATCATCCAAGCATCCAAGGTTTTATTCACTTAAAACCAAAATTTTTGCTAAAGCCTAGGTTTGCACCCAAGATTTCTCCAACACTTCTCAGGGCCATTAACCACCAAAGCAGACATTTAATTGTGTCATTTCCTTGCGCAATTAAATACTTATATACAACCTCCTTACGGACCCATACTCAAGCAAAAATACTTCTAGGCCCAAATTCGGGGCGTTACATCATTGGTGGAAGACGCTAATTTTGGTGGTTCCGAAAGAAAGGGTTACATGGGAATTCTTTCAAGAGGAGTTCTGAAAGAGATACATTAGTGAGCGATTCATCGATCAAAAGCGTAAGGAATTTCTTGATTTGAAACAAGGCCGCATGTCAGTTTCTGAGTTCGAAAGAGAGTTTGTACGGCTCAGTAAATATGTTAGAGAGTGTGTATCCTCCGAGGCAAAAATGTGTAGGAGGTTTGAAGACAAACTTAATGATGACATTAGAGTGTTAGTGGGTATTCTTAAGCTAAAAGAATTTGTTGTGCTCGTTCATCAGGCTTGTTCTGAGGAACTGACCAAGGAAAATAGAAAAACTAAGGCTGAGGCTAGAGATATAAGGACAAGGTCGATAAGCAAGTCACTTCCATCCCAGTCTAAGAAATCCAGAGATATGTATTCTCTTTCTTATGTTTCAACTGGGCATTCATATAGAAATCGTAAGAAGTAAAATTCGGGTTTTAAATCTCAGGCTACATTTGTGGCTAGTATGAGTAATGATAGAGCTTCCAGACTCGAGTGCCAATAATGCGGTAAAGGTTATTTTGGTAAGTGTAGGGTGAGTAATGGACCTTGTTTCTGATGTGGTTCTCAAGGCCACTATATCAAGGACTGTCCTGAGATGGTTGAGAAAAAAAATTTCAAAGTACAAGGCCGGGTAGTATGGCTACAAAAGGGAGACCCTCGAAAAATGCCGGTAATGGGGCTCGTAGTAAAAATGTAACAAGGGATACAACGGTGAGATCCGAAACTAGAGCTTTGGCTAGAGCCTATACCATACGTGCGCGTGAGGACGTATTTTCTCCCGACGTAATTACGGGTACTTTTTCTCTCTATGACACTTCTGCCATTGCCTTGATTGACCATGGTTCTACTCATTCATATGTGTGCATAAAATTGGTATCTAGTATGAATATGCCTGTTGAGTCTACAAAATTTATGATTAAAGTGTCAAACCCGTTAGGCAAGCACGTTTTAGTTGATAAGGTATGTAAGAAATGCCCTTTGATGGTTAGAGATCATTGTTTTCCGACTGACTTGATGTTATTGCCATTAGAAGAATTTGATGTTATATTGGGTATGGATTGGTTGACATTTCATGATATTATAGTAAATTGTAGACAAAAAGTAATTGAATTAAAATATGAAAATGGGGAAATTCTCTTGGTTGAATCAGATGAGTCAGATAAGTTGCCAATTGTGATTTCTTCAATGTCTGCTCAGAAATGTATTAGAAGAGGATGCGAAGCTTATTTGGCTTATGTGTTGAATACGAAAGAGTCTGAATTGAAGATTGAATCAGTACCGGTAGTATGTGAGTATCTAGATGTGTTCCCTAAAGAGTTGTCTGGGTTACCTCCTATTAGGGAAGTTGAGTTTAGTATTGAGTTAGCCCCTGGTAAAGCACCTATTTCAATTGCTCCATATAGAATGGCCCCGACTGAATTGAAAGAACTGAAGTCACAGTTGCAAGAATTGACTGACAAGGATTTTGTGTGACTAAGCTTTTCGCTGTGGGGCGCTCCAGTATTATTCGTACAGAACAAAGACGGATCTATGAGGTTATGTATAGATTACCAACAGCTTAATAAGGTAACGATTAAGAATAAGTATCATTTACCAAGGATTGATGACTTGTTTGACTAGTTGAAAGGAGAGACGTTGTTTTCTAAAATAGACTTGAGGTCCGGTTACTACCAGTTGAGAGTGAAAGACTCGGATGTGCCGAAAATTACTTTTCGGACGAGGTATGGTCACTTCGAATTTCTTGTCATGCCTTTTGGTTTAACAAATGCTCCTGCCGCATTTATGGACTTGATGAACCGTATTTTCTGACCGTATTTAGATAAATTTGTTGTTGTTTTTATTGATGACATATTGATTTATTCTTGTGATGAATTTGAGCATGTCGAACACTTGAGAACTATTTTGCAAACCTTAAGAGACAAGCAGTTGTATGCTAAGTTTAGTAAAAGCAAGTTTTGGCTTCGAGAAGTTAGATTCTTGGGCCACATTGTTTCGGGTGACGGTATTAGAAGCTTTCTAGGCTTGGTCGGTTATTACAGACGGTTTGTTAAAGGATTCTCCATGATTGCTACTCTGATGACGAGGTTGTTACAGAAAAGTGTCAAGTTCAAATGGACAGAAAAGTGCCAACAGAGTTTTAAGAAATTAAAGGCATTGTTGACTAAGGCTCCGATTTTGGTACAACCTGAGTCAAGTAAAGAATTTGTGATTTATAATGATGCTTTGTTAAATGGTTTGGGATGTGTGCCTATGCAAGAGGGTAAAGTCGTAGCTTACACTTTGAGACAGTTGAATCCTCACGAGAAGAACTATCCGACACGTGACTTAGAGTTGGCCGCCATAGTGTTTGCTTTGAAGATCTGGCGACATTATTTATTCGGTGAGAAATGCCATGTCTATACCAATCACAAAAGTCTTAAGTACTTGATGACTCAAAAGGATTTGAACTTGTGGCAACGAAGATGGTTGGAACTATCAAAAGATTATGAGCTTGTGATTGATTATCATCCGGGTAAGATGAATGTGGTCGCCGACGCTTTGAGTGGGAAGTCGTTGTTTTCCTTGGAGGCTATGAATACACGGCTGACTTGGTCTGATGATGGTTCGATTCTAGCCGAGTTGAGAGCTAGACCAAATTTTCTTCAACAGATTTGTGATGCTCAGAAAGTTGATAAAGAGTTTCAAGCTAAGAGAATTTAGTGTGAGTCCAACAGTGAACCAGATTTTCTGAGTGACTCCGATGGTTGCTTGAGATTTCGTGGTAGGATTTGTGTTCTGAAGAACACTGAATTGATTCAAAATATTTTACATGAGGCACACAACGGTTGTTTGTCAGTTCACCCAGTAGTACAAAAATGTATAATGACTTGAAGAAAATGTACTGGTGGAATGGCATGAAAAGAGATATCTCAGAATTTGTATAGAAATGCTTAGTTTGTCAGCAAGTAATGGCTGAACACCAAGTACCTTCAGGTTTACTTCAGCCCATCATGGTTCTTGAGAGGAAGTGGGACCGGATCACTATGGATTTTGTGATAGGTTGCCTTTAACTCCGAGAAAGAAAGATATCATATGGGTTATTATCAATAGACAGACTAAATCAGCTCATTTTATTCCAGTGCATACCGATTACTCACTTGATAAGTTAGTCGAATTGTATATTGGTGAAATTATTAGACTTCATGGAGTACCTATATCGATTGTGTCAGATAGAGATCTGAGGTTCCTTCACGGTTTTGGAAAAAGTTACAAGAAGCTTTGGGTACAAAACTAAATTTTAGCACTGCTTTTCATCCATAGACTAAGGTTAGTCTGAGCGAGTAATTCAGACCCTTGAAGATATGTTACGGTGTTGTGTCATTGAGTTCCAAGGTAATTAGGAAAAGTACTTACCGTTGATGGAGTTTGCCTACAACAGCAGTTATCAGTCGAGTTTTAAAATGGCGCCTTATGAGGCATTATATGGGTGTAAGTGCCGAACGTCGTTGTATTGGACTGAGCTCAGAGAAAATTAGATTTACAAAGTTGATCTAGTCAAAGAAACCCAAGAGAAAGTGAAGATAATTTGTGAGTGTCTGAAAGTTGCTTCGGATAGAAAAAAATCCTACGCGGATTTGAAACAAAAAGAAATTGAGAATCAAGCCAGTGATAAGGTATTTTTGAAAGTGTCTCCATGGAAAAAGGTTTTGAGATTTGGCAATAAGGGCAAGTTGAGTCCTCATTTTATTTGGAAAAGATTCACGATGTGTTCCATGTGTCTATGTTGCGCCGATATAAATCAGATCCTTCACATGTGACTTCCCCGACAGAAGTTGAGATTCGACCGGATATGACTTATGGTAAGGAACCGATTGAGATTTTGGCACGAGAAGTTAAACAATTGAGAAATAAAAGCATTGCCTTGGTGAAAGTGTTATGGCAAAGACATGGGGTTAAAGAGGCTACATAGGAGCCCGAGGAGGCCATAAGGAAACAATACCCAAACCTTTTTACCGGTAAGATTTTCGGGAACGAAAATCCCAAAAATAGGGGGAGAGTTGTAACATCCCAAATTAGGGTTTAGTTAAAATAGTTGTAACATCCCAAATTGATAGTTAAACTAGTTTTGTAAAGTGATTTTTGACAAAAATGTCAAAAAGGGATTAATTTGTGAAATGTGTAAATTGTGTGGTTGAAATGTGAAATAAATGAAAGTTTTGGGCTACTAGGGACGTACATGTAATTTGGCCAAGCATGGGTTTTGTTGAATTATGTGAATTTTGTGTATTTGTGAAATAGGGACTAAATTGATTAAATGTAAAAGTTTAGAGGCTAATGTGCAAATAGGCCTAAATGTAGGTTTTGGACTAAATTGAATAAATGGTTGAATAAATAAGTTAATTTTGAATTCATTTAGATTAAAAAATAAAAAATTCAGATTTGGATAGGGGGAAAAGTAAGGTTATCGAGTAGTCGACCCGATCTATCAATTCCTAATACGAGGTAAGTTCGTATTGTAACATCCCAAATTAGGGTCTAGTCAGAATAGTAGTTTTGAGACCACAAATCCAAAATAGAAATAATTATTTTATGATTATTTGATGATCCATGATATGATTGCATGTTTGTGTGAAATTTTCATGAAGAAATTCTATGCCTAAGATGTCCAATTTGACTTTAGGGACTAAATTGAATAAGTTTTAAAACTTTTATTCTAGAAGTTTCAACCATGAAATTGCATTAGATTATTAATTAGAGGTCCTTAAATAGCAATTTGTCCAAGTTCTAAAATTTTGGAAAAAAAAATGGGCATGAATAGGAAAATTTTGAAAGGAAAGTCTTAAGGGCATTTTGGTCATTTGGTTAATAAAAGAATAAAAAGGGAAAAATCAAGAAAAAAATATTTTCTATCTTTTCCCACCTTAGCCTAAATTTGCAAGGGCTCCATAGCTAAGGTTTTCAACTTTTCAAGCTTGATTGTAAGTGCTCCCGAGCCTCGTTTTTATTATTCTTTACATTTTTTAAGTTGTCATCAACTGATCTAACTATTTCTACCATTATTTTGAGCTAGGGTTCATGTTCAAAAACTTACCCATGTGTGACATGCATGTATTTTGATGTTTAATGGAGGAATAAGAATGTTTGATCTGTGATAAACATCTTTTACTAAGTGATTTTTAGTGAAAACACCTAAAAAGGACTTATTTGTAAAAGATGAAGAAATGGGTAGTAGAACTGTGGTTTAATGAGAAATATGGGCTGATATGAGTTAGAATATGAATCAGCTAGGCTTGGGTAACAAATAAAATGCATGCATTTCATTTTACGAGCCTAGGGACTAAAGTGTAAATAAGTGAAAAGTTAAGGGTAAAAAGGTAATTTTACCAAAGTATGTGTTATGGATCCATATGAGTAATGTGTGTATTGAACAAGTTAAATTTGGCATTATAACTCAAGAAAATGTTATTCAGGTCTTGATCGGGGGAAAAATAAGGTTTTCGAGAATTAGGCTCATTTCTATCATTTTGTACCGAGGTAAGTTCATTTACAAATATTGCAACATGCAGCACACTTTATATGCTTTAATATTGCATGTATGGTAAGTACATACATATTTAATATGATGTTGTATCATGTATCTATTGCCTAAATTTTATCATGAATTATGCTTTGATCATTCCATGAATATATGATTGGTGCTATGAGCATTTAAATCGACGTTACGAGTTCTATAGAAATGTGGTATCGAAGAATCCCGTTTGAACCTTAGGAATAGTTAGGATACAAGTGACATGTCACTAGAAACTATGTGATCTAAACTCATTGAGTTGTGGTCTGAGTTTATGATGTATGTGACACATGTTTTGGCGTCCGGGTACTGGTCTCGTATATTCTATCGGTGGCTGGGTGGTCCGGCATGTGTTGCAGATACCTGACAGCCTATGTGAGCAGACCCGTGAGTAGCTCGAAAGCGAGCAACATGTGATATAAGATATGAGGTAGCGTTGGCTATATATGAGGCACTTAGGTGTGAGATTCCGATGTATCCGATAGTATTCCGAGTGTTCAACGAGTAGTTCTAAAGGAAGTTTAATGAGTAATCTTAATGAATATGTCAAAGACGAGAAAGTAAGTAATTTTGTACAAGTGGGCACAGGTATGTACATCGAACTCATAAAATGACATGAGATATGATGAACTTGTGGTGAGAATGTGTATATATATATGAAGAATGAGTTTATAAGATTTGATAAAATGCAAGATTACGTTCATTATGTTTAATGTATGGTTAATGCTTGTTTAAGTTGCATTTTATTTGCATTTGAACTTACTAAGCTTCAAAGCTTACCCCCTTTCCTTTCCATTTCTTATAGTGTCGCCAAGCTAGCTCGGGAATCGAAGGACGTTGGAGACTCGATCACACTATTAATTGAATACTTGGGTATAGTTAGTCTCATCATTTTGAGTGTGGCATGTATAGGGACTTGGTCTTTTTTGTTATGTGTCATATTGATTAGGCAAATGTGTTGGCTCATGAAAGTATTATGATTATTTTGTATATGGTCATGAGACGTGACTCATATTGATTATTTGGGCTATAACCCTAATTATTGGTGCATGCATGCAAATGTGCTTATGCCTTGATGTGGTTATGGTTGCTTATGGTTAATGAGTGTGATGGATGGCATGTATGTTTGGTGTATGAAATATGATTAATGTGCATGTAACAACCTGTTTTTAGGTCAAATGGGAACAGTGGTTTCAGGACCACAAATCTGAAGTCAAAATATTTATTTTATTATTTTATTAAAGTTTACAGGATGATAGAATTATTATGTGAAAGTTTCGTAAAGAAATTTTACCGTTTAAATGATTAATTAGATAAAAAGGACTAAATAGCATAATGCGTAAAAGTTGAGTTCTATTGGTTAAAAGCATTAAATAGCTATGGTTTATTAATATGGAAGTCCTTATTATGTAATTAGTCCATTTATTATGTAAGTGGACATTATTGGACATTGTTTAAATGATGTTTAATTTATATTAACAAGGTTATAATGGTAATTTAGTTAATTAAGTTTAATTTAATAAAATAAAATGAAAGTTTTTATTCTTCTTCATCTTCTCCAACCGAATGAAGGGTAAAGAATAGCCATTTTTAAGCTTCAAATATTTGGTCACTTCACCTTGAGCATGTAAGTCCGTTTTTGCTCGGTTTTTAATGATTTTTACGTTTTTGAACTCATTGCAGCTTAATCTAGCTAGCCCGTACCTTCAGTTTTGAAATTGTTTTAGATTTTGAATGATGTCATTGTTGAATACTTGAGTTGTTTGATGTTCAATGATAGATTATGGAAGCTTGATGTTAGTTTTACAAGTTTTATAAAGTGATTTTTGATAAAAATGTCAAATAGGGATTAAATTGTGAAAATATAAAATGTGGTAGTTAAAAGTGTGAAATAATGAAAGATTTGGGCTGCTAGTAGTATATAGAAAATTCGGCTATCATGGGTTATGGCTTAATTGTGTAATTTTGCATTTTTATGCGTTAAGGACTAAATTGCAAAGTAGTCAAAAGTCTAGCGATAAATTTGTAATTTAGCCAAAATGAATGTTTTAAGCTAAATTGAATTGAATGAAAGTTTGAATGATTTAATTTGATATTATATAGATCAAGATAAACAAATACCAGAACTAGATTGGGGAAAAAAAAAGGTTGGCGAATAGACGATAGTTTTCATCCGAGCAACTCAAGGTAAGTTCGTATAATTAGAATCGAACTTCTCTATACTTGTAATTATTGAAATGAATATGTATAATTGAAATATTTGAAGTATGAATGCTTTATAGATATAATGTATATGTTATCGAGCCATGTTTGAACCGTATGAATTCATTGGATACGAGTGACATGATACTGGAATTACCATTTTGGTCAAGCTCCTACATTTGTTGCGGACTCACCACAGCTTATATGAGCTTATCAGTATATCAGCTCGTAAGAGCTTATTGTTTTCAGCTCATTCGAACTTATCGTTTCAGCTCGTATGAGCTTACTGTTCAGCTCGATAGAGCTTACCGTTTCAGCTTAATAGAGCTTACTGTCCATCAGCTCAAGTGTAACAGCTCAAGTGTAACAGTTCGATAAATAGTTGTATCATTTCTAAACCATCTAATGATAGAGTACGGGATATGGGAATGAATATATGAAACGTATAATTTATACAGGTACATTTGTATTGTACTAAATTTCTGAATATGAAAGACTCTATTTCTGTGAAATAATGAATGCGAGGTATGTATGAAGTCATGGAAATGAAACATGACATGTATACAAGCAAATGAGCATGGTTAGGCTCATTAATTACTCTGTGAAATGCCTATGAATTCTTGCTATTGACCTTTATTTTATATGCTATAATAGTTAGACCAATTGTATTTGGCTTACTAAGCTCTTTGTAGCTTACTCTGTGAGATTTCTGTCTGTTTTACAGTTATCGTAGCTACTAAAGGCTCGGAGATAGTCGAGGATTGTCTCCATACTATCGAACTCATTTTGGTACTTTTGAAAGTGTAAAAATATTTAAGTATGGCATGTATAGGCTAGAATGTTTATGTATTTAAGCTTTTGAAATGTATATATGTTGTGCTTAGTTTTGGTAAATGGTTTGTGATGTCAAATTGTGTATACTTGTAATGGTTATATAGCCTTGTATGTCGTGGTCATTTTGAAATATGTCAAGTTGAGGAAATGGTAAGTCTAAGCATGAGATACAAGGTGCCATAAGTGAGCTATGAAATAAGCATTTTGGCATGTTGTTGTAATAAGATTTTTAATGTGTTTTGGTATGGATTTGAATAGGTTATTGAATGATGATGATTTAGTTATAATGAAGCATGTTTTGAGCATGGAATTGGCTGAAAATTTTGGTATAAATTTTGTTTAATATTGCTTGTAGGAATGACCCAAAAAGGGGTGGCAAGTTGGCTTAAACCAAGCCTGCATTGTGCTACACAATCAGGGACCACAGGCGTGCCTTGTGGCCGTGTATGCAAGGAAGTAACCTCTTATGATCACACGGTTAAGACACACAGGCGTGTCTGTTGGCCGTGGGCTTAAGTCAGTAGCTAGTTAAGTATCACACGGCCGTGTCTGTTGGCCGTGTGTAAAAGTCAATATATATACTCTATTTTGGCATGGTTAGATCATATGGGCGTGTCTGGTGCCCATGTGAGGCACACAGCCTGGTCACACGGGTGTGTGACCTCAACAGAATGGAAAAAAATTTTCTAAGTTCTAAAAATTTTGAATGTGTTCGGTTTAGTCTCGACCTTTTCTAAAAGTATGTCTTAGGTCTTGGAGACCTCCATAAGAGATGAATTGTTGATTGCTTATGTATTAATGTTATATGATATATATGATTCTGAATTGGTCTGAAATGTTCTGTCTGTCTGGTAATGCCCCTTACCTATTCCGGTGACAGTTACGGGATAGGGGTGTTACATTAAGAGGAGCTTACCAATCATGGCTTGAAAGAGCATATATGATAATGAATTGACAGATTAATTACATTTTTCACTCGAGTATCCTTTGAAGTTCTAATAGGTTCAACGGGCACAAATATTGTTTATACGGATGAGTTACAGATTATAAATGTTACTAATGTTATATATGATATGTGAATTTGGAGTAATGCAAATTTTTTATTAATGGATAGTTTCATGTATTTGTCAAATGACTAACATGGGATGTATACTTGTGTTTAGGTGTTATTTAATTGAATTGTTAGCATTTTTAATGTTTCTTTTATTTCTTATAAATGGTGAGTTTAATTCTGAATTATACGGGCTTACTAAGCTATAAAGCTTACTCTGTTTCTTTTTCTATGTTTTATAAAGGCTCGTTAGCTCGCTCGTTCCGAACAAGTCAGAGTTGCACATCACACTATCCAACTTTCGATTGGTACTTTTGAACTTGTGGATACGTAAATATGGCATGTATAGGCTAGTTTAAAATATGTTAGCTATGTTACTTGATATTATGACTTTGATATATTTTGTGTATATGTAAGCCATGTGATTTGGCTTATTTTGATGTTATGTTTTGGTTGAATTGAAGTGCTCAATTATGGCGTGTTTTGGGCAAGCAATGATTGAATGAAATTATGCAAATGAAGGCTTAATATGTTGATGTTAAATGAATGGATTATACATGTTGTTAAATAGGTATTTGGTTATGTAATTGGTAGGTTTGATATGGCTTATAAAGTGTATTTAAATGAATATTTTGGCTGCCTATTAGGCTGAGAAAATGTGGTCAATTATGCTTGTAAATGCTTGTGTTTTTAAGGTGGCAAAATGGCTTTGCAAATAGCCTATTTTTGTCCACACGGGCATGTGTTTCAGCCGTGTACGACACACGATCATGCTGCACGACAGTGTGTCCCTTGAGATACCCTTTCGAATTAAAGTTAGTATGCCCTACAGGTTTGACACGGCCTAGACACACGAGCGTGTCTGCTGGCCATGTGTGTTACATGGGCTAGCACATGGGCGTGTCTCAGGTCTGAACTGTTAGATAGTAAATCAGGGGTAACTTTAAGGAATAAACTGTATTAATTGGATAAACCAAAAATTCTAGAAATTTTATGGTAGAAAGGTACATGAGTCTAGTTTCAAGGAAAATTAACAGAACTTAATTTGGAGTTTCGTAGATCCAGATATAAATAATTTAGTGACTCTTGCTCAGGAAGATAGCTTGTCGTGAATTTGAGAATATGTTGTAAACATTGATAAAACATGTTAATAAGTTGCTTATTGTTTTCATATGAACTTACTAAACGTAAAGCTTACCCCCCTTTCTTTCCCATATTCCCTAGGGTTGCCAGGTTAGCTCGGGTTGGAGGCCGTCAAAGATATTATCACACCGTCGAATTAACGCTATCAGCGTAAATAAATCCTAGTGTTTTGAGTCTATGGCATGTATAGGGTTTTAATGTTGAGTATGTGATATTATGATTTAGCCAAAGGCATTGGCTTGTTATTAAGGTAGTATATAGTCATGTGAATTGGCCTATGTCGGCTAATGACGTTATGGGCCTATATGATTATTCTTATGCATGTATGTTATTATCTCTTGTAATGTGGCTTACAGTATGTATGCCTAGAGATTGAATTGAGATTCATTGATGAGTTAGTAACTGATGCAAGATTAAGTTATTGGTAAATAGTTAATAAGCCTCATGAATGGTTTGTGGATATGATTATGCATGCCTAGTGATGGACATGAGGTTTGTCACGTAATGATGCTTATGACAAGTATGTGGTAATGATTTGAGTAAATTCTATGATATTTATTGCATAAGAAATTGACAAGAGCATAACATGTTTGTAGATGTTTAAGACCTCATTTATGCCATGTTGTATGTTATTGGATAAGTATGTGTGCATATCTTGTGAGGGTGACAAATGGCTTGGAAAATAGCCTTATAATTGTCTATACGGCTAGACACACGGGCGTGTGTCTAGACCGTGTGTGACAAACGGCATGCCCCCATGGGCGTGTGTTATGGTCGTGTTTTAAGGTTAGTGTTGCACACGGGCTAAGGGCACGGGCGTGTCCCAAGCCATACGGGCGTGTGTGACTACACGGTCTATACCCACACGGGCGTGCGGAGCCTTAAAGCATTAAATTTTTCAAGTTTTTCTGAAGTTTTCGGTTTAGTCCCGAACTGCCTCTAATGCATGTTTTGGGCCTCGTGAGCCCGATTAAGGAACGAAATGTATATGAAATTAAAATTTTTAAATTGATTGAAATTTTACGGCCCGATTTTTGTGGGATTGATTGAGTTTAAGTCAGGTAACACCTCGAACCCTGTTCCGGTGTCGGATACGGGCGAGGGGTGTTACATGAATTGAGTTACAAGTCTAGTAATTCCTCTTAACCTATTCCAGCGACGGTTACGGGTTAGGGGTGTTACAGTGCATGACAATAAAGGTGATACAAGTGTGTAACTTGAAGGAGGTTAGCAAAGATGATGGATAAATATGAAATTGGTGTGGAATGCCTTATGAAAGCTTGATAGTTTGAATAGTTAATATGTTGACATTACCAAGTCATAATTTAACCATGAATGTGAATGCTTGAGTATTCAAATGTGCCATGTTGCATGCCATGAAGTGAGTGTAAGTATGTGAGTGTTTAAGGGTGGCAAATGGCTTGGAAAATAGCCAAGAAATTGTCCACACGATTAGACACATGGGCATGTGTCTTGGCCATGTGTGACACATGATTTGCCCCATGGGCGTGTGATCCCGCCGTGTGTCCCCTACACCCTCGATGTATATTTTAGGCCTCGTAAGCCTGTAATAGGGACGAAATGCATCTGTATGAATGGTTCTAAATTGGACAAAAATTTTATGGCCCGATTTTGTATGATTGGTTTTGTTTAAGTCCGGTAACGCCTCGAACCCTGTCCTGGCTTTGGATACGGATAAAGGGTGTTACACATATGAAATGAGTTTATTTATAATTGTATTTCATATGCTTTGATATAGTATGAATTGTGATTATGTGATTACGAATAAGTTCGGGAATGATTCGACGATGATTCGATAAGCGTAAAATCCCGGTTGAACCTTAGGAATAGTTTAGGATGCTAGTGACATGTCATTAGGTTATTGTGTTCGCTTCTGGCTACGACATCGACACTTCGGGTGCGAATTATACCTTGATTTGGCTTTGGGCCATGGTATAGGTATTTCAAATATGAGTTACCTTGATTTGGCTACGGGCCATGTTATAAGTACTTTGGGGATAAGTTACCTTGATTTGGCTTTGGGCCATGGTATAGGTACTTATCGATTGAGATCTTTGAGTATCTAATTTCTATTCTTAATGGTTCAACAGGTAAATGAAAGATGTAGTTGAGTATGAGATTGGTACGAGATGGTACAGGTACGTACGATAATGAGTTGAGCATTAAAACTATAGAATTGATGAGTTCCTTGGTAAGTTATGTGAATGACCATTTAATAGCTTTGAGATTTAGTAGAATTGTTGTATATCGTTTTCTATTATTTGAATGATGAATGAATGGTGATAGTTGTTCATTGATCACATACGAGCTTACTAAGTTATGAAGCTTACTTCCTATTATTTTTCTATGTTTTATAGTGAATCAAGGCTAGCACGGATCCGGGAGTTGTCGGGAACATCATCATACTATCAAACGTCTAAGTTGGTACTTTTGGATTATACATTTTTGGCATATGGCATGTATAGGCTAGATGTGGTAGTTTGGTTGTGATCATAGCCATGAGATTTGGCTTGTAAATGTTGTTAATATTGATGTGTGTTT
Source organism: Gossypium longicalyx (assembly GCA_025698465.1). Taxonomy (NCBI): domain Eukaryota; kingdom Viridiplantae; phylum Streptophyta; class Magnoliopsida; order Malvales; family Malvaceae; genus Gossypium; species Gossypium longicalyx. Next base: position 70,833,484 of record CM046997.1, on the reverse strand, counting down.
GGCTATTTGAAATGGCTTGTAAATATATATGTTTTGATTTGTACATATATAGCCATGAGAGATGGCTTATTTTGGTATGTTTTGGTATGAATGTGGTTATGGTTTATAGATGCTCAAATGGTTGTGTGAATTATGGTAAATGAACCATATTATTTTGATATTGTTTTGGCTAAGTAAATGGTAGTAATTTGAGAATTGGAATAGATGAAATTATAATGGTAAGAATTGTGCATTTGGTTGATGATTTTGGCTACCTAATTGTATGATGAAATGGTACCATTTCACCTTCTGTAGGTACATTGAAGTTAGGGTGGAAAATTGGCCTTGCAAATGGCCTATTTTTGTAACATCCCAAAATAAGGCCTAGTCGGAATAGTGGTTTTGGGACCACAAATCCGACGTTAAAATATTGATTTTATGATTGTTATGAGGTTTAGAATATGAATATATGCATGTGTTAAAGTTTCATGAAGAAATTCTAAGTATAAGGTGTCCAATTGGAAATTTGCGACTACATTGAATAAGTTGCAGAATTTGTGTTTTAGAAGAAATTTGTATGAAATTGCTTCATATTATTAATTAGGAGGTCTTAAAGAGCAATTTTCCCAATTTCTAAGTTTTTGGAAAAAAATGGGCTTGTATGGAAAAATTTGAAGGAAAGGCATTAGGGGCATTTTGGTCATTTGGTATATTAATGAAATAAAATGGGAAAATAAGCCAAAAATCAGCTCATTCTCTTCATGTTGCTGGCGAAAATTAGGGGTTCTCCATAGCTAGGGTTTTTAATCTTTCCAAGCTCTATAGTAAGTGCTCCCAAGTCCCGTTTTTAATGTTCTTTGTATTTTTAAAATCCCGGTAACTTGCTCTCTCTATTTCTACCCATATTTCTTGCTAGGGTTCATGTTTAGAAATTTACCCATGCTTGAGAAGCTTATGTTTTGATGATTTATGGAAGGATATGAGATCCTAAAGGATGGTAAACAACTTTTACTAAGTAGATTTTCATGAAAAAGGCTTTAAGGACTATTTTGTAAAAGTAGTAGAAAAAGGGTAGAAATATGTGAAATGAAGGAAAATGTGGGCTGTTATGAACATGAAAAATGTTAGCTTAGGCTTGGGTAACTAAGAAATCCCATACATTGTATTATCCGAGCCTAGGGCCTAAATTGCAAATATATGAAAGTAAAGGGGTAAAACAGTAATTTTACCCAAGTATGAATTTTGGGTCGTTTTGAGTAATGTATTTATTAAACGAGCTAAATTTGGCATTGTAGATTAAGAGAATCGAGATACGGGACTTGATCGAGGAAAGAATAAGGTTCACGAGGTTTAGGCTCGATTTCTAATATTTTGCACCAAGGTAAGTACATAGGCAAATAAATACATTAAATATTACAATTAAATGATTTATTAATAATTGTATGTGTAATTTATTTACTTGGCTATGTTGATAATATAACATGCCTTGATGCTTTACTATATGATTATGAGATGTTAGCCATGTGAAAGAAACCAATTATGCGAGTACGATTGGTAAAGGTCTGGAAGTCTAAAATTCTATTTGAACCTTAGGAATAGTTGAGGATACAAGTGACATGTCACTAGGATAGCTATGTGTGTTATGAGCTCATTTAATATGTGATACATGCTAGGGTCTGGGTGTTGGGTATCCTGAGTTGTGTTCGGATACTTTTTTAGCTCATTGAGTAGCCCCGTTGAGAGTGACATGTGATTCTGTCATATGAGGCACTTCGGTGCACATTCTATCAGGTAGCCAAGGTTACGTTCAGGCACTTCGGTGCATTACTTCCGTGTGTCCGAATCATATTCCAAGTGTTCATCGGGCAACGTAATATGAACTCTGAAAGTAAGACTTAAGTAAGCCATATGTGTGCAAGATGGCACAGGTATGTACTAAAACCCTATGAGAACTTAGTAAATGACGATATTAAGAAAATATATGTATTTGGATAAGCATGTGCATCTGAATTTGGAAGGTAAGTATGTATATGACATGATGAAAAGTATCATAATGGATAAGTAATTATGCTTAGATTATCAACAGTTACAAAAATGTAGATTATTTGTATGTGTACTTACTAAGCTATATAGCTTACCCTTCCCTCTTTTCCCTTCTCTTTAGATATGGCAGGCTAGCTCGAAGGATCGGGAGACGTCGGAGCTTAGATCACACTATCTTCAAGGATTTGGGGTATAAAAGGGTTTAGCTATTTTAGTCATGGCATGTATAGGAAACTTGTTTATTTTGTATATATGTGTCATGTTGAAGTAGCCAAGTGTAATGGCTCATTTGGGCATTGATTATTTTGTATATGGCCATGTGATTTGGTCTATGTTAATGATTGGGATGTATCCCTAAGTTATCTTTGCATGCATACTAAGATGTGTATATGTTGGAATGATGGATGACCATTTATTGTTTGTATGTGGTTGCATGATTTAGCATTCTTAAATGGATTGATAATAACGAATATGGTAAACCATGAAATAGGTGTGGAATGACTAAAAGATAAGGTTGTGTGAATACTAATAGACTAGTATAATAAGGGGTCATAGTGATGCTATAATGTTGCATGCTTAAGTGTCCAAATATGTCACGGAATATGCCATTGAACATATGGGAATGTATGATTGTTTAAGGGTGACAAATGGCTTTGAGAATGGCCTCCAAATGGTCCACACGGGTAAACACATGGGCATGTGTCTAGGCCGTGTGTGACACACGGTCAGCCCCATGGGCGTGTCGTTCGGCAGTGTGTCCCCTGCACCTTGAATTTTAGGTTAACATGCATGGTAGTAAACACACGGGCAGAGACACGGCCGTGTGTCTCAACCGTGTGAGGGACATGGCCTCTGGCCAAGGGCGTGTGCTTGGCCGAGTGCCCCAAATTTGTAATATGACGTCATAAACAGAATGCTCGCTAAAAATGACATGCGCTACTACACGAGCATGTCCCCGGCCGTGTGAGAGACACAGGCTAAGGACACGGGTGTGTGCTTGGCCTTATGAAAACCCCTGTAGATTTGAATTAGAAAATAAATCAAATAATTCCACATAGGTGTGGGACATGGGCGTGTCCCCAAGCATACGGGCGTGTGCATTGCCTCCACACAGGCATGTGAGGCTTTAACTTAAAAATTTTTCTTAGGATTTCTGTAAGTTCTCGGTTTAGTCCCGAACCGCTAATGATGTATGTTTTGGGCCTTGTAGGTCCATAATAGGGACAAATTGACTTTAATTGCTTGGTTTTAGTTTGGATGAAATGTTATGGCTCGATTTTGCACGTTTGGTTCTGCTTAAGTCCGGTAATGCCTCATACCCTATCATGACATCGGATACGGGTAAGGGGTGTTATAATTTTGGTCCATACGGGCAGAGACACGGGCGTGTGTCTCAGCCTTGTGTGACACACGGTCATGTTACACGGCCATGTGTCCTCTGGTGATGAAATTGAATTGAAGTTAGTATGCTCCACACGGTCTCACACACGGGCGTGTTACTAGCCGTGTGGTACAAATCAGTATATCCCCTAATTGGCACACGGCCTAGCACACGGGCGTGTGACTTGGCCGTGTTGCATAAGTCAGTATACCCTCCAAATTTCACACAGCCTGGCACACGGGCGTGTCTTCGGCCGTGTGATACAAGTCAGTATGTATGCCCTGTTTCCACACGGCCTGAGAAACGACCTAAGTCAATATACCCCTATATGGTTGAAATTTTTTCTAAGTTTCCAAAATTTTCATATGTTATCAGTTTAGTCCCGAACCACTTCTAAAACATGTTTAAGGCCTCGTAAGCCCTTATAAGGGACAATGTGATTGTGTTGAATGATTTATGAGATTGAATGATTTATGTTTGATAAATGTATGCTATATGTTGTGAATTGATCAGTAATGCCTCGTAACCTTTCTCCTGCGATGGATATGGGTTAGGGTGTTTCATTTTATTGGTATCAGAGCTACGATTTTGTCGATTCTAGGACTAACGTAGCGTATGTGAGTCTAGTTATACATGCCATATATATACTGAGATAGTGTGATGACTCCTGACATTTTAAAATATGTTTTCATATAGTAATGGATCCCAATCGAGCTATAGCCGATGAGGTTGAGAGTAATGCGTCTGCTCCCGAGTAAGGGACAGCGCCATCTAATTCTAAACTCGTGACGAGCAGTCAGGAAGGAGAGGCTAAATAAGCCTTCTTCCAAATGATGAATGAATGGTTCACTCAATACATTCGTACGAACCCGGCTACTCAACAACCTCCATGCCCACCTATTCCTCAACAAATCCCTGTTGTTCCTCAAGTTATAGATTCGATAGGTTGAATAAGCCTCCAGTTGACAAGATCCGCAAACACAGGGTTGAAAAGTTCAGAGCTAATGTTGATGATGATCCTAAGAGAGCTGAGTTCTTACTCGAAAATAAGATTCAAATATTTGATGAATTGTCTTATACTCCTGATGAATGTATTAAATGTGTTGTATCTTTGTTGAGAATCATCACGTACCAATGGTAGAACACGTTGATATCTGTGGTTCCGAAAGAACAGGTTACTTGGGAGTTCTTTCAATTTGAATTTCGAAAGAAATACATTAGTCAAAGATTTCTAGATCAAAAGCACAAAGAGTTTCTAGAATTAAAATAACGTCGAATGACCGTGACAAAATATGAAAGAGAATTTGTATGGTTGAGTAAGTATGCTAGGGAATATGTTTCTACCGAAGAGATTATGTGTAAGTGGTTCGTTGACGGGTTGAACGAAGATATAAAAATACTAGCCGGAATTCTGAGTTGAAAGAATTTGTCATTTTGGTTGAAAGGGATTGTAAAGCTGAGGATCTTAGCAAAGAAAATAGAAAAGCAGATTCAGAAGCTAGAGACTCGAGAAAAAGATCAATGAGTAAGCCGTATCAATCTTCATCAAAGAAATCTAGGGACTCGTACGCTCGCCCAAATGCTTTAAATGAATATTCGAATAAAGATCGTAGAAAACAATACTCAGGTTCTAAAGCTCAAGCTACATTAGTATCGAGTATTGACAGTGTAAGAGACAACAAACCCGAGTGTCAACAGTGTGTGAGACGACATTTTGGAGAATGCTGGAATAAAAGTAATAAAGCTTGTTACAAATGTGGTTCGTTAGATCACTTCATCCGAGATTGCACTGAGCTGGATGAGAAAGATAAAGTTCAGATTGTAAGACCAAGTAACACATCGAATAGAGGTAGACCACTTAGAATTGCTGGAAATGTAAGTGGTAGTAGATGGGTGACAAAGGATTCAGCTATGAGATCCGAGGCCAGAGCACCTGCTAGAGCCTATGCTATTCGCGCTCGTGAAGAAACGTCATCTCCAGATGTTATCACCGGTACTTTCACTCTGTATGATACTAATGTGATTGCATTGATAGATCCAGGATCAACTAATTCTTATATATGTATGAATTTAGTATCTAGTAAGACTTTGCCTGTAGAGTCTACTGAGTTTGTGATTAGAGTATCTAACCCCTTAGGCAAATGTGTTTTGGTTGATAAAGTCTGTAAGAATTGTCCGTTAATGAATCAGGATTTCTGTTTTCTGGCTAATCTGATGTTGTTGCCATTCGATGAATTTGATGTGATTTTGGGTATAGATTGGCTAACGATGCATGATACTATAGTGAATTATAGATGAAAGACAATTGAACTGAAATGTCAGAAAAATGACACTACTAGAATTGAATCTGATGATCTGAATAGTTTGCCAGTTGTGATCTCGCCTATGTTAGCTCATAGATTTGTGAGAAAGGGGTGTGAAGCTTATCTTGCTTATGTACTAGTTGTGTACGAGTATCCAGATGTATTTCCCGAAGAGTAACCAGGTTTACCACCTATCAGAGAGGTTGAGTTTGGTATTGAATTAGCACTGGGAACAACACCGATATCGATAGCTCTGTACAGAATGGCTCGGACAGAGTTAAAAGAATTGAAAGCTCAGTTGCAAGACTTGATAGATAGAGGTTTTGCTAGACCGAGTTTCTCTCCCTAGGTTGCACCGGTGTTGTTTGTGAAAAAGAAAGATGGCACGATGAGAATGTGTAACATCCCGAATTAGAGTCTAGTCGAAACAGTTGTTTTGATACCACAAATTTGAAATAGAAATAATTATTTTATGATTATTTGATGGTCCATGACATGATTGCATGTTTGTGTGAAATTTTCATGAAGAAATTATATACCTAATATGTCCAATTTTACTTTAGGGACCAAATTGAATAAGTTGTAAAACTTGTGTTCTAGAAGCTTTAAGCATGAAATTGCATTGGATTATTAATTAGGGGTCCTTAAATGACAATTTGACCAAATTCCAAAATTTTGGACAAAAATGGCCATGAATAGGAAAATTTTGAAAGAAAAGCCTTAAGGGCATTTTGGTCATTTGGTTAATAAAAGAATAAAAAGGGAAAATAAGTTAAAAATTTGCTCATCTTCTCCAAGTGCTAGCCAAAATTTCCAAGAGCCATAGCTATGGTTTTGTTCATCTTTTCAAGCTTGATTGTAAGTGCTCCCAAGCCCCTTTTTTAATGTTCTTTACATTTTTGAAGTCTTTGAAGCATGATCTATCTATTTCTAGCCATATTTTGAAGTAGGGTTCATGTATAAAATTTGACCCATGTGTAACATGGTTGTATTTTGATGTTTAATAGAGGAATATAAATGTTTGATGTGTGATAAACATCTTTTACTAAGTGATTTTTAGTGAAAAAACCGAAAAAGGGCTTGTTTGTAAAAGGCTTAAAAATGAGTAGTAGAAATGTGAAATAAAGAAAAATATGGGCTGATATGAGAAAGAACATGATTTAGATAGGCTTGGGTAACAAAGAAAATGCATGCATTTCATTTTACGGGCTTAGGGACTAAAGTGTAAATAAGTAAAAAGTTAGGGTAAAAAGGTAATTTTACCCAAGTACGTGTTATGGGTCGATATGAGGAATGTATGTATTGAACAAGTTGAATTTGGTATTATAGATCAAGAAAAGCATGATTCGGGTCTTTATCGGGGGAAAATAATGTTTACGAGGATTAGGCTCATTTCTATCATTTTTGTATCGAGGTATGTTCATTTGCAAATAATGCAACATGTACCATACTTTAAATGCCTTAATATTGCATGTACAGTAAGTACATACATATTTAATGTGATGGTGTATCATGTGTTTATTTCCCAAATTGTATCATGAATTATGCTTTGATTACTCCATGAATATGTGATTGGTGCTATGAGTATTGAAATTGATGTTACGAGCAAGTTCGACTGAAATGTGGTATCAAAGAATCCCGTTTGAACCTTAGGAATAGTTTAGGATACAAGTGACATGTCACTAGGAATTATGTAATCTGAGCTCATTGAGTTGTGGTCTGAGTTCATGATATATGTGACATCCGAACTCATTGAGTTGTGGTCTGAGTTCGTGATATATGTGACACATGTTTTGGCGTCCGGGTACTGGTCTTGTATATTTTGTTGATGGCAAGGTAGTCTGGCATGTGTTACAGATACCTGACAGCCTGCATGAGCAGACCCATGAGTAGCTCGTAAACGAGCAATATGTGATCTGAGATATGAAGTAGCATTGGCTACATATAAGGCACTTAGGTGCAAACTTCCGATGTATCCGATAGTATTCCGAGTGTTAAACGGGTAGTTCAAAGAAGTTCTATGAGTAATCGTAATGATTGCATTAGGACACGAAAGTAAGTTATAATGTGCAAGTGGGCATAGGAATGTACATCGAACTCATGTGAATGACGTGAAATTTGATGAGCTCGTGGTAAGAACATTTATTTATATATATATGACGTATAAGTTTATGAGAATTGATAAAATGCAAGATTATGTTCGTTATGTTAAATGCATTATTTAAGCTTGTTTAAGTTGCATTTTATTTGCATGTGAACTTACTAAGCTTTATGCTTACCCCCTTTCTTTTCCATCTCTTATAATTTTGCCAAGCTACTGGAGAACGTCAGAGACTCGATCACACTATCAATTGAACATTTGTGTATAGTTAGCTTTATCATTTTGGATATGGCATGTATAGGGACCTGGCTTTTTTGTTATGTGTCATATTGATTAGCCAATGTGTTGGCTCATGATGCTATTATGATTATTTTGTATATGGCCATGAGAGGTGGCTCATATTGATTATTTTGGGTTGTAAACCTAATTATTGATGAATACATGCAAATGTGCTTATGCTCTAATGTGGTTATAATTGCTTATGGTTAATGAGTGTGATGGATGGCATGTATGATGAGTGTATGAAATATGATTAATGTGTTTGCTGATAAATGGTGTGCAAATGTATAACTTGAAAATAGGTTAGTAATGATAATAGTCAAATATGAAATTGGTGTGGGATGCCATATGAAAGTATAATAATTTGGATAGGTGATATGTTGACATTGTCAAGTCATAATTTAACCATGAATGTGTTTGCTTAAGTGATTAAAGGTGTCATATTGCATGTCATGAAGTGGATATAAGTTTGTGAGTGCTTAAGGGTGGCAAATGGCTTGGAAAATAGCCTAGAAATTGTCCACACGATTAGGCACACGGGCATGTGTCTAGGCCGTGTGTGACACACGATCTGGCCCATGGGTGTGTGATATGGTCGTGTGTCCCCTGCACCCTAATTATGCAAAATAGAATGCCCAGTGGTAAACATACAGGCAGAGACACGGCCGTATGTCTCAGCCGTGTAAAGGACACGACCATAGGACATGGGCGTGTGCCCAGGCCGTGTGAAGTTTGCATTTAATTTTTGGAATTTAATTCTCCACACGGCCTCAGCACACGGGCGTTTGACTTGGTCGTGTGACCTTATTTACTTGTCATAGCCAAGGAGTTACACGGGTTGAGGACATAGGCATTTCTCATGTCACACAGGCATGTGTGACCACACGGCCTACCCATACGGGCGTGTGACTCTCCAAAACAAGAAAACTTTCTAAGTGTTAAAAATGTTACGAAAGTTCTCGGTTTAGTCCCGAATCGCTTTCAATGTATGTTTCAGGTCTTGTAGACCTTTATAAGGGACGATTTGTATGTGATTGAAATGTTTTAATTGTGGATGAAACCTTATAGCTCAATTTTGTATGTTTATTTATGTTTAAGTTTGGTAATGCCTCGAACCCTATCCTGGCTTTGGATACGGGTAAAGGGTGTTACAGAATGTGTATAGACTATCGACAACTCAACAAAGTGATGATCAAGAATAAATACCCTTTGCCATGAATAGATGATTTGTTTGATCAGTTAAAAATGGCAACAGTGTTTTCAAAAATTGATTTGAGATCGGGTTATTACCAGTTGCGAGTTAAAGACTCAGATGTGCGAAAGACTGCATTTAGAACAAGGTACAGACACTACAAATTACTTGTTATGCCTTTCGGACTAACAAATGCACATGCTATTTTTATGGACTTGATGAACTGGACTTTCAGGCCGTACTTAGATCGATTCGTAGTTGTGTTTATTGATTATATTTTGATTTAATTTCGTGATGAATCTAAGCATGTCGAGCATTTGAGAATCATGTTACAAACTTTGAGAGATAAATAGTTGTTTGCAAAGTTCAGCAAATGTGAGTTTTGGCTACGAGAGGTTGGTTTTCTAGGACATATAGTTTAGGGCGAGGGGATTCGATTTGACCCAAGCAAAATTTCTGAGATTATAGGTTGGAAGCCTTCAAGAAATGTATCTGAAGTCCGTAGTTTTCTAGGACTAGCCAGCTATTATAGATAATTTGTGAAAGGCTTCTCAATGATTGTGACACTGTTGGCACGATTGCTTCAAAAAGATGTTAAATTTGAATGGTCAGAAAAGTGTCAGCAGAGCTTCAAGCAATTGAAAGCATTATTGACAAAGGCAATAGAGTTAGTTCAGCCTGATTCAGGTAAAGAATTCATAGTTTTCAATGATGCATCATTAAATAGCCTGGGTTGTGTTTTGATGCAGGAAGGCAAAGTTGTAGCTTATGCCTCGAGACAGTTGAAGCCGCACGAAAAGAATTATCTGACGCACGATCTAGAGTTAGCCATGATAGTGTTTGCATTGAAATTTTGGCGTCATTATTTGTTTGGTGAAAAATGTCATATTTATACTGACCACAAAAGCTTGAAATATCTGATGACTCAGAAAGATTTGAATTTGCGATAGCAGAGATGGTTAGAATTGCTAAAAGACTATGAATTAGTGATTGACTATCATCCGAGGAAAGCAAACGTAGTTGCTAATGCTTTGAGTCGAAAGTCCTTATTTGTTTTACGTGCTTTGAACATACAATTAACTTTGTTTGATGATGGTTCGATAGTAGCCGAGTTGAAAGTGAGACCGTTATTTCTACAGCAGATTTGTAAGGCTCAAAAATTTTATAATGAATTGCAAGCAAAACGAGCTCAGTGTGAGTTGACTTCTGATTCAGAAGTTCGAATAGGGCGTGATGACTATTTGATGTTTCGTGATAGAATATGTGTACCAAGAAATTTTGAGCTCATTCGGAAGATTCTAAACGAAGCACACAGTAGTTGTTTATCGATACATCCAGGAAGCACGAAAATGTATAACGATTTGAAACAGCTTTATTGGTGGCACGGCATGAAATTGATTTGTCAGCAAGTCAAAGCTAAGCATCAAGTGCCGTCAGGTTTATTACAGCCTATTATGATTCCTGAATGGAAGTGGCATAGAGTAACAATGAATTTCGTATTGGGTTTGCCCCTATCTTTGAAAAAGAAAGATGCGATCTGGGTTGTTGTTGACAGGTTAACAAAATTAGTTCATTTTATTCCAGTACGTATAGATTTCTCTCTTGATAAATTAGCTGAGTTGTATATTTCTGAAATTGTGAGATTACATGGTATTCCCCTATCTATTGTTTCGAATAGAGATCCAAGATTTACTTCGCGATTTTGGAAGAAATTGCAAGAAGCCTTGGGTCTAAAGCTACATTTTAGCACTGCATTTCACCCATAAATGGAAGGTCAATCCAAACGAGTTATTCAGATACTGGAGGATATGTTGCGTTGTTGCATTCTTGAGTTTGAAGGTGTAACACCCCTTACCCGTATTCGATGCCGGGACAGGGTACGAGGCGTTATCAGGCAATTATGAAAAACTGGGCAATAAAATTTCATTCCAAATCAAAAACCATCAAATAAGATCTCATTATCCCTCTCTTGGGCCAACGAGACCAAAAACATACTAAAAAGGTGATTTGGAGCTAAACCGGGGACTTAAGAAAATTTCAAGAAAATTTCTAAGATAATGCCTCACACGCCCGTGTGGAGGCATAGCACACGCCTGTGTGCCTTTGGGACATGCCCGTGTTGAATTTTTGAAAATTATTTTTCATTCCGAACCTACAAGGGTTTTTCACACGACCAATCACACGTCCTTGCCCCTGGCCCGTGTCCTTCACACGGCCTAGACACGCCAGTGTGATCGCCCATGTCCAAAAACCTGGACATTCTGTTTATGATGTCAACATGTATTTAGGGGACACACGGCCAAGACAAACGCCCGTGTGCTAGGCCGTGCCCTCCACACAGTTGAGACACACGGTCGTGTCTCTACCCGTGTGTTTACTACCATGCATTCTGACCTAAAATTTATAGGTGCAGGGGACACACGGTTGCACTACACGCCTATGGGGCTGTCCGTGTGTCACACACGGCCTAGACACACGCCCGTGTGTCCACTCGTGTGGACCTTTTCGGAGGCTATAACTTCAAGCCAATGGTCACCCTTATCATCCGATCACATTTTTAAACCCCAAATGTATTTAATAATACCTAAAGATACTCAAAGACTATCATCAATTTCTTGTTGCATGATAACCTCATCTCATCGGTTATGTACATGCTTGATGGTCGCTAAACTAACTAAAAATTCGACCAAGGAAAGCGCACCTACCAAACACTAGTATAGTTATGGTGAGACCGGAAATATCGTATCCACAAGGACTAAATGTACTAGTAATTACTATCATTTTATTATCTAACCAAAGAATTAAAGGGATGTTTTTAAACTAAGATTAACTATTTAATTCACTAAGCATACGACAGAGGTAAAAGTTGGAAAATACTATTGGAAAATCGATGGAGAGGACAATACCTAAGGAAGAATCCACCTAGACTTCACTTATTACTTCTGAATTAGATGATTTATTCACTTGACTTAATCCGTAAAAATCTCTGATTTATGTTAATATCTCTCTCGAGACTAAAAACAACTGACTCTAGGTTGATTAATTGAAATCTCTTTCTAATTAAAACCCCTATTGTCGCATTAACTCGATCTATGGATTCCCTTATTAGATTCGATTCTAATCCGGTAGATTTATGTCGTCCTATCTCTAGGATTGCATGCAACTCCGCTTAATTATGGAAGATCTACTCTTAAACAGGGGCTTTTGCTCCACTGAATTAAAGCAAGGAATAAAACTCACAATTAAGAATAAGAACAAGCATTTATCATATAATTCAAATAGTAATAAGATCCAACTTAGGTTTCATTTCCCTTAGGTATTTAGGGAGTTTAGTTCATAATAATGGAAAACATATCAAAATGGTGAAAACAATAAAACATAAAGAAACCCAAAGAACATCTAGGAAATTGAATGGAGATCTTTAGTCTTGAAGTAGATCATGCTTCTGAGCTAATTCTGATAGCTATCCTTCAGTATTCTCTGCCTTCTGCTATTTGTCTCCTTTGATACTCTTTTGGGGTGTTTTTATAGACTTTGAAATGCTTCAAAACCCTCAAAAGTATCCTTTTCTGTGTAGAATTAGACTTGGGTTCAATAGGGACACGGCCATGTGCCACGCCCGTGTGAAGGAGCTCAAGCCGTATGTAATTCTGAGTTGGCTTGTAGTCGACATGGTTATGACACACGGGCGTGTGGCCAGCCCGTGTGTCTCACACGGGTGTGTGGATTACCCGTGTAGGAGTGCTTAGGCCGTGTGAAGCACTGATTTTAGCCTATTTTGTCCGTTTTCGTCCCATTTCTTGCTCTTTTCACTATCCTATGCTCTCTTAGGTATAAAACATGAAATTAACGGATTAGGAGCGTCAAATTCAGTAAAACCAAAGATAAATTATCCATAAATATGCCAAGCATGGGATAAAAATATGTATATAATATGGTTTATCAAATATCCCCCCACTTATGCATTTGCTTGTGCTCAAGCAAAATCCTCAACTCACAATTAAAATAAATTCTTCGTAACTTATAATTCTCATCAATAATGTTTCGAAGTAGTCCAGAGATAATCATATATTGAGAATTTAAATAAAAGAACATCAAAGTCTCAGTCAATCCAAGTTGAGCATTTTAATCATAAAATCATAGGTATCCCCCTTTATCAAGGTAAATTTCCTTTAATTCCAAATTGACAAGGGTTGACATCTTCACTAAAGATTCACTCAAACAACTCAAAGTGTTTAAGGTTCAATAATTAAGCACTCAATAGTCAAACATGAAAAGTTATTACTATAGGCTTGCATGGAAATCAAATCTTCACCACTATAAATGAGATAATACACAAATCAAAAGGTCTTTAGCAGGGTTGTAATGGTGCTTGGGTTAAAGGTGTGGAAGAAGGCTGAAGAAGAAGGTTAGAATTGAGATCGAATTGATAAATTACCTAACTAGAAAAATAAACTAACACTAATTAATTACATCAATATTAAAGATAAACATGAGCTTCTTCTCAAAATATGGAATTAAATTCTTAAGCTCAAAACAAAGAACTAATAATAATCAACATAAATGTATACTTCTTTTTTAAGAATAAGAACAAATTTAGCAACTAAAATGAATGAACATAACAAGGTAACTAATCAAATTAAATCTCTATAAAAAGGGAGAAATTCTTAATAAATCAAAAAGGGTTAAGTTGTAGGTTATCATTAAAGGGAAAATCAAGAAACAATGGTTAAGGCTCAAAGGGGTTTACTAAGGGTCAAATATATGGGTAGGCTTTTTTATAGAGTAAGTGGGTTAAAACCTAAGTGCCTTTATCATCTCAGTATATCGAATCAAAGGTGTGGTCTTGATATGCATAATCGAAGTAAGTTCTAGAATAGCAAATCAATGTTGACACACTCATAACCAATAAAATAAGTGAGCAAGGAAGATATATGCTCTAAAAGGCTCAAAATCTCACTCAAATTATGGGTATTTGATGTAAATCCTGTAAACTTAGAACTTCAAGATAATACCTCAATTCAAGCAAACACCTAGCAATTTTAATTCTCAACAGTCAACTTATCATGCTTGATTCTCCATTGTCTTAAAGTTTGACAATCAATGCATAATTACCTATGTTTTGATTTAAAACATATCAATAAAAATTATAAGTCAATCAAAATTCATTCTAATAGTAATATGAGAAAATTAATTGAGAACAAGATATAATTCAGGGATTTTCTGATAATCATAATATCATAACCCTCCCCACACTTAAGATGTACATTGCCCTCGATGTACAAAGATAGATAATAATGATATAAGCATAATATCATAAAAGAAGGAAAGAAGAGAAACTGCCCTGAATTTGGATGTAGTCCTTGGAATAGTGGGAGCAGATTTGTAGACATTGTAAATGAAATGCGTGTGGAACTAGGCAAAGGTGAGGGTGGTGGTAAAGGTTGGGTTCCACAATCACAGTGCTAAGCGAAGAGGTTATCATGGTGGTCGGTGTCGTGGTGACTATGGTCATGGTTGAGTAGGACATGGCAGTCATGGATTATCTGTCCCCATAGTATTGTTTGTAAAAGATACAGCTAGAAAATTAAGGGGTTCAAAATATACTAATGAAAGTCTTTTTAGAACATGAAAAGTGTAAATAAAAATAAAATAAGAATAAAAATAAAAGGGAAAGCAAAACAAAGTGAAAAATAAATAAACTCAACAGTCCTCATCGGTAGCTGGGTCGTGAGGTGGTGGTGCTGGAGGCAAAATGTGGAAATGCTGGGTAATTAGCTGCAGAGTTGCCTCTATGTTGTCGAATCGCTGAGTGCAATATTGCTCAAAGCGATTCAGGTGATCAGAAATTTCTATCAATGAAGCAGCCGCATGAACTGGTCTGTGACTCGGCGGTGGCTGAGAAGGAGGGTCCTCATGAAATGAAGGGATATCATCAGGAATATCCTCAAGGTCATCCTCATCGGTGGCTCGTGCTAGTCGGTATTGAGGAGGATCGAACCCACGACGACGCTATATCATCCTCATGTAGAGCATACTGGAGATGCCTAGTGGAGACATCTGGCTGATGAGTATGAGCGCTGAGGATTGTGCCGATGTGTTCAGGAGCCCAAAGTGTCGAGCTAGATGAGTCACGTAAGGGCCAATGCTGATGACTCCCTTTCGGTGTCGCTCGGTTTGATAGCAAAAAGCGAAGGCGATGAAGTATGCGAGATCAAAAACATGCCCTTGCCTCATGCTCTATAAAAAGTATGCGTCGTGAGTGTTAACGACACCAGTGCTCTCTCGTCGCCCTGTTAAGATATGGGCTAAAAGGGCATGGAGATATCGTAGTACTGGGGATAGAGCCGATGCCTTGGAGCGACTGGGGTCATAGATGCCTATAGCAGGCATGAAGGCTGCCCAACATGAGGAAGGTGCATAACAGATGTGGCAGTGGAGATGGGGAAAATTGCCGGTTTCCATAAAGTCATCTGTATAGAGTCCCAAGGCAACTCCAAACTATGGGACGCTCAATTGACGCACTAGTCCGCAAAGACAGAATTGGAATGTGCCTGGGTCGTCGAATTCTGACATCACTGTCTGTAACTGAAGTGTCACACAAAGTTTCAAAGTGAACTCAAGGTATGTGGGCTCAATGATGTCGAAGAAATAGCCCCACAGAGCAGTAGCGAAGAGGGCCCGAATGGGATCAGCCAAGTGGACTTGCTCTAGTGCGGCCCAATAAATGCACCGGCCCACACCAAGAGGTCGTGCACGAAGAATCTGAAATGACTCCTCCTGAGATACTGGTGGAAATTGGAGGAAGGGATGGCGTATCTCAGTGGTTGCGCTGGAGGATGTCGCTCCTGGGTCCTTCCGCTTTTTAGAAGCGGGGACTGCGGACTTTTTCCCGCGAGTATTTGTCATAGCATCTTGTGAAAGTAAACACAAAATTCAATTTGAACAAACCAATATAATGGGCAAACTAGTATGAAACAAGCATCCAAGTTCATCTTTAATCAAGCAAACGAAATAAGTAAACTCTTAATACCTAGTAGAAAACTAAATAATTGATTACTAAATATATATAATTGAGCAAGCAAAGTATCAACAAAACAAATGACCCTAAAATATAAATGTAGAATATTGCCAACGTTTAAAACTAACTTAGGCCTATAATTATCAATAAGAATCAATAATATTAGTAAAGCAATAGTAATAATAATGTAAAGAGTTAATAGGATAAAACATGAATAAAGTAATAAGAGTATTCATACTAAAATAATAATAGTAATAAAATAAGTAAACTAATGTAAAGAAAGTAAAGGTATAAAAGAGGAAACTGGTAGTGGTGATTGATGGTGGTCGCGACGGTGTATGGTGTTTGAACGGTCGGCGTTACCGGTTGAAGGTATGGGTGGTTGTGTGAGTGGAATGGGAAAAGGAGGGAAGAGAGGGGAGGTTTTTGTGGGCTGTGGGGGGTGAACAAGGAGGGAGAAGGGAAAAGAAAAAGGAAGAAAGAAAGAAAGGGGGAAGCAGGAAAGAAGAGAAAGGGAAAAGAGAAGGGAAAGAAAAAATGGAGAAGGAGAAAGGGGCTGGTTGAAAAAGATGGGTGAATAGTGAGTTTTAATAGGAAGGGGGAGAAATTAGGGTTAGGGGGGATAAAAAGGGGGCCACAGTCGTACAGGACCCATTTTGGACCACATGGCTGTAGCCCATGCCCGTGTTGTGTGGTCCTGACCTGTGTATTTCATGAAATTTCATGTCAGTATCGCACACGACTTTTACACACGCCCGTGTCCCCAGGCTGTGTGGTGCGTGCGGCCACGTCGCACGACTGTGTGCTTGTTCATTCGCTTCTCCCACGCCCATGTTAGGTCCAACAAGCCCGTGTCGTGATTTGTACTTATCGTCTATTGATTTAAGTCAGTGTCGCACATGGCCTGTGGACACGCCCGTGTGTGTAGGCTGTGTGGCCCACACAGTCGCATCGTACGACCATGTTCTAATTCATTCTCTTCTCCCACGCCTGTGTTTGGTCCAACATGCCCTTGTTATGTAATCAGGATTGCCCATGGCCTTTGGGCACGGTCGTGGTATCAGCCCGTGTTGCATTCTAACTTGTTTAAAGTTTCAGTTGTTGTGCAAGTTCCCATACGGCCTCAAGCACGCCCGTGTGTATGACTGTGTGACTTACATGGCCATCTCGTACAGCCATGGTGATTTAACGCATGCCGTGCCTCTACTGATTTTTAGGGAATTAAAGTACAGTTTCAACACGGTTTGGGACACGCCCGTGTCCCTTACTCGTGTGGTGCAAACGGCCGTCTCGCACAGCCGTGGCTATTTATCGCAGGCCGTGTATCATCCTGACTTGGGAAAAACTGTTTGTCCTGTTTTTAACACGGCCATAGACACGTCCGTGTCTCCTACCTATGGTGAGCACACGGCCTAGGGCACGCCCGTGTCCCTGGCCGTGTGTGCCAAAAATACCTGCAGTTAGATTATGAAAAATGAGAGGAAAAGAATAAAGTTATTTAGTGGGGTTAGTACTCGAGATGCCTCCCGAGGAGCACTTATTTAAAGTCTAAACTTGACTTTACCTTGTGAGCATATTTAGGCAGGTTTGTGGAGCCGTAGCTCCTCTCTATTATCTTTAAAATCCTCACCATTATAAAGTTTAAGGCGATGTCTGTTTACCTTGAAAGTGCCTTGGGTTGGATGACTTACCTCTACTGTGCCATATGGAAAAACGGTTTGGACTATGAATGGACCTGACCATCGTGATTTTAGCTTCTCAGGAAACAATTTGAGCTTTGAGTTGTATAGCAGGACAAGATCTCTAGCTTCAAATTGCTTGTGTTGCCTTAAACGAGCATCATGGTGGCACTTTGTGGCTTCTTTGTATAATCGCGAGTTCTCATATGCATTAGCTCGCCATTCATCTAACTCATTCAGCTGCATCAATCTCTTCTCACCTGCGAGTTTGGGATCAAAGTTTAGGAATTTTATAGCCCAAAATGCTTTATGTTCAAGTTCAAATGGTAAATGACAACTTTTCCCATAAACAAGTTTATAAGGAGATGTTCCTATGGGGGTCTTATAAGCAGTTCTATAGGCCCATAAAGCATCATCAACTTTCATCGCCCAATCCTTCCTATTTGATTCCACAGTCTTTTTTAGGATACGTTTAAGCTCTCGGTTTGCTACTTTGACTTGTCCACTAGTTTGAGGATGGTAAGGGGTAGTTGTTCTGTGGTAAACTCCATATTTCAAGGGTTTTATCAAATTGAGCATTATAGAAATGAGTACCCCTATCACTGATAATTGTTCTGGGAGTTCCAAATTGAGAGAAGAGCTTCTTAAGGAACCTCACCACCACTCTAGCATCATTTGTAGGTAAGGCTTGGGCTTTCCCCCATTTGGACATATAACAACGGCTACTAAGATGTATTTATTCCCAAATGAGCTAGGGAATGGACCCATAAAATCAATACCCCATGCATCAAATATTTCACATGAGAGTAAATATGTTTGAGGCATTTCGTCTCGTTTAGAAATATTACCTATTCTCTAGCATTTGTCACTAGAAGTAACATACCTGTTGGCATCTTTGAATAGTGTGGGCCAATAAAATCCTAATTCAAGCGTTTTATGTGCGGTCCTAGTCCCACTGTAATGTCCACCAGTCGGTCCTGAGTGGCAATGTTCCAAGATCTTAATTGCTTTTGACTTTGTAACGCATCTTCTGATGACTTGATCTGCACATATACAGAAAAGAAAAGGGTCTTCCCAAAAGTATTTTTTCACATCAGTAAAGAATCGCTTCTTTTGTTGATGTGTCAACCCTTTTGGTGTAACGTTAGCAGCTAAATAATTTGCAATGTCCGCAAACTAAGGTAACTCAGAGTTAGATATAGCAAAGAGTTGTTCTCCAGGGAATGAGTCATTTATCTCATGTGCATCAAGCTCCTTGAGATATGGGTTTTCTAATCTGGATAGATGATCTGCTGCAAGATTTTCTGCTCCCTTCTTGTCTTGAATTTCTAAATCGAATTCCTGCATCAATAAAATCCATCTTATTAGTCGAGGTTTTGCATCAGTTTTAGTAAGGAGGTATCGAAGTGTTGAATGGTCATTGTAAACGACAACTTTAGATAATATTAAATATGGTCTAAATTTATCGAATGCAAAAACCACAGCCAGTAATTCTTTCTCAATCATCGTATAATTTTCTTGTGCAGCTGTCAATGTCTTGCTAGCATAATAGATCGATTATAAATGTTTGTCTCTTCGCTGTCCAAGAAACGCACCTACTGCAAAATCAGTGGCATCACATATTAGTTCAAAGAGTAAATTCCAATCAGGTGCAACTACAATTGGAGCATTAATTAATTTATCTTTCAGAATGTTAAATGCTTCTAAACATTCCTGATTAAAATTGAAAGGTATATCCTTTTCTAGTAGATTCGTTAACGGCTTAGCTATTTTAGAAAAATCTTTAATAAATCTTCTATAAAATCCAACATGTCCTAAAAAGCTTCGAATAGCCTTAACTGAATTAGGGGGAGGTAGCTTCTCAATAGTTTCAACTTTTGCTTTGTCAACCTCGATCCTCCTGCTAGAAATTTTGTGACCTAACACAATCCCTTCACGAACCATGCAGTGACATTTTTCCCAATTTAGTACGAGGTTCGTTTCCTCACATCTCATTAGAACTCGTTTTAAATTCTTAAGGCAAAGATGGAAAGAGTTACTGAATACTGAAAAGTCATCCATAAAGACCTCCATAATGTCTTCCACGAGTTCATCAGAAATGGCCAACATGCATCGCTGAAAAGTAGTAAGAGCATTACATAATCCAGAAGGCATTTGTCAATAAGAAAACGTACTGTATGGACATGTAAATGTCATTTTCTCTTGGTCCTCAGGAGCTATTGGGATTTGGAAATAACCAGAGAGTCCATCTAGGAAGCAATAATACATATGCCCAGATAATCTTTCCAACATCTGATCAATGAATGGTAAGGGAAAGTGATCTTTTCTTGTGGCATTGTTCAATTTCCTATAGTCAACGCAAACTCTCCATCCCGTGACTGTTCATGTTGGGATCAATTTGTTCTTCTTATTGGCCACAACAGTGATGCCTCTTTTTTTAGGAACAACCTGCATAGGGATCACCCAAGAACTGTCAGAAATAGGATAAATAATTCCAACATCTAGAAGTTTAATTACCTCAGCTTTTACGACTTCTTTCATGTTAGGATTCAGTCGTCTTTGAGCTTGCACACAAGGTTCATATTCATCTTCCATTAAAATTTTATGTGTGCAAAAAGAAGGACTGATCCCTCTTATGCCAGAAATCTTCCAAGCTATGGCTCTTTTGTGCTCCTTCAATACTTGAAGTAACTCATATTTTTCGGTTGGCTATAAGTTTAAAGCAATAATTACTGGTAATCAGGAATTACTTCCAAGAAATGCGTATTCAAGGTGATTTGGTAATTACTTCAATTCCAATTTAGAAGGTTCTTCAACTTAGGGTTTTAATTTTAATTCATTGTTTACCTCAATACCCTCATAGCTCTTTTGTCTCAGTGAAGACTCATTAGAATTTAGTTCAGCTCTTATCTTACCTAACATAGAATCATCATCATTTACCTCCTCTCCTTAGGTAAGACATAGTTCCAACGTGTCTTTATGCATGATTTCCTGTAAAGAATCTTGAGTAGCATGATCAATAGAATTAATAAAATAACAGGAGTCATCTTGTTCTCTAGAAAATCTTATGGCATCATAAAATTTAAAAATAATCTCTTTGTCACCTACCCTAAGCACAAGTTTACCGTCTCCTACATCAATAACAGCCCTAACAGTGGCTAAAATGGGCGACTTAAAATCAAAAGCACCTCAACATCCTCATCCATGTCAAGCACAACAAAATCAACAGGGAATATGAATTTATCTACTTTTACAAGCACATCCTCAATAATACCCCTAGGATATTTAACAGATCCATCAGCTAATTGAATACTCATCCTAGTGGGTTTCGGTTCCCCAAGACTTAGTTGCTTGAACATTTTGTAAGGAATCAAATTAATACTTGCACCTAAATCAGCTAATACCTTTTGAACATTTAAACTACCAATTAAGCAGGGAATAGTAAAGCTTTTTGGATCTTTTAGTTTGGTTGGCAGCTTGTTTTGAAGTATGGCCGAGCATTCCTCGTTGATTCTACCGTAGACAACTCTTCAAACTTCTTTTAATTTGTTAGAAGCTCCTTCAAGAATTTTGCATATGTAGGCATCTGCGAGATAGCTTCAACAAAAGGTAAATTAATATGCAATTGTTTAAAGAGTTCAAGAAATTTACCAAATTGTGCATCCATGCAGTTTTTCTTCAACTTTGCTGGGTATGGGATGGCTGGTTTATATTCCCTCAGCACTGGTTTTTCACTGGTTTCGGGTTTTACTTCCTTATCCTCTTTCCTATCAGCTTCTTGTGGTAGCTTCTTGTCAGATTCAATTAACACTTTCCCACTCTTTAGGGTGACTGCTTTCACGTGCTCTTTTGGATTGGGTTCAGTGTTACTAGGCAAGCTCCCTGGTGATCTTTTTGAAATCATCTTAGCCAGCTGTCCTATTTGATTCTCGAGCCCTTGAATTGATGCTTGTTGATTTTTAAGTGCAGTTTTCGTGTTTTGAAAATGGGTTTCCGCCATTGAAATAAACTTGGTCATCATCTCTTCAAGGTTCAGCTTTTTCTCTTGCTGGTAAGGTTGATGTTGGAAGCCTGGAGGGGGTGGTGGTCTTTGATTCCCTTGGCCTCTCCACGAGAAATTTGGGTGGTTCCTCCAACCTGCATTGTAAGTGTTACTATAAGGATTATTTTGAGGTCGAGGATTATTACCCATATAATTTTTTTGCTCGTTCTCCATGTTGGGGCCGTAGGGTGGGTACTCTGAATTGCTCATTCCACCTCTATTTGCTTCGCACTACATCACTGGATGTACCTGCGTAGAACCAAATAAACCATCAATCTTTTTATTCAAGAGTTCTACCTGATTTGAAAGCATAGTAACCGAGTCGACGTTAAAAACGTCGGCTACTTTGGTTGGCTTTGTCCTCATGACTTGCCACTGATAATTGTTCAGTGACATCTCCTCTATGAACTCATAAGCCTCTTCAGGTGTCTTATTCTTGATGGTTCTACCGGCAGCTGTATCGGTCATTTGTCTAGTTAAGGGATTCAAACCGTTGTAGAAAGTTTGAACCTGTAGCCAAAGAGGTAACCCATGGTGAGGGCACCTTCTCAATAAATCCTTGTATCTCTCCCATGCATCCTAAAGTGTTTCTAGATCTATCTGCACAAAAGAAGAGATATCATTCCTCAATTTCGTTAGAAATGCCATTGATCTTAAAGGTGTCACAAAATTCCAGAAAATTTGCTAAATGAGTGCTTGAATCCTCGTTCTGCAAACCATCAAACTGGACAAACTATTGTATCATTTGAATCGTGTTAGGTTTCAGTTCAAAATTATTTTTAGCAACAGCAGGTCTAACTATACTCGATTAGTTCCTGTTAAATTGGTCTTAGCATAGTCGTACATAGTACGAGGGGCAGGATTCTGATTTACTGGATTTGCGGCAACCACAGGAGGCAGCAGATTATTTTGATTATCATCCATATCCTCGGTTGTAGTATAGATATCGTCCTCTCGCCTTTCCTCTATGTATAATAGGCTTCGCCTTATTTCTCTTCGATTTCTGCGAGCTGTACTCACAATCTCACTGTCAAAAAGCAAAGGTCCTAACGGGTTCCTTCTAGTCATAAACTAGAGACACCTGCTAAAAGCAAACAAAAGAAAAAATTAGTAAAGAAAAATTAAATTAAACGTAAAAAGTAAATTGCAATAAAAGTAAAAATCACCAAAGTAATAAAAATCAAGCATTCCTAATATTTTAGTCCCTGGCAACGGCACCAAAAACTTGATGGTCGCTAAACTAACTAAAAATTTAACTAAGGAAAGCGCACCTATCGAACACTAGTATAGTTATGGTGAGACCGGAAATATCGTATCCATAAGGACTAAAAGTACTAGTAATTACTATCTTTTTATTATCTAACATAAGAATTAAAGAGATGTTTTTAAACTAAGATTAACTATTTAATTAACTAAGCATACAAAACAGGTAAAAGTTAGAAAATACTGTTGGAAAATCGATGGAGAGGACAATACCCAAGGAAGAATTCACCTAGACTTCACTTATTACTTTTGAATTAGATGATTTATTCACTTGACTTAATACGTAGAAATCCATGATTTATGTTAATATCTCTCTCGATACTAAAAACAACTGACTCTAGGTTGATTAATTGAAATCTCTTCCTAATTAAAACCCCTATTATCGCATTAACTCGATCTATGGATTCCCTTATTAGATTTGACTCTAATCCGGTAGATTTATGTCATTCTATCTCTAGGATTGGATACAACTCCGCTTAATTATGGAAGATCTACTCTTAAACAGGGACTTTTGCTCCACTGAATAAGCACATCAAGACCTGAATTAATATCCTGAAATATTAAAGCAAGGAATAAAACTCACAATTAAGAATAAGAACAAGTATTTATCATATAATTCAAATAAGAATAAGATTCATCTTAGGTTTCATCTCCCTTTAGGTATTTAGGGAGTTTAGTTCATAATAATGGAAAACATATCAAAATCGGGAAAACAATAAAACATAAAGAAACCCAAAGAACTTCTAGGAAATTGAATGGAGATCTTCACTCTTGAAGTAGATCCTGCTTCCGAGCTGATTCCGATAGCTATCCTTTAGTATTCTTTGCCTTCTGCTCTCTGTCTCCTTTGATACTCTTGTAGGGTGTTTACATAAACTTTGGAATGCTTCAAAACCCTCAAAAGTAGTCTTTTCCGAGTAGAATTAGACTTGGGTTCGACAGGGACACGGTCGTGTGCCACGCCCGTGTGAAGGAGCTCAAGCCGTGTGTAATTCTGAGTTGGTTTTTAGTCAACATGGTCATGACACACGGGCATGTGGTCAGCCCGTGTGTCTCACACGGGCGTGTGAATTACCCGTGTGGGAGTGCCTAGGCCGTGTGAAACACTGATTTTAGCCTATTTTGTCTATTTTTGTCTTGTTTCTTGCTCTTTTCACTATCCTATGTTTTCCGGGGTTAAAACATGAGATAAAAATATGCGAAGCATGAGATAAAAATATGTATATAATATGGTTTATCAATGCTCAACCATCCCCTTTGTAATTAAGGATTTCCATCTCATTTAAACTCATTTAACTTGGCTCATTATCTTAACTCATTGCCAATTATGACCTAACCATCCCAAGTGGTTTGGCCACATTCCATATGTCCATTTATGATATACCACATTCGATCATCAAAAGAACATCTTTAACATAAATATGCATGGTTGGTAGGTCATAACCTACAACAAAATGAGCCATGTCTTATGGCCATATACAAAAGAATAAGTTTAATATTTAAGCCCTTACATTGGCCGACCAAATGACACGTATAACAAAATAAACAAAAGCCCTATACATGCCATTGAACAAAATAAAAGTATCTTTATACCAAAGCTAGACAATGTGATAATGTGTTGATTCTCCAACTGTCTTCCAATTTCCACGAGTCCTCGAGCTTTGTAAGACAAGGAAAAGAGAGGGGTAAGCATTTACATACTTAGTGTAACAGCTCGATTTAGGGCCTAATTAGAACAGTGGTCTTGGGACCAAAAATCTGAAGTTAAAAAGATTATTTTATTATTATTTTGATGTTCTAGCATTAATATATTAGTGCATGAAAAAATTGGTAAGTTAATTTTGACGTTTATGAGCCCAATTGGGAAAAAGGACTAAATCGCATAAAATGTAAAAGTTCTAGATTTATAGCTAAAGGTGTCATATAGCTAGAGAACCAAAATTAGGGGTCTTTAAAGGGGAAATAGACCCTTAAATGAAAGCATATCTGGCCATGAGACAAGGAAATCAATTAGTCAAAGTGTTAGGTTTTGATGACAATAGCAAAATAAATTAAAATAAAGAAAAGTTGTCATCTTTTCTTTTCTTCTCCTATACACCACTGAAAATCAGCCATTGAAAGGGGTTTGGAAGCTCAAAATTTTCAGCCACTTAGTTGACTCATAAGTAAGTGATTTCCATGTCCTTTGTTGACGTTTTTTGTATTTTTGAGACCCTTGAAGCATGAGCTTTCAAATGAGAGGTCTATTTTGCAAAATGATTAAGAGTTTAGGGTTTTGCCATGAATGGATTTGTGATAGTTGTTGAGTTTTTATGGAAGAATATGAGTCCTAATTGTGTTATAAATAATTTTTGTGAAGGGTGTTAGCATGAAAACACCTAAAATGACTATTTTGCATAATTTGTAAAATAGGCGATAAGTGTGTGAAATAGTGAAAATTTGGGGTTGGTATATGAGTCTTAGGCTTGAGATACGAATAAATTCGATAAAAATTAATTTTCGAGCATAGGGGTAAAATGGTCATTTTGCCAAGATCTAGAGGCAAGTGGTCATTTTACCTAATATGTGAATTTTAAATTGCCTAATTATGTTTAGTGACTAAATGAGTGCATTTTGCTAATATAGATCAAAAATTGCTAAATTCGAACCTAGACCGGGAGAAGGCTAAGCAAATCGACTAAACTGACTAGTCGTATACATTTTGTAATCCGAGGTAAGTTGTATGTAAATAATACAACTACATTTCTACTATAAGTGTTTGAATTGTAATTGAATTGATATAGCATTAATTGGTTAATTGTGAATTGAGAATGTATAATGATAATTGTGATATAGAAATCCCGTGGAACCCTAGGAAATAAACTGGATATTCATGCCGTGTCATTGGGTTACTTGTGTGAGGTAGTGTAAGACATGTCTAGGACATCATCGCCACCTTATGAGAGCCAGTATAAGACCATGTCTGGGACATGGTACCGGTATTGAGACGAGAGCTAGTGTAAGACATGTCTGGGACATGCATCAGCCTCGAGACGTAAGTCAGTGTAAGACATGTCAAGGGCATGCATCGGCTACGATATGTGTCAGTGTAAGACCATGTCTGGGATATGGCAACGACATGGATATGTGAGAGCTAGTGTAAGACCATGTCTGGGACATGGCATCGGCTTTGATGATGATAGCCAGTGTAAGACCATGTTTGGGACATGGCATCGGCACCTTACCCCATGTTGAGGCTTATGGTATATCTGGTATTATTCCGAATGGTTCAAGGGTAGAAATTATAGTTGTGAGTTGATAAGGAAATTATAATCGTGTTACGAGTGGTATAGGTACCTAATGGATACGCATGAGAAATGAGCTCAATATAGAGTATGTGACTTATGTGGATGGTAATCAGTAAGTTAAGCGTATGCCTAACTTTGTGTTATGAGCACGATGATTAATGATGAAATTGTTGTTGTATATTTATTTATATGCAACTTACTAAGCTTTTATGCTTACTCTTTTTTTCTTTCCATTTCCTTACAGTGCCGCCTAATTAGCTCAAAGATCACCGAAGGTCAGATATATCGATCACACTATCAGCTGAAACATTCGGTATAATTGGGTTTATATTTTTGAATATGGCATGTATAGGGCTAGACCTTATTATTTTATGTTTTTGAGAATTGGTCAAAAGTGTTGGCTTGGGATAGATCCCACACTTTGTATTAAGCCTTGAGTGAATGTCTATTGTGGCTGGTTTGATTTTGGAAATTATATTTGTTTGGTATTGATATGAAAATAGGTATGTAAGGGTGGCAATGACGCTTGGTAAATAGCCTCATAATGTCCACACGGGTAGACACACGGGCGTGTGTCTAGGCCGTGTGTGACACATAGTCAGCCCCATAGACGTGTGGTACGGCCGTGTGTCCCCTGCACGTAAAAATTTTAAGTCAGTATGCCTGGTAATAAACACACGGGCAGAGACACGGTCGTGTGTCTTAGCCGTGTGGAGGATACGGCCTAGTATATGAGCGAGTGCCATGACCGTGTGCATTTTGGGAATGCTGACGTCAAAAACAGAATACCCAGGTTTTTGCACACGGGCTAAGACACAGGCATGCACACGGGCTAAGACACGGGCATGTCGTAGCCGTGTGAAGGACATGGGCCATTGACACGGGCGTGTATCTGGCCGTGTGAAAACCCCTATAGGTGTGAATTAGAAATTAATTCTACACGGGTGAGGGACACGGGCGTGTCCCAGAGTGCTTAGGCTATGTGAGCCACACGGGCTATTAGCACCACCATGTCAATATGGTCACACAGGCGTATTACCCTTCCACACAGGCGTATGCCCTGTTTTAAAGGTAAATTTCTTAAGGATGGTTTAAGGGCCTCGAATGATCCCGAATAAATTTCGACGGCTGAATTGGGGCTCGTAAGCCCATAATAAGAATTTTAAGTAGAAATTGAAAAAGTTTTAAATTGGACCGAGTCTCGGTATCTTGAGATTGGTTGTATGCATAAGATCAAGATGGGTAATGCCTTGTACTCAACCCCGGTGTGGGTTACGGGTATAGGGTGTTACATCCGAATAATTTGAAAGTAAACTTACCGATTAATTAGCATACAACCATGTTAAACAACCAATCCAATAAATATAGGATAGCCTCCTATTACATGCACTCAAACATCAAGTTAGTTCCATAACAATTCATCATGTAAATTGTCTTAGATGAGCTCATCATCCAACATTTTCTATTCTATATCTCATGTTAGTCCTGTTGAGTTTCTTAGAAATCTCGATGGATTATCCATTTACCGTCAAGTCATAAGAGCGATCGTCTCAAGTATGCACTCCCGTGAACCTCACATCTTACGGCGGGATTACCAGTCCAGGCTAAATCCCCTATAAATATAAACTCACGTAGTGTTGTCAGGATTACCAGTCCAGGCTAAATCCTTTGTAGCGACAAACACCATTAATGAGTTCGGATCTGAATTACCAGTTCAGGCTAAATTCAGACCCTAATCGGATTACCCATCCAGGCTAGATCCTTTCTATTTTTGAGATCAACGGATTACTTGTCCGGGCTAAATCCTTTTCTGCAACACATACAGGATCTCAAGTCATGTAAGCCATGGTTTATCCATCGAATTTTCTTTTTAACTTCAACCGAGACATTTATCATATTATCATTATTATTAACACATTTCATGAATTTTCATGTCATCATTATATACTATTATCACACATTCATAAAACAGACATTTAGGCATATTATGAGTTTACTTTAAGTTATTCGAACTTACCTGGTATTCGTTTCGATTTCACATTTTGGTTATTCCGAAACCCTTCGTTTTCCTCGATCGACCTCTGAATTTTGTTCCTCGGGGTATATAAAAATAAAAATGAATTATCAATATATCACATTATTCATTTCGAGCCTAAATTTCACCCCTAGACAAATTGATTGTTTTACCCTTAACTTTTCAAAATTTTACAACTTAGTCCCTAGGCTCATAAAATGATATACATGCAATTCCTTGGTTATCCAAGCCTAGCCGAATGTATTATATACTCATACTAGCCCACATTTTCCTCTATTTCACATTTCTACCACATATTTTGTGTCTTTTGCAAAAAGATCCTTTTAGGGGATTTTCATGAAAATCACTTAGGAAAAGATGTTTAACACACATTCAACTTTCATATTCCCCCATAAAACATCAAAGAACAAACGTGTCACACATGGGTCACTTTGCATACATGAACCCTAGCTTAAAATATAGGTAGAAATGGAGAGAACATGTTACAAGGATCTCAAAAATACAAAGAACATTAAAAACAGGGTTAGGAGTCACTTACTATTGAGCTTGAAAATGTTGAAAACCCTAGCTATGGAGGGCTTGAGAATTTCAGTTGGAACAAAGGAGAAGATGGCTGATTTTTTCCTTCATTTTCCCTTTTTATTAATTTTATTACCAAATGACCAAAATGCCCCTCATTACTAAACTTCCAAAATTTTCCATACATGCTCATTTTTGTCCAAAAACTTAGAAGTTGGGAAAATTTCTCTTTAAAACCTTCCAATTAATAATCTAAAGAAATTTCATACAAATTGCTTCTAGAATCCAAGTTTTGCAATTTATTCAATTTGGTCCTTATTTTTCAATTGGACACCTTACTGATAAAATTTCTTCATGAAACTTTAACGCATGCATATTTTCATATTCTAGACCTCATAAAAATCTTAAAACATATATTTCAACGTCAGATTTCTGGTCCCAAAACCACTGTTCCGACTAGGCCCTATTTCGGGATGTTACAGAAGGTAGTTAGGAGAAATATCTACCACTGATTGAATTTGCTTACAATAATAGTTTCCAAACAAGTATAAAGATGGCACTGTACAAAGCTCTATACGGTCGTAAATGTCAAACACTATTGTACTGGAGTGAGCTCAATGAAAATAAGATTCACGGGGTTGATCTGATTAGAGAGACTGAAGAGAAAGTGAAAGTAATTCGCGATAGTTTGAAAGTAGCTTCGGATCGATAAAAATCGTACGCAGACTTGAAACGGAAAGATATTGAGTTCCAGATCGGGGATAAAGTGTTTTTGAAAGTGTCACCGTGGAAAAAGGTACTGTAGTTTGGTCGAAAAGGGAAATTAAGCCTGCGATTCATCGGACCGTATAAGATTACTGAGCGAGTTGGGCTAGTGGCATATCGACTATCTTTACCGTCTGAGTTAGAGAAAATACATAATGTGTTTCATGTGTCGATGCTTCAATGATACCGATCCGATCCTTCACATGTCATTTCCCCGACCGAGGTTGAAATTCAATCTGATATGTCATATGATGAAGAACCGATTCGAATTTTAGCTCGTGAGATCAAAGAGCTGAGAAATAAGAGAATTGCATTAGTGAAATTATTATGGCATCGACACGGGGTTGAAGAAGCTACATGGGAACCCGAAGATGCTATGAGAAAACAATGCTCGAACCTATTCACTGGTAAGATTTTCGGGGACGAAAATCCCTAAAGGAGAGAGTTGTAACAACCCATTTTTGAGTTAAATCAGAATAGTGGTTTTGAGACCACAAATACGAAGTTAAAATATTTATATTATTATTTTATTAAAGTTTACATCATGATATAATTATTGTGTGAAAGTTTTGTAAAGAAATTTTACCGTTTAAAAGCTCAATTTGTGAAAAAGGACTAAATCGCATAAAGTGTAAAAGTGTTATTCTATTATTTAAAGGTATCAAGTGCCTATGAAATTGAATATTGGAAGTCCTTATGTGGTAAATATACCATTTTAATTATGAGTGGACAATTATAGGTATATATTAAGTGATTTTTAATGTTTTAAACAAGGTTAATATGGTAACTTTTAAAATAACTTAAGTAAAATAACTAAAAAAACAAAGCCATCATCTTTATTTGTCCATCTTTGACCGAAAATTAACCTTGAAAACTCCATGGAAAGGGTTTGAAGCTTTCGACCATAATAATCCATGTATGTAAGTGTTTCATTGCTCGGTTTTTAATGATTTCTATGTTTTTGAGATCGTTGTTTCGTATTCTAGCTAGCCCATACCTTAGATTTTGAGTTTTTTAAAGATTTAACACGTTTCCATTGCTGAATACTTGAGTAATTTGATGGTTGATGATGGAGTTTGAATAGTTGTTGATAGTAAACTAGTTTTGTAAAGTGATTTTTGACAAAAATGTCAAAAAAGGGATTAATTTGTGAAATGTGCAAATTGTGTGGTTGAAATGTGAAATAAATGAAAGTTTTAGGCTGCTAGGGACCTATATGTAATTCGTCCAAGCATGGGTTTTGTTGAATTATGCGAATTTTGTGTATTTGTGAAATAAGGACTAAATTGATTAAATGCGAAAGTCAGGGGATAATGTGCAAATAGGCCTAAATGTATGTTTTGGACTAAATTGAATAAATGGTTGAATAAATAAGTTAATTTTGAATTCATTTAGATCAAGAAAGAAAGAGTTCGAATTTAGATCTGGGGAAAAGTAAAATTATCGAGTAACTGACCCGATCCATCAATTTCTAATACGAGGTAAGTTCGTATATAATGAGTTTATTTATAATTGTATTTCATATGCTTTGGTATAGTATGAATTGTGATTATGTGATTACGGACAAGTTCGGGAACGATTCGACGATGATTCGACAAGCGTGAAATCCTAGTTAAACCTTAGGAATAGTTTAGGATGCTAGTGACATTTCATTAGGTTATTGTGTTGGCTTCGGGCCATGACATTGGCACTTCGGGTGCGAATTATACCTTGATTTGGCTTTTTGCCATGGTATAGGTATTTCAGAGATGAGTTACCTTGATTTGGCTACGGGTCATGGTATAGGTACTTCGGGGATAAGTTACCTTGATTTGGCTTTGGGCCATGGTATAGGTACTTATCGATTGAGATCCTTGAGTATCCGATTTCTATTCGGAATGGTTCAACGGGTAAATGAAAGATGTGGTTGAGTATGAGATTGGTACGAGATGGTACAGGTACGTACGGTAATGAATTAAGCATTAAAACTATGGAATTGATGAGTTCCTTGGTAAGTTATCTAAATGACCATTTAATAGCTTTGAGATTTAATAGAATTGTTGTATATTGTTTTCTATTATTTGAATGATGAATGAATAGTGATAGTTGTTCATTGTTCACATACGAGCTTACTAGTTATGAAGTTTACTTCGTGTTATTTTTCTATGTTTTATAGTGAATCAAGGCTAGCTCGGATCCGGGAGTCGTCGGGAACATCATCACACTATCAAAGGTCTAAGTTGGTACTTTTGGATTATACATTTTTTGCATATGGCATGTATAGGCTAGATGTGGTAGTTTGGTTGTGATCATAGCCATGAGATTTGGCTTGTAAATGTTGTTAATATTGATATGTGTTTGGCTATTAGAAATGGCTTGTAAATATATATGTTTTGGTTTGTACACATATAGTCATAAGTGATGGCTTATTTTGGTATGTTTTGGTATGAATGTGGTTATGGTTTATAGATGCTCAAATGGTTGTGTGAATTATGGTAAATGAACCATATTATTTTGATATTGTTTTGGCTAAGTAAATGGTAGTAATTTGAGAATTGGAATAGATGAAATTATAATGGTATGAATTGTGCATTTGGTTGATGATTTTGGGTGCCTAATTGTATGATGAAATTGTATCATTTTGCCTTGTGTAGGTACATGGAAGTTGGGGTGGCAAATTGGCCTTGCAAATGGCCTATTTTTGTCTACACGAGCAGAGACACAGGCGTGTGTCTCAACCGTGTGTGACACACAGTCATGTTACACGGCCGTGTGTCCCTTGATGATGAAATTGAATTGAAGTCAGTATGCTCCACACGGTCTCACACATGGGCATGTGACTAGCCGTGTGATACAAGTCAGTATATCCCCTAATTGGAATACGGCCTAGCACACGGGTGTGTAACTTGGCCGTGTTGCATAAGTCAGTATACCCTCCAGATTTCACACGGCCTGAGACACGGGTGTGTCTGGAGCCGTGTGAGGCACACGACCTATTCACATGGGCATGTGACCCTTGTATGGTTGAAATTTTTTTCTAGGTTTCCAAAATTTTCAGATGTTATCAGCTTAGTCCTGAACACTTCTAAAGCATGTTTAAGGCCTCTTAGGCCCTTATAAAGGACATGTAACACCCCTCACTCATATCCGACATCGGGATAGGGTTCGAGGCATTACCAGTAATTCCCTTTTTACACACTTGCTAAATCGGGTCACCAAAATTCGCCCAAAATTAAAACCTTTCAAACATGTACCTCTCGTCCCTTATACAGGCCTTCGAGGCCTAAAACACACCTAGGGGTAATATGAGGCAAAATCGAAAACATTCGATAGACTTTGGGCACTTTAAAATTTTTCCTTACTTGAAGTGTAACACGCCTGTGTGATGGGGTGATGTGGTCACACACGCCCGTATGACTTGGGACACGTCCGTGTCCATAGCCCGTGTGCAACATTGACTTCAACCTCATCATAATGTTAAATTTACACGGACAAGGCATACGCCCGTGTGCTTAGCCCGTGTTCTATACTGACTTAAAAATTTAAATGCAGGGGACGCACGACCATACCACACACCCATAGGGGTGAGCCATGTGTGAGACACGCCCGTGTGTCTACCCATGTAGACCTTATTAGGATATTTTCCAAGCCTTAAGTCACCCTCTACTAACAAATTACGCTTATAGATTACTATAGTGCGTGTTTAGGCTAAATTATACATTTATAAATATGAAACTTTGATTAACCTCATTGCATGTGAACCTCATGTCATTGGTTTCATACATGCTAAGTTAATTCTCATCTTGCATTTAAGGATTTCTATGTCTACTCGACATACTTAAGGTTGGCTCATTTTTATAACTCATTACCAATTATAACCAAACCATCATATGTGAACATAAACATGCGTAGATTTGTAGGTCATAGCCTACTTCAAAATAAGCCAATTTCCATGGCCATATACAAAAAGATAAGTATGGCTTTACATGCCTTCATCTTAGCAAATCAAATAACACATATAACAAAATACTCAAGTTTTATACATGCCATTGAACAAAACATAGGTGTCAATATACCAAAGCAGAACTAGTTGATAGTGTGTTGATTCTTCAACTGTCTTCCAATCTATACGAGTCCTCGAGCTCTGTAAGACAGGAAAAAGAGAGGGGTAAGCATTTACATGCTTAGCAAGCTCCGAACAACTGGAAAGTAAACTTACCGATTATTTAGCATACATCCTTATTATATAATGAAACCAACAAATATGAAAATGGTTTCCCTATCACATGCACTAAATCAATGAGTTAGTCACAACAACAAAACCATGCAATTTATCTGAGATGAGCTCATCATTCAACATGTCATTTGCACACATACCTCAGGTTAGTCCCGTTGAGTTTCTAGGAAACTCGATGGATCATCCAGTCACCGTCAATTCATATGAATGATCATTTCAAGTATGCACTCCCGCGAACCTCACATCTTACAGCGGGATTACCAGTCCAGGCTGAATCCCTCGTAATATAAACTCTTAAGGAGATGTCCGGATTATCAGTCTAGGCTAAATACCTTATAACAACAACCACCCTTAATGAGCTCGGATCTAAATTACCAATCCAGGCTAAATCCAGACCCTAATCGGATTACCCGTCTAGGCTAAATCCACAATACACACATATTCTCCGAGAGGCTCGATCATTCAAGGAACACTCGTCCGGGCTAGATCCTTTTCATACTTGAGATCATCGGATTACCCGTCCAGGCTAAATCCTCTCTGCAACACATGTAGGATCTCAAGTCTCATGTAAATCATGGTTTATCCATCGAATTCCCTTTCTAACCTCAACCGAGACATTTACCAATAAATTATTATCAAAGATACATTCCATGCATTTTCATGCCATCAATAATGCAATCATCATGTATTCATAAATCATACAATTATGCATGTTATAGGTTTACTTTAAGTTATCCGAACTTACCTGGTACTTGTTTCGGTGATGTGTTTCAGTTATTCCGAAACCTTTCGTTTTCCTCGATCAACCTCTGAAACTTGTTCCTCGGGGTTTAAAACAATAAAATTAAATCATTAACACTCTACATTATACTTTTTGAGCCTAAATTTCACCCCTGGTCCAAATGACCATTTTACCCCTAACCTTTCACATTTTTACGATTTAGTCCCTAGGCTCATATAATGATACATATGCAATTTCTATCTTACCCAAGCGTAGCTGAACACTTTTCCTTCTTGTGGAAGCCCACATTTTCCATTATTTTCACATTTCTACTACATATTTAACAACTTTTGCAAAAATGTCCCTTTATGGGTTTTTCATGAAAATCACTTAGGAAAAGATGTTTAACACACCTTCAACTTTCATGTCCCTCCATAAACCATCAAAATACAAGTAACTCATGCATGGGTAAATTTACAAACATGAACCCTAGCATGAAATATGGGTAGAAATAGAGAGAGTAAGCTACCGGGATTTCAAAAATACGAAGAACATTAAAAACGGGGCTTAGGAGCACTTACTATTGAGCTTGAAAATGTTGAAAACCCTAGCTATGGAGGACTTGAGAATTTCAGCTGGTACAAGGGAGAAGATGGCTGATTTTTTCCTTCTTTTTCCCATTTTATTTCATTAAAATGCCAAATAACCAAAATACCCTTAAGCCCTTTCTTTAAGATTTTATCCATACAAGCCCATTTTTGTCCAAAAACTTAGAAATTGGGAAAATTTCTCTCTAAGACCTTATAATTTATAATCTAAAGCAATTTCATACAAATTGCTTCTAGAATCCAAGTTTTGTAATTTATTCAATTTAGTCCCTAATTTCCAATCGGACACCTTACTCAAAGAATTTCTTCATGAAATCTTAACACATACATATTATCATATTCTAGACCTCATAATAATCATAAAATAAATATTTTGGTGTCAAATTTTTGGTCCCGAAACCACTATTCCGACTAGGCCCTATTTCGGGATGTTACAAGACAATTGGATTGTGTTGAATGATTTATAAGATTGAATGATTTATGTTTAATAAATGTATGATATATGTTGTGAATTGATCGGTAACACCTCGTAACCTTACTTCGGCGACAGATACGAGTTAGGGGTGTTACATTATTTTTCTAAGTCTTACGTACACCGAAAGGCTCGAAACTTTACCAGTTTATTGGTTTCTCTACTTTTCCAGATTAAACCTCCCGATTATCACTCCATGCAGAGCTTCCTCGTATGCATCTCCTCCAAGAGCTGCTAAGGAAGAAGTTGAAGAAGAAAAACAAAACAGACTAGAGAAGAAGTCTCTTGGAAAGTCATTTCTCAACTATTTATAGACTTTCCTGCACGATCCCCAACCCTGCAACATCCACCCATTCATAATCATTTTGTCCCCCACTATGGAACACGATGGTTCTAATTCTATTGATTTAGATTTAGATTCCAACCATGCTATATTTCATTTCTATCTTTTCCTAATTTTTCAATGAACATAACCAGTTTGCAGTCTCTTTCGATTTAACCCCTAAATATTCTAAATTTCTGAGTTTAAAGGAATTCGGGTGTGACAGGCCATATTTTGCCTTTTGAAAAGATAGAAATTATAAAGGTTAAACCTTGTCCTTAAAAGGTTCAAATGAGTGAATCTTGGAAATCCTTAGTTGTGGTAAGCTAAGGTAGTGGAGGTAGGCAATTGGGGTCGAACCACTATAAATTCTTGAGTCCTCCTTGATTGCCATCTTTTCTTTAAATTTTTAAAACATCAATTCACCCCTTTGGTGTATATTGAGCTTAAATTGATTATCGCTGCTTGTGTGGCGAGCTGAAAACATTGGATTATGCATTGTTCTTTTGCCCCAAAGCTACTAAGGTGTGGGATTCACTGGGCTTTAATGTGGAAATTGTCACTGTTGCTAGTTTTATAGAAGGTTACTTGTCTGGTAAATATGGCAATGACATTACTGGCTCAAAGAGGCGAATATAGATGAGGTTATTTTTGAGCTTGATATTCGACGGGTTTATAGAGCTTTGGTTAGCCATTTGACTAGTATATTAGAATTTGGCATGAAATTGAATTATTAGCTTGTATTGAAAAATTAGTTTATTGATGTGTCCTTTCGATGAATTTGACGAAATGTAAACAAGGCCACTCTTTGGCTCGGGCAATTGTGTTGCATGCCCATCATGTTACTTGGAACTTTGTGCCCCCTTGTTTAGGTTTTGCTTTGCTTTCTGATTATGTTCATGTTGACACTAGGTTTAAGACAAATGTTAGGATCGAGCGTAAGGGGTAAGCCTATTGACTTAGGGTTAGTTTGTCTTCCTACCCATTTTCTATTGTTTCTATTTCGTTACTCTCTTTATATTAATATTCTTCTTTAAAAGAAAACTAACTTACTCTCTTTATATTAATATTCTTCTTTAAAAGACAACTAACTTTATGGTATACTATAATATATACAATTCGAATTATATAAATAGGGTTAAATTATTTGGGATTGTTATGTATCTCTTAATTTGTTTGAAATTATTATGTTTAAGTTGTTAGGTTTAAACAATCTCAAAAGTTCTAATCATATATGTTCTTTTTACCACAATACTTAGAATTATCCATAGCCCCCCCAACCCATAAATAGGAAGATAATGCACTTCACTGCACTCGAACCTACGTCCTCCTGCATTGGCAATAATGCCCATGCTAATCGAGTTAAGACTCAATCGACAGCTGTTAAGTATATTTAATTTGTTGTGAAATTGTTATGTTTAATTTAGTTTATATTTATTTATTGTTAATTATAAATAAATTTTATTTAAAACTACTTTTGTTTGACTCATACTGAGATTTTTGCAGGATATTTGATATATAGTTGGAAATGTTAAATTCGAATTTTTCACAAATTGTTATGTAACTTGTATTTTTTTATTTTTTTTTTTGGAATTTGTATGTTTATGTTAAGTATATTTATCTTGTTGTGAAATCCCTATATTTAATTTGATTAGATTGTTATTTAACTATTTTTTATTTTGCATTTATCTATTGTTGATTATGAAAAAAAATTTAGTTTTTTTTTGTTCAATTTTATATTATTTAACATATTTAGATTTGAATTTTTGCAGATTAAGATATCCAACATATAATTGAAAATACTAAATTTAATTTTTTTTTGTAAATTCAAATATTAAAGTAATAACAATATTTAATATAGATTCACATTTGGAAAGAAATACTTGTGTAATTTAGAAATTCAAATTTTTAGATAAATTTACGAATTAAAATTTGGATAAAAAATATAAAACGCAAATATCTGACCTCCTGCCCGAGTACATGTGTGCGAGTTTGTAGTGTGAAAACAATAAAAACGAAAAAAAAAAACCGAATGAGGGACCTAAATGAATGCGGGATAAAACTGGCAGATTTGTGTTGGAATTTTCCCATATCCTCATACTAACCTAATTATAAAAGCATAGGGTTCCCATTCATTCTCAATACTCTCATGCGGTGCCTCTGCCATTTTCTCTCAACTGTCTCGCAGCCGATCTTCCTAACCTCCCATCTTTCCCATGGCTACCAAAAAAAACTTAGTTCTCTTGCTCCATAAAATGCGTAAAATAAAACATGATTTCATCCTCTTTGAAAACATTTTAAGGAAAAAAACCCTTCAAAACATTATTTTATCCTCTTTGAAAGCACCTAAAGAAAAGCCCTTCTCTTCCACGAGTCCATTCGAAAATATGAGGTTCAAAGCCCTCTTCTTTGCGAAGGTTTTAATACCTGCTGAAACACCATATCGATAAGTTCTCTTCTCCAACTTTGTTTTTCGTATTTGAAATGTTTTGGTTAAACTTTAGGTTTTATTTGGTTTTCAAAACATCATGCCAACATAAAAACCGAACCTTTGAAAGTATTTTTTGGTTAAACTGCTGAATTTCTTGTATTTTCCGCGCTGTTGGATACTTGGGTTGTTTTGTTTAATTTTTGCAGGAATAAGCTTTGTGACAACACAGAGTGCATTTTGGTAATTTTTGTGTGTATATTCTCTGATTTATTGTGTGCCTTTCCATATTCCGATTGTGATCTCTATTTGGTGCTCTTCCTTTTCTGGAAAAAATAATAATTGAAATTAAGATTCATTCTAAGAAAAACAATTTCCTATGCAATGAGAAGCGGGGGCAGCAATTGAAACCTAATTCCAAACTGTGAGTTTGTCGTAGAACTTGCGCTTTGTAACATGTTAACCGGACCTTGTACATGATTTTGGACTTTTAATTTCAGGCCCTTGCCTTGATTCTGCTATTGACTCGTACAGATTTGGACTTCAATTTGGCCTGAAAGTTGGACCGACACTGGATTTTGATTTTTGGACTTGAGTCTCTCTAATTAAAAATTAATTTAAAGAAATAAGAAGTCAAAATTTAATTGAAATTTATTCGGAAAATCAATATCTTACCATCTTTTTTATTTTCCAGTAATGTTTAAGAGCAAATGTGAACTATTTTGGTTTTGTTATAGACTATAGCTTGCGGGCTCGTTCTGAGTATGTGATTTTGGTTTTCAGAGACACGCTCCGTGAGCTTTAGACCTCTTGAGCTGGATTAATTGAGATTCTATACTTGACGACATGGATGGAATATTTTTTATTTATGATGACAAAACATCAATAGATGGGGATTAAGTTAATTTGGATATTACACATCGCACCTCGAAAATTACTAGAGCATCCAAGAAAAGGGGTTAATTTGCAGAATTTGATTTTGATACTGACAACCTAATTATGGTATTTTGAGCTCTGAGGGTAATTATGTTATTATTTTGCTAGAATAAAGTAAGAGAGGCCAAGAATTTCTTTATTTGTAGGAATGGCTAATGACAAAAGGGATGGAGAGAATGATAATATATTTTACCGAATTCTTATTTAATTATAAAAAAAAAGAATTTAGATTAAAAATTAAATTATTATTATGTATTATCTAAAATATTAGATCAACTAAGAAATCATATAAAATCAACATTATTTTATTAAAAATACCAAAAATGGTACAAACACATCAATGTGTCAAGATTTACATGACAAATTAATTACATATAAAAGCTTATAAAATTGAACAACAATTTAAATACACAAAAAACAAAAACACGATATGAATCCACAATTTTTTTCCTTAAATTGAATATTATTAAAATTTATATAAAATGAGATGAGTTTAGACATAATATAACATGAAGATATATATCATTTTCTAAATTAAATTGTTATGATGGCTTATGCAAAATAAAATGACACAAAATTAATAAAAAATTTATTAAAATGCTTGAAAATTATATAAAATAAATTTTTAGCATGTACATAGGTTCAAAATATATTTGAGTTTATTTTAATTACTCGCTACATCAATTTGCTAAGTCCTTTATATGTGTGTTTTCGTTTATTTTCAAATATTTGATTTTTAAAGGGTCTATTTGATGGTAAAATTGACTCCCTGTGATCAGTTAATATATTATTAAGATGTATTACAGTAGTATAAAATATATGTTTGAATTGATTCAGGGGGTGAGATAACTCTCAACTTAAATGGAATGGTGGTCAAAGTTATTGTCTGATATTTGTTCGTCACGGGTTCAAATTGTTTTACTTCAATCTCTTATTCCTAATATTGAAAAAAAAAAAAGTAGTGATTGAGAGTACAAAATAATCATCCAAGACATTACCTAGGTTTATATATAAGAGAAACTATTTTGCACATTGCCACAAGCAAGAACAGAATACATTGCTAGTATACTAAATACTCACCCTATATGATACAAAATAAAAACATAAAAATTCTATTTATATTAAAAAAGAAAATAATTGGTATACTCTAATTGGAGATTTTAGACACCACAAGGAGGATTAAAGGTTGAAATATTTAAAAAAAAAAAAAAAAAGAGGGCACATGCCAATTTTTTAAAGTTACTTGTGGAATAAAATAAATACAATTATTACCAAAAAATTATTAAAATTAGGGATGAGTATTTGATCGAATCGAATGAAAAAATTTCGAGTTAATCGAGTTGACAAATCTTATTTTATGATCCTAACTTGATTTTAAATTTTCTTGAATTGAATCAAATATATTTGTCTGAGTTAAACTAAAACAATAACTTTAAGTCCTTGTAACCATTGCCACCCACTATAATCAAATTTACTCACCATAATCAAATTTGTTATTAACTTTCATCCTTTCATAATTTATTTATTAATATTTTATATATAGGTTAGCTTCTTTGCTTGCTTAATTGCTTCAATTATCTTTTAATTCTTGCCACCATATATTTTGAAATTAAAAAAATATATTAAATATAAAAAAATGTGATTTTTTAATAAAAGTTATTTTAAAGATAAATTGTAAAATTGATACCAACAAAAAATTTTAACTAAATATTTTATGTCATCATCAATAATTTAATTTTAACAGAAATTGAAAAAGATTCAATATTATTAAATAACTTAATAATATAAATAGTACAAAATGTGAAATTTACTTCAATAATATAAATAGTAAACATAAATTCGAAAAAAATTAGAGTTTAAGAGGAAATAAAAATTTTGTAGAGAAGCAAATGGATTTTTTTTTTTTTGGAAAGTTTAGTTTTGGGAGAAGATGAAAGAAAAAAAATGTGGGCTTTGAGGAAGTTAATTTTTTTGGGAAAGTAAAATGGTTTGACTTCTAAGAAGGGAGTTTAAGGAGAAAGAAAGTAAAAGAGTTAGATATTTAATTTATTTGAATTAAAAAATTTAACTAAATTCGAACACGAAATTAAAAAAAATCGAGTTGATTTGATTAACTCGATTAATTTGACTCGAATAATTTGAAATTTGAATTTTTTTTTAATTTTTTTGAGTTGAATCGAATTTTACTCTTCTTTAATTAAAATTCATTCAAAATTATATTTAGGCTGATTTATAAAATATATTAAAATCTTTTCATATTAAATAATAATTTAAAATAATTAAACTTCAATTGTATTAAAAAATAATATAATAAATAATAATTTATAAAATGGAAGGGATAAAACTACTCCATTAAAGATTAACTCGAATTAGACAAAGAGAAGCACGTTTATCCTACTGAAAATTTATCCAACACCTCAACAATGAAACTGTGATGAGATTGGAGGAAATTCAAAGCAAAATTATAGTAAGGATCCTAAGAGTTATCCAGTTACTTTTATGGGATATATTCTAGATTTTTTAAATCTATCTTAAAGTTACTTAAGATAACTAAAAATTAATAAATAAAATAACTAAAAAGCATTTTTCTTTTTCTTTTAAGACAATTAAAAATAAGCTTTGTTTAGGCAAACATAAGACGAAAAGCTTCAATCATTTCCATCAGGGTACACCAATTAAACCATCACATATTTTTTATTTTTTTCTTTTGTAATTTTTCTTTTTGAATTGATGAAGTGGTTTCCTTTTTCAAAAGATATAATGATGATATGTATTCTCTCTATTATTCTGAAGAGAGGAAAAATGATAAATCATAACATCAAGAAATAAAAATTTGACAAAAAAAAAATTTTAAAGTAAGGAAATTTCTTTTTATTATTATCTATTTCTCGCTAACATTAAAAAAAAAAAAAAAAAGACAACATATTTCTGGCTTAAAGTTTTCATATAAATTTTACACCATCAAAATTCTTACTTTTTTGTGTTTTGAATGGTCAACAATTAAAGGAGTATATACGCAAATATATATAAAAAAATTTCCCCTTATTCCATGCTCTAGTTACATTTTGTGAATTTCAGTCACTGTCAATTATGAACTATAAGAAGACTAATGCATAGTGTAATTGAACAATACACATTTCCATTGCTATTATTAGAATTGAACACTTGAAAGGGAGATTAAGTTCAAAAACTGGGATGGCTTTTGTAACGTCGGAGGAATTGCTGGCCACTTTGGTGCCAATTGCTGTTTATTGGATATACTCAGGTATGTATGTGATGTTTGAGTCAAGGTTTGAGAAGTACAAGTTGCACTCCAAGAAAGAAGAGGAGGAGAAGAATTTGGTGTCCAGAAAGGAAGTCTTCAAAGCCGTTCTTTGCCATCAAGTCATGTCAATTGCTATTAACCTCTTCACGTATGCGGTATGAGTAGTAATTAATGGCTTTTCTTTTTCTTTTCCTTTCTTTTGATGCAATTATAAACAAAATTTTTTCTTCTTTTTTATTGTAAGTTTGTAACTTTCAAGGATCAGATAAAATATCAGAGCACCACCATTTTCTATTTGTATCAGAACTTGGAACTTAATTTGTTTTGGTTGCAGGTAACAAGAGAAAAAGATGGTGAGGCATCTGCAAAGAAATCACTAACCTTGCTTCTTCTAGCCAAGCAATTGGTGATAGCAATGGTGGTGATAGATACATGGTCGTTTTTTGTGCATTGGTACTTGCATCAGAACATGTTTTTATACAAACACCTTCATGTTCCGCATCACCGGCTGGTTGTTCCCTATTCATTTGGAGGACAGTATATGCATCCAATTGAGGGGTTCTTGGACACCATGGGCGGAACATTAGCTGTACTCCTCTCCGGCATGTCTCCTCGGACTGCCATGTTTTTCTCCTCCTTTACCATCCTTAAATTAGTGGATGATCATTGCGGGATGAAGCTTCCCGGAAACCCCTTTTACCTCTTTTTTAACAACAATTCGGCATACCATGATGTCCACCATCAGCTTTATGGTACCAAATACAACTTCTCTGTCTACTTTGACATATGGGACAGAATTCTAGGAACCTATATGCCTTATTCACTTGAGAGGAGACC
The DNA here is from genome assembly GCA_025698465.1 of Gossypium longicalyx. Classification (NCBI taxonomy): domain Eukaryota; kingdom Viridiplantae; phylum Streptophyta; class Magnoliopsida; order Malvales; family Malvaceae; genus Gossypium; species Gossypium longicalyx. Next base: position 70,789,790 of record CM046997.1, on the reverse strand, counting down.
TGATGGCGGCCTTGAAGTACGACGTGCTGATCAAGAACACAAGAAGGATTGATTGATTAATTACTTGATTAATCAGTCAATTATGATAACTAGTGAGCATGGATTGATGAATGTTCCATTAGGTTTTATATATGTATCTAATGTATGTGTATGTATTATGTCTACTACTATGCTTCACTAGGAGTAAAGGCAAATCTGGTGTGAAACTAAGTCAATTATGATGACTAGTGAGCATGGATATTGATGAATGTTCCATTAGTTTTTATATATAATATCTACATGTATTCTATATATTTCTCTGCTTCACTGGGAATAAAGGCAAATCTGGTATTGAACTAAATATTATGAATAAAACTTGAAGCTTATATTCTTCAAATGGTTTACTCATTTCTTTTACCAGCTTGATTTTGGCATTGTTTTTATCTCTATCCCAAACATCTACAAAGTTAAACCTTTCAAATAACATCGAAGTTAGTGTATTTTATTAGATGTATGCCAATTCACAACTCGAATCTGATCAAATCGAACTGGTGATTTTTTTATTTTTATTTTTTGGGGGGGGGGGTGGGTACAAATAAAGAGTTCAGAGACAAATTAGACTAAATACCAGCACCTAGAGAGAAGCAGCATCCTTCTGTAACATAGGTCAAATAGCAGCAGGAGGCTCGTGGCGATGCTGGAAGCATGTTCCCCGAGTAAATCATAACGTCGAAACATTAAAAATTATTTGGCAGAAAATTTTTTTTAAGAGTAAACAAATTTCTTTTTATTATTATCTATTTCTGGCTAACAGAAAGAAAAAAAAAAGAAAAAGAAAAAGACACATATTTCTGGCTTAAAATAAAGGAGAGGACATCATCATTAGAGTTGTGCATGGCCGGGTCGGGCCGGGCCGGTTCAATTAAAATTTTAAGTCCGTTTGCTAGGCCCAGGCTTATAAAATGGGCTTAAAATATTTTCAAACTTAACTTAAATAAAAATACTAAAACTCGTGCCCGACCTGACTTGTCCATATTAATTTTTATATAATTTTAAAATATATATAATACATAAAAAATATTAAAAATATCAAAATAAATATTTCTCAACAAATTAAAAATAAATTTTAAAAAATATGTATATTTAAATAACACTAAGATAAATATAACTTAACAAGCAAATGTCTCTAAAATAATAACAAAACTAACAAATGTCTTTAAAATAATAACAAAATTAACAATAAAATAAGTTTTATATAATATCCAAACAATAACAACAAAATAGTAGCAACATAATAGTAAAATGATAACAAAATAGAGAGAAAACAACAAGAAAATAATATTTTAAAAAAATAAATTTTTTTGTCCTTTAGTTAATTCGGGTCAGGCTGGGCTTAGGCCAAAAATGCCTTACTCGAGGCCTAGCCCGTTTTTTAAACGGACCTTATTTTTTGTCCAAACCCATTTTTCGAGCTTATATTTTTACCCAAACCCTCCCACATTTTGGACTGCCTTTGGGCCGAGCCGAGTGACCCGACCGACAAACAAGTCTAATCATCATATCAATTATATGCATATAATTGATTAAAATATGCTTTCATTAGATTGAAGTCTTAATGTATAATAATTATAATTATTTCCATGTTAAATAAATAAGTTTAAGATTAAAATTAATTTATTATAATAAATTTAATGAAACTATGAAATAAATTGAAATTATATAAAAATTTTAAACAAGTATTAAAACTCATGATGTGACGAAAAATTACATGTTACCAATCTGAACGAGAGGACAACATATCAATCATATGCATATACTTTTATATATATATATATATATATTTGGTATCGTACAATTATAGTATTAGTATTCACATATAAGGTAAGGATCCACCCACACTACGCATGTACACACTATGTCCACAAAAAGCTTCTTAAGAGAAAACCCATCACTTACTCTCCCGAAGACTCAAATCCAGATGAATTCTATAGGTGAACAATATTTAACCATCAAGCCAAATACGAGTTCATACGTGTATATATATGTTCAAGTATGCTTTCATTAGATTGAAGCCTTAATGTATAATATTTGTAATTATTAAAATTATATTATTATAATAAATTATACAAAATATGAAATGAATTAAGTTAATATAAAAAAGGGATAAAATCAAAACTATATATGAACTTTAATCTAATGTATAATGTCATAAATGAACTTCGGTTTTGTATTATTTTATACATAAAATTTTAATTTGATTTAACTTTTAAAAATCACTAACAACATTATCGAATTAGTACCATTTTATGATAGATCTTACATACACAAACAGTTATATTAATCTAATATGAAAATAAATGTATATATTAATTTCTTTAAATGTGTATAATTAAATCAAAACAAGTTTTATGTATACATATAACCAGAATTCAAGTTTCATGTGTATAATTACACCAAATAAAAATTTTGTATCAAATTATAAAATTCATATATAAAATTAATATTTATCTCTATAAAAATAAAAATATTAAAACCTCATGATTTGACGAAAAATTCCATGTTTACACCATAAATATACAAAAATGTTAAAATGCACATGAAACAAAATATAAATGTGCAGCAATTTATATAATTTATATTACATACAAAATAACATAAACATAATACCAAGATATAAATTTCTTTTCAAATTAAAGTAATATTATATAATATGTAAAGAAAAGGAGAAAGATGAAGTTACATACAACAGGTCTAATTGAGTTATTATAATAAATTATATAAACTTCGATAAGTAGAAAACAACATCAACATGGCGGATTCTGGCATTTTGGATGGTAAAATTTTCAAAAATTTTAAGAATTTAATAAAAATCTTTTTTTAAATATTGAGAGTTTAATTGAAATTTTTATGAGATTATTGAGAATTTTTAAAAAAATTTAAGAAAGTTTAATTAAAATTTTCAAAAATTTAAAAGAGTATAATTAAAATATTTTAAAAATTTTAAAAGTATAAAATTTGAACCTAATTAAATTTTTTTAAAAATTTTAAAAAAATTTAAAATTTTTAAAATTTTAAAGCGCAAACTACTCAAGACTCCAAAAATGACACGCCTTTGTGAACATGATACTAAAAATAATGGAAGTACAGCATAAAAGTTCAAATAAAAAAATTATGAAATAAAAATAATACATATTAACAATTAAGAAACTTTTAACGTGGCAAGCTGTCGAGCTACAAGAGTCGACCCAGTTAAATGTAATTCCCACTTGGGACAACCTTTTTTTTTTTCTCTTTAGAAAAACAAATTTGGTGCTCAATTTCCTGAAGAAAAAAAAGACCTTGGTGTACGAGACAGACACACGTGTCGACTATTGGAGTTAATTGGTATATGAACAGCTTTGTAAGTGTTGTTTGCGACGATATAAGTGGGGGAAATTAATCCAATATATAAGAGAGGAAAACCGAAAAAGCGTTTCTTCTAGAATTGTTTTGTGAAGTGGTCATATCAATTCCTTATCATCCAAATTGATAGATTAAGCACCAGAGTGGGTTCTGTTTTCTAATATTTTAAGAATATGCCAACGAATATTCTAGAAAACCTCTATCCATTACCTTTTATTACAAAAATATGCGGCATTTTCTATGTTTTAGGATTTTACCTTTTGTACTGTGCATATTGATATATTAATATTTATACATTAGATTAAATAATAAGTTAATTTTTTGTTAAAATTATTTTTTTATTATTAAAATTTGATTTTTTTATATTTATGCAAATTACGTGTAACAAGTTACATGTTATTGTCTAATTGTTCTATCAGTTACACTAATTTTTGACACTACAAATGAATAAAATTTTTAATAAAAATTACTAATTTATTCATTTATTTAATATACAAAAATTAATTTATCCATTTATTGAATTGAAAAAAATAAAATACAATATAATCTTGTACTTCAACGATTGTATTACAAAATATGCCTAAAATGGACTTAAAATTTTATTTAAGATGTTTTTATATTAGGGTAATCTACAAAAATAGTCATTTTTGTTTACCTCAAGTTACATTTTAGTTACTTATGTTTAAAATGTTACGTTTTAGTCACTTATGTTATTATTTTGTTACGAAGTGATCACTCTACCGTTAAGTTTCGTTATTTCTCTAACGAAAATCCTAGGTGGCAGTCCAACTAGATTTTAGGTGCCAACTTGAATTTCTAAATTGGATGAAAATAGATTTTTAATTAATTAAAATTTTCAAACCTAAACCTTAACTAAAAAAACTGTTCATCTCCTCTTATTAATTTTTCTTCAGTCTCTTATTTTTTTCAATGGGTTTTTTTTTTTCATTTGACTGGAAAAACTATTATTAAGACCAAAATAGTTGAAATCAGCAATAAGAAAGAATAATCTGGAATACCCACAAAGAGATTGTGAACATACAAGTTGATTCAGATCAGAAAAAATTTGATTGAGAAGCCAATTATTCAAGAACTGTAAAAGAACTAGAAAATATAATAATTAGGAACAAGAACAGTGAAAGTAACAACCCTTTTCTGAAAATTTTAAAATTAGCTTGAATGAAACATGTTCATGAAAACATGTTTCTGGTTGCATTTTATGGGATGTCTACTGACGCAAAATAAAATACATGTTTACAAACAATTTCAAAAAGTAGAAGAAAATATTAAGAATTTTAATTTAGGGTTTTCATTAAATAATAAAAAATCCACTCTTTTGTTTTTCAGTATTGAATAAAAGAAATAGAGGAATTCAAAAAAGACATACCTGAACCCTCCATTGAATCCATCTTTATGAAGTAATCAATTTGATTTCAACTATTTTTATCTTAATAATAGTTTTTCCAGTCAAATGAGAAAAAAAGATCCATTGAAAAAAAGAAAAATTAAAAAGAGGAGATGAATAGTTTTTTTAGTTAAGGTTAAGGTTTAAAGTTTTTAATTAATTAAATTTTTTAGTTAAAAATCTATTTTCATCCCATTTAGAAATCCAAGTTGGCACTTAAAATCTAGTTGGACTGCTACTTAGGATTACCGTTAGAGAAATAACAGAACTTAACGGTAGAGTGATCACTTCGTAAAAAATAATAACATAAGTGACTAAAACGTAACATTTCAAACATAAGTGACTAAAATGTAACCTGAGGCAAACAAAAGTGACTATTTTTATAGATTACCCTTTATGTTATTGTATAACTATAACGATTTTTAAAAAATATATTTATGTTATAATTTCATAATTAATAATTAATTTAAATATACTATATAAAAAATTAAATTATCAAACTGATAAATTAAAATAACTCCAATTTAAATATGAAAGCGAAATTTGAATTATTATAAAATTAGATTATGATAAATTTATGATGTATGTGAAAAATTTTAAAAAATATATAAAATTAATTATGACTTTGCTTAAAATGGTGAGTTGAGTTAGTCAACACTATGATATTTTGTGTTTAAATATCATGATTTTCATCATAGGTGTATTTTTTTTAGATTTATTAAAATACGAGAAAGCATAAATAACATCAATTTAATATTTATTATTTTATAAAAGGAATTAAATTTTAATGATTTTACAATTAAATTGAGATCGGTGATATTAACTCTATAAAATTATCAAAATATTAGTAAAATAAGTTATTAACATGAAAATTTTTAATTTGTATAAAAATAAAAATTTTAAATAAATTTATAAATTTTACCCATGAAATGAAATTGAATAACTGCAAAATTCTATGCAAAATCCTGAGTGAATTAATATACAGCAAGATATTTCACATAAAATAATAATTTTTAATGTCAAATAAAATAAATTATAAACATATAGCAAGTTACATATAATTATAAAACTCTTATGTATATGAAAAATCAAAAGTAACTCAATGAACATGATATAAAAATGTCAAAATCATGAATCTTATAAAATTTATATAAATTAGAAAAACTTTAAACCAATAAAACATGAAGACAAGCCCAATCTTTCTTGTTCTTTTCGTATCTTTCTAATAGAAAATAGAAAAGCAAAAATTTCAAAAAAAGACAAATTGATTGACACTTGGCTAGCCTGAATCAACACGAGGAGGATTCTCAAAATTGGAATAAAATCAGATTAGAGGGATGACTTTTACAGATGTTTTAGAGACAACAGGAATATGGGTGTACAAAAAAAAAAAAAAAAAAAAAAAGTAAAAAGTAAAAATTAATAAAAATATTAATATTTATAAAAAAAAATTGACATGGAATAGTAAAGTTGAGTTTTTGTTTTATTGTTTAGGCCAAATTATTTATTAGTTTTATTAAAAATATAAAACATCAAAATATAGTTATAATAATATAATTTATTTTAAACAAGAAAGAGTATTTTAATCAGTTTTGGTTTAAGTCAATTTTGAGTTTAAAGTTAATAGAGATACAAAATGTGAGTATGAAGTTTTTTTTTGGTAAAAATATGAAAATTTATAAAAAGAAATATTTAAGTTGAAACCTTGATTAAAATGATAAGATTGAAGTTTTACTTATGCTGGTATCTTTGGTTCAAATCTCATCATATGTAAGTTTTTAATTAGTTTTATTAAAAATGAAAAAGATTGAAATACTCTCATAATAATATAACTTATTTTAAATATGGAATAATAATCTAGTCATTTCTCCAACCAAATTTTTTGGTTGACTCATGAAACTAGTTCAATCAAAAGTTTAAAGTTAGTAGATATACGAAAGATGTGGTGAAAAGACGTTTTTCATGTAAAAATATTAAAATTTATATAAAAGATTAAATTGAAGTTTTGGTTAAAGTGGTAAAGTTAAACTTTTATTTATGTTGGTATCATAGGTTCAAATCTCACTATATGTAAGTTTTTATTATTATTAATTTTATTAAAAATATAAAAAGATAAAAGTACAATTATCAAAATATAATTTAGTTTAAATACGTAAGAGTATTTGAGTCCTTTCTCCAATTAAATTGATATTTAATTGACTTATAACACTAACTTGTTCAGAAATTTAAAATTAATAAAAATTAAATCTCATATTATTTAAAATTTAAACACAATACAAATTAAAAATTAATAAAAATTGAATCTCATATTATTTAAAATTTGAAAACAACAATGTAATAAATTAGATATTGATTACTCCCATAAGTTTTATTTTTTAAAAATATTTAATTCAAATTCCTTTTCCTATAATTGGATTAGAGCCTTACGAAGGCCTTTTTTATTCATAAAAGAAAGTAATTGAAAAGGTTTGAGTTTTTCATGAAATGTATTGCAATTATTGGAACATTTTTTTAAGTTAAACAATTTGTTTAATAAAGAGTATAACAACTAAAGAGCATATACATTAGAGATATTTCGATAAATTATTTATATGTATAAGACTTTTGCAAGAGAATGAATGCACTGCCAATTCACAATATAACCTCTAATTAAAAAAATTATTGCAATCTTAGACTTTTAAACACTCATCTTTTATTGGAGGTTGATCAACTCTTACAAGAGTTGAATAAAATTTAAATATATTAGAATTAAATAAAAAATTATTTTAAAGTTTTAAGTTTTTTATTTTATATAGGATAATGTGTATTAAATGAAATAAGCTTATGAAACATTTTGGAAAATCACTTCTTTAAGTGGAATTTGAAGCAGAAATTTGAGTTACTTAAATTCCTTTCGAAATTATTTACAAATTTCGAATTTCTTTGTTATTTTTTTTTATCTAAATGAGTATATTCTTTTTTGAATTTTAAAAACCCTAATTGAAGTGGAATCATTTTTTTAAATTCTTTATCCAAACATATCCTAAAAATGATCTAAAATACACAAAAAAACATTTAAAACACAAAATGACATGAAATAAAGATAAAACTAGTATAAAGGAAAACTGAGAACTTAATTTTACTCAAGGACAAGTGAAATTTAGGCGCAAAGTATGGCTAGATATGATGCACTCATGGAAAATGATCACACCCTCCGCACTTAACCTTTTGCTAAAAAAGTAACATGCAAAATGACGTCCTTTGGATAAGTGAAACCTTTTGGTTGCTCAAAATACACTTCCCATTCAAGAATCCTATAACATTCCGTTTTTCAGTGGTACTAGAAATGGTGGTTTCGAAACTTCAATTTCTGATGATCGAGTCAATAAATATTATTTTATAATATTTACGAGTCTATTATAGAACAAAATTATGTCTTGTTCCAATAATTTTAGCGACTGAATAGTTAATTAAAGAAAAAGGACAAAATCGTAACAATCGTAAAAAATTAATTTTCATTGAATTTAGTTGTCTATTGGCTTAGTTAAATTGATTTAAGTGGTAATTTAGCCACTTTTATAATATATGGATGGTGAGTGCATGTTTTGTCAATCATTTTATAATGTTAAAGTTAAATTTTAAAATAATTAAATGTTAGTTTAATAAAACAAAATAAGGGTAATCTTCCCCATTTGGTTTTCTTCCATTTAAAACCACAAAAGGAACAAGAAGCCATAGTCATTTTCTTGAAGCATAATCGACCTTTGCATGTGAGTACTCCTTAAGTTAGTTTTTAGTTATTTTTATGTTTTTGATATCGTTGTAGTTTAATCTAACTAATACGAGGACTATTTTGTAAAACTATTAAATGTTTTGAAACTTTTCATTAATTATTTTTAGATATTTTTGAAGTTATATGGTAGATTTATGAGCTCGGTAGCTAAACATGACCATTTTGTAAAGGAAATTTTGTTAGTTTTGAACCTAAGGACTATTATGAAAATGTGTTAATCTTAGTATAAGATTTTTGTAAATTTTAGTATTTAAAGGCTATTATGGAGGAATTTATAATTGATTTCAAGTGTTGGGGTTTAAATGTGAAAGCTATAATCGTTTCAATTTTTTTGACTAAAATGAATAAAGTGTAAAAGTTCAGCGAAAGTTTGTAAAATGAAATTAATAGGTCATATATTTATACATGAGCATGAAAATGTAATTGAATTTGATAAATTGAATTTAACTATTGTATACATCAAGGATTGAACCGAACGGAAAAAACTCGGGGAAAATAAAAAATTACCGAGTAGTCTTTATGAATCAACTCGATAGTCGAATATAATAGGTTAGTTCATAATGTATTTAAATGTGTTTATACATCTTGTTTCCTATTGAATTATGTTTATATATATGTTGATGATATTGTAAGTTGATGTTGATATGTTATAAATAATTGCTAAGGTGAGCAATGACTAAATTGAAAATTGTTGAATACTAGTGAAATATGATACGTATGGATTTCTGAATGAACGTGATTTGTTTACAGTATGTGTATGGATAACATGGAAATGCTTTGATCTATAAGTGTTACGAATTCTGTTTTAGTGCTCCTTTGAATGTAGTAAACGATTAGGATACAACTGACATGCCAATAGGGTTAGAATGCGTGCTTGTGCAGGTTTGCACTTTAGTGTCTTTGTTCACACTTTGGAGTCTCTTTTTTATTCTGGTGCCTCTAATTGCACAGTCGTGCCTTTGTTTGCACTATGTCACCTCTGTATAGCATTAAGATGCTCTCTGGTGGTGTAATTACTCGAGTACCCGAATTAATTTGTTATAGTTCATCGAGCTAGTAAAGCTTGTGAACGATCATCAAATGACTTTTTAAGATATGTGAAATGCATATGAATGACTTGGATTGAATCCATGATATATATGGAATTATCTTGTGATTTGAACTTATATAAATCTCACATATTTCTCGTATATTGAATGTCAGGTTCATATCTTTATATTAATTGTTTAAATTTCAATTACATTATTTGTAACACCCCTTACCCGTACCCGAGATCGGAACTGGATGCGAGGCGTTACCAGACATGTACTCGAACATTTCTGGGGAAATACGGGTTATAAAATTTCATTCCAATATAAAACCAATCAAATTTCGTTTTAATGTCCCTATTATGGGCACACGAGGCCTTACACACACATTGAAAATGATCTGGGACTAAACTGAGAACTTACGAAAGCTCATAAAATTTTTTCCTAGGTAAACCCTCACACGCCCGTGTGGAGGTAATGCACACACCCGTGTACTTTGGGACATGCCCGTGTCCCCTACCCGTGTTGAATTTATGAAAATTATTTTTCATTTCAAACCTATAGGGGTTTTCATATGGTTGAGCACCACGCCCGTGTCCCTGGCCCGTGTCCTTCACACGGCCTAGACACGCCCGTGTCCAAAAACTCGAGCATTCTGTTTATGACGTCAGCATGCATTTAAGGGTACACGACCAAGACACATGCCTGTGTGTCTAGCCTGTGCTCGACACTGACTTAAAATTTTAGGTGCAGGGGACGCACGGCCATACCACAAGTCCATAGGGACGATCCGTGTGTCACACACGGCTTAGACACACGCCCATGTGTCTACCTGTGGACCTTGTAAGGTTATTTTCCAAGCCTTTGGTCACCCTCTATCAACCAATCACACTTGCAAGTTACCTTAATACATAGTAAAGCCAGATTATACACTTACATATAACCTTAATAAACCTCATTGCATGTAACCTCATATCATCGGTTTAGCACATGCTAGGTTATTTCCCTTTTTGTATTAAGGGTTTCCATGTCTCGTTGACACATTTAAGATTGGCTCATTATTGTAACTCATTGCCAATTACGGTCAAGCCATCCCATGTAAACATAAGCATGCATAAATTTGTAGGTTATAGCCTACTTCAAAATGAGCCAATTCTCATGGCCATATACAAAAAGATAGATATATCTTTACATGCCTTCATTTTGGAAAATCAAATGTCACATATAACAAAATACACCACAAGCCCTGTACATGCCATTGAACAAAATAAAAGTGTTTATATACCAAAGTTGGACTAGTTGATAGTGTGTCGACTCTCCAACCGTCTTCCAATCTTTACGAGTCCTCGAGCTCTGTAAGACAAGGAAAAGAGAGGGGTAAGCATTTACATGCTTAGTAAGCCCGAATAATTGGAAATTAAACTTACTGAGTAATTAGCGTACAACCATATTAGGCAATAAAACCAACAAGCATGGAATGGTTTCCCTATCACATGCACTCAATCAACAGGTTAGTCACATAACAATGCACCATGTAATTTATCTTAGATGAGCTCATCATTTATCATTTCATTGATATACATCATATTAATCCCGTTGAGTTTCTAGGAAATCTCGATAGATTATCCATTTACCGTCAATTCATAAGAGTGATCATCTCATGTATGCATTCCCGCGAACCTCACATGTTATGGCGGGATTACCAGTCCAGGCTAAATCCCCCGTAACATAAACTCATAAGGTGATGTCAGGATTACCAGTCCAGGCTAAATCCCTTATAGCGACAAACACCCTTAATGAGCTCGGATCTGAATTACCAGTCCAGGCTAAATTCAGACCCTAATCGGATTACCCATGCGGGCTAAATCTATTTCAGCACATATATTCTTCGGGAGGTTCGATCACTCAAGGAACACCCGTCCGGACTAGATCCTTTCTATATTTGAGATCAACGGATTACCTGTCCAGGCTAAGTCCTTTTCTGCAACACATGCAAGATCTCAAGTAACATGTAAATCATGGTTTATCCACCGAACTTCCTTTTTAACCTCAACCAGGACATTTATTAACATGTCGTTATTAAGGATACATTTCATGTATTTTCATGCCATCGTCAAATGCAATCATCATACATTCACAAATCATGCAATTAGGCATATTATGAGTTTACTTTAAGTTATCCGAACTTACCTGGTACTCGTCTCGATATCGTGTCTCGGTTATTTCGAAACCTTTCGTTTTCCTCGATTGACCTTCAGAATTTGTTCCTCAGGGTCTATAACAATAAAAATAAATCATTAACACCTCACATTGTAATTTTTGAGACTAAATTTCACCCCCGATCCACATGACCGTTTTGCCCCTAACCTTTCACATTTTTACGATTTAGTCCCTAGGCTCGTATAATGAAATGCATGCAATTCCTATCTTACCCAAGCCTAGCCGAATGTTTTTCCCTCATATGGCAGTCCACATTTTTCCATTATTTCTCATTTCTACCACACATTTTACACCTTTTCCAAAAAGGTCCTTTTAAGGGTTTTTCATGAAAATCACTTAGGAAAAGATGTTTAACACACATCCAACTTTCATACTCCTCCATAAACCATCAAAATACAAGTAACTCATGCATGGGTAAATTTATAAACATGAACCCTAACATGAAATATGGGTAGAAATAGAGAGAGTAAGCTACCGAGATTTCTAAAATACGAAGAACATTAAAAACGGGGCTTGGGAGCACTTACTATTGAGATTGAAAATGTTGAAAACCCTAGTTATAGAGAACCCCAAATTATCGACAGCAACATGAAGAATATGAGCTGATTTTTGGCTTGTTTTCCCATTTTATTTCATTAAAATGCTAAATGACCAAAATGCCCTTAAGCCTTTTCTTTGAAATTTCATCCATACAAGCCCATTTTTGTCCAAAAACTTAGAAATTGAAAAAATTTCTCTTTAATACCTTCTAATTAAAATTACAAAGCAATTTCATACAAATTGCTTCTAGAATCCAAGTTTTACAATTTATTCAATTTGGTCCTTATTTTCCAATTGGACACTTTACCCATAAAATTTCTTCATGAAACTTTAACACAAACATATTATCATATTCTAGACCTCATAATAATTACAAAATAAATATTTCAACATCAGGTTTGTGGTCTTGAAACCACTGTTTCGACTAGGCCCTATTTCGGGATGTTACATTTCTTCCCCCTTAGGGACTTTCGTCCTTGAAAGTCTTACCAGTAAACTGGTTTGGATATTGGCTTATCATGGTTTCTTTCGGCTCCCATGTAGCCTCTTTCACACCATGTCAATGCCATAAAACCTTTATTGAAGCCACATCTTTATTTCTCAACTGTTTAATCTCGCAAGATAAAATCTTGACCAGTTCCTCACCATAAGTCATGTCCAGTCTAATTTCAATCTCAGTCGGTGAAATCACATGGGAGGGGTCTGATTGGTATCGCCTTAACATAGATACATGGAACACCTCGAAAATCTTTTCCAGTTCGGGTGGTAATGCCAAACGATAAGCTAATGGTCCAACTCTTTCAGTGATCTCGTACGGGCCGATAAATCACAGACTTAGTTTGCCTTTCCGACCAAATCTCAATACCTTTTTCCATGGTAATACTTTCAAGGATACTTTATCTCCAACTTGGAACTCAATCTCTTTTCTTTTCAAATCAACATATGAATTTTTCCTATCTGATGCCGCTTTTAAACAATCTCGTATCACTTTAACCTTTTCTTCAGTTTCCTTGATCAGATCAACTCTGTGAATCCAAATCTCTTTGAGTTTTGTCCAATACAATGGAGTTCGGCACATTCTGTGTAATAGTCCGATTTAGACCCTAATCAGAACAGCGATTTTGAGACCATGAATTCGAGTCAGAAAAATATTTAAATATTATTTTTTCTGTTTATTATATATGAATTTTCATGAGTGAAAGTTTCATATGAAAATTTGATTGTTTGTGTGCTTAATTTAATAAAAGAACTTAATCGCGTAAGTTGAAAAATTGATAGTTAAAAGCATAAAGGGCCAAGTTGTTAATGGCTTTGTAAGTTGAGGGATTTAAGTGGCAATTTAACCATATTAAATTATATGGACGATAGTGCCATGTTTTATAATGGTTAAATATTTATTATTAAAGGTTATTAAAGTAATTTAATAAAACATTATAAGTTATAATAATAAAACATAAAATAAAACATGTATGAGTTCATATTTTATTGACCAAAACTAGTAAAAGGAAAGAAAAAGAGAAAGCACATGATATTCGACCATTGTTGATCCAGATTCAAGGTTAGTTTGGTTTCGGTTTTTGATAATTTTTACAATTTTGAGATCGTTGCTTCAAATACTATCCGACCCATGCTAGAATTTCTGATTTTGATGAATGTTTTGAGTTATGCCATTGATGAATATTTGTGTTTTATGATATTTGATGATGAAATATTAAAGATATGTTTTAGATTTACATGTTTTGTATTGGAGTTTTTGAAGATTTTGAGTAATTAGGACTAAATTGCAAAAGTAATAAATTGAGGGACTAAAATACAAAATAAATGAAATGTGTTTATTTATATGTGCTAGATGAACATGCGGCCTAAGCATGTTGAATGGAGATTTTGTGTATTTTGTGTTTTATGCAATTAGGACTAATTTGTAAAAGTATGAAATATTAGGGGTAAAATGGTAATTTGCCTATTTTATGTGTTGTTGGATTAAATTGAATGAAATTGTGTTTAAATGAGGTTAATTTGAAACTATATATATCAAGAAAAAAAGAAATCGGACTTGGATCGGGGAAAAGCAAAAATAGTTGAATAGCCGATTTATAACGTTTGTCGATATTCGAGGTAAGTCTTTAAGCAATTAAACATCAATTATCTTGAATGTAACTTAGTTTAATATGCTGTTTTGGAATCTATAGATTCATAAAAGAGCTAGCCGAATGTGTTTAAGCATAGAAATCTCAGATTTGAGTTTAATTCATTGAGTTATATCATTTGAAAGTCCGTATGATCTATATGGAATATCTGGAGTTTTTGTGATATGAATTGTGTACGAGACAACTTTGTAATAGTGATATTTGAGCTTTGAGCCTAGTAAGCTTTATGCTGGTGAATGTAATCGGGCTTTATGCCTAGCAGGCTTATCGCCGGTGAATAAAATCAGGCTTTGAGTCTGGCAGGCCTTGTGTCGGTGTGTGATTCAGGCTTATGACTAGCAGGTTTTATGCTGATGATTTATTTTCAGGCCTATACCTACAAGACTTCATGTTGATGTGATAATTGAGCAAGTAAACTAAGCTAAATGAACTTGTATATTCGGCCACATAGGTATATACATATGTAATGTTATATTTGTATTTGTATATTCGGCCACATAGGTATGTACATATGTGATGTTATATTGGATCTTTTATATTCGACCATATAGGTAAGTACTTATGTGATCTTATATTTGATCTTGTATATTCGGCCAAATGAATGATGTTGGTATATGAAGTTATTCTTTGTTTTGTGAGTTTGTGTAAATGTGTGGGAGTATATTTGAATATATAATGGTATTTGGCTTTGAAAGTTGAACGAAAATTTGTAAAATATTAACCTTTTAAGTATTCGGCCAAAGTGACAGTTATGTTGAACATGTGTGGTTATGGATTGATTAAGTTGAACATAAATATGACATTGATATAATAAATTAGTTTATTTTAGATTTTTAAGAAGGTGAATATATTATTGAGTTGATATTTACTTATGACTTACTAAGCTATAAAAGCTTACTCTGTGTATATTTGTGATTTTGTTTTATAGATTTTGGATTCGAGTTACGAGCTCGGGGATCATCAGCCAAGTCTATCACACTATCGACTATCTTTGGTATTTTTAATAAGCGAACTTTCGAACCTATGGCATGAATAGGCTAGGTTATATTTTGGAATATTTTATTTTGGTTTGTGTATAATAGGAGCCATGCGAAAATGGCTTAATTTCTACGCTTGAGTTCGGTGTTGGTTAAACTGTAGTTTAAGTCTATTTTGATTATCATGCCGTGTGTCATGGTTGAATATAAGTTGTGTTATGTGCTCGTATTCGGAGGTGGTATGGATGAAATGGTTATGTTATATATGTTTGATCTTAGCCTGAGTTTATATCGAGAATGTATCCAAATTGTATGATGTTGTGAAGCTTGTTATGTGATTCAGTCATATAGTATTAAATGGTTGATTTGGGATATGTTTTATATAAGACAAGGTGTATGTGAAATTTACTTATTATGCTTAGACTTATTTTGATATTTTCTTAGATATAATGTTTAATAAGTTTAATCTTAGAAATTTGGTGGTGGAAATTTTGGATGTGAATGTGGTTTTTAAATAATAAGATTCGACCATGCAATGTATTAAGAAAATAAAATGTTACATGATGATTTTTGCGAATTGTTTTGGTATGAATTTCAATGTTAAACGTGGCCTTGAATTTAGAGTAAGTGCATGTTATGTATATTTGTATATATACCTTAATAGCATGTTCGGTCATGTTAAGTTGCATATGAGATTGTTAGTTAAGTTAGGTAATAAGATATAATCAGTTTTATCATATACATGTATTTAAGTTATTAATTGTGTCTGAATATGTTTATGGTATTATAATGTAATGTCTCATAGCTTAATCTGGAGACGGGTACAGCTAAAGGTGTTACATTTTATTGTTACCAGAGCTATGGTTTAGTTGATTCTAGGATTAACGTAGCAGGTGTGAGTCTAACTATACATGCCATAAATATTATTGCGATAGTGTGATGACTTCTGACATTTGAAAATGTGCTTTCATATAGTAAATAGATCCCGACAGAGCTATAGCTGATGATGTCGAGAGTGTAGCGCCTGCTTCCACGCAAGGGATAGCACCAGTTGAATCTCGACCTATCTCGAGTAGCCATGAGGGGGAGGCTAAGCAAGCCTTCTATCAAATAAAGAACGATTGGTTTACTTAGTATATCCGGACTAATTCGGCTATACAACAACCTCCACCCCTGAATAATCCATCTCCGATACCCATGCTACCTCCGATGATTGATCTAATGAGATTTAATAAGCCTCCTGTAGATAAAATCAGAGAACACGGGGCTGAAGAGTTTAAAGCTAATGATGATAATGATGCTGAGCGGGCTGGGTTGTGGCTTGATAATACTATCCGTGTGTTTGACAAGCTATCTTGTACTCCGGATGAATGTTTAAAGCACGCCATATCTTTATTACGAGACACCGCATATCACTGGTGGAATGCACTAGTATCGGTGGTCCTGAAAGAGAGAGTGACCTGAGAATTCTTTCAGACTGAGTTCCATAAGGAATATATCAGCCAGAGATTTATTGGCTAGAAACGCAAAGAATTTCTGGAATTGAAACAGGGTCGTATGATCGTAACCGAGTACGAGATAAAATTTGTAAGACTCAGTCGATATGCTCGTGAATGTGTTTCAACCGAAGCTATCATGTGTAAAAGATTTGAAGACGGTTTGAACGAATACATTAAATTGCTGGTTGGTATACTTGAAATCAAAGAGTTCGTGGTACTTGTTGAGCGAGCTTGCAAAGCCGAAGAGCTCAGGAAAGAGAAAAAAAAAGCTGATTTTGAAGCCAAGGATTCCCGTAAAAAATCATCGAGTAAGACTTTTCACTCAGCAACGAAGAAGTTTAGAGATGATTCTAGTTGATTTAAAGCTACTTCAAACTTTTCTAGACGAGACCGAGACCAACCTCCTGTGAGTTCATGAGCCACTTCTATTGCTAGTGTTGGCAATGATCGGTAGAACAGACTCGAGTGTAAGCATTATGGTAAATGGCATTTCAAAAATTGTAGATTGCATGATCAGTCTTGTTTTAAATGTGGATTGATGGATCATTTTATCTGAGATTTCCTGATTTTAGCCGAGCAAAACACTGTTCAGAATGCGAGACCGAGTAACATGTCAGTACGAGGCAGACCACCCAGGCATTCGGGTAATGTCAGTGGCAATCAAAGAGGGATGAAAGATTCAGTAGTTTGATCTGAGGCTCGTGCACTTGCCAGAGCATATGCTATACGAGCTCACGAAGAGGCTTCTTCCCCAGATGTTATTACCGGTACTTTCACTCTTTATGATATTAATGTTATTGCATTGATTGATCCTGGTTCTACTCACTCATATGTGTGTGAGACATTAGTATCTAGTAAGACTTTGGCTGTTGAGTCTACTGAGTTTGTGATTCGAGTGTCAAACCCCCTGGGCCAGTGTGTCTTGGTTGATAAAGTATGTAAAAATTACCCGTTGATGATTCGAGATTCATGCTTTTTGGCTGATTTGATGTTGTTACCTTTAGACGAGTTTGATATAATTTTGGGTATAGATTGGTTGACTTTGCATGATGCCGTTGTTAATTGCAAAAGAAAGACCATTGATTTGAGATGTCAAAACAACGAGATTATTCAGATTGAATCTAATGATTTGAATGGTTTACCAGCAGTAATATCTTCTTTGTTAGCTCGAAAGTATGTGAGAAAAGGTTGTGAAGCTTACTTTGCTAATGTGCTTGATAGTAAAGTGACTGAAAAGAAGATTGAATCTGTACCAGTTGTGTGCGAGTATCCAGACGTGTTTCCTGAAGAATTGCCGGGTTTGCCACCTATCTGAGAGGTAGAGTTTGGTATTGAGTTAGTACCAGGGACGACTCCGATTTCAATAGCTCCGTACCAGATGGCACCTACTGAATTAAAAGAGTTGAAAGCACATTTGCAAGAGTTAACAGATAGAGGTTTTGCACGACCGAGTTTCTCTCCCTAGGGTGCGCCAGTTCTATTTGTAAAAAAGAAAGACGAAACTATGAGAATGTGTATTGATTACCGCCAGCTAAATAAGGTGACTATAAAGAATAAATACCCGTTGCCACGGATTGACGACCTGTTCGATTAGTTGAAAGGGGCTTTAGTGTTTTCAAAGATAGATTTGAGATCGGGTTATTTTCAGTTGCGAGTTAGAGACTCCGATGTGCAAAAAACTGCTTTTCGAATGAGGTATGGACATTATGAGTTTCTAGTTATGCCGTTTGGACTTACTAATGCACTTACTATTTTTATGGATTTGATGAATTAGATCTTCAGGCAGTATTTAGATCGGTTTGTGGTCGTGTTCATTGATGATATACTGATCTACTCCCGTAACGAAACCAAACATGCCGAACATTTGAGACTTGTATTACAGACTTTGCGAGAAAAATAGTTGGATGCGAAGTTTAGTAAATGTGAGTTTTGGTTACACGAAGTTAGCTTTCTGGGACATGTTCTTTCAGCATCAGGTATTCGGGTTGATCTGAGTAACATTTCAGCAATACTCGATTGGAAACCTCTGAGAAACATTTCGGAAGTCAGAAGTTTTCTAGGTCTTGTTGGTTACTATAGACGGTTTGTGAAAGGTTTCTCTATGATTGTAACCCCGATGACAAAGCTGCTACAGAAAGATGTTAAGTTTGAGTGGTTAGAAAAGTGCCAGAAAAAGTTTTGATCAGTTGAAAGCCCTTTTGACCGAAGCTCCGATGTTAGTTCAGCCAGAATCGGGTAAAGAATTTGTTATCTATAGTGATGTATCTCTAAATGCTTTGGGCTGTGTTTTCATGTAGGAAGACAAAGTTATAGTTTATGCCTCGAGACAGTTAAAGCCACATGAAAAGAACTATCCGACACATGGCCTAGAATTGGTAGCTATTGTATTCTCGTTGAAAATATGGCGTCACTATTTGTTTGGTGAAAAATGTCATGCTTATTCCGATAAAAAAAGTCTGAAGTATTTGATGACTCAGAAAGATTTGAATTTGAGACAGCGCCGATGGTTAGAATTACTAAAAAACTACGAACTTGTGATTGACTATCACCTGAGAAAGGCTAATGTTGTTACTGATGCTTTAAGCCAAAAATCACTGTTTGCTTTGCTTGCAATGAATATGCATATGGCTATGTCTGATGATGGTTTGATAATAGCTGAATTGAAAGCAAGACCGTTATTTGTTCAACAAATATTCGATGCCGAGAAGATTGATAATGAGTTGTTAGCTAAACGAGCTCAAAGTGATTCAAATACTGATTTAGAGTTTCGAGTTGATGCTGATGACTGTTTGAGATTCAAAAACCAAATATGCATTCCGAGAAATGCAGATTTGATTCAAATGATTGTGAGCGAAGCTTATAGCAGTCGATTATCTGTTCACCCAAGTAGTACGAAGATGTATAATGATCTGAAACAACTCTATTGGTGGCATGGTATAAAACGAGACATTTCTGACTTTGTTTCAAAATGTTTAGTCTGTCAGCAAGTAAAAGCTGAACATCAGGTACCTTCTGGATTGTTTCAGCCTATCATGATACCTGAATGGAAATGGGACAGAGTCACGATGGATTTTGTATCTGGTTTACCGTTAACACCAAGCAAGAAAGATGCAATCTAGGTTATTGTAGATAGATTAACTAAATCTGCTCACCTTATTCCGGTTCGTACAGATTACTCGCTTGATAAGTTGGTTGAATTGTATGTTTATCAGATTGTGAGGTTGCATGGTGTGCCTATATCTATTATTTTGGATAGAGATCCGAGGTTTACATCACGGTTTTGGAAGAAACTGCAAGATGCATTAGGTACAAAATTACATTTAAGCACTACTTTCTATTTGCAAACAGATGGTCAGTCTGAGCGAATCATTCAGATACTTGAGGATATGTTGAGATGTTGCATTCTCGAGTTCGAAAGTACGTGGGAACGATACTTACCTCTGATTGAATTTGCGTACAATAACAGTTTTTACTTGAGTATCAAAATGGCACCTTATGAGGCTTTGTATGGTCGTAAATGTCGTACACCATTGTACTGGACTGAGCTCAATGAAAATAAGATACATGGGGTCGATTTGATCAGAGAAACTGAACAGAAAGTGAAAGTGATCCGTGAAAGTTTTAAAGCAACATCAAATCGTCAGAAATCATATGCTGATTTGAAACGGAAAGATATAGAGTTTCAGATTGGAGATAAAGTCTTCTTGAAAGTCTCACCGTGGAAGAAAATACTTAGATTGGGTCGTAAAGGCAAATTGTGTCCGAGATTTATTGGGCCGTATAAGATTATCGAGCGAATTGGGCCGGTTGCATACAGATTGTTGCTGCCACCTGAGTTAGAAAAGATCCATAATGTATTTCATGTTTCGATGCTTCGATAATATAGATTGACCCCTTGCATGTGATTAGTCTATCAAAATTGTGATTTAGTCAGATTTGACTTACGAGGAAGAACCGATTCGTATTCTGGCTCATGAGATTAAAGAGTTATGAAATAAGAAAATTCTGTTGGTTAAAGTACTGTGGCATAAACACGGAGTTGAAGAAGCAACGTGGGAGCCTGAAGATGCAATGAGAGAATGTTATCCGAACTTATTCACCGGTAAGATTTTCAAGGACGAAAATCTATAAGGGGGAGAGTTGTAACAGTCCGATTTAGACCCTAATCGGAACGTTGATTTAGGGACCACAAATTCGAGTCAAAAAAATATTTAAATATTATTTTTCGTGTTTATTATATGTGAATTTGCATGAGTGAAAGTTTTGTATAAAAATTTGATTGTTTGTGTGCTTAATTTAATAAAAGGACTTAATCGCGTAAGTTGAAAAATTGATAGTTAAAAGCATCAAGGGCCAAATTGTTAATGGCTTTGTAAGTTAAGGCATTTAAGTGGCAATTTGACCATATTAACTTATATGGACGGTAGTGGCCATGTTTTATAATGGTTAAATATTTGTTATTAAAGGTCATTAAAGTAATTTAATAAAACATTATAAGTTATAATAATAAAACATAAAATAAAACATGCACGAGTTCATATTTTATTGACTGAAACTAGTAAAAGAAATGAAAAAGAGAAAGCACATGATATTCGACCATTTTTTTTTATCTAAATTCAAGGTTAGTTTGGTTTTGGTTTTTGATAATTTTTACGTTTTTGAGATCGTTGCTTCGAATACTATCCGACCCATGCTAGAATTTCTGATTTTGATGAATGTTTTGAGTTATGCCATTGATGAATATTTGTGTTTTATGATATTTGATGATGAAATGTTAAAGATATGTTTTAGATTAACATGTTTTGTATTGGAGTTTTTGAAGATTTTGAGTAATTAAGACTAAATTGCAAAAATAATAAATTGAGGGACTAAAATGCAAAATAAATGAAATGTGTGTATTTATATATGGTAGATGAACATTCGGTCTAAGCATGTTGAATGGAGATTTTGTGTATTTTGTGTTTTATGCAATTAGGACTAATTTGTAAAAGTATGAAATATTAGGGGTAAAATGGTAATTTGCCCATTTTATGTGTTGTTGGATTAAATTGAATGAAATTGTGTTTAAATGAGGTTAATTTGAAATTATATAGATCAAGAATAAAAGAAATAGGACTTGGATCGGGGAAAAGCAAAAATAGTCGAATAGACGATTTATAACGTTCGTCGATATCCGAGGTAAGTCTTTAAGCAATTAAACATCAATTATCTTGAATGTAACTTAGTTTAATATGCTATTTTGGAATCTATAGATTCATAAAAGAGCTAGCCGAATGTGGTTAAGCATAGAAATACTGTATTTGAATTTAATTTGACTGAGTTATATCATTTGAAAGTCCGTATGATCTATATGGAATATCTAGAGTTTTTGTTATATGAATTGTGTACGAGACAACTTTTTAATAGTGATATTCGAGCTTTGATCCTAGTAAGCTTTATGCTGGTGAATGTAATCGGGCTTTATGCCTAGCAGGCTTATCGGAGGTTGAATATAAGTTGAATATAAGTTTGATTATCATGCCGTGTGTCATGGTTGAATATAAGTTGTGTTATGTGCTCGTATTCGGAGGTGGTATGGATGAAATGGTTATGTTATATATGTTTGATCTTAGCCTGAGTTTATATCGAGAATGTATCCAAATTGTATGATGTTGTGAAGCTTGTTATGTGATTCGGTCATATAGTATTAAATGGTTGATTTGGGATATGTTTTATATTAAGACAAGATGTATGCGAAATTTACTTATTTTGCTTAGACTTGTTTTGATATTTTCTTAGATATAATGTTTAATAAGTTTAATCTTAGAAATTTGGTGGTGGAAATTTTGGATGTGAATGTGGTTTTTAAATAATAAGATTCGGCCATGCAATGTATTAAGAAAATAAAATGTTACATGATGATTTTTGCGAATTGTTTTGGTATGAATTTCAATGTTAAACCTGACCTTGAATTTAGAGTAAGTGCATGTTATGTATATTTGTATATATACCTTAATAGCATGTTCGGTCATGTTAAGTTGCATATGAGATTGTTAGTTAAGTTAGGTAATAAGATATAATCGGTTTTATCATATGCATGTATTTAAGTTATTAATTGTGTCTGAATATGTTTATGGTATTATAATGTAATGTCTTATAGCTTAATCCAACGACGAATACAGCTAAGGGTGTTACATTCTGCCATACAAGGCCTCATAAGGCACTATATTCAAACTCGTTTGGAAACTGTTGTTGTAGGCAAACTCTACCAATGGCAAATAATTTTCCCAGCTACTTTGAAATTCGAGGATGCAACATCGCAACATATCCTCAAGAATGTGAATCATCCGCTCAGACTGACCATCGGTCTGCGGGTGAAAAGCTGTACTAAAGCTCAGCTTTGTACCGAAGGCTTCTTGTAACTTCTTCTAGAATCTCGAACTGAACCTTAGGTCTCTGTCTAAAATAATCGACAGCAGTACCCCGTGTAATCTCACAATTTCTGATATGTACAAGTCGGCCAACTTATTAAGAGAGTAATCCATCCTTACAGGAATAAAATGAGCCGACTTCGTCAACTTATCCACCACAACCCATATAGCATCTTTCTTTTTTGTGGTTAATGGCACTCCTGTCACGAAATCCATAGTAACTCTGTCCCACTTCAATTCGGGGACCATCACAGGCTGTGACAAACCTGAAGGTACTTGATGTTTAGCTTTGACTTGCTGACATATCAACCATTTCGATAAAAATTCGGAAATGTCTCTTTTCATACCATTCCACCAGTACATTTTCTTCAAATCATTGTACATCTCGGTACTTCCTAGATGAATAGACAAATAGCTATCATGTGCTTCTTGTAAGATTTTTTGAATAAGTTCATCATCTTTGGGTACACAAACCCTATCTCTAAACGTAAAACATCCATCAGGACCGATCTGAAAATTTGATTCAATGCCCAACTCACATTGAGTTCTTCTAGCTTGCAGGTCACTATCATTAGATTGAGCATCATAAATTTCCTGCAGACATGTCAGCTTAGCCTCTAGCTCCACCAAAACTGAACCATCATCAAGCAATGCTAATCGAATGTCCATGGCTCTCAATGCAATCACAGATTTTCTGCTTAACGCGTCAAGGACCACATTTGCCTTTCCCGGGTGATAGCCAATAATTAGCTCATAATCTTTAATTAATTCCAACCATCTCCGCTGTCTCAGATTCAATTCTTTTTGAGTCATCAAATACCTCAAACTCTTGTGGTCTGTGAATATAAGACAAGTCTTACCATATAAGTAATGCCTCCAAATTTTTAAGGCAAAAACAATGGCGGCAAGCTCTAAGTCGTGTGTCGGATAATTCTTCTCGTGTGGCTTCAACTACCGTGAAGCATAAGCTATTACCTTGCCATCTTGCATAAGTACACAACCTAGTCCATTTAAGGATGCATCACTGTAGACCACAAAATCTTTTCCTGACTCGGGCAATACTAGAATAGGAGCTTCAGTCAGTAGTGTCTTCAACTTCTCGAGACTCTATTGACACTTTTCTGTCCATTCAAACTTAACTTCTTTCTGCAGCAACCTCGTCATTGGAGTCGATATCATGGAGAATCCTTTCACAAATCTTTAGTAGTAATCGACTAAGACCAAAATCTTCTAACCTCGGTTACATTTTTAGGTGGATTCCTTTCAACAATAGCAGAGATCTTACTTGGATCAACTCGGACACCTTCACTAGAAACAATATGACCTAAAAACCCGACTTCTTGGAGCCAAAACTCACTTTTTCTAAACTTGGCATACAATTGTCTTTCCCATAAGGTCTGCAACACAGTTCTCAGATGCTTTGCATGCTCTGTCTTATCTTTGGAATAAATCAAGATGTCATCAATAAAGACAACAACGAACTTATCTAAGTATGGTCGAAAGATCCTATTCATTAGGTCCATGAATACGACCGGTGCATTCGTTAACCCAAACGGCATGACAAGAAATTCATAGTGGCCATACCTCATTCTGAAAGCTGTCTTAGGCATGTCCGATTCCTTAACTCGCAACTGATAGTAGCCGGACCTCAAGTCTATCTTAGAGAACACGGTGGCTCCTCTCAGCTAGTCGAACAAATCATCGATCCTTGGCAAAGGGTACTTAATCTTGATAGTTACCTTGTTGAGTTGGCGATAATCTATACATAGCCTCGTCGAACCATTTTTCTTCTTTACAAACAATATGGGGGCACCCCAAGGTGAAAAACTTGGCCTTGCGAAACCTTTATCCGTCAACTCTTGCAACTTTGCTTTTAACTCTTTCAGCTCGGTTGGCACCACCCGGTACAGAGCAATAGAAATGGAAGCTGTTCCTGACATTAGTTCAATACCAAACTCTATCTCTCTTTCAGGAGGTAACCCGGGTAATTTTTTCGGGAACACGTTTGGATATTCACATACTATTGGCACAGACTCAATCTTCAACTCTGTTTCCTTAGTGTTTAATACAAAAACAAGATAAGTTTCGTACCCTTTTCTCACATATCTCTAAGAAACCATCGCTGTGACTACAAATGGCAGCGTACCCAATTCTCTTGAATCAACCCGTAGAATCTCACCATCTGGGCATTTCAATTTGATATACTTGCTACCACAGTTTACAATTACATCATGTAGGGCTAACCAATCCATACCAAGTATTACATCAAACTCATCAAATGATAACAACATAAGGTTAGCCAGAAAGTAATGACCCTGAATTGTCAAAGGACAATTCTTACAGACTTTATCAACCAGGACTGACTTGCCTAGCGGGTTCGATACTCTAATAATAAATTCTGTAGGTTTAGTGGGTATGTTCATACTAGACACCAATCTCATGCAAATGTATGAATGCGTCGACCCTGGATCAATTAAGGCAACAACACATGTATTAAAAAGAGAAAAAGTACCCGTGATGACGTTAGGAGTAAAGGCTTCCTCTTGAGCGCGTATTGCATACCTTCTTGCCGGGCCTTGAGCCTCTGATTTTGTAGCGTCTTTAGCCACAACTCGATTGCCACTAGAGCTTTCATGATATCTCGGAGGTCTACCTCGTGCAATGGGAGCACTCGACTTCGGAGTTACTTCTACTTCTTTTTCATTTCGCTTTAGGCAGTCCCTGAGGAAGTGGTCAAGAGAACCACATCTGAAACATGCACCGCTCTTCATTCGCACTCTCCGGAGTGAAATTTGTTACAGCTTTTACACTTTGACTTTTGGTCATCTACACTCCCCACACTAGTCACCATCGGGGAGGAAGACTTCTGATTATGTCTCTTGGAGCCTCTCGCTCTACACGAATAGCCTACCGATGAAGTGGAGCGTTCATGTTGACTCCTTGATTTCTTTGTAGTAAACGAGAGCGTCTTACCGCTAGATCTCTTGCTCGAAAATTGGGCCTCTCTCTTTGCTTGCTTCCTTTCATTATTGAGATCCTCCCCCTTTTTGGCCTGATCAGCTAATGCGGCGAACTCCCATATTTTAAGAATCCCAATTAACAACTTGATTTCCTCATTCAGACCTTCCTCGAAGCGATTACACATTTCTGACTTAGTTTGAACCCATTCAGTTGCATACTGACTTAGCCTTACAAACTCCCTTTTGTATTTTGCTACAGTCTTATTTCCTTGTTTGAGTTTCAGGAACTCCTTTCTCTTCGAGTCTAAGAACCTTTGACTGATGTATTTCTTCTTAAACCCTGCTTGGAAAAATTCCCAAGTGATGTTTTCCCTTGGCACCACTGAAGATACAGTCTTCCACTAGTGGTATGCAGTATCCTTAAGGAAAGACACGGTACACTTTAAGCATTCCTTAGGTGTGCACGATAATTCATCTAGCACCCGTGTAGTATTCTCGAGCCAGAACTCGGCTTTCTCAGCATCATCATCGATCTTAGCTCTGAATTCCTCAGCCCCATACTTTCTAAGCTTATCTATAGGGGCTTTACCAAATCTTATCGATGCCATACCTCGTGGCAATTCATCATCAGGTTGGTTAGGGGGTGGGGGAGGTCGTGGTATGTTGGGGCGATTCTTTAAATAATCCCCAAACCATTCATTCATCATGTCAAAGAAGGCGGCTCGAGCCTCTTCCCGGCCTTCAGACATAAGCCTTCTACTACTACTAGAAACAACTTGTTGTACGGAAGCTGGAGCATGGCTCTCAGCTCTCTCGGACTCATCTTGTGCTTGATTGGAAGACATTTACTATATTCAAAATAATTGAAACAGTTAGGAGATGTCACACTATCAATGTTCGAATAATGGCATGTATGTCACACTATCAATGTTCGAATAATGGCATGTATAGCAAAACTCAATACTCTCTACGGTAGTCTTAGAATCGACTAAATTGTAACTCTGATACCATTAAATATAACACCCCTTACCCGTACCCTAGATCGAAACTAGATACGAGGTGTTACCAGACATGTACTCGAACATTTCCAGGGAAATACGGGTTATAAAATTTTATTCCAATATAAAACCAATCAAATTTCATTTTAGTGTCTCTATTATGGGCCCACAAGGCCTTACACAAACAATGAAAACAATCTGGGACTAAACCGAAAACTTACAAAAGCTCATAAAAATTTTTCCTAGGTAAAGCCTCACACGCCCGTGTGGAGGCAATGCACACCACCGTGTGCTTTGGGACACTCCTGTGTGCTTTGGGACACGCCCGTGTCCCCTACCTGTGTTGAATTTATGAAATTTATTTTTTATTTTGAACCTAAAGGGGTTTCCAGACGGCTGAGCACCATGCCCGTGTCCTTCACACGGCCTAGACACGCCCGTGTCCAAAACATCGAGCATTCTATTTATGACATCAGCATGCATTTAGGGGCACACGGCCAAGACACACGCCTGTGTGTCTAGCCCATGCTCAACACTGACTTAAAATTTTAGGTGCAGGGGACGCACGACCATACCACATGCCCATAGGGGTGATCCGTGTGTCACACACGGCCTAGACACACGCCCGTGTGTCTACCCGTGTGGACATTGTAAGGCTATTTTCCAAGCCTTTGGTCACCCTGTATCAACCAATCACACTTATAAGTTACCTTAATACATAATAAAGCCAGATTATATACTTACATATAACATTAATAAACCTCATTACATGTAACCTCATATCATCGGTTTAGCACATGCTAGGTTATTTCCCTTTTTGTATTAAGGGTTTCCATGTCTCGTTGACACATTTAAGATTGGCTCATTATTGTAACTCATTGCCAATTACGGTCAAGCCATTCCATGTAAACATAAGCATGCACAAATTTGTAGGTTATAGCCTACTTCAAAATGAGCCAATTCTCATGGCCATATACAAAAAGATAGATATATCTTTACATGCCTTCCTTTTGGAAAATCAAATGACACATATAACAAAATACACCACAAGCCCTATACATGCCATTGAACAAAATAAAAGTGTCTATATACAAAAGCTGGACTAGTTGATAGTGTGTCGACTCTCCAACCGTCATCCAATGTTTACGAGTCCTCGAGCTCTGTAAGATAAAGAAAAGAGAGGGATAAGCATTTACATGCTTACTAAGCCCGAATAACTGGAAAGTAAACTTACCGAGTAATTAGCATACAACCATATTAGGTAATAAAACCAATGAGCATGGAATGGTTGCCCTATCACATGCACTCAATCAACAGGTTAGTCACATAACAATGCACCATGTAATTTATCTTAGATGAGCTCATCATTCATCATTTCATTGATATACATCATATTAATCCCGTTGAGTTTCTAGGAAATCTCGATAGATTATCCATTTACCGTCAATTCATAAGAGCGATCATCTCATTTATGCACTCCCGCAAACTTCACATCTTACGGCGGGATTACCAGTCCAGGCTAAATCCCCCTTAACATAAACTCATAAGGTGATGTCGGGATTACTAGTCCAGGCTAAATCCCTTATAGCGACAAACACCCTTAATGAGCTCGGATCTGAATTACCAGCCCAGACTAAATTTAGACCCTAATCGGATTACCCATTTGGGCTAAATCCATTTCAGCACATATATTCTTCGAGAGGCTCGATCACTCAAAGAAGACCCGTCCGGGCTAGATCCTTTCTATATTTGAGATCAACGGATTACTCGTTCGGGCTAAATCCTTTTTTGCAACACATGCAGGATCTCAAGTAACATGTAAATCATGGTTTATCCACCGAACTTCCTTTTTAACCTCAACCGGGAAATTTATTAACATGTCGTTATTAAGGATACATTTCATGTAATTTCATGCCATTGTTAAATGAAATAATCATACATTCATAAATCATGCAATTAGGCATATTATGAGTTTATTTTAAGTTATTCGAACTTACCTGGAACTCGTCTCGGTATCGTGTTTTGGTTATTTCGAAACCTTTCATTTTCCTCGATCGACTTTCAGAATTTGTTCCTCGGGGTCTATAACAATAAAAATAAATAATTAACACTTCACATTGTACTTTTTGATTCTAAATTTCACCCTTGATCCAAATGACTGTTTTGCCCCTAACCTTTCACATTTTTACGATTTAGTCCTTAGGCTCGTATAATGAAATGCACGCAATTCTTGTCTTACCCAAGCCTAGCCAAATGTTTTTCCCTCATATGGAAACCCACATTTTTCCATTATTTCTCATTTCTACCACACCTTTTACACCTTTTGCAAAAAGGTCCTTTTAGGGGTTTTTCATGAAAATCACTTAGGAAAAGATGTTTAACACACATCCAACTTTCATATTCCTCCATAAACCATTAAAATACATGTAACTTGTGTGTGGGTAAATTTCTAAACATGAACCCTAGCATGAAATATGGGTAGAAATAGAGAGACTAAGCTATCGGGTTTTCAAAAATACGAAGAACATTAAAAACGGGGCTTAGGAGCACTTACTATTGAGGTTGAAAATGTTGAAAACCCTAGTTATGTAGAAATCCAAATTTTCAGCAGCAACATGAAGAATATGAGCTGATTTTTGGCTTGTTTTCCCATTTTATTTCATTAAAATGCCAAATGACCAAATTGCCCTTAATTCTTTGAGATTTCATCCATACAAGCCCATTTTTGTCAAAAAACTTAAAAATTGGGAAAATTTATCTTTAAGATCTTCTAATTAATATTCTAAGGCAAATTCATACAAATTGCATCTAGAATCCAAGTTTTGCAATTTATTCAATTTGGTCCTTATTTTCTAATTGGGCACTTTACCCATAAAATTTCTTCATGAAACTTTAACACATGCATATTATCATATTCTAGACCTCATAATAATCATAAAATAAATACTTCAACATCATATTTGTGGTCCCAAAACCACTATTCTAACTAGACTCTATTTCGGGATGTTACATTATTAGGGTAAGTTGATTAAGATTTAAATTTGAACTTGCTAAGCTATATAAGCTTACTCTATTTCATTTATTGCTTTTTGTAGTGAACGTTTTGCAGAACTATGTAGTCGGATCAACTTCAAGGCTCACACTATCAAGCTTCAGTCTCGGTAGATTTTGATTTGTTGTCATTTCGATTTTGTGGCATATATGTAGGTTATTTTAGGATTATGTGGTAATTGTTGTAATATGATTTATATGGTCTATATGAAATATGTTTTTCAAGGTTATTTAACATGTGTAATGGATTGAATGGTTTAAGTATGCTTTTGAGATGTGTGCTTATCACTGAATCATGAAAAATTATGAAATGGTAATGTTTTGGTGAATGGTTGTGCATTTTTGAATCATGAATGGATGAATGGAACTTGAGGTTTAGATGAAATTTATATGCTATGTGATTAATTGTTTGCTTGGGACTTATATGGTCAATATTGATTTATAATAAGGCATGTTTAGGTTGATAGAAAGGAAAGGTTTGAAAGGTACTTATGGTGAAATGCACATTGATGTTTATATATGCTTGTATGAATGGTTAAGTTGTATGTTTTAAATTTTGTTGTGATGGTGCCATACGGAATATTGGTTAGACACTTAGGAATTATATTTTAAGTGATGTTTTTGGTATGTTTTGGTGCATTTTGATTATGTTTAAGGAAAGGTATGAAGTGCATATGTGGTATAGGAGAGTTTATGGTTTGTAACTTGCCTTTTAGGGTACATATAAGTGAACATGATCTAACACACGGCCGTGTGCCTTATATGGGCATGTGGCACTATTGTCTGCTCTTAATGAATTAGGTGCATGATGATTGACATGACCTCAGTCACTCATACGGTCCAGCTACACGGTCGTGTGAATGTTTGTAAAGTTTTACAATTAAGTCCACATGGCCATAGTTAGTTACATGGTCTGGCGACATGACCGTGTGACCCTGTATTATACAGTATCAGCCTTGTACATAGTTGGAGTACACGACTGTGTAGTTTAGCTCCACACAGCCTAGCCACACAACCGTGTGACCCGTATTTTTTATTTTTGCCACACTTTCTTAAATGCTTCAAATTAGTTCTTATTTTGTTTTTAATTATTTTTAAAGCTTTAGTAAGCTTGATTTAACCTCGGTATTGTATGAATAACATTTTTTTTGACTATGTGATTAATGATTAAAAATCATTTAGAGAAATTTGAATTAATATAGCATGATTTTTTCTATTATGTGCTATAGCATCCCGTAACCCTAATCTGGTGATGGAGATGGGTAAAGGGTGTTACATGTAATGGTATCAAAGCTAGATTTAGTAAATTCTAGGATTAGGCGTAGTGCGTATTGAGTCTAGAATATAAATTTCACATATAATCTATGATAGTGTGATGCTTTTGATCCAATTTGATCCTTTTTTTCTTATAGATATAAGATGTCGACAGAAGCTAATTGTGCCATTGCAAATGAAGTTTAAAGTAATGTTCTGGCTTTTGATTAGGAAGTGAGTCAAAGTATGCCAGTTTTGCAAATTTCGAGTACTTAAAAGAAAAATGCTTTTATGGCATGATGAGTCACTTATTCAGTGAGTTTATACGAGCCAACCTTGCAACTTAGTAACTTTCACCCTAACTGTGCATCCTCTGACACCCCTGTGGTCTCAAAACCCTACTCCTGTACCTATTCACAGACCCCCTGTTGATAAAATCCATAAGTTTGGGGTTAAAAAATTTAGAGGTAAGGTTGATGATCGAGCTAGAGCTGAATATTGGCTTGAGAATACATAAGTTTTTGTAGAATTAATTTGTACATCTAAGGATAGCCTAAAATGTGCAATTTTGTTACTAAAAGACGAAGCATATTCATGGTGGAACATGTTGACGACTATGTCTTCAAGTGATCGGGTTAACTGGGTTTCTTTCAAACAAAATTCAAGAAGAAATATGTCAGCCGTTTATATCCAGAGAAGAAAAAGAAAGAGTTTCTTGCGCTGAAATAAGGAAACTGATCTGTAGCAAAGTATGAACGAGAATTTGTCTATTTGAGTAAATATGCTCGAGGTATTGTTCTAACTAAAGCTGAAATGTGTATTCTATTCGAGGATGGTTTGAATGATGAAATCAAAAATGTTAGTCGGAGCCTTGAATTTGTGAGAATTTATGGAATTGTCCAAGCATGCACAGAAAATAGAGGAAATATGCAAAGATAATAAGTAGTCAAAAATGAAATCTTGAGAGTTCAGTAAATGAGGACCAACTAGATTGGTTTAGATGTCTCCAGCAAAGAAATTTCAAAATGATGCCAACAAATTCATTTCCTTTTAGGATTCATTGGGAGAGATTGTGAATTCACCGGTTGCTAGTGTGGGTAATTTTAGAAATGTGGATAAACCAGTCAGTGAACATTGTGGTAAAAAGCCACTTTGGCGAGTATCATTTTAAAATGGAAACCTGTTTTCGATGAGGTTCCACTGAACTTTTCGTCAAAGATTGTTTGAAGCAATATAATGAATCTACTGTTAGGCCTGAGACTACTCCACAGAGAGGTAGGAAACTGGGAAATAGTAGAAGAGCTACAGTTGGTTGAGGAAAAGCTATTGATACGATTGGGCGACCAGAGGCCAGAGCACCTGTCAGAGCCTATGCCATTAGAGCTCGTGAGGAAGCTTTTGCTCCAAACATTATTGCAGTACATTATCCTTCTTTGATATTGATGTATATGCATTGATTGAACTTAGGTTAACTCATTCCTATATATTCACTACATTAGTAAACAAAAAGAACACACCTATAGAGTCAACAGATTATACCATCAAAGTAACAAACTATAATAACTCATTTTTTAGTGGTGCTAGAAACAGTGGTTTCGGGGCCACTAAATCCAACGAGTAAGTTTGTAAATATTATATTTAATATATACGAGTAAAATATGGTTTTTAAAAGGTTTTTGATATGATAATTTATGTTATATACTCAATCTATTAAGTTCAAGTGGTTTGACACTAAGGTCAAGTGGTTTTAGAAAATAAAGTATTGGGACCTCATTTCAATAAACCGAGCTGTAAATATTTTTTCAAATATTTACGGAGTATCATTAAAGTGGTATTAAATTTTCGTTGAAAATTTTTTACATTTCGATGGTTAATTGATTAAAAAGGACTAAATTGTAAAAGATGTAAAATTTGGTCACTATTTTATTTGAGTGATTAAATCGCTTATTGAATAAAGAAAAAGGAACTTAAATGGTAATTAAACCATTTAAGGGTTAGTGGACAAATATGGGCATTGATTTGGTGTTTTATTTAATTATTAACCAAGGGTAAAATGATAATTTGATAAATTAAATAAAATAAAATAAAAGGAAAAGTTATCATCATCTTTTAATTTTGGTCTTGTTCACTGAATGGCTAAAAGGAAGGAAGCCATTTTTATACCTTCAATTTTCGGCAACTTCACAAGCTAATTGGTATGTGATTTTACTCCGTTTTTAATAATTGTTATGTTTTTTAGATTGTTCCAACTAGGTCCAACTGGTCCGTACCTTCGATTTTGAAACTGTTAAAGATTTTTAATGTTTCCATTGATTAATCTTGTGATTTTTGATGTTTCCATTGATGAATCTTGTGATTTTTGATGTTAGATGATGAATTTGGAATGTTGATTGATATTTAAAAGTATTTTGTTAAGTGATTTTGATGAATTTTTTCAATTAGGGACTAATTTATTAAATTAATAAAAGTACAAGAATTTAATGTGAAATTTTTGCATAAATGGGATGTTTTGAATACCATGAACATTCGACTAGCTTAGGTTTGTATTAAAAATGGTTAATTTGCATGTTTTGGGCTTAGGGACTAAATTGAATAAAAGTAAAACTTTAGGGATAATTTTGTAAAAATGTAAAAATGATCAAATTGCATGGAATGAATTGTTTTATTGTCTAAATTAATAAATTAAATGAAATTATTAATTTAGATCAAGATCGGGTGGAAAATCGAGGAAAATGAAAAATTTCCAAAATGTCCCTAAATCTTAGTATTTCTGCAATTTAGCCAGGTAAGTTTGTATGAACTGTACTATGTATATTGTCGATTAAATTAATGCTAACATATGAATTTTCTTGAAAATGAATTGATATATATATGTTATTATACAATTTATATTGTAATGAAACGAGGGAAATTCAATGACGTACGAGGACTATCGAGTCCCTTTTGAACCTTAGGAATTTGGACGATACAAATGAAATGTCATTAGGGTTATCGATCCTCAGGTCGAGAGAGCTTACTAATATTTAGCTTGAGGGAGTTTACTGATATTTAGCTCGCATGAGCTTACCGTTACTCAACTTGTATGAGCTTACCAATTACAGCTTGTAAGAGCATATTGATTCAGAGCTCGTATGAGCATACATGTACAGGAATTGACGGATTATAGTTTAGCACACCATGTGTGAGCTACCCGAGTATCCAACGAAATTCTACACGGTTCAAATGTTCTATTACGAGATGATATGAATTTGATACGAACAAATATAGGTATAAACATGAAAATACATGGAAATGATGGTACATGATATATTGATTCATTGAAATGAATGATATATGTATATGAAAAAACGATAAATGAATGATATGTATCATGGAATGTACATATATGAATTTCTTTGATATGTTGATACATGGAAATTATGTAAGTTGAGACGAGTAATAAACTCAAATGTAACATGTTGAGAAAATAATTGTAACACCCCTTACCCGTGCCCGACGCCGGCACAGGATATGAGGCATTACCAGACTTAATCACAAGCAACACACAAAATTGGGCCATAAAAATTTCATTCCAATGAAATCCATTCATACATATACAAATTGTCCCTTATATGGGCCTACGAGGCCGAAAATGTACATCGGGTATGGTTCAGGACTAAACTGAGAACTTTTGACAACTTTGGGAAAAATTAGAAAATTTTCATGAAACAGGGTCACACGCCCGTGTGGGTAGGCTGTGTGGTAACACAGCCTGTGTGGCTTGGGAAATGCCCGTGTCCTCAGCCCATGTAACTCTTTGTTTATGACATCATCAATACGATTAGGGTTACATGGCCAAGACACACGCCCATGTGCTTAAGCTGTGTGGCGATTTAAATTCCAAAAATTAAGTGCAGACTTCACATGACCTGGGCACACGCGTATGTCTTGCGATCGTGTCCTTCACACGACTGAGACACACGACTGTGTCTCTGCCCATGTGTTAACTACTGAGCATTCTATTTTGCATTTAATAGGGTGTAGAGGACACACGGCCAGAGCACACGCCCATAGGGCAGACCATGTGTCACACACGGCCTAGACACACGCTCGTATGCCTACCCATGCGGACAACTTTGAGGCTATATTCCAAGCCTTTTGTCACCCTTAATGACACATGCACACTTACACATTCATAATCTTCACTCATGTAAGTCAACTTCTTATCAGTTTATACTTGCTTAAGACTTCATATTTTATTTAGACCAAGCTTGCCAAATTCACATGCAATATGAAACATCAATTTACTTCCATTTCATACATTCATGCCCTAGTTGTTATTATGCCATTTACTCATATTTCCATCATCAAACATCCATGCCAAATGAATTTAACCACAACATGAGTGAACATAGCACATGCATGTATATATGAATAGGATTACATACCCATAATTAATATAAGCCATATATCATGGCCATATACAAAATGAATCATCAAATTATTATAAGCCAACACACCTGGCTAAACCAATATGACATATAACAAAAAGACCAAGTCCCTGTACATGCCATACCCAAAATACTTAAATTTAGTATACCCAAAAGATTAGTTTGATAGTGTGAATCGAGCTCTGACGTCCTTAGATCCTCGAGCTAGTTTGATGACACTATAAGGAAATGGAGAAGGAAAGGGAGTCAGCATAAAGCTTAGTAAGTTTACATGTAAATATTTAACAACATTAACCATGCAATATTATACACATAACACAATAATATTGATCACAATGTCATCAAGTATCATAGGTACATTTTAAGTCATGCCATTAACATAATGTACAATAAAACTCATGATCTTAATTCATTCATTCATTTCTTCCGAGGTCTCATCGATTCATAATCTCAATGTTTATGAGCTTTGTGCACGTACCTGTATTCTTTCAACATGATCATACCTTGTCATCTCTTTGGCATAATCGTTGGATTACCCATCGAACCACTTGGAATACTAAAGGATACTCGAGAACTCTCATACACATGGTAGGATGCCAATACCATATCTTAGATAGGGTCTTACATGGGATCACATATCGATGCCAATGCCATGTCCCAGACATGGTCTTACTTGGGATCGAAGGTCGATGCCAATGCCATGTCCCAGACATGGTCTTACATGGGATCACATATCGATGCCGATAGCCCAGCTATGGTCTTATACGAAATTACATATCGATGCCAAAGCCATGTCCAAGACATGGTCTTACGTGGGATTGTACATAACCCTAATGTTATGACATTTGTATCCTAACTATTCCTAAGGTTCAACCAGGTTTTTGAGGTATCGAACTCATTGAATCTTAATCGAGTCATCATTAATTAAATCCATAAAGACAACTATACAATTCATGCAATATTAAAGCATTAAATACATAATAATATAACGTTGCATTATTTACACACAAACTTACCTCGGTAGCCAAAATATGGCTACTATTCGATTTAGTCCACAACCTTACTCTTTCCTCAATTTAGGTCCGTACTCTATTTTTCTTGATCTATAATAGCAAATTTCACGTATTTAATCATCACATTATTCAAAATAGTCCATAGATCATACTTTGGAAAAATTACAATTTTTCCCCTAAACTTTCAAATAATTACAACGTAGCCCCTAGGATCGTAAAATGAAATGTGTTCATTTTCTTTGATACCTAAGCCTAGCCGAACTTATATCATACTCATATCAACCAACATTTTCTTTTAAATAATATTTTTAACCACCTATTTTACAACTTTTACAAAAAGGTCCTTTTTAAGTGTTTTCATGAAAAACCACTTAGTAAAAGATGTTTATCATGCATCAAACTTTCATATTCCTCCATTAAACACCAAAATACATGCATGTCCACATGGGTAAGTTTTTGAACATGAACACTAGCTCAAAATAATGGTAGAAATAGCTAGATCATGCTTCAAAGATCTCAAAAGAACATTAAAAATGGGGCTAGGGTGTACTTACAATCGAGCTTGAAAGGATGAACAAAACCCTAGCTATGGCTCCTTGAGAATTTCGGCTAAGGAGGAGGAAGATGGACACAATTTTTGACTTATTTTTTCCTTTTTATTCTTTTATTAACCAAATGACAAAAATGCCCTTAAGGCCTTTCTTTCAATTTTTTCCTATTCATGCCCATTTTTGTCCATAAAAATAGAAATTGGGCAAATTACTATTTAAGGACCTCTAATTAATAATCCATGGCAATTTAATACTTAAAGTTTCTAGAACTCACATTTTGCAGTTCAGTCCTAAATATCAAATTGGACACTTTATCAATAGAATTTCTTCATGAAACTTTCACACAAGCATGCAATCATATCATAGACCTCATAAGAATCATAAAATAATTATTTCTACTTCGAATTTGTGGTCTTGAAACCACTGTTCCAACTAGGCCCTAATTCGAGATTTTACAATTCTCCCTTATTCGGGATTTTCGTCTCCGAAAATCTTACCGGTGGAGAGGTTTGGGTATTATTTTCTCATGGTTTCCTTGGTATCCCATGTAGCCTCTTCAACCCCATGTCTTTTCCATAATACTTCCACAAGGGCAATGCTTTTGTTCCTCAATTATTTGACTTCCCGAGCCAAAATCTTAACCTGCTATTCACCATAAGTCATATCTGGTCGAATCTCAACCTCTGTTGGTGAAATCACATACAAAGGATTAGATCGGTATCGGCACAACATAGACACATGGAACACCTCATGAATTCTTTCTAACTCAGACGATAAAGCCAACCAATATGCTACTGGCCCTATTTTTTTGGAAATCTCGTATGGTCTAATAAAATGCGGACTCAACTTGCCCTTCCAGCCAAACCTCAAAACTTTCTTCCATGGAGATACTTTCAAGAATACCTTATCACCGACTTGAAACTCAATCTCTTTCCGTTTCAAATTCGCATAGGATTTCTGTCTATCCGAAGCAGCTTTCAATTAATCACGTATTATCTTTACCTTTTCTTCGGTTTCTCTAACTAAATCAACTCCGTGAATCTGATTCTCTCTAAGTTCGTTCCAATACAAGGGTGTTCGACACATACGCCCATACAATGCTTCATACGGTGCAATTTTCAAACTCGACTGAAAACTGCTGTTGTAGGAAAATTCTACCAACGGTAAGTACTTTTCCCAACTACCTTGGAACTTAAGAACACAGCACCGTAACATATCTTCAAGAATTTGAATTACCCTTTCAGATTGTCCGTCAGTTTGCAGATGGAAAGCGGTACAAAAATTCAATTTCGTACCCAACGCTTCTTGTAACTTTTTCCAAAACCATAAAGTGAACCTCGGATCTCTATCCGATATAATCGATAAAAAACAACCGCAAATTTATCCAAGTATGGTCAAAAAATACGGTTCATTAAATCCATAAATATCGTAGTAGCATTTGTTAAACCAAAAGGCATAACCAAAATTTCATAGTGAACATACCTCGTCCGAAATGCTGTTTTCGGCACATCAGGCTCCTTAACTCTCAATTGGTAGTAACAAGACCTCAAATCAATCTTGGAAAATACTGTGGCTCCCTTCAGTTGGTCAAATAAGTCTTCGATTCTTGGCAAAGGGTACTTGTTCTTTATGGTTACTTTATTGAGCTGTCGGTAGTCGATGCACAATCTCATTGAACCATCTTTCTTTTTTACAAATAGCACCGGTGCGCCCCACGGAGAATGACTAGGTCTCGCAAAACCATTATCTGTTAATTCTTGTAACTGAACTTTCAACTCCTTTAATTCTGTCGGAGCCATCCTATACGGAGCAATCAAAATAGGTGCAGTACCAGGAATTAACTCAATACCAAACTTAACTTCCCTAATCGGAGGCAATCCGGGCAACTTTTCTAGAAACATATCTAGATACTCACATACTACCGACACTGATTCAATTTTCAATTTAGACTTCTTTGTATTCAGTACAAAGGCAAGATAAGTTTCATAACCCTTTCTTACACATTTTTGAGCAGTCATAGAAGAAATCACTACAGGTAAGCTATCCGACTCATCTGGTTCAACCCGAATAATATCACCACTTTCATATTTTAATTCAATGATTTTCCTTCCACAATTTTCTACTACATCAAGCATGGTCAACCAATCCATACCAAGTATTATATCAAATTCATCAAACGGCAAAAGCATAAGATTAGTCGGGAAACAATGATCTTTAATCATTAAAGGGCAATTAATACATACTTTTTCAACTAACACATGTTTTCCTAGAGGGTTTGACACTTTTATCACAAATTCTATAGACTCAATAGGCATATTCATGCTAGACACCAATTTCACACAAATATATGAATGGGTAGATCTCGGATCAATCAAAGCAACAACATGAGTATCATAGAGAGTAAAAAGTACCTGTAATCACATCAGGAGATGAAGCCTCTTCGCGAGCACAAATGGCATAAGTCCTCGCAAGTGCCCTACCCTCGGCTCTCACAGCTGGATCCCTAGGTGCACTCTTACTACTTGCTCCATTTCTTAGATTTCTCTATGGTCTCCCTCTAGAAGTAGCATTGCCCGATCTTGCACTCTGAAATCTTTCTTTTTCAACCATCTTAGGGCAATCTCTAATGAAATGATCTTGAGAACCACACTTGAAACAAGTTCCATCATTAGCTCGACACTTGCTGAGGTGACGTCTACCACAATGTGAACACTTCGGTCTACTCAGTTGGGCGTTACCAACACTAGCAATTGAAGTAGTCTGAGCTTTTGAAACTGAGTACTACTTACCCTTATTTCTATTTGAGTACCCAACTGAAGCACTCGATCGAGTGTTAAACTCTTTTAGTTTCTTAGATGAGGACTACAGTGACTTACTCATCTGTCTCTTTATCGAATCTTGAGACTCAAACTCAGCCTTTCTGTTCTCTTTAGCTAATTCTTCGACCTTGCAAGCTCTCTCAACCAGTACAACAAACTCTTTTAATTCTAAGATGCCAACCAACAATCAAATGTCTTCATTTAATCCATCCTCAAACCTCTTACACATAATGGCCTCAGTCGATACACACTCTTGACCGTACTTGCTAAGTCGCACAAACTCATGCTCATATTCCGTTACAGACATTCGACCCTGTCTTAAGTCAAGAAATTCTTTTCTCTTCTAATCAATAAACCTCTTACTTACGTACTTCTTACGAAACTCCTCATTGAAAAATTCCCAATTAACTCTCTCCCTTAGTGCAACAGACACAATGGTGTTCTACCACTGATAAGCTGAGTCTCTCAAGACTGAGACTACA
Organism: Gossypium longicalyx; assembly: GCA_025698465.1. Lineage (NCBI taxonomy): Eukaryota > Viridiplantae > Streptophyta > Magnoliopsida > Malvales > Malvaceae > Gossypium > Gossypium longicalyx. The sequence goes on along the minus strand of CM046997.1, from coordinate 70,748,853 downwards.
CACTTCATGCATTCTCCAGGTGTGCATGATAATTCATCAAATACCCTGATGGTATTCTCGAGCTAAAACTCTTCCCTTTCAGGATCATGATCTATACTAGCTCGGAACTCTTCGGCTCCTTGTTTATGAGTCTTATCAATTGGAGGTCTATTCAGTCTCACAAATTCCATACCTTAGGGTGCTACTGGGATAGGTTGGAACTCTGCCTAGGCATTCATCATATGGAGAAAAGCTTCCCTAGCCTCATCTCCTCCTCTCTGACTCACAGTCACGGGTCTACTCTCAACTGGCATTGCCCCTTGAGTGGGAGCCGACGCAATACTTTCTACATCATCAAATTCAGCTTGATTGGGATCCATTACTATATGAAAACACAATTTAAAAAGGTCAAGTGTCGTGACACTATCATAATTCATTTATGGCATGTATAGCTAGACTCGTACACATGCTACATTAGTTCGAGAATCGACTAAACCATAACTCTGATACCACTAAATGTAACACCCCTTACCCGTGCCCGATATCGGGATAGGATATGAGGCATTACTGGACTTAATCACAAGCAATATACAAAATTCGGCCATAAAAATTTTGTTCCAATTAAATCCATTCATACATATACAAATTGTCTCTTATATGGATCTACGAGGCCCAAAACATACATCGGGTATAGTTTGGGACTAAACCTAGAACTTTAGAGAACTTAGAAAATTTTCATGAAACAGGGTCACACGCCCGTGTGCGTAGGCCATGTGGTCACACACGCCAGTGTGGCTTGGGAGATGCCCGTCTCCTCAGCCTGTGTAACTCTCTGTTTATGACATCATCAATACAATTAGGGTCACACGACTAAGACACATGCCCGTGTGCTTAGGCTGTGTGGTGATTTAAATTCCAAAAATTAAGTGTAGACTTCACACGGCCTGGGCACACGCCCATGTCCTACGACCGTGTCCTTCATACGGTTGAGACACATGGTTGTGTCTCTGCACGTGTGTTTACTACTAAGCATATTGTTTTGCATTTAATAGGGTGTAGGGGACACACAGCCAAAGCACATGCCCATAGGGCAGACCATGTGTCACACACGGCCTAGACACACGTCCGTGTGCCTACTCGTGTAGACAACTTTGAGGCTATATTCCAAGCCTTTTGTCACCCTTAATGATACATGCACACTTACACATTCATAATCATGGCTCATGCAAGTCAACTTCTTATCAATTTATACTTACTTAAGACTTCATATTTTATTTAGACCAAGCTTGCCAAATTCACATGCAATATGAAACATCAATTTACTTCCATTTCATACATTCATGCCCTAGTTGTTATTATGACATTTACTCATATATCCATAATCAAACATCCATGATCATATCCACAATTTATCCATGCCAAATGAATTTAACCACAACATGAGTGAACATAGCACATGAATGCATATATGAATAGGATTACATCCCCATAATTAATATAAGCCATATCTCATGGCCATATACAAAATGAATCATCAAATCATTATAAGCCAACACACTTGGCTAAACCAATATGACATATAACAAAAAGACCAAGTCCCTATACATGCCATACTCAAAATACTTAAATTTAGTATACCCAAAAGATTAGTTTGATAGTGTGAATCGAGCTCCAATGTCCTTCGATCCCCGAGCTAGCTTGGAGAAACTATAAGGAAATGGAAAAAGGAAAAGAAGTAAGCATAAAGCTTAGTAAGTTTATATGTAAATAATTAACAACATTAACCATGCAATATTATACACATAACACAATAATATTTATCACAATGTTATCAAGTATCATAGGTACATTTTAAGTCATGCCATTTACATAATGTAAAATAAAACTCATGATTTTAATTCATTCATTCACTTCTTTTGAGGTCTCATCGATTCATAATCTCAATTATGAGCTTTGTGTACGTGTCTGTATTCTTTAAACATGACCATACCTTGTCATCTCTTTGGCATAATCGTTGGATTACCCGTTGAACCATTTGGAATACTAAATGATACTCGAGAACTCTCATACACATGGTAGGATGCCAATGCCATATCTCGGATATGGTTTTACATGGGATCACATATTGATGCCAATATCATGTCCAAGACATGGTCTTACATGGGATTGTAGGTCGATGCCAATGCCATGTCCCAGACATGATCTTACATGGGATCACATATCGATGCTGATAGCCCAGCTATGATCTTACACAAAATTACATATCAATGCCAAAGCCATGTCCCAGGCATGGTCTTACATGGGATCGTACATAACCCTAATGTCATGACATTTGTATCCTAACTATTCCTAAGGTTCAACCAAGAATTTGAGGTATCAAACTCATTGAATCGTCATCGAGTCATCATTAATTAAATCCATAAAGACAATTATACAATTCATGCAATATTAAAGTATTAAATACATAATAATGTAACATTGCATTATTTACACATTAACTTACCTCAGTACCCAAAATATGGCTACTATTAGATTTAGTCCAGAACCTTATTCTTTTTTCGGTTTAGGTCTAGACTCTATTTTTTTTATCTATATTAGCAAATTTCACTTATTTAATTTTCAAATTTTTCAAAATAGACCATAAATCATACTTTGAAAAATTACAATTTTGGCCTTAAACTTTCACATAATTATAACTCAGCCCCTAGGCTTGTAAAATGAAATGTGTTCATTTTCTTTGATACCCAAGCCTAGCCGAACTTATATCATACTCATATCAAACCATATTTTCTTTCAAATAAGATTTTTAACCACCTATTTTACAACTTTTACAAAAAGGTCCTTTCTAGGTGTTTTAATGAAAAACCACTTAGTAAAAGATGTTTATCATGCATCAAACTTTCATATTCCTCCTTTAAACACCAAAATACATGCATGTCACACATGGGTAAGTTTTTGAACATGAACCATAGCTCAAAATAATGGTAGAAATAGCTAGACCATGCTTTAAAGATCTCAAAAACATAAAGAACATTAAAAATGGGGCTAGGGTGTACTTACAATCAAGCTTGAAAGGATGAAAAAACCCTAGCTATGGCTCCTTGAGAATTTTGGCTAAGGAGGAGGAAGATGGACACAATTTTTTACTTATTTTTTCCTTTTTATTCTTTTGTTAACCAAATGACAAAAATGCCCTTAAGGCCTTTCTTTCTATTTTTTCCTATTCATACCCATTTTTGTTCATAAAAATAGAAATTGGGCAAATTACTATTTAAGGACCTCTAATTAATAATCCATGGCAATTTCATGCTTAAAGTTTCTAGAACTCACATTTTGCAATTTAGTCCTAAATATCAAATTGGACACTTTATCAATAGAATTTCCTCATGAAACTTTCACACAAGTATGCGATCATATCATAGACCTCATAAGAATCATAAAATAATTATTTCTACTTCGGATTTGTGGTCTCAAAACCACTATTTCGACTAGGCCCTAATTCAGAATGTTACAATAAGGTTATCAATGTTGAATTTATATGAAATATGTTCAAGTAGGCTATCATGTGTTGTTGTTTAATGCTTAGGCATGTGCTGTAACATACCGATTTAGGGTCTAGTCGAAACAGTGGTTTTTAGACTACAAATATGACGTAAGAAAATTTATTTTTATTATATTTTTATGATCTAAAATTTCACGGGATGATTTCTTGAAAATTTCATTTGAAATTTTTTACATTTGGGCACTCAATTTGGTCAAAAGGACTAAATTGTAAAAAGTGCAAAACTTGAGTCCTAGAAGCTATATGTGCGTAATTAATACGAAATTTTAAATTGGAGGTCCTTATATAGTAATTAGACCATTGATTAATTTTTTGGACAAAAATGGACATGAAATAGGTTAGATAGAACATTTTTAAGTTAGGGGCATTTTGGTCATTTGGTAATTAAAATAATAAAAAGGGAAAATAAAAGCCAAATTTATGCTCATCTTCAACCTTTGGCCAAAATTTGCATGGAACCCATGGCTAGGGTTTTTTTTCAAGCTTCCCAAGCTCAATAGTAAGTCCGTTCTTGCCCCGTTTTTAATGATTTTTACGTTTTTGAAATCCTCGTAACAAGATCTATCTATTTCTACCATTTATTTGAGCTAGGGTTGATGTTTGAAAATTTAACCATGTGCTACATGTGTTTACTTTGATGTTCAAGAGAGGAATATGAGTGTTTGTTGTGTGTTAAATGACTTTTACTAAGTAGTTTTCGATGAAAACGCTAAAAAAGACTAATTTGTAAAAGTTATAAATTTTGTCATAAAAGTGTGATTTTGTGGAAATTGTGGGCTTCTATAGTTATGAAAATGATTCGGTTAGGCTTGAAGTACAAAAGAATTAAATAAATTTCATTTTACGAGCCTAGGGGCTAAATTGCAAATATGTGAAAGTTTAAGGGTAAAAATATAAATTTGTAAAAGTACGATTTTTGCGTCAATTTGGATAATGTGAGTAATAAATAAGTTATATTTGAAATGTTAGATCAAGAAAACTGAGATTTGGGCTTAAATCGAGAAAGTACGAGATTATGGACTAAAATAAAATAATTAGCTGTGCTCGGATTTGAGGTAAGTTCGTACGTCAATAATAATGCAATGTTATACTTGAATGTTAGTGCTTGATGTTACATGAATTGTAAGTACATATGTAAATAATGTGACAATGTAATATATTTTGATGTGTTGACATTATGTGACAAATGTTTCATCATTATTATGAATGCTATGCCTAATGATAACTTTGTAAGTATGAATGATATTGGTCGTTATCCACGACGTTACGAGCAAGTACGATGGAGATGCTATGTGTATATAAGAAAAACCCCGTTTGAATCTTAGGAATAGTTTAGGATACAAGTGACATGTCACTAGGAATTAAGAAATCCAAACTCATTGAGTGGTCCGGGTTCGTGATAAATGTGACATCCGAGCTCATTGAGTGGTCTAAGTTCATAATGGATGCTATACATGTAACATCTCGAAATAGGGCCTAGTCAGAACAGTAGTTTCGGGACCACAAATTCGACATCAAAATATTTATTTTATGATTATTATGAGACCTAGAATATGGGATTATGCATGTGTTAAAGTTTCATGAAGAAATTCCTTGAGTAAGGTGTCTAATTGGAAATTAGGGACTAAATTGAATAAATTGCAAAACTTAGATTCTAGAAGCAATTTGTATGAAATTTCTTTAGATTATAAATTAGAAGGTCTTAAAGAGAAATTTTCCCAATTTTTAAGTTTTTGGACAAAAATGGGCTTGCATGAATGAAATTTCAAAGAAAGGACTTAAGGGCATTTTGGTCATTTGGCATTTTAATGAAATAAAATGGGAAAAAAGGCAAAAATTAGCTATTCTTCTTCCTTGTCCAGCCAAAATTCTCAAGTCACCATAGCTAGGGTTTTCAAGCTTTTTAAGCTCAACAGTAAGTGCTCCCAAGCCCCGTTTTTAATGTTCTTTTTATTTTTGAAATCCCGGTAGCTTGATCTTTCCATTTCAACCCATATTTCATGCTAGGGTTCAGGTTTAAAAATTTACCCATGCATGAGTTGCTTGCATTTTGATGGATTATGGAGGGGTATGAAAGTTGAAGGTGTGTTAAACATATTTTCTTAGGTGATTTTTATGAAAAACTCCTAAAGGGACCTTTTTGCAAAAGTTGTTAAATATGTGGTAGAAATGTGAAAATAATGTAATGTGGGCTGCCATATGAGGAAAAAGTGTTCGGATAAGCTTGGGTAAGATAGAAATTGCATGTGTTTCATTATACGAGCTTAAGGACTAAATAGTAAAAATGTCAAAGGTTAGGGGCAAAACGGTCATTTGGACCGGGGGTAGAAATTAAACTTGAAAAGTGTAATGTAGTGAATTAATGATATAATTTTGTTGTGATAGATCTCGAGGTACAAATTCTGGAGGTCCATCGAGGTAAACGCAAGCTTTCGGAACAACTGAAACACAGGTCTGAAACGAATACCAGGTAAGTTCGGATAACTCGAAGTAAACCTATAACATGCATATTTGTATGTTTTGTGAATGTATGATAATTTCATTCTTGATGGCATGGAAATGCATGAATTGTATCTTTAATAATGAATTATTGGATAATGTCTCGGTTGAGGTTGGAAAGGGAATTCGATGGATAAACCATGATTTACATGAGACTTGAGATCCTGCATGTGTTGCAAAAAAGGATTTAGCCTGGACTGGTAATCCGAAGATCTCTAGTATAAAAAGGATCTAGCCTGGACTGGTGTTCCTTGAATGATTGAGCCTCCCGAAGAATATGTCTGCATTGTGGATTTAGCCCGGACAGGTAATCCGATTACGGTCTGAATTTAGCCAGGACTGGTAATTCAGATCCGAGCTCATTAAGGATGATTGTCGCATAAGGGATTTAGCATGGACTGGTAATCCTGACATCACCTTACGAGTTTATATTGCGGGGGATTTAGCCTGGACTGGTAATCCCGCCATAAGATGTGAGGTTCGCGGGAGTGCATACTGAAACGATCATTCGTACGAATTGATGATAAATAGATGATCCATCGAGATTTCCTAGAAACTCAACGGGACTATCACAAGGAATATGTATAGATGATATGTTAAATGATGAGCTCATCTAAGATGTTACATGGTACATTGTTATGTAACTAACTTGATGATTGTGTATATGTGTTAGGGAAACCATTTCATGCTTGTTGGTTTCATTGCCTAATATGGTTGTGTGCTAAATAATCGAAAAGTTTACTTTTAGGTTATACAGGCTTACTAAGGATGTAAATGCTTACCGCTCTCTTTTCCCTGCTTTTCAGAGCTTAAGGACTCATAAGCATTGGAAGATAATTGGAGAGTCAACAGACTATCAACTAGACAAGCTTTGGTATAAAGACATTTCTATTTTGTCCAATGGCTTGTATAGGATTTTTGAGTATTTTGTTATATATGTCATTTGATTTGCCTAGTGAAGGCATGTAAATTATGTTTACCTTTTTGTATATGGCCATGGGAATTGGCTCATTTTGAAGTGGGCTATGCCCTACAAATCTATACTTGTTTATATTCATATGCGATGGCTTAGTTATAATTGGCAATGTGTTATAATAACGAGCCAATCTTAATATGTCAAGCAGACATGTAAATCATTAAATGCAAGATAAGTATTAACTTAGCATGTATGAAACCAATGACATGAGGTTCACATGCAATGAGGTTAATCAAAGCTTCATATTTACAAATGGATAATTTGGCCCAAATATGCACTATAGTAATCTATAAGTGTAATTGGCTAGTAGAGAGTGATTAAGGCTTGGAAAATAGCCTAACAAGGTCCACATGGGTAGACACACGGGCATGTGTCTAGGCCGTGTGTGACACACGGGCTACTCCCATGGGTGTGTGCTATGATCGTGTGTCCCCTGCACCTGAAATTTTAAGTCAGCATAGAGCACAGGCTAAGCACACGGGCGTGTGCCTTGGCTGTGTTTATTTAACAGAATGGTGAGGTTGAAGTCAGTGTAGCACACGGGCTAAGCCCACGGGCATGTGCCTTGGCCGTGTTGCATACTAGAAAAAGGACACGGGCGTGTCCTAAGCCCCACGGGCATGTTACACTTCAACTAAGGGGAAACTTCCTAAAGTGCCCCAAGTCTATCGAACAATTTCAGTTTTGTTCCGTACTACCCCTAGGAGTGTTTTTAGGCCTCGGAGGTCTGTATAAGAGACAAAGTGCACACGTTTGAAAAGTTTTAAATTACGAACGAAATTCAGTAACCCGATTGCGTAAGTTTGTAAAAGTGAATTATCGGTAACGCCTCGAATCCTATCCCGGCGTCGGATACGAGCAAGGGGTGTTACAATACATGTGATTGAGTTCCAGGCAATGGTCTTGTGTGTCCTACCGATGGCTAGGTAATCCTTGAATGGTCGGATACGTGACAACTTTTGTGAGCAGCCCGTGTAGTTGCACCTTGATCGATAGCTTATATGAGTAAGCTCTTGAGTAGCTCTATTGTGAGCGTTGCATGATTGAGGTAGCTCCGGCTACGTATGTTTATGTGGCACTTATGTGCAAGTTTTCCTGTATCCAATAGTATTCCAAGTGTTCAACGGTTAATGTAATGGATGATGTGATGAAAGTTCTAAGGAGAATATGCTAAGGAAGTTATGATTATATGTTGTAGTACGAGTTGGTACAGGTATGTACACTAAACTCACGAATAATGCCTTGATATATGATGTTTCATGATAAAGAGGTATGCGGGTGAAAAGTAAGTCAAAGGTTTTGAATAATGAATAAACTTATGTTTATGTTTATGATTATGTTTATTATGTCATCATATGATAATTATCATGATATTGCACTAAAACAGTTTTGGACAACAGCAGTTGTGTGAATTTTGAAAATCCACCAAAAATTGTGGAAGTTGAATTAGAAATTTAATAAGATATGAGATTAAAGTTTATTAGGCCTAGTTTCATATAGAGGAAACAGTGTAAACAAAAGAATTTCATATTATGAGATATTTGAATTTTTGTGAGACAAGGCCAGAGTGATTTTAGGCTCCCCTATCTTAACTTTGGAAAATCACTAAAAATTGTAAAAGAATAATTATGGGTTATAATTTATATGACTAAATTTTTACTGAGTCTATTTTCAAGAGAAATAGATGGAAATATTATCCGGATCCCTACTAAGAGATAAATAAATTTTAGTAAAGAAAGGTCGAAGCTGTCAACCTGCAGAACAAAGGTAACTTTGAAGAATAAACTATATTGTTGGCTAGACCAAAAATTCTAGAAATTTTATGGTAAAAATATATATGAGTCTAATTTTAGGGAAAATTAACGGATCTTAATTTAGAGTTTCGTAGCTCAAGTTATAAATAATTTAGTGACTATGACTCGAGTAGACAACGTGACTGGGATATGAACAAATAGTGGAATTATGTGTAATTTCTATTGTGTCACCTTGAGAACATGTTGTGAGAATTTGGAAAAAGTATGTTAATAAATTGCTTATTATTATTTTCGTATGGGCTTACTAAGCTATAAAGCATACCCCTCTCCTTTCCATTTCTTTTAGTGTTGTCAGGTTAGCTCGAGGTTGGAGATCGTCGGAGGCAGCATCTCACTATCAAATTATCAAGCCGGGTTATTAATAAATCTTAAGTGTTTTCAAGTGAGTGGAATGTATAGAGACTTAGTAATTTATGACATGTGTTTGGCCAATTGAGTTAGCTTATAATGATTCATTTGTATAAAGCCATGAGATATGACTTATATTTGATCATTGGGTTGTAAACCTAATTGATTTTGCATGACTGTTCTAATGTCTTGATGATGTGCATGTTGTGATGGCTTATTATCGATGGATGTATGATATGGTATGCATATTTGGTGGATGAACTTTGATCAATAGATGTGTAATATCCCAAATTAGGGCCTAATAGAAATAGTGGTTTCGTAACCACAAATCCGAGATAGAAATAATTATTTTATAATTATTTTGAGGTTTATGATATGATTGCATGATTGTGTGAAAATATTGTGAAGAAATTCTATGCATAAAATGCTTAATTTGAAGTTAGGGACTAAATCGAATAAGTTGCAAAATTTGCATTCTAGAAGTTTTTGGTACGAAATTGCTTTGAAATATTAATTAGGAGGTCTTAAATAGCAATTTGACAAATTTCTAAAATTTTGGACAAAAATGGGCTTCTACATGAAAATTTTCAAAGAAAGGTATTAAGGGAACTTTGGTCATTTGGATATTTAATGAAATAAAATGGGAAAAATAACACAAAATGGTCATCTTCCTCATTTAGTTGCTGCCGAATTTCACTCTCACCATAGCTAGGGTTTCTTCAACTTTCAAGCTTCATAATCAAGAAAGACGTGGAATCGACCCCAATCGAGGAAAAGAAAAGATTGTGGACTAAATTGCAAAATCTTTATATTTTGGTACCAAGGTAAGTTCATGTGTAAATAATGTAGCATAATTGTTATTTTTAAGTTATTGATGTCAATTATATGATATGCTGATTTTTATCATGAAATATATGCTTTGTGGTTATTTTCGAATAAAATGTAAACTATGTGAGTTACTTGTTAATTATAAATTGTTACCGAGTATTGGTTTCGGCATTCTACGAAAGACGACAAGGATATATGTTCGAGGAAAATCCCATTTGAACCTTAGGAATAGATTAGGATACAAGTGACATGTCACTAGGATGGTTGAGCATCCGAACTCGTTGAGTTGAGTCCGAGTTCACTTATGGATACGAATGTCCGAACTCGTAGAGTTGAGTCCGAGTTCCTGAGATGTAACTATGCATCCGAGCTCGTTGAGTTGAGTCCGAGTTCACTTATGGATGCGAACGCCCGAGCTCGTTGAGTTGAGTCCGAGTTCGCTTATGGGCGGGTTACATGATTGCTAGATTGCATATGTGGCACTTATGTGCAAGTTATCCATGTATCCGAATTATATTCCGATGTGTTCAACGGGTAAAGTTTTACTCAAATGGAGGAATACTCGAGATGTAAAGAGACGTATTGGTAAGTGATGTGGAATGGATATTTTGGACAGGTATGTATTTAACCTTCGAGTTGAGTGTTAATACAACTACGATAAGGTAATAAGATGATGAAAAATGATTAGAAATGTGATATGTGTTTTGGTGATATATGCTAATGTTGATTGGTTTGATTGTTTGTTATGTTATTTATTATTTGCATATGAACTTACTAAGCAATTATGCTTACTCCCTCCTTCTTACTCATTGTAGTTTTGGACAAGCCAGCTCAGGAGTCGGGATAGGTCGAAGGCTCAGTCACACTATCTGGAAGACTTTTGGTAAATGGCTTGTAAATTTAAGTATGGCATGTATAGCAATATACCTATTTTGTGTAAATGATCTTATGATATGGTGATGGAATGGTTAAGAAAATGCTTGATAATAATAAGTTATGGAAATGGTTAGTTTAGATTATGTTTGATGTCATGGAAGGTTAATAGGATACTTTGATCATGAAAACCCATAAAAAGGATGGAATTTGCCATAAACAGAACATTACAGTAACACTAACGTGAGTTTGAAAATTTACTAAAAATCATAGAAATTTAATTACATGATAGATTAAATATCAAATTGAAGCTTATTATGTCTAGTTTCACATGAAACAAATAAAACAGGTAAAGGAATTATATGTTAGAGGATATTTGAATTTTAGTGAAACAGGGTCAGAGCAGTTTCTGAATCCCCTGTTCCAACTTTAAAAATACACCATAAATTGTACAGGTAAAATTAGGTGGTGTATTTTATATTCTCAAAATAATTATTGAGTCTAGTTTCAGAATAAATAAACCTCATAGTCATATGAATTTTGTACAGAGAGAAATGTGGTTCATAGTAAACAGAGGTCAGTCCAGTCAAGTCCTGAAATAGGGGTAAATTTAACTAATAAACTGTACTAATTGGTCCAACCAAAAATTCTAGAAAACAATTAGTAGATAGGTATATGAGTCTAGATTCAGGGAAAATTTACGGATCTTGATTTCGAGTTTTGTAACTCGAGATATGATTTTTCTTGTGACTGTGACGCAAGTAGCTTGAAAACTGTGAATGTAGAAACAAATAATTCAAAGTTCTAAAAATGTTAAATTAAGCTTAGTAACACCTCATACTCGACTCCGGCGACGGTCTTGGGCGAGGGGGCGTTACATTTAGTGGTATCAGAGCAAGTTTAGTCTGTTCTCGGACTACGTGCTGTATGTACGGATTTTGCTATACATGCCATATGTATAAATTGTGATAGAGTGACGACTTTTGACCTTTTAAATGGTTTTTTTTTATAGTAAATGGATCCCGATCCAGCTGTGGCAGATGAAGTAGAGAGTAATGCCCCAGCTCCGGCTGAAAGAGCAGCGCCGACTGAAAATCCACCTCCTACTGCTGGTCAGGGAGGAGGAGAAAGGGGTCGGGAAGCCTTTCTCCAAATGATGAGTGCATGGTACACTTTGAGTTCGTTCAGCGAACCCAAATGTACAACCTCCCCACCTCCCCAATTCCTCAACCTGCACTCCCGATGCCTCAAGGTATGGATCTGATGAAATTTCATAGAACTCCAGCTTGATAGAATCCATAAGCAAGGGGCGAAGAATTTAAAGCAAATATTGATGATGATGCCGAGAAAGCGAGTTACGCTTGAAAATTCTATCCGGTATTTGATGAATTATCTTGTACACCTGAAGAATGTTTGAAATGCGCTATACCTTTGTTGAGAGATTCAACTTATAACTGGTGGAAGACTTTGATTTCGGTGGTACCGAAAGAGAGAATAACCTGAGAATTCTTTCAAGAAGAGTTTCAGAAGAAATATATTAGTGAAAGATTTATTGATCAGAAGCGTAAAGAATTTCTTGAGTTGAAGCAAGGTAATATGACAGTTACAGAATATGAAAGAGAGTTTGTTCGATTAAGTAAGTATGCCAGAGAGTATGTTCCTACAGAGGCCAAGATGTGCCGACGATTTGAAGACGGGCTTAACGAAGATATCAAGATATTTGTTGGAATTCTTGAATTAAAAGAAATGGTAGTATTGGTTGATCGAGCTTGCAAGGCTGAAGAACTACTTAAAGAGAAGAAAAAGGCATAGACTGAGACTAGAAAATGGAAGAAAAGACCGATGAGCAGTTCATTCTCACAGCAACCTGGAAAGTCAAGGAATATGAATCCTCGTTCCCAAGCTTCAGCTGGGCAATCATATGGGAATTATAAGAAGCAAAATGTGGGTCCTAAGTCCCAGACTACTTCGGCAGCCAGTGTAGGGAATTCGAGATTTGTTAAACCCGAGTGCCAGCGGTGTGGTAGAAATCATTTTGGTCCGTGCTGAGCAAATGAATGTTTTCGATGTGGTTCTCCGGATCATTTTATTAGAGACTGCCCAGAGAGAGCTGAAAAAGAAAAATTTCAGAATACAAAAACAAGTGGTGCAGATTCAAAAGGAAGATATCCAAGAAAAACTAGGAGTGAAGCAAGCAGTAAGAATGTGGCCAGGGATGCACTAGTTAGACCTGAAGGAAGGGCTCCGGCTAGAACTTATGCTATTAAAGCGTGCGAAGATGCTTCCTCACCTGATGTGATTATCGGTACATTTTCTCTCTATAATGTTAATGTTATTGCTTTGATTGATCCCGGTTCTACTCATTCATATGTGTGCATGAAATTGCTGTCTAGTATGAATATATCTGTTGAGAACACAGAATTTATGATTAGAGTGTCGAATCCGTTAGGCAAATGTGTGATTGTTGATAAAGTATGTAAGAAATGTCCTTTAATGATTCGGGATCATTACTTTCCGGCCGACTTGATGTTGTTGCCGTTTGATGAATTTGATGTTATTTTGGGTATGGATTGGTGCACATTGCATGATGCTAAAATAAATTGCAAAGAAAAGGTTATAGAATTAAAGTGTGAAATTGGTGAAACTCTGCGGGTTGAATCAGATAAATCAGAGGCATTGCCTAGTGTGATTTCTTCAATTTCGGCTCAAAGATATTTGAGAAAGGGTTATGAAGCTTATTTGGCGTATGTAATTAATACAAAAGAAGTTGAAAAGAAAGTTGAATCAAGGCTTGGGTTGTGTGTGAATTTGCGGACGTATTTCCAGAAGAATTGCCGGGTTTGCCTCCAGTCAGGGAAGTAGAATTTGGTATTGATTTGATACCGGGAACAACTCTGATCTCGATTGCTCCGTGTAGAATGGCACCAGCAGGGTTGAAGGAATTAAAGTCACAATTGCAAGAATTGACTGATAAAGGTTTTGTGAGACCGAGTTTCTCACCTTGGGGTGCTCCCGTGTTATTTGTGAAAAAGAAGGATGGTTCTATGAGGTTGTGTGTTGATTATCGGCAGATAAACAAGGTGATAATAAAAAACAAGTATCCTTTCCCAAGAATTGATGATTTGTTTGATCAGCTAAAAGGAGCGACATGGTTTTCAAAGATTGACTTGAGATTTGGGTATTATCAATCTGGGTAAAAAAGAGTCGGATGTGCCTAAAAAGCGCTTTTAGAACAAGGTATGGTCATTATGAATTTTTAGTTATGCCATTCGGGTTGACAAATGCTCTATATTGTGTTTATGGATTTAATGAATCGCATATTCCGACCATACTTGGACAAATTTGTTGTGGTGTTTATAGATGATATTTTAATTTATTCAAAAGATGAGACAGAGCATCTTGAGCATTTGAGGATAGTTTTGCAAACTTTGAGAGATAAGCAATTTGTATGCTAAGTTTAGTAAAAGTGAATTTTGGCTCCGGAAGTTGGATTTTTGGGTCATATTGTTTCGTGTGATGGTATACGGGTTGATCCTAGTAAAATTTCAGCCATTGTTGATTGGAAACCACCGAAAAATGTAACTGAAGTTAGAAGTTTCTTGGGGCTAGCTTGGTATTATCGGCGGTTTGTAAATGGATTTTCTATAATTGCTGCTCCTATAACTAGATTACTCCGAAAGGATGTTAAATTTGAATGGACAGAGGAATGTCAACAGAGTTTTGAAGAATTGAAAAAGTTATTAACAGAGGCGCTAGTGTTAGTACAGGCAGAATCAGGTAAAGAATTTGTGGTGTATAGTGATGCTTCTTTAAATGGTTTGGGGTGTGTGCTCATGCAAGAAGGAAAAGTGGTGGCTTATGCTTCAAGGCAGTTAAAACCTTATGAAAGGAATTATCCTACTCACGACTTGGAATTGGCTGCGGTGGTGTTTGCTTTGAAAATTTGGCGACATTATTTGTATGGTGAAAAGTGCTGGGTATATACCGACCATAAAAGTCTTAAGTACTTGATGTCACAAAAAGACTTGAATTTAAGACAGCGAAGATGGTTGGAGTTATTGAAAGATTACGAGCTTGTTATTGATTATCATCCGGGAAAAGCGAATGTGGTTGCTGATGCTTTAAGCAGAAAGTTGTTGTTTGCATTGAGAATTATGAACAGTCAGTTAAAAATGTTAGAAGATGGTTCGATTCTTGCAGAGTTAAGAGCAAAACCAATGTTTTTGCAAGAGATTTCTGAAGCTCAGAAAGATGATCAAGATTTGCAAGCCAAGAGAAAGCAGTGTGAAGTTGATACAGAGTCAGATTTCAGAATTGGTTCAAATGGGTGCTTAATGTTTAAAGATTGGATTTGTGTACCGAAGAATGAGGAATTGATTCAAAAGATCCTATAGGAAGCACATAGTAGTTGTTTCTCGATTCATCCAGGTAGTACGAAAATGTATAATGACTTGAAGAAAATGTATTGGTGGAATGGAATGAAAAAAGATATATCAGAGTTTGTGTCCAAATGCTTAATTTGTCAACAGGTGAAAGCTGAACACCAAGTGCCTTCGGGATTACTTCAGCCTATTATGGTTCCTGAATGGAAATGGGATCGGATTACTATGGATTTTGTATCAGGATGGCCATTGACTCCAGGAAAGAAAGATGCCATCTAGGTAATAGTTGACAGATTAACTAAGTCGGCTCATTTTATCCCGATACGTACGGATTATTCTCTTAACAAGTTGGCTGAACTGTATATTAGAAAATTGTTAGACTACATGGAATACCATTGTCGATTATTTCAGATAGAGATCCAAGGTTTACCTTGCGGTTTTGGCAAAAGTTGCTAGACGCGTTAGGTACAAAGTTAAATTTCAGTACTGCTTTTCATCCACAAACTGAAGGAAAATCAGAGAGAGTAATTCAGATTCTTGAAGATATGATCAGATGTTGTGTATTGGAATTTCAAGGAAGTTGGGAAAAATATTTACCGTTGGTAGAATTTGCTTACAATAATAGTTATCAGACGAGCTTGAAAATGGCACCTTATGAAGCATTGTATGGTCGTAAGTGTCGAACGCCTTTGTATTGGACTGAACTCAAGGAAAATCAGATTTATGGAGTTGATCTAATAAAAGAAACTGAAGAAAAAGTGAAGGTAATTCGAGATTGTTTGAAAGTCGCTTGGATAGGCGTAAATCTTATGCAGATTTAAAACGAAAGGACATTGAATTTCAAGTTGGTGATAAAGTATTTTTAAAGGTCTCTCCGTGGAAAAAAGTTCTTAGATTTGGACGGAAGGGCAAATTAAGTCCGCGTTTTATCGGGCCGTATGAAATAATTGACAAAGTTGGACCGGTAGCATATCGGCTAGCATTACCAACTGAATTAGAGAAGATTCATGATGTGTTCCACGTATCTATGTTATGTCGGTATCGTTCGGATCCTTCACATGTAGTTTCACCGACAGAAATTGAACTACAACCAGATATGACTTACGAAGAAGAACCGATTAAGATTTTAGCTCGAGAGGTCAAACAACTAAGGAATAAAAATATTGCACTTGTGAAGGTGTTGTGGCAAAAGCATGGAGTAGAAGAAGCTACATGGGAATCCGAAGAAACTATGAGAAATCAATATCCACATCTGTTTACCGGTAAGATTTTTGAGGACGAAAATCCTTAAAGGGGGGAGAGTTGTAATATCCCGAATTAGGGCCTAATAGGAATAGTGATTTCGTAACCACAAATTCGAGATAGAAATAATTTTTGTATAATTATTTTGAGGTTTATGATATGATTGCATGATTGTGTGAAAATATTGTGAAGAAATTCTATGCATAAAATGCTTAATTTGAAGTTAGGGATTAAATCGAATAAGTTGCAAAATTTGCATTCTAGAAGTTTTTGGTACGAAATTGCTTTGAAATATTAATTAGGAGGTCTTATATAGCAATTTGACCAATTTCTAAAATTTTGGACAAAAATGGGCTTGTACATGAAAATTTTCAAAGAAAGGTATTAAGGGCATTTTGGTCATTCGGATATTTAATGAAATAAAATGGGAAAAATAACACAAAATGGTCATCTTCCTCATTTAGTTGCTGCCGAATTTCACTCTCACCATAGCTAGGGTTTCTTCAACTTTCAAGCTTCATAATCAAGAAAGACGTGGAATCGACCCCAATCGAGGAAAAGAAAAGATTGTGGACTAAATTGCAAAATCTTTATATTTTGGTACCAAGGTAAGTTCATGTGTAAATAATGTAGCATAATTGTTATTTTTAAGTTATTGATGTCAATTATATGATATGCTGATTTTTATCATGAAATATATGCTTTGTGGTTATTTTCGAATAAAATGTAAACTATGTGAGTTACTTGTTAATTATAAATTGTTACCGAGTATTGGTTTCGGCATTCTACGGAAGACGGCAAGGATATATGTTCGAGGAAAATCCCTTTTTAACCTTAGGAATAGATTAGGATACAAGTGACATGTCACTAGGATGGTTGAGCATCCGAACTCGTTGAGTTGAGTCCGAGTTCACTTATGGATGCGAATGTCCGAACTCGTTGAGTTTAGTCCAGGTTCGTGAGATGTAACTATGCATCCGAGCTCGTTGAGTTGAGTTCGAGTTCACTTATGGATGCGAACGCCCGAGCTCGTTGAGTTGAGTCCGAGTTCGCTTATGGGCGGGTTACATGATTGCTAGATTGCATATGTGGCACTTATGTGCAAGTTATCCATGTATCCGAATTATATTCCGATGTGTTCAACGGGTAAAGTTTTACTCAAATGGAGGAATACTCGAGATGTAAAGAGACGTATTGGTAAGTGATGTGAAATGGATATTTTGGACAGGTATGTATTTAACCTTCGGGTTGAGTGTTGATACAACTACGATAAGATAATAAGATGATGAAAAATGATTAGAAATGTGATATGTGTTTTGGTGATATATGCTAATGTTGATTGGTTTGATTGTTTGTTATGTTATTTATTATTTGCATATGAACTTACTAAGCATTTATGCTTACTCCCTCCTTCTTACTCATTGTAGTTTTGGCCAAGCCAGCTCAGGAGTCGGGATAGGTCGAAGGCTCAGTCACACTATCCGGAAGACTTTTGGTAAATGGCTTGTAAATTTAAGTATGGCATGTATAGCAATATACCTATTTTGTGTAAATGATCTTATGATATGGTGATGGAATGGTTAAGAAAATGCTTGATAATGATAAGTTATGGAAATGGTTAGTTTAGATTATGTTTGATGTCATGGAAGGTTAATAGGATACTTTGATCATGAAAACCCATAAAAAGGATAAAATTTGCCATAAACAGAACATTACAGCAACACTGACGTGAGTTTGAAAATTTACTAAAAATCATAAAAATTGAATTACATGATGGATTAAATATCAAATTTAAGCTTATTATGTGTAGTTTCACATGAAATAAATGAAACAGGTAAAAGAAATATATGTTAGAAGATATTTGAACTTTAGTGAAACAGGGTCAGAGCTTTTTCTGAATCCCCTGTTCCAACTTTAATAATACACCATAAATTGTACAGATATAATTAGGTGGTGTATTTTATATTATTAGAATCCTTATTGAGTCTAGTTTTAGGAGAAATAAACCTCATAGTCATATGAATTTTGTACAGAGAGAAATGTGGTTCGTAGTAAACAGAGGTCAGTCTAGTCAAGTCCTGAAACAGGAGTAACTTTAACTAATAAACTGTAATAATTTGCCCAACCAAAAATTCTAGAAAAAAACTAGTAGATAGGTATATGAGTCTAGATTTATGGAAAATTTACAGATCTTGATTTCGAGTTTCTTAACTCGAGATATGATTTTTCTTGTGACTGTGATGCAAGTAGCTTAAAAACTGTGAATGTAGAAACAAATAATTCAAAGTTCTAAAAATGTTAAATTAAGCTTAGTAACACCTCATACTCGACTCCGGCGACGGTCTCGGGCGTGGGGGCGTTACAAGATGTGACCATATTCTTAGTATAAAAGTGTAAATTTAGAGTAAGTTACTGATGTTGATAAAGAATGAAATTGGTGTGAAATGCCTTAAAGAAACATGTTAATGTGAGTGTGTGATATGTGACATTAAGGATATGAATTAGACATGACTATGAATGCTAGATGATTAAGTTGAGAATATTAGCATGAAGATAACCATGGTATAAAGGTATAAGTGGTAATGAAGATGACAAGGCCAAATGAATATGGTTTGGTATTTCTAGACCTGTTATAAAATGAGTATGAGAAATACAAGTATGATGACATGCAAATGTTATGTTTGTGGCCTAATTGAAGATGTTTAATAATTGAATGGATGCCATGTTATATGTCCTTGATGTTGTATAAATGTGTGAGGGTTTATGGTTGACCAAGGCTTGGAAAATAGCCTAAGTGTTGGCCACATGGGTAGAGACACGGCCGTGTGTCTCAGCTGTGTGGAAGACACGGCCTAGCACACGAGCGTCTATATTGGCCGTGTGACCCTAAACGTTTACTGACGTCATAATCAAAGAGTTACACGGGCTGAGGACATAGGCGTGTCTGAGCCACACGAGCGTGTGACTCTTCAAAACTAAAAAATTTTCTAAGTGTTGTAAAAAGTTTGTAAGTTTTCGATTTAGTCCCGAACCACTTTCATTGTATGTTTTGGGCCTCGTAGGCCCGCATAAGGGACGATATGCATGTGTTTGAATGTTTTTGAATTGGTTGTAATTTTATGGCCCGATTTTACATGTATATATACGTTTGAGTCCGGTAATGCCTCGTATCCTATCCCGGCGTCGGACACGGGTAAGGGGTGTTACATGTGCCAAGGTATTGGTTGAATGGTATTATGTTTACTTATAAGTTGCATTGAAATCGTAAGTGCTCAAATAGAAATATGCTTGTGTTCATGAAAGAGTGGTAAGGTTAAATTTTTGCAATTTCTTATGAAATGGTTTATCATGTGATTAATTTGAAAAGAGCTATGTTTAAATGCACTAGCTTATGGCTATGGTTGAATGATATGCTTATGTTTTGTGTTATGCTTATGAAACGGGTGTGGAAAGGTAATGAAATTGTAAGTTCATACCTAAAGTGTAAAATGATGAAAAAGGAAATAATGAGTTGAATTGATGTTGTTATTTAAGCTAAAGAAAGTAAATACAATGGAAAGTAATGAAATGCAAATGAAAGTAAGAAAATTTGGAAAGGGTTTAAAGTTTTATAAAATCTTACGATGATAAGGATGATATATATATGTGATGCTGCGGATTTATCCACTTTATGAGTTGTTGAATATGGATTCATGAATCTTGCAGTATCGATATAGGATTATTCTTGATATGTATAAATTTCATATTTGAAATGGATTGATATGACTAAAGTTTATACGAGCTTACTATGCATTCATTGCTTACGTAGTTGTTTTCCCTTACTTTTTAGATTGTCAGAAGCTCGATCGGGTTAGAAGTTAGTCGAAGATCCATCATACTGTCCATCAGCTCACTCGGTACTTTCAGTTGGTTTTAAGTTTGGTTATAATGGCATGTACAGGTTATTTTGGCTAATGTTGGCCTATATGTGTTTTTTTGAGATTAGCCACTTATTTGGCTTGTGTTTTGGTATTTTGGTATGTGCATAATTTGCCTTATGAGGTTGATGTGTGGATTGATTTATGGTTGAATGATGAAAGGTAAAATAGTAGTTGAATATGCAAATGGGGTATGTTGTATAACTTGGTGTGATTTGGTGCTATACTTTGGTAAACACATTGTACTTGATGCTATTGAATAAGTGGTACAATTGGTACCAAATGGTACGTTTAGGTAAGTGATTTACATGTTGTGTATTGATGCAATTATACATAAAAGTTGGTTGATTACTTGGTTACATGGATCACATGGTTGTACATATTTGTACTTGTCATTTGAGGTGCCTAAGGGCATATTGGTTGTATCTGATTATACCACATGTTTAAAGCTTGTTCATGCTTGTTTTGATTGCTTGATTATAGCTTGTGTATGTGTACATTTTTGGGTGTAGGTGGATGCCAATTTGGGTGAGAAAAATGACTTGTAAAATAGCCTATTTTTGTCTACACAGGCAAAGGCACGGGAGTGTGTCTCAGCCGTGTGTGACACACAGCCAGGTGACTTGGCCGTGTGTCCCCTGTAGCTTTAAAAGGATTACAAGTCAGGCTGTTACACGACCTAGCACATGGTTTAGCACATGGGCGTGTGAGGTTACTTCGAAAGGTACACGGCCTAGCACACGGGCGTGTGGCATGGCCGTGTGACCAAGTCAGTGAGTTACACAGGCACGGGCATGAGTTGGGACACTGTAACAACCCATTTTTAGTGAAATCGAAACAGTGGTTTCGGGACCACAAATCCGAGTCAAAAAGACAATTTATTTTAATATTATTGCAAGGTCTACATTATGATAGAAATGTCATATGCAAAATTCTAATAAGAAAATTTTATCGATTATGTGTTTAATTATAGAAAGGACCAAATTGTATAAAATACAAAAGTTGAATTCTAGTAGCTAGAAGGACCAAATAGCCATGAAATTCAAAATTTGAGGTCTTTATATGGTAATTAGACCATTAAAGAAAAGTTTGTAGATATTTTTGATGAATCATCCATGGAAAATGAGAAAAAGGCAATGACTAAAGTGGAAAGTGGAAAAATTAATGGATGATAAATAATTAAATATAAATAATATCATTTTATATCATCTTCATCCCAAAAAATCCCATGGAAACCCTAGGAGAGAGAAAGGAAACTAATCAAGCTTAATTAGGTATGTTTTCTTGTCCCGTTTTTAGTAATTTTTATATTTTTAAGATCAGGATAGCTTAATCTATCTATTTTGGGGATTAATTTGAAAAGATATCAAAGTATCAAAGTTTTTCTGTGGATGAATATGCTGAAATTTTGAAATTTGTGATAGAAAATGAAAGGTTGTTGATAGATAAACAACTTTTACAAAGAGAATTTTGATGAAATTATGATTTAGGGACTAAATTGTAAAGATGTAAAAATTGTGGAAAAATTCTATATTTTGTGAAGTACATGTGTTGTAAAAGTTATATGAAAATTTTGGTTAGGCTCAAAATAAGGATTAAATTGCATGAATTTCAATTTTCGAGCCTAGGGACGAAATCGTCATTTGTGAAAAGTAGTAATTTTGCTTAGGATGTAAATTGAATTAAATTGAGTATGAAATGGATTAAATTGATGTTAAATTTATTTATATAGATCCTGAAAGACCTAATACCGAGTTGGATCGAGGAAAACAAAAAGTTTTGGATTAGTAGATTTCGTATATGAACAAGTATCGAGGTAAGTTCGTGTAACTAAATTGTGTACATTCTTATGTTTGAATTGAATGTTGTATATGTGAATTATGAATTTGTTATATAAATGAAAATGATTATATATTCGATATACCCGAGAATTGTTAAATCTTGTTTGAATAGGTGAAATTCGATGAATACAAGTTTTCCCGAATTGGTTGTGGTCTTGCATATGTTGCGGACACACCATAGCTCGAAAGAGCATCCTATTATTAGTGCTCTCTAGCTTCCTGTTATATGGTTCAGCGAGCTTCCCATTATAGCTCTTCAGAGCCTTCCGATAGGTTGTGATCCTACATTTGTTGTGGACACACCTTAGCTCTTTTGAGCATCGCAGTTAAAGGTTCTTTGTTTACTTCCCGTTAAATTGGCTCTTTGTGAGCTTCCCAATCGTTCTTGCTCGAACTTCCTGGTATTGGCTATCTAGAGCTTCCCGATATGGTTCTTTGTGAACTTCCCAAAAGATTCTTTGTGAACTTTCTAATTATGGCTCTTATGAGCTTCCTGTTATATAACCTAGATAAGCTTCCCGATAGGCTCTTTATGAGCTTCCTGAAATGGCTCTGTGTGAGCTTCTCGTTATAAGGCTCGAGAGTGTGCTTCCCGATTATGTACCCTAATTGGGTACTCCCGGATATGAATTGACAAGTTATAGTAGTGTATACTAAACTGTACTTCATGAGTGTATCCATCGGTATTTCAAATAAATTCAACGGGTAAAGTTCTGATATGATTAAATTGAACTTGAAATGATTTTTTATCAAAATGTACATGTAATATGGAATATGTATATGAAAGACATTAAATGATGAGCTCATCCTTGTTCTTGGTATTATGTGAATTACTTGACTAACATGATTTGCTGAAGTTGTGTTTTAGGCTATAAGCCAAATTGCTTGGATGCATTATTGTATGTTTATCTTAAATGTAAATATATGGTAAGTTAAATTCTTATTATATGAACTTACTAAGCATTAAATGCTTACTAGGTTTTTCTTTTCTCTGTTCTATAGTGCTCGGAAGCTCGTAAAGGTTGGAGATCGGTCGGAGTATCATCACACTATCCTCCAGCTTGTTTTGATATAAAAAGTAATCTTATTTTAGTATAATGGCATGTATAGGTTAACTTGGCCCAATGATGGCTTGTAAATGGATGTTTGTAATCTAGCTTGGAATGGCTAGTAATGGTGTATTTTGGTATGATAATATAAAGTTATATCATGTTCAATAAATACATGTATAAGGTTTGGTTAAATTGAATTAGAGTAAAATATAAATCATCACAAGAAGGTAAGATAGATCATATGAATATGTGATGCTATTTCATATATATTAATGATGTTTGCTTGATTTATATGACTTGAATTGGTTGGAAAATATATGCAAATATTGTTGTAGGTTGAAGGCTAAATTTGGGTGAGAAATAAGGTTAGGAAATGACCTAATTTTGTCCACACGGGTAGACACACGGGTATGTGAGCCACATGGCCTAGCCACACGGGCGTGTAACCCTTGTATATAAGAAAAAAATTGAAATTTTGCAAAAAATTTCTGAGTTCCTGACTTGATTCTAAAATTTAAATTAGGCCCCGAGGGTACATTTAAGGGACAATATGATTGATTTTAGATATGAATAGTAAATGATATAAATTTTTCTATAATTGATCTGTAAACTCCGATAATGCTTCGTAACTCTGTTCTGGCGACGGATACGGGTTAGGGGTGTTACAAACACAGCCATGTGTCCCTATTTCGAATGCCCATACGACATTGCCATATGGTCATGTGACCCTTGTAGCTTTGAAATTTTTTAATGTATTCTGAAAACTTCTCTGAGTTTCCGAATTAGTCCTGACTTATTTCTAACGCGTATTTTGGGCCTCAAGGGCTCGAATAAGGGATAGTATGTATGAGTTTGATTAGTTTCTGACCTGAATATTATATGATATGAAATGTTTGAAATTTCTGTCCATTTGATCTGTAAACTCTAGTAATGCTCTGTAAACCTGTTTTGGCGATGGATACGGGTTAGGGGTGTTACACAAACCCACTTGGTCAGTGTGTTTTAATTAATCAAATTTGGAGAATATGCCCGCTGAAAGTCTGGGGTTATGATTTTCTTACTGATTTGATGCTATTGCCATTTGATGAGTTTGATCTCATTTTGGGTATGGACTGGTTGACTAAGCATGATGTGATAGTGAACTATCGACAGAAACAAATTACCCTGAAATTCAAAAATTGGTGAACTTATCTGTGTTGAGGCGAGTGGAACAGATTATGCAATGAATATGTTTTCAGCATTGTCGGTTTAAAAATTGATCAGAAAGGGTTGTTAAACATATCTTGCGTACATTTTTGATTCACGGGTGCCAGAATTAAAAATTGATCAGGTACCGATAGTTAAATAATTTGGTGATGTATTTCTTGAAGAATTACCAAGTTTTCCACTAGTTACAGAAGTTGAATTTGTAATAGAGCTTGCACCTAGGAAAACTCTAATTTTGATAGCCCCATAGAAAATGACTCCTACTAAGTTGAAAGTACAATTATAGGAGTTGCTAGATCATGATTGTATTCGACTGAGTGTGTTGCTTTGGGGTGCACTAATGTTAGTTGTGAAAAAGAATGATTGGTCGACGAGAATGTGCATAGATTATTGGCAGTTCTATAAAGTTACGATAAAGGATAAATATTCATTGCCTGGAATCAACGTCTTGTTTGATCACTTAAAAGGGGCTAATGTGTTTTCAAAGACCGATCTATGATTGGGTTATTACTAGTTGCGAGTTAAAGAGCCAGATGTGTCGAAAAAATCATTCAAAACTTGTTACGGTCATTATAAGTTTTTGATGATGCGTCGTTTGGTTTGACAATTCCCCTGTTGCATTCATGGATTTGATGAATTAGGTATTTCAGCCATATTTGGAGCAATTTGTAATAGTGTTTATCGATGATATTTTAATATATTCGTTGAATGAATTAGATTATTGATCGGCTGTAATTCAGTGTAGCAAATTAAAGTAGTTTTTGCACTTTTTGAACATAAGCATTTTTGTTAAGTTTTTAGTATGTTTTTGCAACTTTAGGAAAATTCAATAAAGTGTGTAATTTAAGTCTTTATTGACCTTAGGGGTCGAATGAGGCCTAACGTTGAGCTAATATACTTTGTGAGCATGCAGGAGATTGTTAGAGCGCGTGTTAACTCGATACTGGTCACTGTGTTGCAACACGAAGCATTGGATGTCGCAACATAGGGAGAAAAATAGAAGAATTTCAGGACTACATTCGATGTCATGACACAACTTGAGGATGTCACGACACACCCCTAAAGACACCCTAAAGATGAGGCATACTGACTTCGATGTCGCGACACAGGACCTGGTGTGTCTGACATCACCTCTGTATGGAAAATAATTATAAGAAAGGGGTGTTTTGGTATGCACAATCAAACATTAAACATGAGGACGACAACTGACGTAGGGTTAAGAACGATGACCTTCTAAAGCCTATAAATAGGCTCATTTAACACATGTTATGGACAACATTCGTATTGTACTTTCTTCTTAGATTTAATCTTTAGTTTTTCTCTTTTTCTTACGTTTAGATTTATTTCAGTTTTTGTTATTTGCTTTTATGAAAGAAATCAAATTGTTGAAACATAATAAAACTCTATGAGGATTCTGCACTCAATTCCAATACAAATCAGGCTTCTTCTAAACTTTATACTCTTGAATTATTATTCATGTTTACTCTTTTTATTAAGTTTATATTGTTTATGAGATCCATGATAAACTAATTCTCCTGTAGGGGATTAGTGAGTGGAGGCATGATTAATTAATTATTTTGTAGAGTTCTCTTAGTGGATAAGCTATTTAGGAAAGGAAGAATCTAAACCCTAGGCCTAACAACTCTAGGAAGTCATTAAGGTGGGACTTAACCCAAATTTGGTATGGCGTATCCGTGAATACCTTAACCTTGAACCAGTATGGGCTATGAGGTTGAGAGACAAGTAGTTATTGTCAGCTCGTTATTTTGGTGGAATATTGGAAGATCCTATTGGGATATTGACTACTTGATTGAACAAGAAAACCCGAAGCAACAGTTGGTTGTGACTACTGAAGCGAGCTAATCACCCATGCCCAGATTTGATATATTTCATGATTTGATTTCTCGTGATTTATTTATTTATTTTATTTTATTTTATTATTATTATTATTATTATTATTATTATTATTATTATTAGTATATATCACTAAAACCTTTCTTTTTATTTCATCATAATATAATTCATTTAAAGTACTAATTATATCTATTTATGCTTAGGATAGAATTACTTTAATACTCGCCTCTCTTGGGTACGATCCTTGGAGTACTCATCTACTCCGTTGTAACTATATTACAACCTGATCCATATGTTTGTAGATACCACATTTTCATATATTTTGTGCAGGATTTCTACTCTGGATGTTGGTACGTTCGGAGGCGGTCAAGTTGTTGGCGCCGTTGCTGGGGAGACAACGTCACTGATTTAATTTTAATTTTTGTATTCTAATAGAATAATTAGAAAATATCTAAATTATAAGTATGATATTTAGTTTATTTATATTTAGTTATTTTTTTAACATCATTGATAGTTCTTTGTTCTTCAAGAAATTTCAGTACACCCCTCTATAAAGAAAATAAAACTACCGTAGTGGCTGTTGAAATTAGGTTAGCAAACACCATAGACAACTTCGATTGTATATGGTCAGATGATGAGATAGATTGTCACAATGACATTTAAGAAGAAGGAGTCTATGAAGAGTGGGAGATTCAAGAGAACCAGAGACTATTAATACTGGAGTTAAGTCAACTGAGAAGTGAAACTAATGCGAATCTACAGGAGTGTCACATGAGTGAGAACGTAAAACCTATTGTTCCCCAATATGAGCAACCTTAAACTATGGACGAGAAGGAAAACTTAACAACCTAAGTACCTTGGGAAAATATGAATAGCAAGACGATTTTGAGCGCAAAAGATAATCAAGGTGAGCTAGGGGAAATAGTATCACAAGAGGATATTCAGAAAGAGGCAGAGCTTAACGAGGAAATAACAACCAAATGCAATGATGAATTGAAAGTTGGAATCATCCCTTTTGCAATCTCTAGGTCATCAGACAGGGGAAATGAACAAGATTGGAACATAGTGGAGGATATTAGAATTGTAATCGTTCTCCAATCCCTAGAGAAGGTAGTTCCTCTCGACGAATCTATAGAGGAGTGTTTGAAGGTTCAAGAATTAGTAAATGGGAACAAATTCAGGTATGAAATTTCTAAGAAGGAGGATACATTTAGTCTAGGTATATTCTGCAGAGTATTAATTTTCAATTAGACACTACCAAAGTTTAAGAAATTAGAGGGTCTTAATATGTTAATGAAGATAGAGATGGGATAGTTTGGCAAAAACTTATATGGTTCTGAGATTGGTAATATGCAGCCAATACTACCCAACAATACTGATATAAGGTTGTGAGGGTTGAGAATCACTCTTCTCATACTATAGCCACTTAATGAATCTGCAATTCAACTTATCGTCTTTTTATCTTCTCTTCTTTTTAAATTATTTTTTCAAAAACCCAAGATTATCTTCTCCTTTTTTTTTCTAGGATAAAAACCAATAACCTAAGATTATCTTCTCCTTTTTATATTTTTTTTTCTAGGTTAAAAACTGATAACCCAAGATTATCTTCTCCTTTTTTTTAGGTAGATTCTTTTGCTACAAGTATAGTTGGGTTAAAATTGGTATGCGTTGAGTGTTGACTCAGTTTTCTTGGAATTGCCATGGCATGCGAGTTGGAAATTTGACCAACCTTTTACTCCGGCAAACCTTGACTCCTTTAATTCTTTATCCACATCCTACCTAACCTTTCCATATGCAATTAAAAGTAACAAATAATTATATTTAAGCACCATCCAAGCTTCTTATGCAATGCTCTAAATTTGCTAAAATAATATCCAATGGAACTAAGTTCACTTAAGAACAGACAATTGACCCAGTCTAAAGGCATGAATTATAACTCTTTCCAAGAGTTATCACAACCCCAAACCTAAGTTATTACTTGCTCTTAAGAAAGATATACATGAATGCATGAATGAAAAAATTGCCATAGCAAGATAATCACCTTTGGACTATTGAGACCATTGAAAGAGCATCTTGTACTTTAGTTCTTAGCATTTTCTATGTCTAAAAAATTGATCAAGTGTCATAAGCTTATTTAGCAAATACAATGCAAAAAAAAAAATGCTCTAAAAGAAAGGGAAATTCTAAGTATGAATGCAATTTTCACTATAGTAAGAACCTCCTAATTTACTTAGTTCATCTTTTAACTAACTCAATTTTCCTTTTTTTTTTCATCTGGCCTTATACATACTCAAGTACATACATATCCATTTATTATGCTTTTTTTTGTTTTCTTTGCTAGGGGATTCAGCTTGTCACATGATTGTTTGACTTGAAAAATACAATAGAGCATACACTAAATTGCTAAATACTGAACCATGTCATGATTTGAATACTTACTCATGAAGCTAAAGCTTTGGACTAAAAAGATTGGCGGAGCAAAAAACTACCCCCTTAGCTATTCAGCCTGTTACTACAGTGGAGTGCCCCTAATTTTCTTTATTACACACTTTTACTCAAACTCACCTTTCTAGTCAACAACATGATAGAGCAAACAAAGTGGTGCTGACTTACTCGACAATTCTGAGCATTGGAGTATTTGATGGAATTTTTTTTAAAGAATTTTCTTAGACATTGTCGCTTTATTCATTGTTGAGTATTGTCATGTTACCCAAAATATCTTTAAGAGTGTCTAAGTTTATCAAAAGAAACTTACTATAGATCAATTGTAATCGGAATTAGGACATCCTAATTTTAGGGATCAATTTACAAGCAACTATCCTAAGCTAAAGTCACTTAATCCATTATCACAACTTTGTAAATTTATCGAAGAATTAAGTTCCTCATTGAACATCACAGACAAAAGTACACTCATCACATTCTAAACAATTTTTTTGGCAGTTATGTGTGCTATGGGAAATGAAAGAAGTACCAAAACACGTATGCTAAACTAAATATCTAATGCAGTCTAGATGCAAAATACACCCTAAACCTAAGGGATGCATTGTTCTCAATGCATGTAAATATATGAATCATGAATACAAGATCATATATATGTACATAATGAGATGTAATAAAGGGAGAAAATATTCTCGAGCTTCGAATGAAATGGTGGTACTTTAATTGCAGTGAGTGGTCTTTTGTGCACTCATCTTATAACACATCATCCTTTTAAGTAAATTTAGTGGTACATTGTAACACCCTTAATTCGTATCCGTTGCCGAAACAAGGTTACGGAGCATTACTAGAAGCTTTTAACTAAAAACATTCGATTATAATCATTTATAAAAACATCATATTCCATTCAAATACATGTATAATGTCCCTCTTTTGAGCCCTCGAGGCCTTAAAAACACTCTATAAATGATTCAGGACTAAACCGAAAACATTTAGAACTTTATGGCAAAATATAGAAAAATTCATAGTATAAGGGTCACATGGCCGTGTGGCCAGGCCCTCTGACTCACATGGCTAAGACACACGCCCATATCTCAGGCCATACAGGCATTCAAAGTGGGGACACACTACTGTATCCCAGCTCGTATCTGTGCTCATGTAACTTTCTAACTTAGTTCACACGTCCAATGTAATAGCCCAATTTTGGTGAAATAGAAACAGTGGTCTCGGGACCACAAATTCGATCCGAAAAATAAAATTTATTTTTATTTTATTATATGACCTGTATTATGATAGACATGTCATGTGAAAATTTTGATAAGAAAATATTATCAATTAAGTGTTTAACTACGGGAAGGATCAAATCGCATAAAATGCAAAAGTTGAATTCTAGTAGCGAGAAGGATCAAATAGCTATGGAATTCAAAACTTAAGGTCCTTATATGGTAATTATACCATTAATAAAAGAGTATGTAGTTATTTTGGTGACTCATCCATGTAAATTTAGAAAAAGGGCAAGGACTAAATTGTAAAGTGAAAATATTTAGTTAATTAAAATATGATAAAAAAATATAATTTTATTTTATCATATTCTTCCCCAAAAATACATGGAAACCCTAGGAGAGAGAGAAGAAACTTTCATGGAAAAATTGGGTAAGTTTCCTTGGCTCGTTTTTAGTAATTTTGATATTTTTAAAACCGGAATAGTTTAATCTATCTATTTGGGGGATTAATTTGAAAGGTTATCAAGGTATGAAATTTGAGTCATGGATGAATATGTTGAAAATTAGAAATTTATGGTAGAAAATGAAAGGTTGTTGATAGATAAACAACTTTTACAAAGTGATTTTTGATGAAAACATGATTTAGGGACTAAAATGTAAAGTTGTGAAATTGAAGAAAAATGCTGAATTTTTATGAATACATGTGCTAAAAATTTGTAATATGATTTTGGTTAGGCTTGGAATAGAGAGTAAATTGCACAAATTTTTATTTTCCGAGCCTAGGGACGGAATTGGAATTTATGGAAAAATTAGGGGCAAAATGGTAATTTTTCCAAGGATGAAATTAAGTTCACTTGAATGTGAAATATGATAAATTGATGTTAAATTTACTCGTATAGATCCGGATAGACCAAATTCGGAGCTAGAATAAGGAAAGAGGAAAAATGTCAAATTAGTAGATTTTACGTACACGAACATTGTCGAGGTAAGTTCGTGTAACTAAATTATGTTTATTTACATGCTTGCATTAATTTTTATGTAAATTGTATAAATGTCACAAATATGTGAAATGATTACATATATGATCAAGCCTGATAAATAAAACTGTTTAAATTAAATGATAATACCCGATAGGTGATAAAGGATAAACGACGAAAATGTTTCTCATATGCTTGAAATGAATGTGGAATGTATTTACTTGAATTATATTAATGTTATGGATGTATGAAATAATCACATGCCCGATAATGCTTGAAAATGTTTTAAATCCTGGTTGAATAAAATGGAAAATCGATGAATATGAGATTTCCCGAAATGAATGAGGTCCTGCATTTGTTGCTGACGGGATTTAACTCAGACGAGTAATCCTATTGACCTTATTTATGAAAGGATTTAGCCCGGTCGGGTAATCCGGATATAATTCCTCTCAAGTATATGTTATGTATTGGATTTAGCTCGGACGGGTAATCCAGATCTAGCTCTTTAGAGCATATGTCATAAAAAGGATTTAGCTTGGGCTGGTAATGTAATACCTCTTACCCGTATTCAATGCCAGAATTGGGTATGAGGCATTACCAGACTCATACACAAGCAACAATGTAAAATCGAGACATAAATTTCCATCCAAATTAAAAATTTTCATATATATTCATATCGTCCCTATTACGAGCCTGTGAGGCCCAAAATATATATTGGGAGTGGTTCGGGACTAAACCGAGAACTTCAAAATTTTTACAACACTTAGAAAATTTTCATGCTTTGGAGGGTTGCAAGCCCGTGTGGGTAGGCAGTGTGGTCACAAGCGCCCGTGTCCTCAACCTATGTAACTCTCTGCTTATGACGTCATGTGCTAAATGGGGTTACACGGCCAAGACACATGCCTGTGTGCTTAGGCCGTGTGGACAAGTAAATTCCATAAAATTTTTCACAAAATAGGTGTAGACTTCACATGGCCAGGGTACATGCCTATGTCCCAAGGCCGTGTCCCTCAGACGTTCGAGACACACGGCCATGTCTCGTACCTGTGTACACAATGTTGAGTATTCTGTTACTAAAATTAAGGTGCAGGGGACACTCGGCCGGATCACACGCCCATGGGGGCAGGCCGTGTGGACAATTTTGAGGCTATTTTCCAAGCCATTTGCCACCCTTAGATACTTAAACACATACATAACTTCAAAGGCACTTAACATGGTATAATTGAGTACTTAGACAAATTCAAATAGGTCATGATCTTGACAATATCATATCAACTAGCACATACACAATACACCACACTTTGTCAAGCCCAAGCCTACGGATTCTCATGCGTTAAGAATTATAAGTTTGTTTCCATTTCATACATTGGGACCTTAGTTATCATCATACTAACACATCTTAATTAAATCCACAAGCATTCATAACCAATAACATAACCCATCATATACATGATCACAAACCACATCTCGAAGGCATAGGCACATACATGCATGTATCAATAAGCTTACAACCCAATAATCAATATAAGCCAAATCACATGCCATATACAAAATGAATCATCAAATCATTATAAGCCGACCCACTTGGCCAAATTAATATGACACCTAAACAAAATGACCAGGTCCCCTATACATTGTAACACCCCGAAATATGGCCGAGTCGGAATAATGGTTTCGAGACCATAATTTCGATGTTAAAATATTTAGATTATGACCATTATGAGATTTAGAATACAAGAATATGCATGTGGTAAAGTTTCATGAGGAAATTTTATGAATAAAGTGTCCAATTATAAAACAAGGACTAAATTGAATAAGATGCAAAATTTGGGTTTTAGGGATAATTTGTGTGAAATTGTTTTGAATAATGAATTAGAAGGTCTTAAATAGAAATTTTCCCAATTTTTAAAATATTGGACAAATATGGACATCCAAGGAAATTTTTGTAAGTTTAGTAAACAAGGGCATTTTGGTCATTTGGATATTAAATGAATTAAAAAGGGAAAAAGAGCTAAAAATCAGCTCATCTTCTTCATGTTGCTGCCGACACTTTAAGGGTATCATAGCTACAGTTTCTTTAACTTTCAAACTTGATAGTAAGTCAATCTTAGCCATGTTTTTAATGCTCTTTGTATTTTTGACATCCTTGCAACCTGCTCTCTTCATTTCTACCTATATCTCATGCTAGGGTTTATTTTTAGAAAATTACCCATGCATGAGTTAGATGAATGTTGATGGATTATGGAAGAATATGATATTTTAAGGTATGGAGAACAAGTTTTGTTAAGTGATTTTGCATGGAAACCCTAAAAAGGACTTGTAACGCCCCAAAAATCCCGAAATCTAGAATTTTTTTTATTTTCGATTTTGATGAAAATTGTGTTTAATATTCTTATCCAAGCGATAATTTTAGTAGGTCTTAGCTAAGGTTGAGTTTGAATTAAGGGGTAGAAGAAATTATCATTTAATTATTAAAAGAATCAAGGTTGGCTAGTAGTTGGGCTTTTGAATAAATGAAAAAACAATTGGACACAAAAAGAGCCTGTGGTAGAGTGGCTAAGTGACACCACATAAGGTGTAGTGAGGTGGCATTAGTAGCTAGCAAGGGGGTCCAAGGTTCAAATCCTAGCTTAGTATTTTTAGGATTTAATTTTGGCCTTCTAGAAGGATGGAAGTGGAGTAAAGATGGACTCCAAGGGGAGTGTTCAAAAGAAAAAATTAAGGAAAGGATCAAGGGGTTATCAGGGAGAAAAATGAGGAGATAAGAAGTGAGGAATAAGTGAAGCTAAATTGGGAACTTGGGCTTGAAGAATTCGGCTATAGGGCTATAAATAGGTGCCGAATGGGAGGGTTGAAAAGTTAATGACGAATTTCCCTTCACTTTGTGCCAGAAACCCTTTTCTCTTCAAGATCCAAAAAGCCAAAAACCCTCTATTTTACTTTCTTTTCTTCCTGCCAATCTTTATTCTCCTCTACACAATCTTCTTTGCCGATTTCTTCTACTACTCTTCTTCTTTAATCTGTACCAAATAAACCTTATTCACCATACTTAGTTTGAAAAGCCGAAAAAACAAATCTTCTAAGGGCCGAATACTTTTTGACCGAATCTAGTGTAAGTGTTGCTCTTCCAATCGGTTTTCTTTGTTTAGTATCGATTATTGTCCCTCACTCTTTCTAATCAACTATGGTAGGGAATTAGTATCGGATCTTGGTTTTTAGCTCTCTGCCGAATTGCTCCTTAAGGTGTTGCAGTTTTGGTAAGTAATCTTCTCCCATTGGCTAAGGTGGCCGAATGGTCATAGTTATGGTAATGAGACTTGTGTCGGATACGAGTCACCTATTATTCAGGTTTTAATAGTTAAGATTTGTACAGATCTAGGAAATACGTGATCAAGGAAAAAGCGATTAAGGATTTGGCTCAAGGTAAGGTTAAAGTGAGGTTTCAGTTTTTGAGTAAATAAGTATTAAGCATGTGATTAATTGAAGGGTGGTATCGATTCTAGGTTTGAGATAAAGAGATTGCATCACGCTTGCTTACCAGGTGTGTACATACACTGTGCACACACAACGATTTTGGCAAAAGCCGAAATGCCGAAATGCCGAAAAGCCGAAAGTTTGGCTACGGTAGTCTTGCGAGTGCGCGAAAACTTGTAAGGGGGAAATCGATAGGTTGTCTGAGGCCCACGGGCAGTTTCGTGAACTTGGGTTGTGATCTTGCCAAATGGGCCGAAATGGGCTAAATGGGCCCGATGGGCTGTTGGGCCCATAATAGGCAAAAATTGATAATTAATGCTATGTGATAGAAAGTTTTTATGTGAGCATGAATATGAATGTGACTGGGCCTAACGGACCATATAAATGTGATTTGGGCCTAATGGGCCATATACAAGTGATTTGGGCCTAATAGGCCATATACAGGTGATTTGGGCCTAATGGGCCATATGAATATGGTTGGGCTTAATGGGCCAAATACAGGTATGTGAAATTGTTTGGGCTTTGTAAGGGGTTTTAGGCCTAGTATATGATATCCACATAAGACTTAATTAATATATTGCGATCGTGGACAAGTCAAAGGGTTAAGGTCTGGCAACGGGTATATACATGTCTAGGATTGGATCTAGGGAGAGCTTGGTACTTAAGCGATCTTAATGACCCACCTCCTCTTCTCTGGAATCCTACCTGGTGCATAGTATTCGTTCATCTTAGCTTACGGGACTTGTTAACGGGACAAGACAAGTGAAAACCGTAATTAAAGGAAAATTACTTAAATCCCCTTAAGGGCAAAAATGACCAAAATACCCTAGGTGTTGAATGTAAGTTTTGTGGATGCGACATGCATACATATGATATTCTGCTTAGGTTGCATATGGGTTGGGAATTATGGAACGGAGGGAGTATATGAGGATCGCATGGTTGCTTGACAATCGTGGATCCACCGACGGTTTTAAAGTCCAATATGTAAATGAAGGTAGTTCCACAACTGGGCTACCATGGTGTGTAGTTTGGGTGGGTCGATATTTATATCCCCACATTGTGTGACGGGGGCGGAGCCGGTGTGTAGCGGATGGATAATTTGGATGGGATTGCATTGCATGATTGATGAATGATGTTTTTTTTGAATGCTTGTTTTTTTCGATGGTTGTACACACTGAGTTTGTGAAAACTCACCCCCTCTTTTATTTTATTTTCAGGTGATGCTCAGTAGAAGGTTCTATATTTGGAAGGACTCTGGGTGGCCAGCTAGCAAGATGATTTGGACTTGGGTTTTTTTTTCAAGCAGTTAAATTTTTACTTCTTTTTAAGTATGTTCCAGACTAGATTGTAATAAGGTTTTCATTTTGTTATTATTACTTGAATTATTATTATTTTCAATGTAATTAAAAGAAGTTGAACATGGGTTTTCTAAATTATAGTATGTTTTCTACGTTTTTGCAATTAAATTTTTAAATGATAAGTTTTCTTAAATCAAATGTTTCAACAAGGTTTTTGCAACTAAAATGATGTGTTTTTTTAAGTTAATTAAGGTTTCTTTTATTTTAAGAAGGGTTTTCAATGAAAACACGATTTTCGCTAAAACACTTCAATGTGACACACCAGATTCGGCCATAACGTCTGGGTCGGTTTTGGGGTGTTAAAGGACTTATTTGTAAAATTTGAGAAAATGGGTAGAAAAGTGTGAAATGAAGGAAGTATGGGTTGCTATAAGTACAAGAAGCATTCGGCTAGACTTGGGTAACCAAGAAATCACTTGCATTCCAACATACGAGCTTAGGGACTAAATTGTGAATAAGTGAAAGTTTAGGGGTAAAATGGTAATTTTATCAAAGCATGAATTTAGGGTCGATTTGAGTAATGTATGAAGATAATGAGCTAAATTTATTATTATAGATCAAGAAAGACGAGAATCGAATCTTGATAAAGGCTAAAACAAAGATTTCGAGGCATAGACACTATACCAAATATTTTGTACAGAGGTAAGTACACGTGCAAATAAATACTTTAATTGACATTTTAAATGCTTAAATAATATTTAGATAAATAATATGTTATTTGGATACTTTTTTGCTATAATGTGTTTTGATGTTTTATTCTTATTTTACAAGTGTTGCCGTGTTAGCATTTGTATTTGAAAATGTCATATGTTATGATGCCAATATTCTGAGAATGTTCGACAAAGAGACGAAAGTCTGATAATCCCGTTTGAACTTAGGAATAGGTAAGGATACAAGTGACATGTCACTAGGATAGCTATGTATGTATGAGCTCATTTGATGGCATGATACATGCTAGGTCCAGGAGCTTATGTAGCCCCGTTGAAAGGCTTGTAATTATGTGGTACAAGCTAGGTCCGGGAGCTTATGTAGCTCCGTTGAGAGGTGTGATTATGTGATGCATGCTAGGTCCGGGTGCTCTTAGGTAGCCCTGTTGAGAGGCGTGCTATGTTATGTTATGGAACTTCAGTGCATACGTATCCGAGTATCCTGTTCATTATTCGAAACGTTCAACGGGTAATGCACATGTAGTTTGAATGTGAGCTAGGTAAAGTATATATGTATGCATGGAAGTAAAAAGGTACGTTCTTAAACTTGTGTACTCTTATGACCATAATGGTTAATGGCAATGCATGTCTTTATGTAATATCTTTGAAAATATAGATCATACGTTTTGAAGGAAGCTTTGAAATAGTGACAAAGATATAAATAATATTCTAAAGTCTAAATAAGATTTACTTTACTTGTATGCGTACTTACTAAGCTTATAGCTTACCCTTCCCTTTTTCCATCCCTTTTAGATTCGTCAAGCTAGCTCGAAGAATCAGGAACGTCGGAGCTCGAGTCACACATCAACTAAACATTGGGTATAATACATTTGATTATTTTTAATCATGGCATGTATAGGTGATTATTATTTTGTATATGTGTCATGTGTCTAATCCAAAATATTGGTGCTCTATTTGGAATGATCATTTTGTATATGGCCAAGTGAGTCGGCCCATATAACCTTTTGAGATGTCTTCCTATGATGTTTCTATTATATGCATGTTAAATTGTATATGTGCTTGTCATATGGGTAAAATGTTAGAATGATATACATGTTGGAGTGCATGAGCGATCTTGGGTGACTAATGGCTTGGAAAATAGCCTCCAAATGGTCCACATGGATGGACACACTAGTAGGTGTCTAGTCTTTATGTGACACACGGGCAGCCTACACGGGCGTGTTGTTCAGCCATGTGTCCCTGCTTCCCCAAATTGTTTTCATGTTGCATACTTTGTAGTGTCTAGATGGGTTAGAGACACGGCCGTGTGTCTCAACCGTGTGGAGTACACAGCCTAATCACATGGGCGTGTGCCTTGGCCATGTGCCCCTAAATGAATGATGATGTCATAAATAGAATATCCAGGTTTTTGGACACGGGTGATGACACAAGCATGTCTAGGCCGTGTAGGAGGCATCGGGCCAATGACACGGGCGAGTGTCTAAGCCGTGTGAAAACCACTACACCTTGATCGAAAAAATAATAAAATTCAAAATTTCACACGAGCTAGGGACACGACTGTGTCCCAAGCCCACTGGCGTATGTTATGCCTCAACACGGGCGTGTGAGGCCAAAATGAAAAAATTTTCTTAAATCTTTCAAATGTTCTCGGTTCAGTCCCGGACTACTTCAAAGGTATGTTTGAGCCTCGTAAACCCATATAAGGGACAAAATGGTAAGAATAGAAACTTCATACAAGTATTTTTAGTTGGATATTCGTATGTCCGTCCGGTAATACCTCGTACCTTATCCCAGTCTCGAGTACGGGTAAGGGGTGTTACATTTTTTTGTATCAGAGCTACGGTTTAGTCGATTCTCGGGCTACGTAGCATGTGTGTGAGTCTAGCTATACATGCCATGAAT
Organism: Gossypium longicalyx; assembly: GCA_025698465.1. Lineage (NCBI taxonomy): Eukaryota > Viridiplantae > Streptophyta > Magnoliopsida > Malvales > Malvaceae > Gossypium > Gossypium longicalyx. Next base: position 70,710,442 of record CM046997.1, on the reverse strand, counting down.
AAAATTATGATAGTGTGACAACTCCTAATGATATAAATTGTATTTTTCGTATAGTATGGATCCCGATCAAGCTGCGGCCGACGATGTTGAGAGTAATGCACTAGCCCCCACTCAAGGGATGGTGCCAGAGAGGGATAGACCCGATACAGTTAGCCAAAGAGGGGAGGTGAGAGAGGCTTTCCTCCAAATGATGAATAATTTGTATACAGAGTTTATAAGAGCGAACCCTAATGCTCAAGCCCCACCTCCTCCACCCCCTTGAACCCTCAACCTGTGTCGATGATGCCTAAAAAAATGGACTTTATGAGATTTGTTAGGACCCCCGTAGATAAGATTAAAAAATAGGGAGCTGAGGAATTTAGAGCAAATACCGATGACGATGCTTAGAGAGCCGAGTTTTGGCTCGAGAATTTGATCCGAGTATTTGAGGAGCTATCTTGCACACCCGAGGGGTGCCTTAAGTGTGCCATTTCCTTATTAAGGGACGATGCTTATCATTGGTGGAAGACTTTGATCTTGGTAGTACCTAAGGAGGCTGTCACTTGGGAGTTCTTTCAGGAGGAATTCTGAAAGAAGTATATTAGCGAAAGGTTTATTGATTAGAAATGAAAGGAATTTTTTGATCTTAAGCAGGGACGTATGTCAATGACAGAGTACGAGCAGGAATTTGTTCGATTAAGTGAGTATGCTCGAGAATGTGTGCCCATTAAGGCCAAGAGGTGCCGGAGGTTCGAAGATAGACTGAATGAGGACATTAAAGTGTTGGTTGGCATCCTTGAACTTAAAGAGTTCATTGTACTTGTTGAATGGGCATGTAAGGCTGAAGAATTATCAAAAGAAAAGAAGAAAGCCGAGTTTGAGGTTAGAGATGTTAGAAAGAGAATGATGAGTAGATCAGCTCTGACACAATCCCTGAAATCAAGAGATGTACCTTTTCGTTCTTATGCATCGACAAGACGCTCCTATGGAAACCGTAAGAAGCAAGGCTCAAGTATTAAGACTCAAGCTACATCTATAGCTAGTGTAGGTGACACTAAGCCTCTTCAATTCAAGTGCCAACATTGCGGGAAGCATCATTCGGGCCTGTGTAGGAGAATTGAGGGGACGTGTTTTGGATGTGGTTCTCCGGATCATTTTATTAAGGATTGCCCCGAGCTGGGTAAGAAACCTCAGACTGTGAGACAAAGTGGTTAAGCTCCTAGAGGGAGGCCCTTGAAGAATACCGGTGGTGGAACTAGCAGCAAGAATATGACTCGAGAGACTATTGTGCGATCTGAGGCTAGGACCCCAGCTAGAGCCTATGGCATACGTGCTCGAGAGGAAGCATCCTCGCCAGATGTGATCACCGGTACATTTTCTTTCTATGATAAAGATTTTATTGCTTTAATAGATCCAGGCTCTACCCATTCGTATATATGCATGGCATTGGCATCTCGCATGAATTTACCTGTAGAGTCTACAGAATTTGTGATCAGGGCATCAAATCCGTTAGACAAACATGTCTTAGTAAATAAGATATGCAAGAAATGTCCTTTGATGATTAGAGGTCTTTGCTTTTCGGCCGATTTGATGTTGTTGTCATTTGACAAATTTGATGTTATTTTGGGTATGGACTGACTGACACTCCACGATGCTATAGTGGACTGCAAATGGAAAGTTATTGAATTGGGACATGAGAGTGGTGAGATCCTTCGGGTGGAGTCCGAGGAGTCTAATGGGTCACCGATTGTAATTTCTTCAATGAATGCCTAGAAATGTTTAAGAAAAGGGTATGAAGCTTATTTGGCTTACATAATGAATTCAAACGAATCTGAATTGAAGGTTGAATCAGTTCCTATTGTATGTGATTTTGTGGATGTGTTTCCAGAGGAATTACCAGGTTTGCCCTCGATTAGAGAAGTTGAGTTCGGTATTGAGTTGATGCCAAGGACTGCACCTATTTCGATTACTCTGTACAGAATGGCTCAAACTGAACTGAAGGAGCTAAAGTCTCAACTACAAGAACTAGTGGACAAAGGATTTGTAAGACCAAGCTTTTTGCCATAGGGTGCTCCCGTATTGTTCGTGAAGAAGAAGGATGGTTCCATGAGATTATGCATCAATTACCTAAAACTAAATAAGGTAACGATTAAGAACAAGTATCCTCTCCCAAGAATCGACAATTTGTTTGATCAGTTAAAAGGAGCAACATGGTTTTCCAAGATTAATCTGAGGTCCAACTATTATCAACTTTGAGTTAAGGAGACAGATGTGCCTAAGACTGCTTTCAGAACTAGGTATGGCCAATATGAATTTTTAGTTATGCCGTTTGGATTAACAAATGCCCCAACTGTATTTATGGATTTGATGAATAGAATCTTTCAGCCCTATTTGGACAAATTTGTCTTAGTGTTTATTGACGATATTTTAATCTACTCGAGAGATGAGCCAGAACACGCTGAACACTTGAAGATCGTTTTGCAGATTTTGAGGGACAAGCAATTGTATGCTAAGTTCAGTAAGAGTGAGTTTTGGCTTCGAGAAGTTGGATTCCTAGGTCACATTGTTTCAGGCGATGGTATTCGGGTGGATCCTTGTAAGATTTCTGCCATTATTGAATGAAAGCCTCCAAAGAATGTAACATAAGTTAGGAGCTTTTTGGGTTTAGCCGGCTACTACCGGAGGCTCGTAAAAGGGATTTGCTATGATAGCCATTCCTATGACGAGACTACTGCAAAAAGATGCTAAGGTTGAAGATGTTATTGACGGAGGCACCAGTGCTAGTACAACCTGAATCAGGAAAAGAATTTATAATTTTCAGTTACGCGTCTTCGAGTGGACTAGGTTGTGTACTTATGCAAGAAGGCAAAGTTGTGGCCTATGCTTCAAGACAGTTAAAGCCTCACGAGAAGAATTATCCGACGCACGATCTAGAGCTAGCTGCGATTATGTTTGCTTTGAAGATTTGGCGTCATTACTTGTTCGGTGAGAAAGGCCATGTTTATACCGACTACAAAAGTCTTAAGTATTTGATGACTCAAAAGGACTTGAATTTAAGGCAGCAGAAATGGCTAGAATTGTTGAAGGATTACGAACTTGTGATGGATTACAAACTTGTGATTGATTACCACCTGGGAAAGGCGAACGTGGTCACCGATGCTTTGAGTAGGAAGTCCTTATTCGTTTTGAGGGCTATGAACACTCATATGACTTTATGCAATGATGGCTCTATATTGGCTGAATTGAGAGCTAGGCCAACTCTTCTTCAACAAATCTGTGAAGCTCAGGAAGTCGATAAAGAATTACAAGCTAAGAAAATCCAGTGTGAGTCCTTCAGTGAATCTGATTTTCAGGTTGACCCCGATGGATGTTTTAGATTCAGAGGTAGAATCTGTGTTCCTAAAGATGCTGAACTGATTCAAAACATTTTGCAAGAAGCACGTGATAGTCGTACGTCAATTCATCCAGGGAGTACAAAGATGTACCACGACTTGAAGGAAACGTATTGGTGGAATGGCATGAAAAGAGACATATTCGAATTTGTATCAAGATGTTTGATCTGTCAACAAATCAAAGCTGAACATCAAGTGCCATCTGGATTGCTTCAGCCCATTATGATTCCAGAGTGGAAATGGGATCGAGTTACTATGGATTTTGTGACTGGACTACCAGTGACTCTAAAGAAAAAGGACACTATTTGGGTAATAGTCGACAAATTGACTAAGTCAGCTCATTTTATACCAGTATGCTCTGAATTTTCTCATGACAAGTTGGCTGAATTGTACATCTCAGAGATTATTAGACTTCACGGTGTACCTTTGTCAATCATTTCGGATAGAGACCCGAGGTTCACATCTCAATTTTGGAAAAAGTTGCAAGCGACCTTGGCTACGAAACTAGATTTTAGTACTGCTTTCCACCCGCAAACCAATGGACAATCTTAGAGAATAATTCAGACACTTGAGGATATGCTTCGATGCTCAGTTATTGAGTTTAAAGGTAGTTGGGAAGCTTATTTTCCTTTGGTTGAGTTTACTTACAACAACAGCTATCAGACTAGTTTAAAGATGGCTCTTTATGAAGCATTGTATGGACGAAAATGTCGAACTCCCTTGTATTGGACAGAGCTCAAGGAAAACAAGATTTACGGAGTTGATTTGATTAGAAAAACCGAGGATAAGGTTAAAGTGATTCAAGATTGTTTGAAAGCGGCATCGGATAGACAAAAATCATATGAGGATTTAAAAAGGATAGAGATCAATTATCAAGTGGGCGACAAGGTATTTTTGAAAGTGTTGCCATGGAAGAAGGTTCTAAGATTTGGTAGGAAAGGCAAGCTAAGCCCTCGTTTTATTGGACCTTACGAGATCACTGAGAGAATTGGGTCGATTGTCTATCGCTTAGCTTTACCATCAGAGTTGGAAAGGATCCGCAACGTTTCATGTGTCCATGCTACATCGATATCGATCAGACCCCTTGCATGTAATTACTCCAACTGAGGTTGAGACCCAACCGGGCATGACGTATGGTGAGGAATCAGTTAAGATTTTGGCAAGAGAAGTTAAGCAATTGAGGAATAAAAGTGTGGCTCTTGTGAAAGTACTTTGGCATCGACATGGAGTCAAAAAGGCCACTTGGGAACCAGAGGAGACTATGAGAAGTCAGTATCCGAATTTGTTTCCAGGTAAGACTTTTGAGGACGAAAGTCCCTTAAGGGGGGAGAATTGTAACACCCTGAGATATGGCCTAGTCGGAATAATGGTTTTGAGACCATAAATTCGACGTTAAAATATTTAGATTATGATCATTATGAGATTTAGAATATAAGAATATGCATGTGGTAAAGTTTCATGAGGAAATTTTATGAATAAAGTGACTAATTAAAAAATAAGGACTAAATTGAATAAGATGCAAAATTTGGGTTTTAGGGATAATTTGTGTGAAATTGTTTTGAATTACAAATTAGAAGGTCTTACAGAGAAATTTTCCCAACTTCTAAAATATTGGATAAATATGGACATCCAGGGAAATTTTTATAAGTTTAGTGAACAAGGGCATTTTGGTCATTTGGATATTAAATGAATTAAAAAGGGAAAAAGAGCTAAAAATCAGCTCATCTTCCTCATGTTACTGCCAAAAGTTTAAGGGTTCCATAGCTAGGGTTTCTTCAACTTTCAAACTTGATAGTAAGTCAATCCTAGCCCCGTTTTTAATGCTCTTTGTATTTTTGACATCCTTGCAAATTACTCTCTTTATTTCTACCCATATCTCATGCTAGGGTTTATTTTTAGAAAATTACCCATGCATGAGTTAGATGTATTTTGATGGATTATGAAAGAATATGAGAGTTTAAGGTATGGAGAACAACTTTTGTTAAGTGATTTTGCATGGAAACCCTCAAAAGGACTTATTTGTAAAAGTTGAGAAAATGGGTAGAAAAGTGTGAAATGAAGAAAGTATGGGCTGCTATAAGTACAAGAAGCATTCGGCTAGACTTGGGTAACCAAGAAATCACTTGCATTCCAACATACGAGCTTAGGGACTAAATTATGAATAAGTGAAAGTTTAGGCGTAAAATGGTAATTTTATCAAAGCAAGAATTTAGGGTCGATTTGAGTAATGTATGAAGTTAATGAGCTAAATTTATTATTATAGATCAAGAAAGAAGAGAACTGAATCTTGATAAAGGAAAAAACAAAGCGTTCGAGCACAGACTCTATACCGAATATTTTGTACCGAGGTAAGTACACGTGCAAATAAATACTTTCATTGACATTTTAAATTCTTAAATAATATTTAGATAAATAATATGTTATTTGGCTACTTTTTTGCTATAATGTGTTTTGATGTTTTATTCTTATTTTACAAGTGTTGCCGTGTTAGTATTTGTATTTGAAAAGGTCATATGTTATGATGCCAACATTCCGAGAATGTTCGACAAAGAGACGAAAGTCTGAAAATCCCGTTTGAACTTAGGAATAGGTAAGGATACAAGTGACATGTCACTAGGATAGCTATGTATGTATGACCTCATTTGATGGCATGATACATGCTAGGTTCGGGAGCTTATGTAGCCCCATTGAGAGGCATGTAATTATGTGGTACACGCTAGGTCCGGGAGCTTATGTAGCTCCATTGAGAGGTGTGATTATGTGATGCATGCTAGGTCCGGGTGCTCTTAGGTAGCCCTGTTGAGAGGCGTGCTATGTTATGTTATGGAACTTCGGTGCATATGTATCCGAGTATCCTGTTCATTATTCTAAACGTTCAACGGGTAATGCACATGTAGTTTGAATGTGAGCTAGGTAAAGTATATATGTATGCATGGAAGTAAAAAGGTACGTGCTTAAACTTGTGTACTCTTATGACTACAATGGTTAATGGCAATGCATGTCTTTATGTAATATCTTTGGAAATATAGATCATACGTTTTGAAGGAAGCTTTGAAATAGTGACAAAGATATAAATAATATTCTAAAGTCTAAATAAGATTTACTTTATTTGTATACGTACTTACTAAGCTTATAGCTTACCCTTCCCTTTTTCCATCCCTTTTAGATTCGTCAAGCTAGCTCGAAGAATCAGGAACGTCGGAGCTCGAGTCACACTATCAACTAAACCTTGGGTATAATACATTTGATTATTTTTAATCATGGCATGTATAGGTGATTATTATTTTGTACATGTGTCATGAGTCTAGTTCAAAGTATTGGTGCTCTATTTGGAATAATCATTTTGTATATGGCCAAGTGAGTTGGTCCATATAACCTTTTGAGATGTCTTCCTATGATGTTTCTATTCTATGCATGTTAAATTGTATATGTGCTTGTGATATGGGTAAAATGGTAGAATGACATACATGTTGGAGTGCATGAGAGATCTTGGGTGACTAATGGCATGGAAAATAGCCTCCAAATGGTCCAATAAATGGACACACTACTAGGTGTCTAGTCTGTGTGTGACACAGGGGCAGCCCACACGGGAGTGTTGTTCAGCCGTGTGTCCCCTGTTTACCCAAATTTTTTTCACGTTGCATGCTTTGTAGTGCCTACACGGGTTGGAGACACGATCGTGTGTCTCAACCGTGTGGAGTACACGGGCATGTGCCTTGGCCTTGTGCCCCTAAATGAATGATGATGTCATAAACAGAATGTCCAGGTTTTTGGACACAGGTGACGACACGGATGTGTCTAGGCCATGTGGGAGGACATGGGCGAAGGACACGGGGGTGTGTCTAGGCGTGTGAAAACCACTGCACCTTGATCGAAAAAATAATAAAATTCAAAATTCCACACGGGCTAGGGACACGACTGTGTCCCAAGCCCACTAGCATGTGTTATGCCTCCACACAGATGTGTGGGGCCAAAATGCAAAAATTTTCTTAAGTCTTTCAAATGTTCTCCCGAACCACTTCGAAGGTATGTTTGAGCCTCGTAAACCCATATAAGGGACAAAATGATAAGAATAGAAACTTCATACATGTATTTTTAGTTGGATGTTCATATGTCCGTCCGGTAATGCCTCGTACCTTATCCTGATCTTGGGTACGGGTAAGGGGTGTTACATACATGACATACTCAAAATGTGAAATCATGAATACCGCAAAGAATTAATTTGATAGTGTGAATCAAGCTCCGACGTTCTTCGATTCTAAGAAAATGGAAAGGAAGGGGAGTAAGCATAAAGCTTAGTAAGTTCACATACAATAATAACCAATATTTAAGCAACATTTAGCATGAATACCATACAAATTAACTTAACATAAAACACATATTTATCATCATAGTTTCATAAGCATAACTTTATCATTCTTAATCTTACCAAAAGTTCATCACTTAACAAGCTCATTCTTATGATTTTTTCGTACATGCTTGTACCAACTCGTGACTTAACATTCTCTTTCTTGTTTTTTTGACATACCCGTTGAACACTTGGAATACTAAACGGATACACGGAAGGTCTTTGCACACAAGTGCCACATATGTAGCCAAAGCTACATCATATCTCATATCGCATAAAGGCTCGCTCTCGAGCTAATCACGGGTCTGTTCACACAAGCTGATGGTCAAGACGTAGCTACACGGGCTAGTCACACAAGCTGTCAAGCATCTGCAACACATGCCGGACTACCTAGCCACTGGTAGGATGTACATGACTAGCACCCGGATCACATAATCATATATATCAAATGGGGTCCTAGTGACATGTCACTCGTATCCTATTCTATTCCTAAGGTTCAAATGGGATTTTCTCTCCCTTGTCGAAACTTATTGAATGTGTTCATCGAATCAATTATACAATTCATACAGTATTAATGCATTAAGAATATGATCATAATATTGCATTATTTAAATATGAACTTACCTCAGTACAAAATATGGCTAACTAATTCGATTTAGTCCACAACCTTGTTCTTTCCCTAGTCTAGGTCCGGACTCCGTTTTTCTTGATCTATAATAGAAAATTTGGCTCATTTAATTATCACATTGTTCAAATCAGTCCAAACACCATACTTTGGTAAAATTATAGTTTTGCCCCTAAACTTTTATATATTTATAAATTAGTCCTTAGGTTCGTAAAATGAAATGTACTCATTTTATTTGTTACCCAAGCCTAGCCAAACCTATATCATGCTTATTCTAGCCCACATTTTTCATTGAATCACATTTCTATCACCCATTTTTACAACTTTTACAAATAAGCCCTTTTTAGGTGTTTTCATTGAAAACCACTTAGTAAAAGATTTTCATCACATATCAAACTTTCATAATCTACCATGAAACATCAAAGTACATGCATGTCACACATGGGTCAAAGCCTAGACATTAACCTTAGCTCAAATAAATGGTAGAAATGGCTAGATCAGTTGATAGCAATTTAAAAAATGTAAAGAACATTAAAAATGGGGCTAGAACGGACTTACAATCGAGCTTGGAAGTGACCAAAACTCTAGCTATGGAAACTCCTCAATTTTTGGCACCAAGGGGAGAAGATGAGCATAATTTTGGCTTTATTTTCCCTTTAAATTCTTTTATTAATCAAATGACCAAAATTTCCTTTTTACTAAACTTTGAAAATTTACCTATTCATGTCCATTTTTGTCCATAAAAATAGAAATTTTTCAAATTTCTATTTGACGACCTCTAATTAATAATACATATTTAATTCATGCTCCAAGCTTCTAGAATCACATATTTTACAACTTTTGCAATTTAGTCCTAACTTTCAAATTGAACACTTTGACAAGAAAATTTCTTGACGAAACTTTCACACAATCATGCAAACATGCCATAGACCTCAACATAATCATAAAATAATTATTTATGCTTCAGATTTATGGTCTCGAAACCATTATTCCGACTAGACCCAAAATCAAGATGTTACAGGTAATCCTAGTGTTTATATACATATATGTGTGGCTCGAGAGTGTACTCTCTAAAATAGTACCTTATGAGTACTAATGCATATGAATTGACGAATCCTGATTTGTACACCTCGAGTGTACTACCTGTGTAACCATTGATATTTCAGATAAATTCAAAGAGTAAAAATCTTGATATGAAAAGATATGGATAAGAAATGAGTTATTACACGTATCCGTCTGAAATACAAGTAAATGATGATACATGATGATATTTGTACATGGACTTTATTAGATGAATATATGTTCATTCTTAATTTTTAGACTTGTACACCTTGAGTGTACTAATCGTGACTTTGATATTCCGAGTAATATGGGTAAAGTTCTGATATGAAATGATCTAAACTCGAAATGACCTATTATGAAATTATACTTGAAATAATAAGATGAATTATGCATGTTGAATGAATACATGTTGTGGAAAACATATGTGCTTGGAAACTTGATTATTGTTAAGCTGATATATGTTTTGATGTTATTATAGAATATATGACTAACAAGGGCAATGAGAATGTGTGTAGGGCTTGAAGCCAAATTGATTGATTATGCCTTATATAGTTACCTCAAAATAGAATGAATGGTAAGTTAAGTACCATGTTATACGAACTTACTAAGCATTTTACGCTTACTTAGTTTTTAACAGCCCGTTATAGGGCCAAATCCAAGTAGTAGTTTCGAGACCACAAATTTGAAGTAAAAATATTTATTTTATTGTTTCTTTAAGGTCTACAATATGATTGGATGATTGTGTGAAAATTTTGTTAAGAAATTTTATCGATAAGGTGTCCAATTTGACTAATAAAACTAAATTGCAATAGGAGCAAAATGTATGTTCTAGAAGCTAGAGGTGTCTAATATCTATGAAATTTTGAATTGGAGTCCTTAAATGGTAATTAGACCATTATACTTTGGACATGGATAGGTGAAATTTCAAAGTTTGGCATTAAGGGCATTTTGGTCATTTGGTAAATAAAGACAAAATTAAACAAATAAAAGATGTTCATTTTTATAATTTCATCCTCGTGCTGAATTTGAAAAGTCTCCATAGCTAGGGCTTTGCCAAGCTTTCAAGCTCGATTGTAAGTCCGTTCTCGTCCCATTTTTAATGATTTTCATAATTTTTAGATCGGTGTAACCTAATCTAGCTATTTCAAGGACTAATTTGAAAGAAAATCAAAGTCTAAAATTTTACCCATGATAGATATTTGTGTATTTTGATGTCTAATGGTAGAAAATGCATGTTTGATGTTAGGTAAACAACATTTACCAAGTGATTTTTGATGAAAATGTCAAATACGGACCTATTTGTAAAAATTGTAAAATGTGTGTTAAAATGTGAATAAATGAAAAATGTGGGCTACTACGAGCATGAAAGTGGTTTGGCTAGGCTTGGGTAATGAAGAAATTGAATGAAAATCATTTTACGAGCCTAGGGAATAAAATGTAAAAAGTTGAAAAGTTAGGGTAAAAATGTAATTTTTTCCATAAGGTGCTTTTGGGATTAAATTAAATAATTTGATAATTGAATAAGTTAAATTTGATACTATAGATCAAGAAAGAAAAGGTTCTGACCTAGATCGGGGAGAGAACAAAGTTGTAGACTAAATCGAACTATTAGCCATTTTGTACCGAGGTAAGTTCGTATGTTAAAAATAAGCTTTAATATGATTGTATTTTATTGCTTTAATATTGCATGAATTATATGTTTGATAAATGTGGATAAGCTTAATTCTATGCACGAGTCCGAAGACGAACCGACAAGCAAGAAATGCCGTTTGAACCTTAAGAATAGGGTAGGATACAAGTGACATGTCACTAGGGTTAGTATGTGTTATGTGATTATGTTATCCGGGTACTGGTCTTGTATGTCCTACCGGTGGCTGCATATACCAGCATATGTTGCGGACACTTGACAGCTTGTGTGAATAGTACCACATAGCTACGTCTTGACTAGCAGCTTGTGTGAGCGAGCCCGTTGATAGCTCGAGAGCGAGCAATTATGTGATATGGGATTTGAGGCAGCATTGGCTACATATGTAGCACTTAGTGTGTAAGAATTCCCGAGTATCTGACATTATTATTCCAAATGGTTCACGGGTATGTCAAAGATGAGATTATGTATAATTTTCTTTCGAGATGGTACAGGTATGTACTTAAATCTCATATCCAATAAATGCTTGAAATGATGAATATGAGGTAAGCTTTGTGATGGAATGAGCTATGGTTATGAGACCATAGTAAATGTACATTTAATTATGTTATATTTTTTGAATGCTACATGTATGGTAGGTTGCTTATTTCTTGCACACGAGCTTACTAAGCTATATAGCTTACTCCATTTATTTTCCATGTTTTTATAGTGTTGCCAAGATAACTCGAATCAGAGATCGTCGGAGATTCACCTCACACTATCAAAACTGTTATTTTTGGTATTTGATAATCTTAGTATTTTGAAAGTATGGCATGTATAGGGACTTGCTCATTTTTTTATATGTGTCATTTGACTTGGCCAAATTTATTGGCTTATATTTGTTTAAGTTGATTTGGTATTTAGCCATGTAATTGGCTTATTTTGGCTAAAATGGTTGTAGGCCCATTTATATATGTATATTTACCAATGTCTTTGGTGTTATGGTCATGGCATGCTCGGTGGATAATGGAGTGTGATTTTTAGCATGAATGTGAAATGTTTGGAAATGTGCTTTATTGGTGAGATGATAATGTTATGCACAAATAGGTGTTATGGAAGTAGTTTAATGATACTCTGTATATGTGAAATTAGCATGGTTAATTTGGGACATGATAAATGTTGTGAGTATGATAGTGGATGGTATTGTATTGATATGATATAGCCATGATTGTTGATTTTTGGTTGCCTAAGTATGCCATGTTTTTTGCCTTTGGTTTGGTGTAAGTGTATGTGTGAATAAGGGTGGCAAATGGGTTGGTAAATAGCCTTTATTTTGTCCACACGGGTAGACACACAGACATGTGTCTAGGCCGTGTATGACACACGGTCTGGCCCGTGGGCATGTGTATAGGCCGTGTGTCCTCTGCACCTTAATTTTGAGAAACAAAATGCTTAGAATTTAGCACACGAGCAAAGACACGGGCATGTGTTTCAGCCGTGTGGACGGCAAGGCCTCGAACACAGGCGTGTGCCCTGGCTTTGTGAAGTCTGCACCTATTTTTATGAAAATTAATTTTCCACACAGCCTAGCACACGGGCATGTGACTTGGCCGTGTGATCTTAATTTTTTTATGGGTTACAAGTCAGAGAGTTACACAGGGTTAGGACATGGGCGTGTGTGACCATACGGCCTGCCCACACGGGCATGTCCCATATCCACACGGACGTGTGACCTCTGTTTATCGAAAAATTTTCTAAGTTTTGTGAAAATTTCTAAAGTTCTTAGTTTAGTCCCGAACCACTTCCAAAGCATGTTTTGGGCCTCGTAGGCTCGTATTAGTTACATTATGGTTAAATGTGAATGGTTTTAATTTGGGAAAAAAGAATGACTTGAAGTTGTATGGTTGCTTGTGATGTGAATCCGGTAATGCCTCCTACCCTATTTTGGCATCTAATACGAGTAAGGGGTGTTACATTTAGTGGTATAAGAATTATGGTTTAGTCAGTTCTCGGCTAATGTAATGTGTGTAAGAGTCTAGCTACACATGCCATATATAAATTTTGATAGTGTGATGACTCTTGACAACTTAAATTGTGTTTTTATATAGTAAATGGATCTCGACCAAGAAGTAGCTTATGATGTAGAAAGAAATGCACCCGCTCTCGCTCAAGGGACCGCGCCATCTGAAAGTAGACCAGTGACGATTAGTCAAGGAGAAGAGACTAGGGAAGCCTTCTTCTAAATAATGAATGAGTGGTTTGCCAAGTTTCTTCAAACAAGTTCGACTGCCCAACATCCTCCACCCCTACCTAACCCTCAACTGGTTCCTATAACTCCCCAAGGTGTAGACTTGGTAAGGCTGAACAAGCCTCCAGTCGAGGAGATTCGAAAGAAAGAGGCCGAAGAATTTAGAACAAATACCGGTGATGATCCTAAGAGAGTAGAATTCTGGCTCGAGAACTCTATCCGGGTATTTGACGAACTTTCTTACACACTAGATAAGTGCTTAAAATGTGCTGTGTCACTTCTAAGGGATATGACATATCAGTGGTGGAACACTCTTATATCTGTGGTACCGAGGGAAAGAGTCACTTGGGATTTCTTCCAATAGGGATTCAGAAAGAAGTACATTAGTCAGCGGTTTATTGATCAGAGATGTAAAGAGTTCTTAGAACTGAAATAGAGTCGTAGGACTGTGACTGAGTATGAATGAGAGTTTGTTAGGCTCAGTAAGTATGCTTGGGAATGTGTCTCGACAGAGGCTATTATGTGTAAAAGATTCAAAGATGGGTTGAATAAAGACATCAAACTATTAGTTGGGATTTCAGAGCTAAAAGAATTTGTTGTGCTAGTCGAACGAGCTTGCAAAACAGAAGAGCTGAGCAAAGAAAAGAGAAAAATTGAGTTTGAGACTAGAGATTCGAGGAAGAGGATGATGAATAAACCATTTCAATCCTTGTAAAAAAAATCGAGAGATTTGTATGCATGCTCCAATGCTTCTGTCGGGTATCCCAACTGAGATCGTAGGAAGCAATATTTGGGTTCTAAGGCCCAAACTACATCCATAGCGAGCGTAGGTAATGCTAGGTCTAATAAGCCTGAATCCCAACATTATGGTAGACGAGATCCCAGTGAATGCAGGATGAATAACTGGGCTTGCTTTAGACGTGGCTCCCAAGATCACTTCATTCGGGATTGACCTGAAATGGTTGAATAAGATAATTTTTAGAAAGCAAGATCGAGTAATACTGCTGCTAGAGGGAGGTCAGTGAGAAGCACGGGAAATGGGACCAGTAGCAGAGTTGTATCCAAAGATTCAGCTGTGAGATAGGAAGCTAGGGCACCTGCGAGAGCTTATGCCATTTGTGCTCGCAAGGATGCGTCCTCCCCTAATGTGATCACTGGTATATTTTCTCTTTATGATACTAATGTAGTTGCATTAATTGATCTTGGATTGGCTCATTCCTATATTTGCATGAATTTGGTATCTAGTAAGAATTTGCCTATTGAGTCTACTGAGTTTGTGATTAAGGTGTCGAACCCCTTAGGCAAATATGTTTTAGTTGATAAAGTTTGCAAGAGTTGTCCTTTAATGATTCAGGGTCATTGTTTTTCGGCTGACTTAATGCTTTTGCCATTTGATGAGTTTGATGTGATTCTTAGAATGGATTGGTTGGCTCTGCATGATATAGTAGTGAATTGTAGACAAAAGGTTATTGAATTGAAATGTCAAAAAAATGAAACTCTTCGAGTTGAATCGGATGAATCGGGTGAATTGCCTATTGTGATTTCGTCAATGTCAGCTCAGAGGTATGGAAGAAAGGGTTGTGAAGCATTTCTCGCTTATGTACTGAATACTAAGGTGTCTGAATTGAAGATCGAATCTGTGCCGGTAGTTTGTAAATATCCGAATGTGTTTCCAGAAGAGTTGCCTAGTTTACTGCCGGTCAGAGAGGTAGAGTTTGCTATTGGTTTGGTATCGAGGACTGTACTGATATCGATAGCTCTGTATAGAATGGCTCCAACCAAATTAAAAGAATTGAAGTCTCAGTTACAAGAGTTGATAGATAAGGGTTTTGCGAGATTGAGTTTTTCTCCCTGGGGTGCACCGGTATTATTCGTCAAGAAGAAAGATGGATCCATGAGCCTTTGTATCGATTATCGTCACCTCAATAAGGTTACGATAAAGAAATGGTATCCTTTACCGAGGATTGATAATTTGTTCGACCAGTTGAAAGGGGCAACAATGTTTTCGAAGATTGAGATCTGGCTACTATCAACTGAGAGTTAAAGACTTGGATGTGCCGAAAATCACTTCCAGAATGAGGTATGGGCATTATGAATTTCTTGTTATGCCTTTTGGATTAACTAATGCTCCTGCCATTTTTATGGACTTAATGAATCGAATCTTTTGACTGTATTTGAATAAGTTTGTGGTTGTATTTATTGATGACATTTTGATTTATTCTCAAGATGAATCTGAGCATGCCGATCATTTAAGAATTGTGTTGTAGGCTTTGAGAGATAAGAAGTTATTTGCTAAGTTCAGCAAAACTGAGTTTTGGCTCCGAGAAGTCAGATTTTTAGGGTATATTGTCTCCGCAAAAGGTATAAGAGTTGACCTGAGTAAGATTTCAGTAATTGTTGATTAGAAACTGTAGAGGAATGTATCAGAGGTTAGAAGCTTTTTGGGCTTAGCCGAGTATTATCGATGTTTTGTTAAGGGATTCTCGAGGATTGCTACACCTATGGCCAGATTGTTACAAAAAGATGTTAAGTTTGAATGGTCTGAGAAATGTCAAAAGAGTTTTGATCAGTTGAAAGCATTATTGGCTGAGGCACTGGTTTTAGTGCAACTTGAGTTGAGAAAAGAGTTTGCAATTTTCAGCGAGGCATCATTGAACGGTCTTGGATATGTGTTAATGTAAGAGGGAAAAGTGACAGCTTATGCCTCGAGACAGTTGAAACCGCATGAAAAGAATTATCTAATGCACAACTTAGAATTGACTGCCATTAAGTTTGCTTTAAAGATTTGGAGACACCATTTATTCGGTGAGAGGTGCCACATCTTTACCGTTCACTAGAGATTGAAGTATTTGATGACTCAAAAGGATTTGAATTTGCGACAACAGAGATGGCTCGAGTTATTAAAAGATTATGAGTTGATAATCGATTATCATCCGGGAAAGGCAAATGTAGTCACCGATGCTTTAAGTAGGAAATCTTTGTTTGCTTTGAGAGCAATGAATATGCGATTGACTTTATCTGATGGTGGTTCGATTCTAGCCAAGTTAAAAGCTAGGTCGGTATTTCTTCAGCAAATTTGCGAAGCTCAGAAATGTGACAAAGAGTTTCAAGCTAAAAGAGTTCAGTTCGAATCGACTAGTGATTCAGACTATCAAATTGGGACCGATGGATGTTTGATGTTTAGAGGTAAAATTTGTGTACTGAGAGATACCGAGCTTATTCAAAAAATTCTTTATGAGGCACACAGTGTTTGTCTATCTGTTCACTCGTGAAGTACAAAGATGTATAATGATTTGAAGAAATTGTATTGGTGGTTAGGTATGAAAAGAGATATTTCTGAATTCGTAGTGAGATGTTTGATATATCAACAAGTAAAGGCTGAACACCAGGTACCTTTGGGTTTACTTCAGCCTGTTATGATCCCAGAGTGGAAATGGGACAGAATTACGATAGTTTTCGTAACTAGATTACCTCTGACTCCGAAGAAGATGCTGTTTGGGTCATTGTTGATAGATTGACAAAATCGACTCACTATATTCCAGTACGTACCGACTATTCACTTGATAATCTAGCTAAATTGTACATTGCTAAAATTGTTAGATTGCACGGAGTGCGTATTTCTATTATATTGGATAGAGATATGAGGTTTATGTCTCGATTTTAGAAGAAGTTGCAAGAAGCTTTGTGTAACACCCCAAACCCGGCCCAGACGTTATGGCCGAATCTGATGTGCTACATTGGAGTTGGAAACCCACGTTCCATTTTATCGGATTAAAAACCATATGTTTTGTTGCGTTAACAAAGTGTATGAAAGCTGGGCACCAGGTAGGTATCCGAGACAGAAGAGGTGAGCCATGAAGGCTGCTTAAGTACCAAGCTCTTTGATTGGATCCAATCCTAGACATGCCCACAACCATAGCCACACTTTTTATTATCGAGTTTAATTTTGTTTAAGTGGACGTTTTTAATAAATCGATTAGTCGTGGCGTTGAGATAATTTGAAAACAGGTATCGTTTTGAAAACACGTCCTAAGTCTAGCCCATTTGAATAATTATCAACCAGGTTTAAAGTTATTAAAATTAAATTATTCCCGAAAAGCAATAAAAGGAAAGTTAAAATGGCCTTATTACAACCCCAAAATAAATAATAATTAAAGGAAATCTAATGAAAACCAACGCTTATTTAAAAGTCCAAAGGCGATCACCATGGCTACTCTGAATCCCCTCCGGCCCAAGTCCCCACATCAATGTTCACCTGCAAGGTTAAGGAAAGGGGGTGAGTTTGGAAACTCAGTGTGCAACAAGCCCCTTTCAGAGCCCAAATCAATAACAACCTGTTGGGCCTAAACCCAAACCCAATCTCAACATGTACTGGGCCGTAGCCTTTTTCATATTTCATTTTACTGGGCTGAAGCCTTTACTGTAAATGGTATGGCCCATAGGCCCATTTCAATATCACATGTAATGTCAATGAAAGAATGCAAGCCCAATTGGGGAGACTACTCAACCCACCATCCGCTACTCTCCACCCGTACCAACCAACACACCATGTGGGGATTAACTCGACCCACCCCGCCATAACTCTCCACTTTGGCAAAGATAGTGCTTTATCATACCACTGGAGGCTTAGCCTCTTTTAATAACTGGGGCAAAGCCCTTTTAATAACTGGGGCATAAGCCCTTTTGCACTTCCTCCATCCATATAAAACCCAACCCAATGCATTTATGAATATCTCATGTGCATATCATACATATCATGTGCATATCATACATGTCATGTGCATATCATACATACCATGTTCATCAAAATCCCATGCATTAAGTTCATATATAAACCCTAGGGGTATAATGGTCATTTTTACCTAGGGCAAAACGGTCATTTTCATATAATAAGGGTAATCCTTAAATTTTACCAAAAATTACGGTTTTCATGTTCATTAACGGTTACTAACAATTCATGTGTGCAAACCGTGAGTCTGGCCCATTTTTAGCGAAATTGAGTTATGGAGCCTAAAACCCTTAATGGGCCTTACTTAGCCAATTTTGTCATCTAGGCCCATTTAGCCTATATCCATAACAGTATTAACAGTCCTAACATGCAATTTAACAGACTTTCGTTTTCTACCAATTTTACCTAAATGGGCCCGAAAGCCTATTGGGCCCTATTTTAGCCCCTCGAGGCCCAACTTACCGTGAATGCCAGAAATCCCGTTCTTACCGTTTCCATTGTTCTCGATCATCATCTTATCTATTCTAACTAACTAGTAAGCGTTCGCTTGGTCACAAGTCCTCGAAATGCCAGAATTTCGGCATTTCGGCTTTTCGGCATTTATCGCTTTAAGCTTATGAAAGAGGGTTCGTTACACACCTGTTTGGCGATATTCCTTGACGAGATCTCCTACACGTTTTCTCCTATAATCCATCGTTAATAATCAGCTTCCCATAATTGAACTAAACCAAAAATCATCTAATATTAATACTTACACATTCGGCCACCATCCATAATGGCCTTAGAAATATTACCTTGCCGCGATTGGTGCCTAGGTCTAGCCACTCCGGTGATCCAAGCTATTCCAAGTCGGTACTACACCTTGCTGCTCCTCCTCTAAATAAACCACAAAAAATATTAAAAGAAGACCCTATAAGGCCTATATCCATATTCGGCTACCAAGTCACCCAAGGGTGCTGTGCTTTCGGCTTTTGGATCACTGAAGAAAAATGGTTATGGACCGAAAAGGGTGTTGACAAAAGAGTTGAAGGGCTTTTGACATAATATGAATCTGATAAAAGAAAGAAAAGAACAAGTGTATACCTTAATAGAGAAATCGACTTCCCTTGCCTCCTTCGGGATTTGGCTTGTTGCTATACGGTTAGCAACGAAAAGAAGGATGAGTTCGGCTTTTACTATAAATGAAAGAGAGGAAGAATGGGGGGTAAAGAGTTTATAAATGAAATAGTGGAAGAGAAAAGAGAGGGATTTGCTTAAGAAAAATCGGCACAAGTGGGAAGAAGAAAGAAAACAAAAGAGGAAAAATGCTACCCTTAAACCCAATAGCCGAATTTACACTAACCTTCCCCCCTTGGTCGGCCATCACTTCCCCCATTTCAAAACTCCTAAAATCTCTCCTAGATACACTCTCTCTTATCTCTCCATCATCCCTAAAATCTCTCCCCTCATCACTCCTTAATCCTTGCACTTGACTAATTCAAATTCCTCCAACAGAATCCACCTAGGTTCCAACACTTACCCTTCCTGCTCATAAAAATAAATACTACTATTTGCCAATACAGGGAATCGATCCCATGACTTCCCCTATGCTCCACACGCCACCTTTTTAGGAGCTTAGTGGTGTCACCCTTGCCACTTTACTAAAGCTCTTTTTGTGATACATTTCTCCCACAACTTTACATAAGGTCACCTAGCCAGAACCCCTAACTCTTAAGTCCAAAATTTGAAAATTTCTACCGGATTTTGGCCAACACATGGGCCTTCCATAAGCCCATTTACATACTCAAATTATGAATTTCACAACCACATACCAAATTTTAGAAACTCTACTAAAATATCGAGAATCGCGAAAAACCCGAAAATCAGGATGTTACAACTCTACCCTCCTTAAAGAAATTTCGGCCTCGAAATTTACCTGATCCAAACAGATAAGGGTATTGCTGACGCATTGCCTCTTCGGTCTCCCAAGTAGCTTCTTCCTTGCCATGGTTCCTCCAAAGTACCTTTACTAATGGGACTGACTTCCTTCTCAACACCTTGACATTGCGATCAAGTATTTGCACAGGTTCTTCTTCGAAAGTCATATCCGACTGTACTTCGATTTCTGCAACTGGCACGATGTGAGTTGGGTCAGAACGATATCGCCTTAGCATGGACACATGAAAAACATCGTGAATACGATCCAGTTCTAGAGGTAACTCTAGTTGATAAGCCACCGGCCCTATCCGTTTAATAATTCGATAAGGCCCAATAAACCGTGGACTCAACTTGCCCTTCTTACCAAATCTCAATATCTTCTTCCAAGGCGAAACTTTCAAGAATACCATGTCCCTAACTGCATATTCAATATCCTTACGCTTCAGATCGGCATATGACTTTTGTTGATCCGCTGCCTCCTTTAACTGGTTCCTGATCACCTTAATCTTGTCTTCGGTATCTGCTACCAACTCTGGCCCAAGGACTTGCCTTTCTCCCAACTCCGTCCAACAAGTGGGCGAATGACACCTTCGCCCATATAGTGCCTCATAAGGAGCCATCTGGATACTTGCTTGGTAACTGTTGTTATACGCAAACTCTGCCAATGGCAAATAGTCCTCCCAACTGCCTCTAAACTCGATAACACAGCCTCTCAACATGTCTTCTAAAATCTGAATGACCCTCTCTGACTGCCCATCCGACTGAGGGTGAAAAGCCGTACTAAAATCTAATCGCGTTCCCAACGTCTCATGCAACTTCTGCCAAAACCGAGATGTAAACCTTGGGTCTCTGTCAGAAATTATTGATACTGGCACCCCATGTAACCGTACTATCTCCGCCACATATAACTTGGCCAGCTTCTGTAGTGAGTAATCGGTTCGGACAGGTATGAAATGGGCAGACTTCGTGAGCCTATCCACAATTACCCAAACCGAGTCCTTCTTGGAGGGTGTCAAAGGCAATCCACTTACAAAATCCATCGTTACCCTTTCCCACTTCCAAAGTGGTATCTTTACTGGTTGTAATAATCCTGAAGGCAGTTGATGCTCGGCCTTCACTTGTTGACACGTCAAACATTTCCCCACAAATTCAGTCACTTCTCGCTTAAGCCCAGGCCACCAATATAGCTCTCGTAAGTCTCGATACAACTTACTTCCTCCTAGATGCATAGCACAAGGTCCATTATGTGCCTCTTTTAAAATCATCAACCTCAAGTCCGAGTCCTTCGGCATACAAATTCTTCCTCGAAAACAAAGAACTCCCTCGCTATTTAACCCAAAGTCTGGATTCTCCCTCTTCTCAACTTGCTGAAACCGAGGAACCAACGACTCATCCTCCAACTGTTGCTTCTTAATCTGCTCCACCCAAGTTGGTCTCACTTGTAATTCTGCCAATAAGCTTCCATCGTCATACAAACTTAGGCGAGCAAACATTGCCTTCAATTCTGCCACAGTCCTTCAACTTAATGCATCCGCCACGACATTTGCCTTACCTGGATGGTACTCAATCGAACAGTCATAGTCCTTTAACAGCTCTATCCACCTTATTGTCTAAGGTTCGGTTCCTTTTAGTCGGCAAGTACTTAAGACTCTTATGATCCGTGTAGATGATGCATTTCTCCCCATACAAGTAATGCCTCCATATCTTAAGTGCGAAAATCACCGCTGCCAACTCCAAGTCATGCGTAGGATAGTTTACCTCATGAGGCTTAAGCTGTCACAAAGCATAAGCGACCACTTTACCCTCTTGCATCAACACGCAGCCCAAACCGACATGTGACACATCGCTGTACACAGTGAAATCCTTACCGGACTGGGCAATCAACACCGGCGCTTCGCCGAAACCTTCTTTAACTTCTCAAAAGCCTCTTGTTGCTTATTTTTCCAAACGAACGGTGCTCCTTTCCTTATAAGTTTCGTTAACGGTGCCGCCAACACAGAAAATCCTTCCACAAACCTTCGATAATAACCTGCCAACCCTAGAAAACTTCGGGTTTTCATTACTGACCTTGGTGGCTTCCATTCCAGAATTGCCTCAATCTTTCGAGGGTCTACCTTGATTCCCTCGGCAGACACAACATGCCCCAAGAAATTTACTTCCTTTAGCCAAAACTCGCATTTACTAAACTTTGCATAAAGTTGCTTTTCCCTTAACACTTGCAGCACAACACGAAGATGTTCATCATGCTTCTCTTCCGTTTCCGAATATACCAAGATATCATCAATAAAAATGACTACAAACCGATCTAAGTATGGCTGGAAAACCCTATTCATTAAATCCATGAAAGCTGCCGGTGCATTAGTCAAACCAAAAGGCATCACCAGAAACTTGTAATGACCATATCGAGTTCTGAATGCCGTCTTATGAATATCCCCTTCTTTGACTCTCAACTGATGATATCCTGACTGAAGATCAATTTTAGAAAATACCGAGGCTCCTTTCAGTTGGTCGAATAGATCGTCGATTCTTGGCAAGGGATACTTGTTTTTTATCGTCAGTTTATTCAACTGCCGATAGTCAATGCACATTCGCATGGTCCCGTCTTTCTTCTTTACGAACAACACTGGTGCGCCCCACGGGGAAACACTTGGTCGTATAAATCCTCTATCCAACAGTTCCTGAATTTGAGCTTTCAATTCTACCAACTCTTTTGGTGCCATCCTATAAGGCGCAATGGACACAGGGGTTGTTCCAGGCAACAAGTCAATTCCAAACTCAACTTCCCTGTTCGGGGGTAATCCAGGAAGTTCCTCTGGAAATACATCTTGAAATTCCTTGATGGTCCTAACTGACTCCACCGTCGTCTCCTTTGGTTCAACTTGATTCACTACTGCTAAAAACGCCTCACAACCTTTCCGAATCAACTTCTCGGCTCTTAAAGCTGAAACAACATTGGACAAGTAGTTCCTTCGCTCCCCTATGACCATTATCTCTTCATCCTTGACAGTTCTTAGCACCATTCTCCTCGCAGCACAATCCAACGTTGCCCTATGCTTAGTTAGCCAATCCATACCCAAAATAAGATCAAAATTTCCAAATGGCAGCTCCATCAAATCCCCTTCAAATATCTTATCTTGTGTCTCTAGAGGCACCGCCCTAAAGAGTTTTTCTACCTTGACCGAGTGTCCTAAAGGACTTATCACTGATACCCCACTCACAGTCTCTTCAGGAAGCATACCCAATGCCCCAGATATATCACAAGCAATATATGAGTGAGTGGAACCCATATCAATTATAGCAGTGTAAGGCTTGCCATGAATGAAGAACGTACCAGTTATAACATCAGGAGCATCACCCTCCTCACGACGTCGTGCAGCATAAACCAACACCGGCTGTCGAGCTTCAGCATGTCCAGCACCTCTGCCAGGTTCCCCACATCCTCGTCCATTACCATTGCCACCTCTGCCTTGCCCTCGACCCCTCTGTGGTGGTGGTCCTCCTCGCCGTGGTTGGACATCCCTTTATTCCGCCGCTAATTCCTGAGCTGTTCTCCGAGGACATTCTCTGAACTTATGCTCTTTTGACCCACAACGAAAACATGCTCTAGTTCGTTTCCAGCATTCCCCCATATGCACCTTACCACAGTCCCTGGAAACCTGCGGTCTATAAGTATGTGCTCGAACCGATTCCTCCATCCTTGCTCTTTTAACATTTTGATTCGTGGCACTTGAGGGTCTAAAATCCCTCTTGAATCTGGGTCGATCCTTCTCATGATTCTGTCGCTCAGTCAGCTTCACCTCCTCGGCTATCTTAGCCTTCTCTACCAATGCAGCAAAACCACGCTCCCTCTGTGGAGCTATCAATATCCTAAGCTCATTGCGGAGACCATCCTCAAATCGGACACTGCGCTCATATTCAGTTGCCACTATCCCACTAGCATATCGACTCAGCCTCAAAAATTCTGCCTCATACTCTACTACAGTCTTATCACCCTGAGTCAAATTCAAGAATTCCTTCCGACGAGCATCCACATAGCTTGCTCCAACATACCTCCCTTTAAAAGCAGTTTTGAACAATTCCCAGGTTACTTGCTCAATTGGGGTACTCTCCCTTACAGTAATCCACCACCGGTATGCTTCGTCTCGTAGCAGCGACACAGCCCCCTTCTGCTTTTGCTCCACAGAACAATCTAAATCGTCCATAATCCGCTCTGTCGCCTCTAGCCAATATTCAGCCACATTTGGGGCTACTCCAGATACGCCCCTAAAAACCTCTGCTCCGTTAGCCCGGAGTCGCTCAGAGATGGATCCCCTATTCACTGTCCCAATGCTAGCTCCAGCCACTCTTTCTAAAACCCTTAACATGGCCTGGGACAAGGCATCATCCCCCGCAGCCCGATCATATGACCCAGTCTCGGTTGCCTGTGGCACGGATGCCTCCTCAGCTGGCCTATGCCCTGAGGATGAAGATTCAACTTGCACCCTTCCACGACCACGTCCGCGGCTTCGTCCACGAGTTCCTCTTGTACTCATATCTAATTACGAATTTTTATGATATTAGTATAATGTTCCACTGTTTACTAAGAAAATATCTTATGGAAATATAACAGTTCAAGGATTTGTTTTCGCATCGTCATAGCCTAGCTACAGTCTCCTTTCTACCATTTTTACAACTCTACCCTATCTAAAGTATCATAGTAGGGTCTCAATTCTATTCATAGCATCATATCATTATCACATAACGTAAATAGAGTATACTTACAGACTTGGTGCCGGGGATTCAGTGCGCCACTTCTTTCTCCAATCCATTAAAAACTCAAAAACCATCTTTTTAGTCATAGAAAATAGAAATTTAAAAATTTGTTTTTGAATAACACCCTTGTAAGACCCTTTTTTTTAAACTCTTAATTTTGGCACCGTTTTAAAAACCAGAAAAACTTGAACCATTTTAACCTTGTAAAATATCTTTGAAAAGAACTTCCCAATACCATTTCCAAAAATACCCTTCTTGGGCCTAAGTTTTCAAAAATTTTTTTGGAGTTGTTGCAACTTGACTCTGATACCACTAAATGTAACACCTCAAACCCGGCCCAGACGTTATGGCTGAATCTGATGTGCCACATTGGAGTTGGAAACCCACGTTCCATTTATCGGATTAAAAACGATATGTTTTGTTGAGTTAACAAAGTGTATGAAAGCTGGGCACCAGGTAGGTATCCGAGACAGAGGAGGTGAGCCATGAAGGCTGCTTAAGTACCAAGCTCTTTGATTGGATCCAATCCTAGACATGCCCACAACCATAGCCACACTTTTTATTATCGAGTTTAATTTTATTTAAGTGGACGTTTTTAATAAATCGATTAGTCGTGGCGTTGAGATAATTTGAAAACAGGTATCGTTTTGAAAACACGTCCTAAGTCTAGCCCATTTGAATAATTATGAACTAGGTTTAAAGTTACTAAAATTAAATTATTCCCAAAAAGCAATAAAAGGAAAGTTAAAATGGCCTTATTACAACCCCAAAATAAATAATAATTAAAGGAAATCTAATGAAAACCAACGCTTATTTAAAAGTCCAAAGGCGATCACCGTGGCTACTCTGAATCCTCCTACCAAGTCCCCACATCAATGTTCACCGCAAGGTTAAGGAAAGGGGTGAGTTTGGAAACTCAGAGTGTGCAACAAGCCCCTTCGTGAGCCCAAATCAATAACAACCTGTTGGGCTTAAACCCAAACCCAATCTCAACATGTACTGGGCCGTAGCCCTTTTCATATTTCATTTTACTGGGCCGAAGCCTTTACTGTAAATGGTATGGCCCATAGGCCCATTTCAATATCACATGTAATGTCAATGAAAGAATGCAAGCCCAATTGGGGAGACTACTCAACCCACCATCCGCTACTCTCCACCCGTACCAACCAACACACCATGTGGGGATTAACTCGACCCACCCCGCCATAACTCTCCACTGGCAGCATAGTTGCTTTATCATATCACTGGAGGCTTAGCCTCTTTTAATAACTGGGGCAAAGCCCTTTTAATAACTGGGGCATAAGCCCTTTTGCACTTCCTCCATCCATATAAAACCCAACCCAATGCATTTATGAATATCTCATGTGCATATCATACATATCATGTGCATATCATACATGTCATGTGCATATCATACATACCATGTTTATCAAAATCCCATGCATTAAGTTCATATATAAACCCTAGGGGTATAATGGTCATTTTTACCTAGGGCAAAACGGTCATTTTCATATAATAAGGGTAATCTTTAAATTTTACCAAAAATTACAGTTTTCATGTTCATTAACGGTTACTAACAATTCATGTGTGCAAACCGTGAGTCTGGCCCATTTTTAGCGAAATTGAGTTATGGAGCCTAAAACCCTTAATGGGCCTTACTTAGCCAATTTTGTCATCTAGTTCCATTTAGCCTATATCCATAACAGTATTAACAGTCCTAACATGCAATTTAACAGACTTTCATTTTCTACCAATTTTACCCAAATGGGCCCGAAAGCCTATTGTGCCCTATTTTAGCCCCTCGAGGCCTAACTTACCGTGAATGCCAAAAATCCCGTTCTTACTGTTTCCATTGTTCTCGATCATCATCTTATCGATTCTAACTAACTAGTGAGCGTTCGCTTGCTCACAAGTCCTCGAAATGCTAGAATTTCGGCATTTCAGCTTTTCGGCATTTATCGCTTTAAGCTTATGAAAGAGGGTTCGTTACACACCTGTTTGGCGATATTCCTTGACGAGATCTCCTACACGTTTTCTCCTATAATCCATCGTTAATAATCAGCTTCCCATAATTGAACTAAACCAAAAATCATCTAATATTAATACTTACACATTCGACCACCATCCATAATGGCCTTAGAAATATTACCTTGCCGCGATTGGTGCCTAGGTCTAGCCACTCTGGTGATCCAAGATATTCCAAGTCGGTACTACACCTTGCTGCTCCTCCACTAAATAAACCACAAAAAATATTAAAAGAAGACCCCATAAGGCCTATATCCATATTCGGCTACCAAGTCACCCAAGGGTGCTGTGCTTTCGGCTTTTGGATCACTGTAGAAAAATGGTTATGGACCGAAAAGGGTGTTGACAAAAGAGTTGAAGGGCTTTTGACATAATTTGAATCTGCTAAAAGAAAGAAAAGAACAAGTGTATACCTTAATAGAGAAATCAACTTCCCTTGCCTCCTTCGGGATTTGGCTTGTTGCTATACGGTTAGCAACGAAAAGAAGGATGAGTTCGGCTTTTACTATAAATGAAAGAGAGGAAGAATGGGGGGTAAAGAGTTTATGGATGAAATAGTGGAAGAGAAAAGAGAGGGATTTGCTTAAGAAAAATCGGCACAAGTGGGAAGAAGAAAGAAAACAAAAGAGGAAAAATGATACTCTTAAACCCAATAGCCGAATTTACACTAACCTTCCCCCCTTGGCCGGCCATCACTTCCCCCATTTCAAAAATCCTAAAATCTCTCCTAGATACACTCTCCCTTATCTCTCCATCATCCCTAAAATCTCTCCCCTCATCACTTCTTAGTCCTTGCACTTGACTAATTCAAATTCCTCCAACAGAATCCACCTGGGTTCCAACACTTACCCTTCGTGCTCATAAAAATAAATACTACTATTTGCCAATACAGGGAATCGATCCCATGACTTCCCCTATGCTCCACACGCCACCTTTTTAGGAGCTTAGTGGCGTCACCCTTGCCACTTTACTAAAGCTCTTTTTGTGATACATTTCTCCCACAACTTTACATAAGGTCACCTAGCCAGAACCCCTAACTCTTAAGTCCAAAATTTGAAAATTTCTACCGGATTTTGGCCAACACATGGGCCTTCCATAAGCCCATTTACATACTCAAATTATGAATTTCACAACCACATACCAAATTTTAGAAACTCTACTAAAATATCGAGAATCGCGAAAAACCCGAAAATTAGGATGTTACCCTTTGGGCAAAAAGTTGAACTTTAGTACCACCTTTCATCAGCAAACCGATGGTCAATCAGAAAGAACGATTCAGGTTCTCGAAGATATGTTTCGCTGTTGTGTTTTAGAGTTAGAAGGTAGTTGGGAAAAATATCTACCTTTAGTTGAATTTACTTATAACAACAGTTTTCAATCGAGTATAAAGATGGCACCGTATAAGGCATTGTATGGTCGCAAGTGTCAAACTCCTCTGTACTGGACCAAGCTCAGTGAGAGATAGATTCAGGGGATTAATTTGGTTAGAGAAATTGAAGAAAAAGTGAAAGTAATCCGTGATTGTTTGAAAGCAGCTTTAGATAGACAATAATCGTACGCGAATTTGAAACGAAAGGTGATTGAATTTCAAGTCAGTGATAAGGTATTTCTGAAAGTGTCTCCATGGAAGAAAATTCTTAGATTCGGTCGTAAGGGTAAATTGAGTCCACATTTTATTAGTTTGTATGAGGTTATTGAAAGAATAAGGCCAACGACGTATCAATTAACTTTGCCGTCAGAATTGGAAAGGATCCACAACGTGTTTCATGTGTCTATATTATAAAGATATCGATCAGATCCATCACATGTGATTTCACCAATAGAGGTTGAGATTCGACTAGATATGACTTATGGTGAAGAACGGATCAAGATTTTAGCTCGAGAAGTTAAATAGTTGAGAAATAAAAGTATAGCCCTAGTGAAAGTTTTAAGGCAAAGATATGGGGTTGAAGAGGTTACATGGGAAACTAAGGAAACTATGAGAAAAAAAAGTACCCAAACCTCTTTTCCGGTATGATTTTCGGGGATGAAAATCCCTAAGGGTGAGAGAGTTGTAACAGCCCATTTTAGGGTAAAATTGGAACAGTAGTTTTGGGACCACAAATCCGAAGTAGAAATATTTATTTTATTGTTTCTTTAAGGTCTACAGTATTATTGAATGATTGTGTGAAAATTTCGTTAAGAAATTTTATCGATAAGGTGTCCAATTTGACTAAAAGGACTAAATTACAATAGGTGCAAAATGTATGTTCTAGAAGCTAAAGGTGTCTAATTGTTATGAAATTTTGAATTGGAGGTCCTTAAATGGTAATTAGGCCACTATACTTTAAGTTGGACAAAAATGGACATGGATAGGAGAAATTTCAAAGTTTGGCATTAAGGGCATTTTGGTCATTTGGTAAACAATGACAAAATTAAACAAATAAAAGATGTTCATCTTTCTAATTTCATCCTTCTTGTGCCAAATTTGAAGAGTCTCCATAGCTATGGTTTTGCCAAGCTTTCAAGCTCGATTGTAAGTCTGTTCTCGTCTCATTTTTAATGATTTTTATATTTTTTAGATTGATTTGACCTAATCTAGCTATTTCAAGGACTAATTTGAAAGGAAATCAAAGTCTAAAATTTTACCCATGATAGATATTTGTGTATTTTGATGTCTAATTGTATCAGCCCTAACCCATATCTGTAGCCAGACTAGGGTTAAAGGCATTACCGGACAAAACAGAACATTAACATACAGTTCATAATTATCATAACATCAGAGATCAAACATCAATAATAAGTCCCTTATATAGGTCATCGAGACCTAAAGTATACACTAGAAAGGGGTCGGAACTAAACGAAGCTCATAAAAAAATTTTTAGAACTTAAACAATTTTCAAAGTTGAACAGGTCACACGCTCGTGTTAACAGGGCGACACGCCCGTGTGTATAAGCCATGTCCAAACAGGGCATACAACCTGACTTATTCACACGGCCACAAGACACGCCCGTGTGTCTTGGCCATGGTTGACATTGACTTGGGTCACACGGTGAGTCACACGCCTGTATGCCTTGGCCGTGGTCGAGACTGACTTACAATTATAGGGTACCCCAGAGGACACACGACCATGCAACATAGCCGTGTGTTGCAGACGGCTGAGACACAAGCCCGTGTCTCTGCACGTGTGGACAAAAATAGGGTATTTGAAGCGCCAATTTGCCAACCTATTTGGGTCAAACCTACAAGCTCCATCCCAAGAATATTTCAAACACAATTTCTGCCAATTTTAATACCAAAACATAAATTATTCATGCCATTACATTATCAACAAATTTCAATCTTAATTCATCAATCAATTCATTCCAAAACTTAAACTAAAATCATACCTAAACGTATGATCAATACATCATTCAATCAATTGTTCAATACTTATCCAAATTTCTCAACATTGACCAATTCTTTTGGCCAACCAAAACATACCACAATTTTGTATCAGCATCACATATCATATACCATTTTCAAACTATAAGTTCAAAGACAAACTAGCCATATTACATGGCTAATCATATACATCACAAAACATATTCAAAGTACTTCTAGCCGATAAATGCCATACTCCAAAGTTTACACTTCCAAAATGTACCAAAATGAAGTTCGATAGTGCGGTGATGATTCACAATGATCCCTGAGCTTCCAGTAGCTATGATATCTGTAAAACAGTTAAAAGACACACAGAGTAAGCTTATAAAAGCTTAGTAAGCTATATACAAATAAACTTAACACTTTAAACATTAAGTCATCATCAAATCACATATAATTCAAGTCATAAACTATCACAACTTCCATGTTCATATATATATAATTTTTCATGCTTTTACCACATATCATCTTTTGTTCATTAAAGAACATATACTTACCTTTCAATATTAAATAAGATGCTCATATCAAACGTACCTGACTTGGATTTATGTTCACATACTGATTCATTTTCTTGGAATGCCCGTTTGAATCATTTAGAAACATAAGGATACGCAGATAGCTCGGAGAACATATACAAAGCCAACGTCCCAGACCTGGTCTTACATGTAACCAAATATCGATGCCACTGTCCCAAACAGGGTCTTATACGAAAATAAATACGATGCCAAAGTCCTAGACATGGTCTTACACATAAAGCATAAGTCGAAGCCAATGTCCCAGACGTGGTCTTACACGAAAGCATATATCAGATCCTATGTCATGACATATGTATCCTAACTATTCCTAAGGTTCGTACAGGGCTTTTCGGACGTCGGAAGTTCGTCGATACTTTTTCAAATGTTTCAAAATCAAGGCATAAATCCATTCATCATAATTCAATAACATATAAGCATAATTAAATCAATTCAAATGCATTTATTTGTATATAGATTACCTCGTACGGATTTGGATAAACGGAATTGGCTACTCGATGACTTTCGACTTTCCTCGATCTAATTATGTTTTCTTTAGTTCTTGATCTATATAAATTCAAATTTAATTCTTTTATTCACCAAATCATTCAAATGAATCCACAAACACACATTTAGGGCATTTTACAATCTAGCCCTCACATTTTCACATTTTAACACTTTAGTCCCTAATTCACAAAATTACAAAATACACATAATTTGCATATACTCATGCTTAGTCGAATTCTCCTAATACTCATACAAGTCCACACATTTCATTCATTTCACATTTTCGTCCCTCAATTTACAAATTTCACAATTTAGCCCATTTTACTCAAAATCATCAAAAATCCAAAGACAAAACATATAAACTCAACATCAAACTTTCATATTTCATCATATAACAACATAAAGCTCATGAATTCATCCATGGCACATTGTAAATTCATCATCAAAATAAAAAATTGAGACATGGGCTTGATAATATACGAAGCAACGATTATAAAAATATAGAAATTATAAAAAAAACGGATCAAAAACCATACCTTAATCACCAAAATAAGTAGTCAAACCCTAGCTTGTATTTTATTTTCTTTTCCTTTTGTATTTTCGGCAATAGCATGAACAAATAGCTAATTTCATGCTTTTTATTTTATTAATATGGCTTTAATTACCAAAAACCAAATTTTCCCTTAATAAT
Source organism: Gossypium longicalyx (assembly GCA_025698465.1). Classification (NCBI taxonomy): domain Eukaryota; kingdom Viridiplantae; phylum Streptophyta; class Magnoliopsida; order Malvales; family Malvaceae; genus Gossypium; species Gossypium longicalyx. The sequence goes on along the minus strand of CM046997.1, from coordinate 70,678,628 downwards.
AAACATTTATAACATTAATATAAAAGACCATAATTGTCCACTCAAGCTTTCAATGGTCAAATATCAACATAAGGACCTTTCATATACAAAGACATGTCAAATAAGCACTTTAACAAATAGAAGGTCACTTTTACACTTTACGAGATTAAGTCATTTTTCAAAATTAAGCACACCAACATTCAAATTTTAATGCGAAACTTTCACACATACTAATTCACATATCATAAGCGCGAAAAATAAAATTTAAATATTTTTCTGACTCGGATATGTGGTCCCGAAACCACTATTTCAAATAGGGTCTAAACCGGACTGTTACAATTATCCCCCTTTGAGATTTTCATCCTCGAAAATCTTACCGTTTAACAGATTCGGATATTGCTGTCTCATAGCATCTTCGGGCTCCCAAGTGGCCTCTTAAATACCATGCCGATGCCACATCACTTTCACTAACGGAGTTTTCTTATTTCGCAGCTCTTTAACCTCTCGAGCTAAGATACAGATCGGCTTTTATTCATAAGTCATATCGGACTGAATTTCAATCTTAGACGGAGGAATCACAAGCGAAGGATTGGATCTGTATTGTCGAAGCATCGATACGTGAAACACATCATGAATCTTTTTTAGCTCTGGTGGCAACAACACTCTATATGCTACTGGCCCAATACGTTCGGTAATCTCATACAGCCCAATAAACCTCGGACTCAATTTGCCTTTTTTACCAAACCAAAGCACTTTCTTCCACGGAGATACTTTTAAAAACACTTTGTCGTCGATTTTAAATTCAATGTCTTTTCTTTTCAAGTCCGCATAAGATTTCTGACAATCGGAAGCTACTTCCAAATTATCTCGGATCACTTTCACTTTCTGTTCAGTTTCTTTTATCAAATTAATTCCGTGAATCTTAGTTTCACTGAGTTCAGTCCAATACAAAGGTGTACGTCATTTGTGACCATATGACGCTTTGTATGGTGCCATTTTAATGCTCGACTGAAAATTGTTATTATAAGCTAATTCAATCAAAGGTAAATATTGTTCCCACATACCATTAAACTCAAGAATGCAACATCTCAACATATCCTTGAGTATCTGAATAATCCGCTCGGATTGACCATCCATTTGTAGATGAAAAGAAGTACTAAAATGCAATTTTGTACCCAGAACATCTTGCAATTTCTTCCAGAATCGCGATGTAAATCTCGGATCTCTGTTTGACACAATAGATACCGGCACACCATGCAATCTCACAATATTAGAAATGTATAACTCAGCTAATTTATCAAGCAAATAATCAGATCATACCAGAATAAAATGAGTTGATTTTGTCAAACGATCAACTAAAACCCAAATAGCATATTTCTTTTTCGAAGATAAGGGTAAACTCGAAACAAAGTCCATCGTCACTCTATCCCATTTCCATTCCGGAATCATAATTGGTTGTAACAAATCGGATGACACCTGATGTTCAGCTTTAACTTGCTGACAGATCAAACATTTAGAAACAAAGTCAGAGATATCTCTTTTCATTCCAGACCACCAATAATACTGTTTTAAATCATTGTACATTTTCATACTACCCGGGTGAACAGATAATCGACTGCTGTGAGCTTTATTCAAAATCATCTGAATTAACTCTGGATTTCTCGAAACACAAATTCTATCTCGGAATCTCAAACAATTATCTTTATCAACTTTGAATTCTGAATCAGACTCTAAATCACACTGAGCTCATTTTGCCAAAATTTCATTATCAATCTTCTGAGCTTTGATAATCTGTTGTAAGAATAAAGGCCTTGCTTTCAATTAAGCTAAAACTGAACCATCATTGAACAAAACCAAATGAGCATTTATTGCACGTAAAGCAAATAATGAATTTCAACTCAAAGCATCAGCAACAACATTTGCTTTTCCCGAATGATAATCAATCACAAGTTCGTAGTCTTTTAGTAGTTCTAACCATCTTCTCTGTCGTAGATTCAGATATTTCTAAGTCATCAAATATTTCAAACTCTTCTGATCAGAATACACATGACATTTCTCACCAAACAGATAGTGGTGCCAGATTTTCAAAGCAAACACAATCGCAGCTAACTCCAGGTCATGCGTCGGATAGTTCTTTTCATGCGGCTTTAATTGTCTTGAAGCATAAGCAATGACTTTGCCTTCTTGCATCAAAACACATCCCAGTCTGATCAACGAAGCATCATTATAAATTACAAATTCTTTACCCGATTCGGGTTGTACCAATACTAGAGCTTCAGTCAACAAAGTTTTCAACTGATCAAAACTGTTTTGACATTTTTCGGACCACTCAAACTTCACATCTTTCTGAAGCAGTTTGGTTAACGGAGTTGCAATCATAAAAAAGCCTTTTACAAATCGTCTATAGTAACCGGTAAGTCCCAAAAAACTACAACCTCCAGAGACATTTCTCGAAGGCTTCCAATCCAAAATAGATGAAATTTTACTCAAATCAACTCGAATACCTGATGCTTACACAACATGGCCCAGAAAACCAACTTTGCGCAACCAAAACTCACATTTGCTAAACTTTGCATACAATTGCTTATCACGCAAAGTCTGTAGTACTATTATCAGATGCTCAACTTGTTCAGTTTCATCTCGTGAATAAATCAATATGTCATCAATGAATACAAAAACAAATCGATCTAAATACGATCTAAAAATTCTAGTCATCAAATCCATAAAGATAGCAGGTGCATTAGTTAATCTGAATGCCATAACTCAAAATTCATAGTGGCCATACCTCGTTTTGAAAGCAGTTTTTGGAATGTCTGAGTCTTTCACTCGCAACTGATAATAGCCTGAACTCAAATCTATCTTTGAAAACACAGTAGCTCCTTTCAACTGATCAAACAAATCATTAATACGGGGCAGAGGATACTTATTCTTGATAGTCACTTTGTTCGACTGACGATAATCTATACACATTCTCATCGTACCATCTTTCTTTTTCACAAATAGAACAGGAGCACCCTAAGGTGAGAAACTCAGTTTAACAAATCCTCTATCGGTTAATTCTTGCAACTGAGACTTTAATTCTTTTAATTCGGTCGGAGCCATTCTATATGGAGCTATCGAAATTGGAGTAGTACCAAGTACCAATTCAATGCCAAATTCAACTTCTCTAACTGGAGGTAATCCCAGAAGTTCTTCAGAAAACACATTAGGAAACTCATATACAACATGCACTGATTCAACTTTCTTTTCTGACACTTTTGAATTAATTACATAAGAAAAGTAGGCTTCACAACCCTTTCTTACAATATTCAAAGGTGTCATCGAAGTTATCACAGCAGGTAATACATTCAAATCACTAGATTCAATTCTAACTATTTCATTCAACAGTTTTCCGTTTACAATCCACAATAGCATCGTGCAAAGTTAACCAATCCGTACTCAAGATTATATCAAATTCATCAAAAGGTAATAACATCAGATCGGCTAGAAATCAAATGTCTCGAAGCATTAATGGAAAGTCCTTGCAAACTTTATCAAACAAAACAGATCTGCCTAGGGGGTTCGAAACTTTAATTACGAATTTAGTAGACTCGATAGGAAAAGTCTTACTATTCACTAAATTCATACACATATATGAATGTGTTGATCCAGGATCTATCAAAGCAATTACAAAAGTATCATAAAGAGTAAATGTACTTGTAATCACATCTGGCGATGAAGCTTCCTCACGAGCTCGGATAGCATAAGCTCTGGCAGGTGCACGAGCCTTAGATCTAACAGCTGTATCTTTTGTCCCTATATGACTGCCACTCACATTTCCCGTATTTCTAGAAGGTCTACCACGAGAAGCATTTCCACTTGGCCTCAGATTTTGCACAATCTCTTGCTCAACAAACTCAGGACAATCTCGAATAAAGTCATCCAAAGATCCACATTTTAAGCAAGCTCGATCATTCAATCTACAACTGCCCGAATGTCTTTTACCACAATGCTTACATTTTGGTTGATTAGATCGAGTATTACCAACACTTGCAACAGAAGAAGCTGGAGCTCTAATGTTCAAATGCGATCTAGCACGACCCCTACTCGAATGCCCCACATTAGCCCTTGAACGACTAAAATCATCTCTAAACTTCTTTGACGCAGACTAAAATGATTTGCTCACATATCTCTTTCTCACTTCTCTAGCTTTAGAATCAACTTTTCTTTTCTCTTTCCCAAGATCTTCAGCCTTACAGGCTCGTTCAACAAGCACAACAAATTTTTTGATCTTCAGAATCCCAACTAATAAATGGATATCCTCGTTCAAACCATCGTCAAATCTTTTGCACATTATTGCTTCCATAGATACACATTCATGAGCATACTGACTCAGTCTTACAAATTCCCACTCATATTCTATGACAGACATACAACCTTGTTTAAGCTTGAGAAACTCTTTACGTTTCTGGTCGATAAATCTCCGACTGATGTATTTCTTTCAAAATTCATCTTGGAAGAAATCGTAGGTAACTCGCTCACTCAGAACGACCGATATCAAAGTTTTCCACCAATGGTACGCCGTATCCCTCAGAAGTGAAACTACACATTTTATACATTCTTCAGAATTCAAAGAAAATTCATCAAACACTCTTATCGTGTTCTCTAACCAGAACTCAACCCTTTCAGCATCATCATTTGTTGTAGCTCGGAACTCTTCGGCCCCATACTTTCTAATCTTATCAACTGGTGGCATACTTAACTGAATTGGATTCACTAATGGTATATCAGGAGTTTGCAGAGAATTGACTGAGGGTGGAGGTTGTTGAACAGCCGGATTGGTTCTAATATATTGGCAAAACCAATCATTCATTATCTGATAGAAATCTTGTTTAGCCTCACCATCACGGCTACTCGGAGCCGGTCTAGAATCAGATGGCGCCGTCCTTTGCGTGGGTGCAGGTGCATTACTGTCGACATTGTCAGCTACGGCTCGTTCAGGATCCATATGCTATATAGAAACACCTTTTCATTGTCAGGATTCATCACACTATCGCAGTTCATAAATATGGCATGTATAGCTAGAATATATACTATGGTAGCCCTAGAATCGACTAAACCATAGCTCTGATACCAACCAAATTAACAACCCTAACTCGTATCTGTCGCTGGACTAGGGCTAAAGGCATTACCAGACAAAACGGAACATTAACATACAGTTTATGATTATCATAACATCAGAGATCAAACATCAATAATAAGTCCCTTATATAGGTTATTGAGACCTAAAGCATACATTAGAAAGGGGTCGAAAATAAACGGAGCTCATATAAATTTTTTTGAAACTTAAACAATTTTCAAAGTTGAACAGGTCAGACGCCCGTGTGGATAGGCTGTGTGCCTTACACGGCCTTAGACAAGCCTGTGTGTCTAAGCCATGTCCAAACAGGGCATACAAACTGACTTATTCACACAGCTACAAGACACGTCTGTGTGTCTTGGCCGTGGTCAACACTGACTTGGGTCACACGGTGAGTCAAAAGCCCGTGTGCCTTGGCCGTGGTCGAGACTGACTTACAATTATAGGGTACCCCAATGGACACACGACCATACAACATAGCCGTGTGTCGCACACGGCTGAGATACACGCCCGTGTCTCTTCCCGTGTAGACAAAAATAGGCCATTTGAAAAGCCAATTTGCCAACCTATTTGGGTCAAACCTACAACCTCCATCCCAAGCATATTTCAAACACAATTTCAGCCAATTTTAATACCAAAACATAAATTCTTCATGCCATTACGTTATCAACAAATTTCAATATCAATTCATCAATCAACTTATTCCAAAACTTAAACTAAAATCACACCTAAACGTATGATCAATACATCATTCAATAAATTGCTTAATACTTACCAAAATTTCTCAACATTGACCAATTCTTTTGGCCAACCAAAACATACCACAATTTCATATCAGCATCACATATCATATACCAATTTCAAACTATAAGTTCAAACACAAACTAGCCATATTACATGGCTAATTATATACATCACAAAACATATTAAAAGTACTTCTAGCCTATACATACCATACTAAAAAATTTACACTTCCAAAATATACCAAAATGAAGTTCGATAGTGCGGGGATGATTCACAATGATCCCCGAGCTTCTAGTAGCTACGATATTTGTAAAACAGTTAAAAGACACGCAGAGTAAGCTTATAAAAGCTTAGTAAGCCATATACAAATAAACTTAACACTTTAAACATTAAGTCATCATCAAATCACATATAATTCAAGTCATAAACTATCACAACTTCCATGTTCATATATATATAATTTTTCATGCTTTTACCACATATCATCTTTTGTTCATTAAAGAACATATACTTACCTTTCAATATTAAATAAGATGCTCATATCAAACGTATCTGACTTGGATTTATGTTCACATACTGATTTATTTTCTCGAAATGCCTATTTGAATCATTCGAAAACACAAGGATATGCAGATAGATCGGAGAACATATACAAAGCCAATGTCCCAGACGTGGTCTTACATGTAACCAAATATTGATGCCATTGTCCTAGACAGGGTCTTACACGAAAATAAATACGATGCCAATGTCCCAGACGTGGTCTTACACATAAAGCATAAGTCGATGCCAATGTCCCAGATGTGGTCTTACACTAAAGCATATATCAGATCCTATGTTATGACATATGTATCCTAACTATTCCTAAGGTTCGTATAGGGCTTTTCGAATGTCGAAAATTCGTCGATGCTGTCTCAAATGTCTCAAAGTCATGCATAAATCCATTGATCATAGTTTAATAACATATAAGCATAAGTAGATCAATTCAAGTGCATTTATTTGTATATAGACTTACTTCGTATGAATTTGGATAGACGGAATCGGCTACTCGACGACTTTCAACTTTCCTCGATCTAATTTTGTTTTCTTTAGTTCTTAATCTATATAAATTAAAATTTAATTCTTTTATTCACCAAATCATTCAAATCAATCCACAAATACGCATTTAGGGCATTTTACAAACTAGCCCTCACATTTTCACATTTTGACACTTTAGTCCCTAATTTACAAAATTGCAAAATACACATAATTTGCATACACTCATGTTTAGCTGAATTCTCCTAATACTCATACAAGTCCACACATTTCATTTATTTCACATTTTAGTCCCTTAATTTACAAATTTTCACAATTTAGCCCATTTTACTCAAAATCATCAAAAATCCAAAGACAAAACATATAAACCCAACATTGAACTTTCATATTTCATCATATAACAACATAAAGCTCATGAATTCATCCATCGCACATTTCAAATTCATCCATTGCACATTTCAAATTCATCATCAAAATAAAAAATTGAGACATGGGCTTGATAATATACGAAGCAACGATTACAAAAACGTAGAACTTATGAAAAACGGATCAAAAACCATACCTTAATCACCAAAATAAGTAGTCGAACCCTAGCTTGTATTTTCTTTTCTTTTGCTTTTGTATTTTCGGCAATAGCATGAACAAATAGCTAATTTCATGCTTTTTATTTTATTAATATGGCTTTAATTACCTAATACCAAATTTGCCCTTAATAATAAACATTTATAACATTAATATAAAAGGCCATAATTGTCCACTCAAGCTTTCAATGGTCAAATATCAAAATGATCATAAAATAAATATTTTCATATCCTAGACCTCATAATGTTCATAAAATAATTATTTTAACATCAGATTTGTGTTCCCTAAACCACTATTCCGACTATGCCCAAATTCAAGACGTTACATTTCTCCCTTCTTAGGGACTTTTGTCCTCGAAAGTCTTACCAGCAAACGTGTTTAGATATTGACTTCTTATAGTTTCTTTGGGCTCCCATGTAGCTTCTTCCACTCCATGTCTTTTCCATAAAACTTTCACCAAGGCTATATTCTTGTTCTAAAACTGTTTGACTTCTCGAGCCAAAATTTTAACCGATTCTTCACCATAAGCCATATCCGGTCTAATTTCAACTTTCGTCAGTGAAATCACATGAGAGGGGTCTGATCTATATCTACGCAACATGGACCCATGGAATGCATCATGAATCTTCTCCAATTCCGGTGGTAGTGCTAAACAGTAGGCTAATAGTCCAACTCTTTCAATAAGCTTATATGGGCTGATAAACCGCGGACTCAGTTTGCCTTTCCGGCCAAATCTTAATACCTTTTTCCATGGAGACACTTTCAAGAACACTTTATCTCCAACTTGAAACTCAATTTCTTTTCTTTTCAAATCAGCATATAACTTTTGTCTATCAATGCCGCTTTCAAGCAATCCTGTATCATTTTAACCTTTTCTTAAGTTTCCTTAACTAAATCAATCACATGAATCTGACTTTCCTTGAGCTCTGTCCAATACAGAGGAGTTCGACAATTTCTACCATACAAGGCCTCATAAGGTGCCATTTTCAAACTCGCCTGAAAACTATTATTGTAGGCGAATTCCACCAAGGGTAAGTATTTTTCCTAACTACCCTGAAATTTAAGGACGCAACACTGTAACATGTCTTTAAGAATCTAAATCGTCTGCGCAAACTTTCAATCAGTCTGCGGGTGAAAAGCCGTACTAAAATTTAACTTTGTACCCAAAGCTTCTTGTAGCTTCTTCCAAAATCTCGAAGTGACTCTTGGGTTCCTATCTGAAATAATCGATAACGGTACCCCATGTAATCTCACAATCTCAGATACATACAAGTCGACCAATTTGTCAAGTGAGTAGTCATTTCATACTGGAATAAAGTGAGCCGACTTCGTTAGCCTATCAACCACAACCCAAATAACATTTTTCTTTTTCGAGGTTAACGGTAATCCCATCACGAAATCCATAGTAATCCTATCCCACTTCCACTTGGGGACCATCACAGGCTGTAACAAACCTGAAGGTACTTGATGTTCAGCCTTGACTTGCTGACATGTCAAGCATTTCGTTACAAATTTAGACATGTCTCTTTTCATGCCATTCCACCAGTACATTTTCTTCGAATCATTGTGCATCTTGGTACTTCCCGGATGAATAGACAAACGACTATCATGTGCCTCTTGTAAAATTTTTCTAATAAGCTCGTCGTCTCTTGGTACACAGATCCTATCTCTGAACATCAAGCAACTGTCAAGACCAACCCGAAAATCTGATTTGGTGCTTGGCTCATATTGAATTCTCTTGGCTTGTAAATTACTATCATTGATCTGATCTACACATATTTCTTGTAGAAACATTGGTCTTGCTCTTAACTCTGCCAAAACTGAACCATCATCTAACAAGGCCAACTCCGTGTTCAAGGCTCTAAAAGCAAACAAGGATTTTTTGTTTAGTGCATCTACGACCATATTCACCTTTCCCAGATGGTAGTTATTGATCACCTCATAATCTTTAATCAACTCTAACCATATCCGTCATCTCAGATTCAATTCTTTTTGAGTAATCAAATATTTCAAACTCTTGTGATCAGTGAATACACGGCATGTCTCCCCATACAAATGGTGTCTCCAAATCTTCAGGGCAAATACGATGGCTGCTAGCTCCAAGTCATATGTTGGATAGTTTTTCTCGTGTGGTTTCAATTGCCTCAAAGCATAGGCTATCACTTTACCTTCTTGCATCAGTACGCAGCCCGGTCCATTCAAGGATGCATCACTATAAACCATAAATTCCTTTCCCGGCGCAAGTTGTACTAGTACTAGAGCTTCGGTCAGTAATGTCTTCAATCTCTCGAATTTCTGCTAACACTTCGCTGACCATTCGAACTTAACGTCTTTTTGCAACAACCTTGTCAAAGGAGTTGCAATCATCGAAAATCCTTTAACAAAGTGTTGATAGTAACTGGCTAAGCCCAAGAAGCTTCTAACCTCAGTTACGTTCTTCGGCGGCTTCTACTCTACAATAGTAGAAATCTTATCTGGATCAACTCAGATGCCATCACCCGACATAATGTGACCGAGGAATCTGACCTCTCGAAGCCAAAATTTTCTTTTGCTGAACTTAGCATATAATTTATTGTCTCACAAAGTCTATAAAATCGTTCTCAAATGTTCTGCATGCTCAGTTTCATTATGGGAATAGATCAAAATATCATCAATGAATACCTCAACAAATTTGTCCATGTATGGCGAGAAAACACGATTCGTTAAGTCCATAATCATAGCTAGGGCGTTCGTTAGACCAAAAGGCATGACAAGGAACTCTTAATGACCATACCTCGTCTTGAAAGCAGTCTTAGGTACATTCGACTCTTTAACTCGCAATTGGTAGTAGCCGAATCTCAGGTCTATCTTAGAAAACACAATGACTCCCCTCAATTGATCAAACAAGTCATCAATCCTAGGAAACAGATACTTGTTCTTGATGCTTACCTTGTTAAGTTGTCTGTAGTTTATACATAGCCTCATTGAGCTATCTTTCTTCTTTACAAATAATACTGGAGCGCCTCAAGGTGAAAAGCTCAGTCTTGCAAAACCTTTATCCGTCAGTTCTTGGAACTGTACTTTTAACTCCCTCAGCTCAGTTGGTGATATCCTATACGGAGCAATAGAAATAGGAGCTATTCCAGGTACTAGTTCAATACCAAACTCTACCTCTTTAACGGGAGGTAATCCGAGTAGCTCTTTTAGAAACACATCTGGATACTCGCATATTATTGGTACCGATTCCAATTTCAACTCAGATTCTTTAGTATTCAACATAAAAGCAAGGTAGGCTTCATATCCTTTTCTCATATACCTTTGAGCCATCATTAAGGTAATCACAACCGGTAGAGTATCCAACTCACTTGAATCAATCCAGAGAATCTCACCATCTGAACATTTCAATTCAATATTCTTACTACCACAATTTACAATCACATCATGCACAGCTAACCAATCCATGCCAAGTATTACATCAAACTCATCAAATGGCAATAACAGAAGGTTAGCCGAAAAATAATGACCTTGAATTGTCAAGGGACAATTCTTACATGCTTTATCAACTAGGACTAACTTCCCTAGGTGGTTTGACACCTTAATCACAAATTCCGTAGGCTCTATAGACATATCCATGCTAGACACCAATTTCATAAAATGTATGAATGGGTTGATCCTGGCTCAATTAAGGCAATGACACGAGTATTATAAATAGAAAATGTACCCGTGATGACATCGGGAGAAGAGGCTTCCTCTCGAGCACATATTCCATAAGTTCTTACCGGGGCACGAGCCTCTGATTTTGCAATAGCATCCTTGGCGACAGCTCGACTGCCACTTGCACTTTTGGAATGTCTTGGAGGTCTACCTCGAGAAATAGGAGCATTCAGCTGCGGAGCTATTTCACCCTCTTTCTTAGCTTGCTCCGGGCAGTCTCTGAGAAAATGGTCAAGAGACCTACATTTGAAACTTGCACTGCTCTTCATTCGGCACTCTACGATGTGAAATTTGTTGCATCTTTTACACTTTGGCTTTTGATCATCTACGCTTCCCACACTAGTTACCATAGAGGAAGAAGACTTTGGGTTATGTTGCTTGGAGCTTCTTGTTCTACCTGAATATCCTACTGATGAAGTGGACTGTTCTTGATGACTAATCGATTTCTTTGTGGGGATCGAGTGTGCTCTGCTGTTAGACCTCTTACTCGAAACTCGAGCTTCTCTCTTAGCTTGCTTTCTTTTATTATTTAGCTTTTTGGCCTTCTTGGCTCGGTCAGCTAATGCGGTAAATTCTCGTATCTCAAGGATCCCAATCAGTAATTTAATTTTCTCATTCAAGCCTTCCTTGAAGCGCTTACACATTTCTGTCTCTGATTGGACCCACTCCGTTGCATACTGACTTAACCTCTCGAATTCCCTTTCGTACTCTAACACTGTCTTATTTCCTTGTCTGAGTTCTAGGAACTCCTTTCGCTTCGAGTCTAAAAACCATTGACTGATGTATTTCTTTTTAAACTCAGCTTGGAAGAAATCCCATGTAATGTCTTCCTTCGGTACCACTGAGGGTACCGTCTTCCACAAATGGTATGTTGTATCTTTTAGAAGAGATACAACACACTTCAGGCATTCCTCGGGTGTACATGACAATTCGTCCAAAACTCTCATAGTGTTCTCGAGCCAGAACTCAGCTCGTGCAGCATCATCATCAACCTTGGCTCTAAACTCTTTAGCCTCGTATTTCCTAAGTTTATCCACTAGGGCCTTACCAATTCTCGTGGGTGCCATACCTTGTGGCACTTCTCCCTCAGGTCGAGCAAAGGGCAGAGGAGGTCGTGGTATATTGGGCGGTTTCTCAAGTAATCCCCAAACCATTCATCCATCATCTCAAAGAAGGCAACTCTTGCCTCTTCCTGGCCTTCAGACATAGGCCGCCTACTACTACTAGCAATAGCTCGCTGAACGGAAGTTGGAGCATGACTCTCGGCTCCCTCGGACTCATCTTGAGCTTGATTGGAACACATTTTACTATATTCAAATACAATTAAAAATGGTTAGGAGATGTCACACTATCATAACTTGTATAATGACATGTATAGCTATACTCAATACATGTTACGTTAGTCTGAGAATTGACTAAATCATAACTCTGATACCACTAAATGTAACACTCCTTACCTGTACTCGATATCGAGATAAGGTACGAAGCGTTACCAGACATATACTCAGACACTTTCAAAAAATACGGGTTATAAAATTTCATCCTAATTTAAAACCAACCAAACAACATCATAGTGTCCTGACGATAGACCTACAAGGTGCAAAACATACAATAAAATTGATTCAGGATTAAACTGAGAACTATAGAAAATTTTTGTAAAATTACTAAGGTTATACTTCACACGCCCATGTGGTGGCAAATCACACGCCCGTGTGCTTAGGGACAAGCCCGTGTGTCCCACTCGTGTTGAATTATTTGGATTTATTTTTCATTACGAACCTATAGGGGTTTTCACACGGCCAAGCACATGCCTGTGTCCCTCACACGGCCTAAACACGCCCGTGTCATCGCCTATGTCCAAAAATCTGGACATTCTATTTATGACGTCATCATTCATTTTGAGGCACACGGCCAAGGCACACGCCCGTGGGCTAGGTCATGTCCTCCACACAGTCGAGACACAGGATCGTGTTTCTACTCGTGTGTTTACTACCATGTAAACCAACCTAAAGTTTTAGGTGCAGGGGACACACGACCAGACAACACACCCATGGGGGCTGACCGTGTGTGACACATGGCCTAAACACATGCCCGTGTGTCTACCCATGTGGACCTTTTTAGGGCTATTCTCCAAGCCTTTGGTCACCCTCTAACATCCATAAACACTTATAGACTTCAATGGTATTTAACATGGCCTAATTATACTCTTAAACAACCTTGGTATAACTCACTGCATGTTAACCTCATCTCATCGGTTTAGTACATGCTAAACTATCCTTTTCGTATTACGGATTAACATAGCATATTTTACATTTTACACTTAGGCCATGTTATAACCATATACCATTATATGCTATGTCCACTCTCAAATTATTAAGTCCCATTTTAAGAATCCATCCATGATAAACCTTATCATCATATCTCATGAAACATTTAAACATAAACATGCATCATTAGTTAGTTTATAACCTACATCAATATGAGCTATATCTCATGGCCATATACAAAAGAATAAGTATACCATTTAAGCCCTTACAATGGCTAGCCAAATGACACATACAACAAAATAACCAAAAAATTCTATACATGCCATTAAACAAAATAAAAGTATCTATATACCAAAGTGGGACAAGTCGATAGTGTGTTGATTCTCCAACCATCTTCCAATCTTCGAGAGTCCACGAGCTCTGTAAGACAGGAAAAAGAGAAGGGGGTAAGCATTTATATGCTTAGTAAGTTCGGGTAACTAGAAAGTAAACATACCTGTTAATTAGCATACAACCATATTTAGGCAATAAATCCAACAAGCATGAAATAGTTTCCCTATCACATGCACTTAATCATCAAGTTAGTCTCATAACAATACATCAAGTTATTAGTCTTAGATGAGCTCATCAATTTAATATTTCTATTCTTTATTTCACCATGTTAATCCCGTTGAATTTCTCAGAAATCTCGATGGATAGTCCAATTACTATCAAGTCATACAAGTGATCATCTCAAGTACGTGTTCCTGTGAACCTTATATCTTACGACGGGATTACCAGTCCAGGCTAAATCCTCCATAGTATTAACTCATAGAGAAATGTCGGGATTACCAGTCTAGGCTAAATCCCTTTCAACGACAATTGCTCTCATAAGATAGGATCTAAATTGCCAATCCAGGCTAAATTTAGTCCTTAATCGGATTACCCGTCCGGGCTAAATCCTTAATGCAACCATATTCTTTGGGCGGCTCGATCACTCAAGGAACACCAGTTCAGGCTAAATCCTTTTCTGCAACATATGCAGGATCTCATGTTATGTAAGCCATAATTTATCCATCGGATTTCCCTTTCTATTTCAACCGGGACATTTATAATCTTTCATTTAGACTAGAATATTTCATGGATTATCTTGCAATGACTATCTAGATTTTCATACATTCAAGGACATGCATATTTAAGTATATTAAAAGTTTACTTCAGGTTATACAAACTTACCTAATAATGGCTTTAGTTTCTATTCTGGTTAATCTGAAACCTTTCGTTTACCACGGTCGACCTCCGAAATTGATTCCTCGGGGTCTATATCAATAAAATTAGATTATTAATACATCACATTATTCGGTTTTGGCCTAAAACTCACCCTAGGCAAAATGACCATTTTGCCCCTAACCTTTCACAATATTTACAATTTAGTCCTAAGTCTCGTATAATGAAATGCATGTAGTTCCTTCGCTACCCAAGCCTAGCCAAATGTTATTCACACTTATAGCAGCCTATGTTTTTCCTTCATTGCATATTTTCCTACCCATTTCCACAACTTTTACAATTTAGTCTTTTAAGCCATTTCCATGAAAAACTACTTAGTAAAAGTTGTTCACCATCCTTTAAACTCTCATATTCCTCGATAAATCATCAAAACACAAACATCTCATGCATGGGTAAATTTTTAAACATGAACCCTAGGTTCAAATATGGGTAGAAATAGGGAGAGCATGTTACGAGGATTTCAAAAATACGAAGAATATTAAAAATAGGGCTAGAGAGCACTTACTATTGAGCTTGAAAATGTTGAAAACCCTAGTTATGGAGACCCTTAGAATTTCGGCAGCATGGAGAAGAAAATGAGCTGATTTTAGCTTGATTTTTCCCTTTTTTATTTAGTTTATTACCAAATAACCAAAATGCCCTTCCTTACAAAACATCCAAAATTTTCCATGCATGTCCATTTTTGTCCAAAAACTTAAAAATTAGAAAAATTACTCTTTAAGGACCTCTAATTAACATTCCAAAGCAATTTCATACAAATTTCTTCTAGAACTTAAGTTTTGCAATTTATTCAATTTGGTCCTTAATTTTCAATTAGACACCTTACACATAGAATTTCTTCATGAAACTTTAACACATTCTTATTTTCATATCCTAGACCTCATAATGATCATAAAATAATTATTTTAATGTCAAATTTGTGGTCCCGAAACCACTATTCTGACTAGGCCCAAATTCAGGATGTTACATAACTGTGTGTGCTACATGGGCTAGAACACGGGCGTGTGTCTTGGCCGTGTGAAACCTACACCTAATTTTGAATTGAATTATTTAACCACACGGCATAGCACACAGGCGTGTGGCATGGCCGTGTGCACAAGTCAGAGAGTTACATGGGGTCAAACAAGGTCTTTAACACGGGCATGTCCCATGGTCACACGAGCGTGTCCCTTGGACCACACGGTCGTGTGAGGCCTGTAACTTGGAAAATTTTTTAAATGTCACGCAAAATTCTTAGAGTTCCCGATTAAGTTCTGACTTGATTTTAATGCTCGTATTGGGCCTCGAAGGTCCAATTAAGGGATGTTTTAATGATATCAATTAATGAAAAGTAATTTACGGGAATTATCTAAAAAATGTTCTAAAAAATTCTAGCACCACTCTGTAACCCTGTTCCGGCAATGGATGCAGGTTAGGGATGTTACATCCAAGCCACGCGCCTATGTGCTAGGCCGTGTAGCTCTCGAAATGCAACCTATAAAAACCTACAGGGGACACATGGCCGTGTCGCACACGACTGAGACGCACACCTGTGTCTTTGGCCGTGTGGACAAAAAATAGACCATTTTCAAGCCATTTTCCTCATCCAAAGCTTGGTCACTTATACAAGTGAAATGAACCAATTTTCATGCATACAAATTGTACCTAACACATGCATATTCGAACTAGATCATCATAGTATTTAATCATACAACCAATATGCCTAAAAGACACCTCAATCAGAATAATCAAACTTGATTATACATTTGATAAGTTTAGACATAAATCAACCAACCATTGGAACTAATTCTATACCAATATTTACCACAATGTTCAGATACCAATCATACTCAAATGTACTAATTTGACCATTTAACAACTATCACCACTAAACCATAGTAAACTTGGGCTTATGCCAATCACATCCAAACTGACTAAATTAGCCATTTATCTGCTCAATACTCACTACCTAATTCCATATCAAACCATACCTCCATGGCAACCTTTAAGCATATTAAAACAACATTTCAAAGCATGGATTTAACTTATCATTCCATCATTCACCATTTAAGCCCCAAAATGCCAAAATGTCAACAATTATAACATCACATTTACATTCCAACATAACAACCTATTCATTAGTCAAAGTCCGAAATTTACAACTCATATATGTAATGACCATTTCATCAATCACAAAACACCTATACATGCCATTATAACCATGACTCAAAATCATCAAAATCTACCGATATAGCCAATGGATAGTGTGATGGATCTCCGATTAGCTTCCAACCCGATTCGAGCTTTTGATAATCTGTAAAGTAAAAGAGAAAATACGTAAGCAATGAATGCTTAGTAATCTCGTATAAACTTTAAGGATAAAATTTCATTTAAATAATAAACTTTATAGAATAAACATAAATCTATGCCAATAATATAAGATTCGTAAATCGGTATGATCATCAACTCACAAATGAGTAAGTTTATTAATGTCGCATATTTATTGACCATTTATAAAATGATAGGATTTTATGAGACATAAAATATATAATCATCAACTTTTATAAGATTATATATCTTTCTATTTACTTACTTTCCATTCCACCCTAATGCTTACCATAAGCCTAAACAACATTATTAACTCTCAATTTAGTGTATTTATCAATGACATAGGTGTATTAATGTAAAGCATAAGCAATTTGCTCACATATAATACATCCCAATTCCATACTTACCGTTCCATTCCTTTTTCTTACCCGTTTCGTATGCATAGTACAAGCATAATCATAAACATCAATCATATCCACAATCTTGGCATAAGCCCTAGCACATCAACAACACATGTTAGTTCATTTAAACATGATTCATATGAATTTGACATGGACAAAAATTATACTTGAGTATGATTCAATTGGTTTTATTATCCATCATAACATAACATGTTTTTCCATGTATCGCCATTCCATTGAGTTTCATATAAACATGTCTTAGTTCTTATTGAAAACTTACCATTTCATTTGTATACACATAAGACATAAACATAACATTAACCATAGCCACAAGCTAATGATTAAACACCTAACTTAGCAATATCATCACATGGTAAGATATGGTACGTAACATAAAACCATTTATATCATATGTTTCATAAACACGAATATTCATACTTTGATCACTGGTACATCGTACCTTTCCATATTTGTCGTACCGAAGTTAATTGGAATCCTTACAGGAGCTCGTACAAAGTGTGCTAAACGATGGTTGTAACCATCCCATTTAATATTCAATGGTCGAAACCATCCCATTTCATAAATTGATTGTCGTCGCCATCCTTTTTCATAGTTAATGGTCATCACCATCTGTTTTCATAATCGATAGCCGAAGCTATCCCTTTTCATATTTGATGGTCGTCACCATCCCTTTCATAGTTAATGGTCGTCACCATCCCTTTTCATAACAAATAGCTGAAGCTATCCCTTTTCATATTTGATAGACGAAGTTATCCTTTTTCATAATCGATAGCCGAAGCTATCCCTTTTCATATTCAATGGTCGCCAATATGCCATTTGATTTTCCCGCTGAGGCATAACTTGATATTATAAAATGATAACATTTAAAAAATAATTTCAATGCTATTTAAACGTACGAACTTACCTAGCTAAATTGCAGAAATATAAAAGTATAGGGGCATTTTGGTAATTTCCCATTATCCTCAATTTTCCACCCGATCTTGATCTAAATTAATAATTTCATTCAATTTATTAATTTAGACAGTAAAACAATGTATTTTATGAAATTTAGTCATTTTTTACATTTTTACAAAATTACCCCTAAAGTTTTACTTTTATTCAATTTCGTCCCTGAGACTAAAACATGCAAATTAATCATTTTTACCCAAAATTGAGCCTAGAAGAATACTTATGGCATCCAATACAACCTATTTATTCAAAAATTTCACAAAAAATCCTTGTATTTTTATTATTTTAACAATTTAGTCCCTAACCGATAAATTCATAAAAAATAACTTAACAAAATACTTTTAAATATCAACTAATATTTCTAATTCATCATTTAACATAAAAAATCACTATATTCATAAATAAAAACATTTAAAATCTTTCACAGTTTCAAAATCAAAGGTATAGGCTAGCTGGACCTAGTTGTAACGATCTTAAAAATATAAAAATAATTAAAAACGGGTGCAAAATGGACTTACATGCACAAAACGAAACATGGTCGAACCTCACTTCACCATAGATATGGATTTCAGTTGAAACAAATAAAGCTTAATGTTGAAGATGGCCACTTTTGAATTATTCTTACTTCATTAGCCTTTTTACTTTAATAATAATAATAAATTAACTTATAAAACATATAAAATTCTTTAGGCAATTAACATCTTTAAACTAATAACGATTGACTTTTTCAACTTTTACAATTTAGTCCTTTTTGCTTCATTAACCATCAAAACGTTAAAATTTTTTAACGAAACCTTAATACCACCTTAATGACACTCTGTAAATATTTATAAAAATATTTATGACTCGATTTATAGGAACGAGGTCCTGATACCTTATTTTCTAAAATCACTTGACCTTAGGGTCATACCGCTCAAACTTAATGAATCGCTTAAATAACTTAAACTACCAATTCAAAAACCTTTTAAAAACCATGTTTGACTCGTAACTATTAAATAATAATATTTATGAACTTACACACCGGATTTGGTGGTCCCAAAACTACTATTTTCGACACGACTGAAAAAGGGCTGTTATAGACATTTTATCTTCATTATCAAATATGGTGAGTTCGTTAATAATCCTATCAATCTCATGATCTTGTTCAGTCATCAGTTTAGTAGAAAGAGGTGGAATAACGGCAATGTTGTCCACTAATGGTGCAATTGAGGGTTTTGCTTCCTCTTTATCCTCACAATCAGTCTTAATGCTGACAGTCTCTGTTTTCTTTGATTCTTCCGGTGCTTTAGGTGCATTCTCTTCATTGCTAGGATTTGTCTCAACGGGCTCAGCATCATTGACCCCTTCCTCTCCTGTAATTTATTAAACAAAAGAAATGAAATAACTAAGAGAAATTTAAATCAACAAAATGAAATAAAAATAAAAAGAATTTTCAAGATGTTGAAGTTAAACATCTTGAAGATCAATGGACTGTTTATCTCGCTCTACATGAGCACCCCAGTAATGCTTCAAGCATTGTCTATTGACTTTAAATGTGTCCCTAAATGAATCTTCATCACTATCAGAATTGCTGTGGAAAAATCTCATGAACTCTTCCTCCATAGCTATTTCTATCAAGTCAATGGCATGACATTCTTCATTTTCGTCTGCACATTTCAAAGCATAAAAAACATTAAAAGTAACATGTTGATCATTTACCCTCATGGTCAGTTTACCTTTATGTACATCAATTAGAGTTCTACCTATAGCAAGAAAAGGTCTTCCAAGAATAATTGGCACATTTTGATCAACTTCAAATTATAAAATAAGGAAATCATCAAGAAAGGTAAATTTATCCACTCTTACCAGTACGTCCTCAATTTTACTTTTCGGATGGGTGTAGGATCGATAAGCTAATTAAAAAGTCACCGTTGTACGTTTTATTTTCCCAATTCCCAACTTCTTGAAAATAGACATAGGCATTAGACTTATACTTGCTCCTAAATCACATAACGCTTTACCAACATCATGATTTCCAATTGAACAAGGGATAGTGAAACTCCCTGGATCCTTTAGCTTTGGAGGTAATTTATTCATCAACATTGTTGTTCACCCTTCAGTGGGAACAACAGTATCAAATTCTCCCAATCTGCGGTTATTTGACAGTATATCCTTCATAAATTTCACGTAACTAGGGATTTGCTCCAAAGCTTCTACTAGCGATATGTTAATGTTGAGTTTCTTCAAAATATCCAAAAATGTTTTAAACTAAATATCTTGTTTAGAATTATGGAACCTCTGAGGAAAAGGTAGAGGTGGTCGTCCTTCAAGTTGCTGATATTGTTTTGCTATGACATTTTTGTTAGTAGCCTGATCTGGTTCAACTGCAACATTCTTCTGCTTACCCTTTTCAAGTGCAAGTTTTTTCAGACAGATATGGAATCTTTTACATGGTTGTGATTCGAGTTACCCTCTCCTACTGTGGCATCTTGAAAAAATTCATTCAACTGAGTTCCACTTTTGAGAGTGATCACTTTACAATTCTCTTTCCCTTGTATTCTTCAATTCTTGATATTTCTTGGCAATACTTCTTGTGGCCTTAAATTTAAAAAAATCGCTAATTTCCCCACTTGATTCTCAAGAGCTCGTAAAGATTCAACCTAACTCTAGATTACAACATAATTCTTGGCCATATATTCCTTCAAAAAAGATTCAATAGAATTAGAAGATGATACCTGACCTTATTTAGCATTTTGCCTCAGCATAGAATGATTATAACCAAGCGGTGAATTGTGGATAATCTATCTTGCAACATTGTGTGAACTCCCCGCACCTTGATTATTCCAACTAAAATTCAGATGCTGGTTCCACCCTAAATTGTAAGTGTTGGAATAAGGGTTATTATTCCAATTAAAATTACCTATGTAGTATATTGACGTTGGGTGTAACATCCCAAAAATCGAGTGTTAGTATAATTGGGTTTGTATATTGAGAGAGAAACGCACTTAGACCGATGGAGACAGAATAAGGAAAAACAAGAGCAAATGATCCCAAACTTAGTAAAGATGGTACCATCTATTGTCAAACCTCCAAAGTTAAAACTAAAGCCCCTGCCCAATCATTTAAAGTATGGATATTTGGGGAAACAAAATACCTTACTTGTAATTATTGCCACAAATCTTGATGCAAAACAAGAAGATGTTTTATTAAATGTCCTAAAAATGCATAAAAAATGATAGGATGGACAAATACTTATATTAAAGGAATCAATCATGCATTTTGTCAACACAAGATTAGATTAGAGGAGGGAAAAAGACCTATGGTAGATGCTCAGTGAAAACTTAATCCAGCCATGAAAGAGATGGTAAAAAAGGAATTTCTTAGATGGCTAGATGTAGGAATTGTTTACGCTATTTTTGATAGTGAGTGGGTCAGCCCAACCCAGTGTGTTCCTAAGAAGGGAGGTCTAACTGTAGCTGAGAATGATTAGAATCAATTAATCCCAATGATCAAGAAAAAAACTACTTTCACCTACCTGTTTGGTACATCTTCCTTTAAGAGAATGCGTTTTTGCCTATGTAATGCTTCAACAACTTTCGTGAGATGCATGACTGCAATCTTTGCTAATATGTTAGAAGAGGGGTTAGATGTATTCATGGATAATTTTTCTGTATATGGGGACTCTTTCCAAGAATGCCTGGATAACCTTGAAAAAGTGTTAAAAAGATGGGAGGAAACTATCTTGGTACTCAATTGGAAAAAATGCCATTTCATGGTGAAAGAATGATTGGTCTTTGGGCATCAAATATCTGGAAAAGGTTTGGAAGTGGATAAAGCCAAAATTAAATTTATCAAGCATCTTTCAAATTTGATGAATGTTAAATGTGTGCACAATTTTTTAGGCCATGCATACTTTTATTTTAGATTTATAAAATATTTTGCTTATATTTCTAAACCTCTGGATCAACTTCTCCAAAAAGAAACACCTTTCGTAATTGACCAAAGCTGTGTTAGAGTTTTTAAGTTAATAAAAGAAAAACTCATATTTTCTCCTAATGGTGAATTGAGTATATGTGTACTGATCACATTGCGTTAAAATTCATCATGAAGAAAACAGAAACAAAAGCTAGACTAATGAGAGGGGTTTTATTACTTTAGGAATTTGATT
This sequence comes from Gossypium longicalyx, assembly GCA_025698465.1. Lineage (NCBI taxonomy): Eukaryota > Viridiplantae > Streptophyta > Magnoliopsida > Malvales > Malvaceae > Gossypium > Gossypium longicalyx. Next base: position 70,656,122 of record CM046997.1, on the reverse strand, counting down.
TATAGATAATGGATAGGAAAGGGACTGAGAATAAAATTGCAGATCACCTATCCAAATTTGAAAACCAATAATAAGAGGAGGAAATTGAAGATATTAAGGAGACCTTTGCATATGAGCAATTATTCAGAGTGGACATTGATCAATCAAGACCATGTAAGCATCTAACACCATGGTATGCAGATTATGTTAACTACATTACAAGGGGGTCTTCCCAGCACATAGATCTTGGCAACAAAAAAGAACGGATAGCTCATGAATAAAAAAAGTTATGTTTATTTCGATAATGTGAAGGTCAATTAGTCTGACGATGTGTAGTGGAGGAAGAGATACAATATATTTTACAAGGTTGTCACACATCTCCTTGTAGAGGGTATTTCGGTGGAAAAAGGACAACTTAAAAAAAAATACTACAATCAAGGTTTTATTGGCCAACAATGAATAGAGACATTTATGAATTTGTCCAAGGATGTGATAGGTGTTAAAGAATTGGAAATATATTTAAAAGGGATGAAATGTCGCAAATAGGAATAATCGAGGTCGAAGTGTTTGATGTGTGGGGAATTGATTTCATGAGACCTTTTCTAAGTTCTTTCGGGAATCAATCTATTCTCCTGGCTATAGATTATGTCTCAAAATGGGTCAAAGTTGTCGCACTACCTACTAATTATACAAAATCTATAGTAAGATTCCTCAAGAAAAACATATTTTCTAGGTTTCGTACACCACGAGCACTGGTCAATGACAACGGCAAGTACTTCGAAGCAACATTGGCTAAGAACAACATAAGGCATAGGATGAGAACGGAATATCACCCACAGACTAATGGGCAAGCAGAAGTATCTAATTAGAAAATAAAGCATATTTTAGATAAAATCATAAACCCAACTCGAAAAGATTGGGAAATCATGCTAGACGATGCATTATGGGCTTACAGAACAGCATATAAGACTCCATTAGGCATGTCTCTATATAGGCTAGTTTATGGTAAGAATTGTCACTTACCAATCGAATTGGAGAGGAAAGCAGGTTGGGCGATCAAAGAATTAAATCTAGATCTTAAACTAGCTAATAAAGAAAGACTATTCCAACTCCAAGAATTGGAAGAGTTCAGATTTATGGCTTACGAAAATACTAAGATGTATAAGGAGATTAGACTTCGACATGACGCAAAGATCAGAAAGCAAGAATTTTTGCCAGGACAGAAAGTACTACTATTCAACTCAAGGTTAAAATTATTCCCTGGAAAGCTCACATCAAGATAGATAGATCCATATACAATACAGCAAGTAACCCTTCATGGGGCAGTAAAGTTAACTGGAAAAGGGGGTCAACCTTCCTTCTGAATGGCCAACGAGTAAAACATTATTTTGGAGGAACTATTAATACTGTAGTGGAAGAACAAACCTTGCGGTGTAGCGCCCTTTGGGATTTCCAAGTCATCAAGGGAAAACTAACAAACATGAGGGAAGATAAGGAAAAAGGTAACCTAACTGGTGATTTTAAGAAAGAAAAGAGGAATCCGGCCATCATGTCACGACACCATTCTAGAATGTTATGAAGAAGAACAAAATTCTAATTTAAGAATCTGCTCTCGACATCGCGACATCATCCAGAGATGTCATGACACCACTACGTAACTCTGTTTTCTGAAGTAAGTTAACTATTGACGTTTTTGTAGTTTATTTGTATTAGGATTCTTGTTCTTTAACTGCTTACTTAGTAGAACTAGATTATAACTCTTGAATAATTTATTCTTTCTTCTTAATCTATAAATAGGACATATAGCCATCCTATGATATCATTAACAAAGGTCAAATTACTGGAAAATTTCTTTTATCAACACCAAAGGGTAATTTGTAGATATAATAAGAATAGATCATCAAATGGCCAGTTTTAATACAAACGCTTCAAGCCCAACTATTGAGTTTCAAGAAGGTGACATGGATAAGTATTTGCAATAATTACAACCATATACTTTTATTCAAGAACAAAGATTTGACCCTTTAATGAGGAATTGCAAAAGAATATGGGAAAACATAACTAAAAGGGAATGGACAGAATTTTGTCTACCAGCCGAAGAACCCCTAATAAATCTTGTTGAAAGGATTAATTGGAACTTTTTTCTCTCTGAGTTTAGAAAGAAGTATGTTGGCCATTGTACATTGAAAAGAAGAGAGAGTTTACTAATTTGAAACAAAATAACATGACAATGGCAAAATATTAGAAAGAGTTTGTTAGGTTGAGTAAGTACGCCAGAGAGTTGGTGATCACCAAAGCCGAGATGTGTAGAAGATCTTAGTAGGGATTAAATGAATTCATTTTTGTCCCTTTCATAACTTTGAATTTACAAGACTTTTCTATCCTAGTTGAAAGTGCCAAAAGAATTGAAAAGGGAATGAATGGATAGAAAGAGATAATTTTGGGGAAAAAAGTGGCAGCTATATGCCTCCACTGTCAGCAAAGAGAACCAAAGATTTCAAAGGTTCTAGGTATTCATCTCCTACCTTAGGGAAAAAATCAAAAGGACAAGGGATAAAAACTCAACAAAAAAACTCAGTTGCTAGTACTGGGTGTAACACCCCATACCCGATCTGATGAACCGAATTCAGATCTTAGGTATTATCGCACCAATACAGACATCATCTTACCCTACTTGTACAAATTACAATAGACTACAACTTACTTATTTACCAAACTTCGAGCTAAAATACATAAGTTCATACAATCAAGTGAATACAAGTACAATGCATGGTAATTAAATTACAAAAGCGTCTAGCTTGAAATCCTAATCTATCATAGATATTCCCAGGGTGCAAATTTCTATGCACTGGCTCAGACTTTGAACACGTCGCCCAACTCGTTCCTCCAAACGTAGTCTTACATTCACTGTGAAATATAGGAAACAACCATGTAAGTTCATAAGAACTTAGTGAGAAGTAATCAAGTATACCTTAGTCATTGTATTTCATAAATAGGAGGATAGTCCATCACCACCAACTTTTCTTCTTTAAACTTAATTTATCTATCATCATGAGCATCACACCATTTATGAACATGATCATTTCTCCTGATCCCTATAACATGGCCTGTATCCTTTATCATAGTTCCATCGATGATTTCATCCCATCAGACTTCCTTTCTAACTCATCTTGATGATGGTTCTTTTACCCATATTATTCGAAATGGATGTTTAGAGTTGCTCTTCATACCTGATCATTCTGCAGCCCTCTTTTACTCTTACTATTTACAAGTATATCCCTTACTTCGAGTTATCAGACGTAGTATTTATTTAGATTCGTTCCTTCAATGCACTTGGTTCTTACTTTAAATTCATCAGATAACACGTTATACTACTACTGATCTTGATTATAAAAGGATCTAGGCGTGATATGCTATGCCATTTCATACGGAGCCTGCCACAAAGGAAGCTCATTAGGAATATCTCATCGTAGGTTCATAATGGTACTCGACAAGGGCATTTCCTTCACAGTTCTCCATGCATATCATTCCTTTAAAGTTCACTATGAAAACCATTACTTTAGAGTTTGCAACAGAGGCATTTCATTCAGATGGTTTTCATAAGGGCCATTGTTACAGAGATTGCCACAAAGGCTAACCTTTTTTTTTGCCACAAAGGCTTTCACTTCATGGTTTTCCACAAAGGCTTTCTTTTTTAATGTGTTTACAATATAGATTCGCCTAAACTCATATTACGTGAGGTTTGCCCATCATTGTCCTAGGACATGTAGAGAACCTAATTGGGCAATAACCGTCCTTTTGTTCTTATCGAATAATGCCATGGCCACGGGCTTTTCCTTTTAGAGATCGTGCTTAAAGTCTTGATGGACTCCTTTAGACTCCACCGCTATGAATAGACACAAAAACACTTGATTGACTGTTCATGACACCATTTAAGACTTTACACTTTGTTTTATTAGCAACACCCGATTACCTCACATCTAATCACATATTTTACATTTGTGCTCATATAATCACACTTCTTCATTAGAATACTTATTACATGATTAACTTGTCAAATTCCATACACACTACATATGCAATACCCAACAAACATTCATACAACAGTATAACCTTCGTATTATACTTCTCTGATGTCGGTTTCATAGTCTATTCGATTTCCATAGAAATATCTAGCATACACGACATACATGCAAGAGTTAGTTTAGGGACTCACCTAAAATCCAAAAATAGTAAGTTCAACTCCAGACTTGTAACACCCCAAACCCGTCCTAGATGTTATGGCCAAATCTGGCGATGTCACATTGAAGTGTTTTTAGCAAAGAGAGATGTCGTTGAGAAAACCATTCTCTATTTAAACTCTTTCTGTGATCTTAAATATGAATTAAAAATGTGTCGTTCATATCAAATCTTGCGTCCCAATCAAATGGTATTTGATTAAAAATCATTATTCATTTCCAAAATCATTTTATTGCGGAAGCTTTTTAAAACAGTTGCGTACTTGCATTTCCTTTGTAAAAACATTGTTGCTTTTGAAAGCTCGGGTTTTCCTATCACTAGTAGATATAATCAAAATAAATAAAACCCAAAATTAAAAGTTAAAAACTTAAAGAGCTTATTACATAAAAATACCCAAAAAAACTACTTATAATCTAAAAAGGAAGTTATGGAAGCGTGTGGGGTTGTGTGGTCACCTTCGAGTCCCTCGCAGCACCGACCCGCCTAAGGATTACCTGTACAGATAAGTAGAAGGGTGAGTTTACGAAAACTCAGTGTGTAATTCCTTAATAAACAAACAGACAAGCATACAGTGAACAAATACAGTCTGGGCCCAAGCCCATATCAGCAACAGTGGTAATATTAGTTTAGGCTTTAGCCCATCTCAATACAGAAGCAGTCATATGCTCGGGCCTTGGCCCATTGCAATAACGATGAAATGATGTAGTAACAATGAAACTATCAATATGATGAGCGATATACTGAGTCTTGCCCATCCAGCCTCTACACTCCATCTCCGTCCAACCCTACACTCTATGTGGGGATAAAATCAACCCACCCATCCCTACACTCCAAAATCAGTACCGGTTGTGACACTAAACAGTATTTGTAGTAGAGCTGCTAGTATAATAGGCTTAGAGCCATCAGTGATTTGCAGCAGAGCTGCTAGTACAGTACACTTCCTCCAATCATATAAAAACCCATCCCCATGCAATACATCATACAACTTGTCATGTCATCTCATAACATTATACATGTATTCAATATAGTTACAAATAGCAAAATAAATATAAACATATATTACATAGGGGAAAACAGTCATTTACCATATAAGGGAAAAACAGTTATTTACCACATAAGGGCAAAACAATCATTTTACCTTATGAAGGAAATATAATCATTTTACCAATTAAGGGTCTAGGTATGCTTACCGACCCAACAGAAGGTCACAGTCGTCTCGGGCGACCCGTGCAACCTTAACAGCCAAACAGTGTAAATGGGCCCAAGGCCCATATTACGACCCATGTGAGCCCACACGCCCGTGTGGCCCGTAAAGCCCAAAAATGACCTTGGCCATGTGAACAACACAACCTGGCCCAATATTTACCACACTCTTGTGCGATTTTTCCCTATGGGCCCTATAAGCCCATTGGGCCCACGCAGCCCAGTTCGTCCCAAAATGGCCCAATATTGTTTCGACCCATGAAAACGCTCATGGCCATCTCATCGATCACACATCCATGTTTTATTACACGGCCTGCCACACGGGCGGCCACACGCCCGTGTGGTGTCGACAACCTACTTTTTGGCTTTCCCATCTAATGGTAGTGTTACACACACCTTGGCTACGAGAATAATCGAAAAGACCACCAGCACTCCAGCCTAGATTCAAACACAATACCCTATTAGTTCCCTTGTCAACTGGATTAAACAATCTCTTCTATTACATTTATTAACACGGTCTCTTACCACTTGCCTAGGTCGATCAACTGAGGATTACCTACTTAAACGTTACCAGAGACTGATCCAAATCCCTATAGAGGTATCCTGCCATACAACCGAGGCTTAAAAAAATGAATCATATAATGATTACCAAAATTTGTACCAATCATATAACACTTACCGAAAGCATATAACTAAGAATGAGAGACAACAATATTTGGCCAACACCCAAAGCACACCTTTAACCCGAGGCATGAGATGGAACAATCGCACCCCTAACAGTAATCGACAAAGAAAGGAGTTGTTAGATGAAGGATAATTACAACAAAAAGAAAATTGAGAAGAACCACGTACCTATCGATTGTTCAAAGAACAATTGCAAAAAGCAAAATGAAATAAAGAGAGATACAGAATTCGACCACAGTAATCAGATGAGAAGAGGAGGAAACCATTACCACAAAAAAAATTGAAATCGAAAGATGTATAGGGTCAGGAGGGAAATCGTTTTAAAAAGGGAAGGGAAGAGTCGACCAATAACCAAGACCAAAACCGAAGGAGTTTAAGAGGGAGGAAGGAGGGGGTATTCGGCCAAAGAGAACCAATGGAGATTAAGTGGAGGAGGAGTCAGTCAAGAGCTAGGAGTTAGATGCCGGCCGAATTTGAGAGATAGGAGAGGAGTATACGACCAAGCACAGAAAGAAAACACGAGGGAAAGTAATTTGCTAAAAAGTAAGGGAGAGCAAAAATGCAAAATGCAGAAGAAAAATTACCCGAATGGTCTATTCGACCTCAACAAAAATGCCAAGTAGAAACAAAAAACATTGTTACTGAGATAGAAAGCTAGAACACAATTCGGCCTAAGAGAAAAACAAGTCCTATGACAGATTTTGCCAAAATTAAACTCCCCCATTCGGCACTACTCCCTCTCACTTCAAACCTCCCTTAACTCTCTCCTAAAAACTCTCATCATATCTCTCCTCAACTCCCTCCTACAGTCCCTCCATGACCAATTCAAACTCCACTCCACTCAATAGTGTTTCGGTCGAACTCTACTACCCACACGGCTTAGGTAGCAAAATAGAACACCCCTTGCGCAACCTAGGACTTGAACTTCAAACCTCAGACATTAGTAACACGCCACTTGTCCTCTAAGCCAACAGGCTCTTTTCTGTCACGTTTTTCCCATATTTATTTAAAAGCCTACTGCCTAGAGACAATGCTTATTCCTTTAAAAACAAAACTTTTTGTACTTGCTCAGAACACTTAACCGGCTGTTCCCATGCTTAAAATCTAATACTTCTAGGTCCAAATTTGGGTCATTACAAAACTACAACTACCACTTCTTATGAAGTAGAAGAGCACCATTAAAACTCATTCTTAGCCTCTTTTCCATCCACACAAACCCAAATAATCCTTCATATAAAGCCTTACTTCCTCATCTTATTGTTCAGGCCCTTACGGTTCTAGTCTTTCATAGCATAACATTTAAAGCCATAATACTTACCTTGAAATAGAGTAACTACTAACAGAGACCTAGATCTACCGCTCTAGCTTTAGGTAGAAAGAAACATTGTAAGTTATTTCATATTCAGGTAACAATACATCTTGATGAAGGAAGAAGAAAAACTCTTTCTTTTCCTACTTGAGTATTTATACAAATAACCTAAGCCTTATTGGAACCTGACACGTGTCTGAAACTTTCAAGACCGTCTTAGAAAAAATGTTTACAACTCTAAATGGAAATTCAATATTTTTTATTTCTGGTCCAACCCTTGATTCCATCCTAACTACCTCGTTGGTATGTAACTAACTTGATAACCCAAAAAACTGGGTGAACAATACCTTTGGCGATAACCCAATTCACCCAAAAATTCTCATAATTCTTACCACTCTCTTCTTCCCTACAACTCATCACATTCAGAGAACAATCCTTGCATCATACTATAACGTAAACTATGTGCCCAACTTATACGCTAAAAGCATCAATTGGGCAAATAACACTATCCCAATTAGATTACTTTCAGTTTACTCGCCAAATTCAGGATTCGCTAGAGCATGGTGCTACACTAGGGGTTCGAGAAGGAGACCTATACCACTATGTGAGTAATGTGGTAAAAATCATATGGAAGAATGTTGGTTGGTTACTAGGGCTTGTATTAAATGTGGATATAAAGACCATAAGATCAGGTACTGTACAAAAGCAGTAGAGAATACTGTTGAACAATTTGCAAAGAATGCCCCAATTCCACAAACTGGTAGAATGTAACACCCCCTACTCGATTCAGTCACCAGACCCGAGCTATAGGATGTTACATCAGGTAGTGAAACAATTACAACCAAAATCTGACATTAAACATTCAAATCAAGCATTAAACATTTGATATTACCAGTATATCATGATTAATAATCAAATTGGACTCTCAAACTATCTTACGAAATCTCTTAAACCAACCAAGAATAAAATAAGGACTTAATTGTAAAGTTAACAAAAAAGTATGGAAATTTCAGTAAAAAAAGGTCACACGGTTGTGTGAGAGACTGAGCTTGTGTGTGCATGAGTCACACGGCTATGTAGCTAACTCAGACCATGTGGAAACATGCAATCCAAAGACAACAGAGCACCCGACTGTGTCACTAGCTTGTGCATAACACATGATGTATGCCAAACTGTGTGTGCAAGAAAGAGGCACCTAATGCCTAGTATGGTTCAACCATACACAATTACCTATAATTCATTCATTATCTACAATTTCTCTAGCCCAAACATGCATTTTTCATGCCAAAACATGCCTTATAACATATCTTTAAGGGACCAGTAGGCCACATTTGGCACCACAATTTAATAAGATTAAAACCAACCATTCAATTTCAACTATTAAAATCATGTATTACTTATACATTCATTACATCAACCACATTCCTTTCACTATAACATATTCATAGTAGGCATGTCCATCATCACTTCACATATATAAGCTTAAATAGAATTCAACTTACTAAAAGTACCATATTAACTTACTTTAATACAACATCCATATAAACATATCAAAATGTACAAATTCATAAGTTCAACACCAAACACGTATTTGCATTATACCTATTACATGCCACTAATAACTGAGCCAAAACAAAGTAAAAGTCTACCAATCTGATAGCCAAGTTTCTCAAAGGAGTAACTACAGGAAACAAGAAATGAAACGAGGTAAGCATTAACATGCTTAGTAAGATCATAGGTACTTAAAAAAAACTCTTACTTTAGTTCACAACTAAGTAAACAAATATAACTAATTTAATACGATTTCCTGTCAATACATTCTCAACAACAAGGTGAGTATATCATGTATCAATCGTATAATCTCTCAATAATTCAGTACGACACATTTCTATATCATTCAATAGGAAAGATCCAACATATTAATCATATTAAAAAATTAATCATATCAATAGGAAAAATCCAACAATAGCATATCATATAATGTATCATCCCTCCACCATACCAGATAGCTCAAAAGAGCGATAACTACACCATACTAGTACATTGTACTGCAAATCTCGTAGGCACTATTACATGTCATGTATTATATCATCCCTCCACCACACCAAATTCTCCGTAGAGACAACACTCGATAATCCACAACAATTGCAGGATTCTGGCATAAACTGTGATATTTTCATCAAATCTTTTACTCCGTATCATCTTTTACTCATATCTCTTACAAGCACGCAATCAACCCTATTGGCATGCCAATTGTATCTATTCCTACATTCATCCAGGCTCTTTTAACATATCAAAACATTCAATACAATTCATTCCATTACTCACGTTTTGTACTATTCCAACTATAATTCATGATATAATCACATACTGTTAATTTAGTTCACCTGATATCATAAATATATATACATATATCATTTAACAATCTTACATCACCCTATATAAACCATACACTCGTATAATAAATTTTACCATCATTCAATACTGTATACCTATCTGTATTTACCATATTTTTTCAAAGTAACCCTTTTCTATGTTTTTATACCAATTTGTAATCAATTTAAAACATACATTCAAACATAATCAATTCACAATTCAATCCCAAACATTATATAAAATCAGATAATTATATCGTATGAACTTACCAAATAAATTCGGCACTAAGAATAAAGTTAGGAACCATTCTGCAATTTTCTCTATTCCTCGTTTATCTACTAGTTGTTTCAAATCTTGATATGCAAGGGAAAGAACTTGGACGAACCTCAAGCTTCGAAAATGCTACCTTGGGTGTTTTTCTTGTTGAAGAAACGATGATGAAAGGTAAATGATGATGATGTTTTTATTATATTTCATTTTTGTATATAATATTAATAATTAAATATAATTTTTAACATTTAAAATATTTTAAATAGGCATAAACTGCCATCATCTTATTAAAGTGGTCCAATTGCCACTTAGGCCCTTAAACATTTATTAAATAAGCATTTTAGCAATTAAAATTCAATAAGAATTAACTTTTGTCACTTTTACAATTTAGTCCTTGTACCTTAATTAATCATCCAATCACTAAAATTTCTAGACCAAAATTAAATACACCATGTATCAAATTCAAAATTCAACCCTAGGGGTATAATGGTCATTTTTACCTAGGGGCAAAATAATCACTTTCATATTATAAGGGTAATTCTATAATTTTAATAAAATTAGGGTTTTCCATGTTCATTAACAGTTACTAACAATTCATGCGTGCAAACAATGATTCTGGCCCATTTTTAGCGACACCGAGTTATTGGGCTAAAAACCCCTAATGGGCCCTACATAGCCGATTTAGTCATCTAGGCCCATTTAGCCTATATTCCATATTGATGTTACCAGTCCTAACGCACAATTTAACAGGTTTTCATTTTCTACCAATTTTACCCAAATGGGCCCGAAAGCCCATTGGGCCCGATTTTAGCCCCTCGAGGCCCAACATACCGTGAGTGCCAAAAATCATACTCTTACCTTTACCAACGTTCCGATAATAATCTTAACGAATCTAACTAACTAATGAGCGTTCGCTTGCTCACAAGTCCTCGAAATGCTAGAATTTCGGCATTTCGGCTTTTCCGCATTTATCGCTTTAAGCTATGAAAAAGGGTTCGTTACACACCTGATTTACGATATTCCTCGACGAGATCCCCTACACGATTTCTCATATAATCAACCACTTATAGATCAGCTCACAGTAATTAAACCAAAACGAGAACCATCTATTATCAACACTTACACATTCGGCCACCATCCATAATGGCCTTAGGATCCATACCTTTGCCGAAGTTGATGACTAGATCTAGCCACTCCAATGATTCGAGCTAATCCAAGTCGACACCATGCCTTGCTACTCCTCTACTATACAAACCATAAAAAGATTAAAAGAAGAACCCCACAAGGCCTATACCCACATTCAGCCACCTCCCTACACTATAGGGGTTTCGGCTTTTTCAACAGTTACTATTTGAAATCATTTAAAGTTTGAACACTTACCACAGTCCCCTCTTCTTGAGTTCGTCTATGCTTAGAAGATAAGAGAATTGATCACCAAAAAGTGAAAAGAAAAAGAAAGGTTGCTGGTCAGTAAAGAATCGGCACCACCTAGTCTCCACAGGTTTCGGCTTTTTGCGATATTTCGGCAGTAGTGGTGGTCAGAAAGACAATAGGTGAACGAAAGGGAGTAGTGGGCTGGTTTGGAAGAAGGAAAAGGAAGAAAAGATGAATGGGAGGGAGGTAGATTCGGCTGGAAAGAAAAAAAAGAGAGAAAATAACTACACCAAAAGGAGAAAACGGCACAACCTAGTCCCCAATTCCGAAAATCCCCAACTAAAACCCCTCCGCCAAAATTTCCTCTCTAATCCCCATTATTCTGCCATCTCTATCTCCCTCTCCAATCCCTAAAATCTCTCCCCTTATCCCTCCTTAATCCATGCTTTTGACTGATTCAAACTCTCCCCCAAAGAGTTCCATTCGGCTAGAACTCTTGCATGCTCAAAGCATAAAAATTAGCATCCTCTTTGCCATCACAGAGAATCGATCCCAGGTCTTCCTCTATGCTCCTCACGCCACTTTTATAGCTCCCTAGTGGCTTCACTTAGCCACTTTACTAGAGGCTCTTTTTGTGATACATTTTACCCACAACTTTACATAAGGTCATCTAGCCAATACCCCTAACTCTTAAGTCCAAAATTCAAAAATTCCACTGGGTTTTGGCCAACACATGGGCCTTCCATAAGCCCATTTACATACTCAAATTATGAATTTCACAGCCACATACCAAATTTTAGAAACTTTACTAAAATATCAAGAATTGCGAAAAACCCAAAAATCAGGATGTTACAATCTCCCCTTAGGAAATTTCGTTCTCAAAATTTTTACTTGAGAATAAGTTCGGGTGTTGTAATCTTATTGATTCATCTGTTTCACAAGTAGCTTCTTCAATATCATATCGGTGCCACAGAACTTTCACTAACGATACTCATTTATTCTGTAGTTCTTTTATTTCCAAAGCTAAAATTTTGATTGGTTATTCCAAATATAACAAGTCAGGTTGTATTTCTACCTTGTTGGAAGTAATCACGTAAGAGTAATCTAATATATACTGTCGTAGAATTAAAACGTTGAAAACATTATGAACCTCTTCGAGATGTAACACATTCTTCCATAGGGTACTCTATCACCAGTCTAAACTGAACATATTTTCTTTTCAAATCCACAAACAATTTCTGACGATCTGAAATAACTTTTAAACAATCTCGGATTTTGATCAGAAACAATACACAACAACACATCATACAATTTGACAATCTCAACAACATATAGTTCACTTAATTTTCTGAAGAAGTAACGGTTTAACTTTCACCTATGCGAAATTAGCATCATGAAATTCTAAAATCAGGTGAATATTCACAACTTTTAGAGATTTCTAGCTTAACAAATCAATCGTCATATCAGCTTTTAATCGGATGATAACCAATGATCAGATCATAATCTTTCGATAACTTTAGACATTTATGCTATCCCAGATTTAATTTTGGAACTTTTATTAATATAGCTTTCAAATATTCGAAACTCTACTAAAATTTATTTATTTAATCAAACAAATCTGACATTTTTCTGTAATGACTTCATTATTGATAGAGCTATCATAAAAAAGCCTAAGCAAATAATTTGTAATATACAGTCAATCCTAGAGAACTACGCACTTCAGTAATAATTCCTAGAGATTCCCTAGTATGCAATTGTCAGGAGTTGATTTAAAGTAATCCAGACATTTTCAGTTATTATAAAAAAACCTAGAAAAACTTCTCGAAATCATAATTCATATATATTGATCCTCACATATAATTTTTTTCTCTCATAAAATTTGTACCTCTAGTTTCCGATAATGATCATATTGATTTTCATTCTTCGTATAATTTAAATATCATTGGTAACCTAGCAACAAATCTATCCAAGGCTATCAAATTCTATCCATTATATCTACAAAATGTCTGAGCGATCGATAATCCAAACGGTGTTACCAAAAACTTACATTGTTTATATCAAGTCTGGAAAGTAATCTTCAGCACATCTGTCTCATAACTTTGAGTTGACAACCAACTGGTTGAAAACCAATACTAAAAAAATAACAAATTCTTCTTCTTGACGGTGTCTCTGATATGCTATTTGTAATCATTATACTGCTCTCATAATCCTATATTTCCTTTTCATAAACATAATATCATTTTCCCAAATTACACATTCAGTTATATGAAACCTCTATCTGTAACACCCCTCACCTGTATTCAACGCCAAAATAGGGTTACAGAGCATTACCAGACTTACTATACAATTAAACACACATTTCACATACATTTTAAAATTTCATATAATCATCATTCAACATCATTTACATTGTCCTTAATACGAGCCTACGTGGCCTAAAACATACATTCGGGGTGGTTTAGAACTAAACCAATAACTCAAGAAATTTTTACAAAACTTAGAAAAATTTTCAAACTACAGGGGACACATGCCCGTGTGGCCTAACCATGTGTCTACACGGCCAAAGACACGCCCGTGTCACAGGCCATGTGGACATTCGAATTGGAATCACATGACCGTGTCTCAATCCATGTCCTACCCCATGCAACTCTCTGACTTGGGTCACACGGCCAACACACACACCCGTGTACCCTAAGATATGGCCACACACACCCGTGTGCTAGGCCGTGTACTAGACCATGCCAAACCTGCAGGGTATACTAACTTATGCCACACGACCAAGTCACATGCCCGTGTGCTAGGCCGTGTTGGACATACTGACTTGATTTCTAATTCAACACCAAGGGACACACGGCCGTGTAACCTGACTCTATGTCACACACGACTGAGACACATACCCGTGTGGACAAAAATAGGCTATTTACCAAGCCATTTTGCCACCCAAATTTGCAGACACCTACACCAAACCAAATGGCATCGAAACATGGCATAAATAGGTATTCAAACCAACTAAATCAAGCCTAATTCATGCTAGTTCTATACCATCATCCACATTACACACAAGTAACAAGTAACAAAATAGGCCATTCCATTTACACCAAATTCACATTCACAATTCAAATAAATGGACACTTTCAAACATGCAACATTTTCCCCAAACTCACAAGCATATAACTTCCTAAATATCAACCATTCACCACAAGCATTAATATAAAAATTATCAACACAAGACAGAGGTTATTTGCATATAAATTTAAAAAACTTAATCAACCAAAATAAGCCAACTCTCATGGCTATACACAAAACCAAATACTTAACATTTTCAAGCCATTTCAAATGACCAAATTCATTACCAAACTATATATTAAAATAACCATAATCCTATACATGCCATATACCCAAATTACTTAAGTTCAAAAGTACCAAGTGATAGTAGGATAGTGTGATGAAGTCTTCGATGATTCCCAAATCCGAGCTAGCTTTGATTTCACTATAAAACACATAAAATAAACAAAGTAAACTATAAATCTTAGTAAGTTTGTATAGCATTAAATTCAATTAACCATAAATACACAATTTATACAATTGAATATAATAACATATATCTCATATTAGCTCACAAACCTTCTACATATTCAATCATAAGATTAAAATGTGAAACTCACGAATTTCTTTGATTTATTGCTTGTACAGTTTATGTACATACATGTGTTATCTCGTATCAATACATACTCATCCACATCATTGACTTACCCATTTAACCATTCAGAATACTATCAGATACTCGAGAATCTCGAACCCTAAGTGCCATAAACATAGCCGAAGCTATCTCAATCTCGTATTACATATAATGCTCACTCTCAAGCTATCAACGGATCTGTCACACAAGTTGACAGTCATGACGAAGCCACACGGTGCTACTTACACAAGCTGACGAGTATTCACAACACATGCTGGATAACTCAGCCATCGGTAGGACGAACTATAACAACCCAATTTTAGCTAAATCAGAACAGTGGTTTCAGAACCACAAATTTTGATGTTGGAAAATTATTTCAATATTATTTTATGTGTTTACAACATGATAGCATGTATGTGTGAAAATTTCATAAAGAAATTTTACTATCTGAATGGTTAATTTGATAAAAAGAATTAAATCGAGTACGGTTCAAAACTTGATGTCTATAAGTTAAATGCACTAATTAATTACAGAATGGAATATATGAGGACTTGCATGGTAAATAGACCATTCATATTGTAAGTGGACATTTTTATGCATGGTTAGGTGAATTATAATAGTTAAAATTTAAGGTTATTATAGTAATTGGATAAATATGTGTTAGTAAATTAATAAAGAAAAAAAAGGAGTCATCATCTTGTCCATCTTCTAGCCAAATTTAGTATAAGAAAAAGCCATAGGGGAAGCTTGAAGGTTCGGCCATTAATCCTTAAGCATGTAAACCCGTTTTTGCTCCTTTTTTGATGATTTCTATGTTTTTGTAATCGTCACAGCTCAATCTAGATAGCCCGTATCTTTAATTTTGAAATTGTTAAAGATTTTGAGAGTTTTCATTGTTGAATCTATGTGTTCTTTGATGTTTAATGTTGAAATATGAAAGCTTGATGATAGTTTTACATGTTTTGTTAAGAGATTTTGAGTAAAAATGCAAAATAGGGATTTATTTGTGAAAATGTGTGAATAGATGAAAGTTATGGGCTGCTATGTGTATAATAGAAATTCGGCTAGTATAGTTAAGGGTCTAATTGCATGAATTTGCATTTTTACGAGCTAAGGACTAAATTGTAAAAATGTCAAAATAGTAGGGAAAAAGTGTAACTTTGCCATAAGGTGATTTTTGGCCTAAATTGAATAGATTGATAATTAAATAGGTTAATTTTGAATTCATATAGATCAAGAAAGAAAGAATTCAGATATAGATTAGGGGAAAAGCAAGGTTTTCGAATAGTCGATCCGGTTCGTCAATTCCAAACATGAGGTAAGTTCATATGCAATGAGCTTATTTATAATTGTATTTTAAATGCTTTGATATAGCATGAATTGTAATTATATGATTACGGATAAGTCTGAAAATGATTCGAAAGAAATTAGAAATAATTCAACTACGATATGGTATTGGAAAATCTCGGTTGAACTTTAGGAAACTCTAGGATGCTAGTGACATGTCTTTAGGTTATTGTGTTGGCTTCGGGCCATGATATCAGCACTTCGGGTGCGAATTATACCTTGATTTGGCTACGGGCCATGCTATAGGTATTTTTGGAGAGGAGTTACCTTGATTTGGCTACAGGCCATGGTATATGTACTTATCAATTGAGATCATTGAATATCCGACTTCTATTCTGAATGGTTCAATGGGAAATTAAAAGATTTGGACTAGAATGAGATTGGTACAAGTTGGTACAGGTACGTACGTAAAGTTTATAAATATTGATTCGATGAAATGGATGAATTGTTGGTAAGCTAGTGAATGAATTACCAAATGGCTTGAGATTTAATGTACTTTTATTATCTTGAACTTCTATTATTTGAACTGTGAATGAATAGTGAAGTTGCTCATTATGTTAATTTGAACTTACTAAGCTGTGAAACTTACTTCGTGTTATTTTCCTATATTTTATAGAGAATCAAGCTAGCTCAAATCCGAGAGTCGTCAAGAACATAATCGCACTATCGAACATCTAATTTGGTACTTTTAAGTTGCGTAATTTTGGTATATGGCAATTATAAGCTACTTGGTATTCTGGTTGTGATTTTAGCCATGAGATTTGGCTTGTAAATGATGTTAATATTGATATGTGTTGGCTATTATAAATAGCTTGTAAATGTGTATGTTTTGGTATATATATAGTTATGAATAATGGATTATTTTAGTATGTTTTGGTATAAAAGTTGGTTGTTTATGAGAAAGTTATGTATGTATGAATTATGGTAAATGAACCATAATGTTTGATTTTATATTAGCATGTATTTGGCTAAGTATATGGTAGTGAATTGAGCTTTGGAATAGATGAGAGTATAATGGCATGAAATGTGCAATTGGTTGATGATTTTGACTGCTTGGTTGTATGATGAAATGGTACCATTTGAGTGTTTATAGGTATGTGCAAAATGGGTGGAAAATTTGCCTTGCAAATGGCCTATTTTTGTCCACACAAGCAGAGACACGGGCGTGTGTCTCAGCCGTGTGCGACACACAGTTATGCTACATGGCCGTGTGTCCCCTGTTGTTGAAATTGAATTGAAGTCAGTATGCTCCACACGGTCTAACACACGGGCGTGTGACTGGCCCTGTGGTATAAGTCAGTATACCCCCCAAAGGGCACATGGGCTGGACATACGGGCGTGTGGTTGGCCGTGTGATCCAAGTCAGTATACTCTCCAATTTTCACATGGCCTGGTACACGAGTGTTTCCTCACCATTTGATGCAAGTCAGTATGTATGCTCTGTTTCTACACGACACAAGACACGGGCGTGTCTACTAGCTGTGTGAGGCACACGGTAGGTTCACACAGGCGTGTGACCCTTGTATGATTGGAAAATTTGTAAGTTTTTTAAAATTTTCGTATGTTATCGGTTTAGGCCCGAACCACTCTTAAAGCATGATTAAGGCCTCGTTGGCCTTTATAAGGGACAAAGTGATTGTGTTGAATATTTTTTGAGATTGTATGTTTTATGTTGTGAATTGATCGGTAATGCCTCATAACCTTATTCTGGTGACGAATACGGGTTAGGGGTGTTACATTTTATTGGTATCAGAGCTATAGTTTAGTCGATTCTAGGACTAATGTAGCATGTGTGAAAGTTTAGCTATACATGCCATATATACTCTGCGATAGTGTGATGATTCCTGACAGCTTCATTTGTGTTTCCATATAGTAATGGATCCCGAACGAGTTGTAGCCAATGATGTAGAAAGTAATGTACCATCTCTCGCTCAAGGGACGACGCCATCTGATTCTAGGCTTGTAACGAGTAGCCACAATGGAGAGGCTAAACAAGCCTTTTTCCAGATAATGAATGAGTGGTTCATTCAGTATGTTCGGACAAATCCAGCTGTTCAACAACCCCCACCCCAACCTATACCTCAACAAATTCTTGTTGTTCCTCAAGTTGTGGATCTGATACGGTTGAACAAATTGCCAGTGGACAAGATTCATAAACATGGGGTTGAAGAGTTTCGAGCTACTATGGATAATGATGCTGAGAGAGTTGAGTTCTGGCTTGAAAATACAATTCGGATATTCGATGAATTATCTTGTACTATTGATGAATACATTAAATGTGATGTATCTTTGTTGAGAGACACCGCGTATTAATTGTGGAACACGTTGATATCTGTGGTTCTGAGAGAACGAGTGACTTGGGAATTTTTTCAAATGAAATTTTAAAAGAAATATATAAGTCAATGATTCCTTGATCAAAAGAACAATGAATTCCTAGAATTAAAACAATACCGAATGACTGCCACCAAGTATGAAAGAGAATACGTATGGTTAAGCAATTATGCCTGAGAGTATGTGTCTACTGAAGAAATAATGTGCAAGCGATTCATGGATGGGTTGAATGAAGATATAAAACTACTAGTCAGAATTCTAGAATTGAAAGAATTCGTTGTTCTAGTTGAAAGGGCTTGTAAAGCTGAAGATCTCAGCAAAGAAAAGAGAAGCAGATTTTGAAACTAGAGCCTTGAGAAAAAGATCAATAAGTAAGCCGTATCAATCTTCACCAATGCATCAGTGGGATATTAGAATATAGATCATGGAAATCAATATGTGAGTCCTAAAACTCAAGCTACTTCTGTTTCGAGTGTGGGCAGTGTTAGAAATAATAATCCTGAGTGCCAACATTATGGGAGACGACATTTCGGAGAATGTTGGAATAAGAGTAATAAATATTTTTCAAATGTGGCTCACCGAATCATTTTATTAAAGATTGTCCAGAGAAGGTGGAGAAAGATAGACCCCAAAATGTGAGATCGAGTAACATGTCGTCTAGAGGAAGACCACAAAGAAATGTTGGAAATGTGAGTGGAAGTCGAGGGGCGATAAAGGATTCCACAGTGAGATCTGAGGCTAAATTTTTACCAGTAGTGATCTTGTCTTTGTTAGCTCAGAGATTTGTAAGAAAGGGGTGTAACAGCCCTCACCCGTATCCAATGTCGGGACAGGGCTCGAGGCATTACCGGACTTAAACATTCATGAACATACAAAATCGAGTCAACAAATTTCACCCAAAATTAAAACTTTTCGAACACATGCATATCGTCCCTTATACAGACCTTCGAGGACTATAACATACATTAGGGTGGTTCGAGACAAAACTGAAAACATTCGGTAAACTTTGGGCTACTTAACAATTTTCTAGCTTCGGAGAGTCACACGCCCGTATGGGTAGGCTGTGTAGACATACACGCCCTTGTGGCTCTGGACACGTCCGTGTCCTCAGCCCTTGTAACTCTCTGACTTAATCCTTAACATTCTGTTAAAGACACACGGCCAAGACACACGCCCATGTGGCCTACCCGTGTAGTCAAAACTTAGGTTAATTTCCTAACTTTTTTTTCATCTTTACAAGCACACACATACATGGTTTCTATGGCATTCCTCAATAGTTCGTTATTATGCATTTGTTCCTCCTACTCGTGATAAAATAGTCTAGCCACATTATTACACATTCATGTGACCTTGTCGTCTTATTAATCACTTATACCATTATACTATGTTTACTAACTTATAAATTAAACATCCATGTTCAGGGCACTAACAACTTATTACCATATCACACATTTATTCTATGGCCATGACCACCTCGAATGGTCTTAAGGCATTCACCATGTACATATGCCATATACTTCTTAAACATAGTGAACAAGCATAATCTCATACCCACATCACAAGACATTTACACATATCATGGATAAATAGGCTTCCAAGCCAAATTCATTATAAGCCACATCTCATGGCTACATACAATGAATCATTATAAGCCAATACATTTTGCTAATCACAACAACATTGATCATATAAAAACTAAGTCCCTATACATGCCACTCACTTGAAAACGTATAACATATACGTGTCAATACTCCAAGGGTAAAGGCTCGATAGTGTGATGCTACCTCCGACTATCTCCAACCCGAGCTGACCTGTCAAAAGTAATAGAAATGGAAAGGAGGGAGTAAGATTTACACTTAGTAAGTCTATATGAAAATAATAAGCATTAATATAACATGTTTCCTTAAGTAAAACAACTATAGTTACACTTTTATTCAAATTCTGGTCAAGCTGTCTACTCGAGTCATAGTCGATAAATTATTTATAACTCAAGCTACGGAACTATAAATTAAGATCCGTAAATTTACCTCAGACTAGACTTATATATTTTCTTACCATAAAATTTCCAGAATTTTTTGTCAAGCCAATAAGTATAGTTTATTCAAATTCTCCCCTGTTTTGCTGTTTGACAGTTTCGATCTTTCTTCACTAAAATTTATTTATCTCATAGTACAAGACTTGGATAATGTTCCCGTCTCTTTATCCTGAAAGTAGAATAGTTTAGGATTTCATTAATATTAATTTTAACTCATAATTAGTTTTGTACAAATTTTAGTGATTTTCCAAAGTTGAGACAGGGGAGTCTGGAATCACTCCGACTCTGTCTCACAAGAATTCATATATCTCATACTAAAATATTCTTTTGCTTACACCGTTTCCTTTTCATGAAACTAGACTCATCAAGCTTTAATTTCATATTTATTTTAGTCTCTAACTCAATTTTCACTATTTTTGGTGGATTTTCAAAGTCAGACCAATGCTACTATACCAAATCTGTCTTAGTGCAACAAGATAATAACCATCACAAATTTGCCATAGAAATTATTCTCATAAATATCTTTACTTCATTTGCACTATTGTCACAAGTCCATTTCATTTCACATGTCAAACACGTGCTCATGGATTTCGAGTACTTACCTATACTATCATTTAGCACTGCACTCGTCCAAACTTGACAACTCATATGCATCATAATAATATCATATAACATACTTGACGTAGCATGGCAAGAACCTTTTATTTCATTTTTCATATTAATCTCGTTGAATTTCTCAGAATCTTCATGGATATCCCATTCACCGTCAATTCATACAAGTTATCATTTCGTGTGCGCACTCCCGCGAACCTCCCATCTTACGGCAGGATTACCATTCCAGGCTAAATCCCCCGTAATATAAACTCATGGAGTGATGTCGTGATTACCAGTCGAGGCTAAATCCTTTGTAATGACAAGCACTCTTAATGAGCTAGGATTTGAATTACCCGTCCAGGCTAAATTCAAACCCTAATCGGATTACCCGTCCGGGACAAATCCACAATGCACACATATTCTTCGGGAGGCTCGATCACTTAAGGAACACTAGTCCAGGCTAGATCATTTTTATACTTGAGATCTTCGGATTACCAGTCCAGGCTAAATCCTTTTCTGCAACACATGCAGGATCTCAAGTCTCATGTAAATCATGGTTTATCCATCGAATTTCCCTTTTTATTCAATCGAGATTTTCTCTTTCCATCAAGTATATCATTATGCATAGTTGCTCATGCAATGTACATCCAATTCAACACATTTCCATGTTTATTTAGACATTAGTCCATAAAATAAACATGGTATTGCATATAATTATAATTTGGCATTTGTTACCATATATAATCTTCATATCAACTAAATAAATATCCATCACACAATGTCAACACATCATTTTAAGTTCAAGTATGAACAATAATAATATCATTGCATTATCATTGACATATGAACTTACCTCGGTTTCGAGTACGACTATTTTTTTCGAGTTTGTGCTTAACCTTGTTCAACCTCGTTATAAGCCCGAATCTTATTTCCTTGATCTATAATATCACATTTAGCCTACTAATTAGTCACATTATTCATAGGGGTCCAAAAATCATATTTTTACAAATTTGCATTTTGACCCCTAAACTTTTGCATATTTGCACTTTTCCCCAATGCTCGAAAATTAAACTTTATCCTATTTTCTAATGTTTTATGACATGCTGATCATTTTTCATAACTATGGCAGCCCCCAATTTCAACTAAATCACCCATTTATGACCAATTTCACAACTTTTACAAAACGGTCCTTTCAGACGTTTTCATCAAAAACCGCTTAGTAAATGTCGTTTATTGAACACCCAACACTCATTTTCTACCATTAGACATCAAAATACAAGCATGTCATTCATGGGTAAATTTTTAAACACAAACCCTAGCTCAAAATAATGGTAGAAATAGCTAGAACGTGTTACCGGGATTTCAAAAATTTAAAGAATAGTAAAAACGGGGCTCGAAATCACTTACTATTGAGCTTTGAAGCTTGGAAAAACCCTAACCATGGCTGCTTTTTGTAAATTCGGCTCAAGCAAGAAGAAAGGGACACATTTGGGTTTTAAATTTTGTCTTTTAATGCATTTTACCCCTAAATGACCAAAATGCCATTTTTGCCTTTCTTTGAAATTTTATCCATCTAAGGCCATTTTTGTCCAAAAAGTTATAAAATGGTCTAATTACCATTTAAGGACCTCCCTTTTAAAATTTCATAACAATTAAACGCCTCTAACATGTAGAACTCAACTTTTGCATTTTTTACAATTTAGTCCTTTTGACCAAATTGAGTGCCCAAACGTCGAAATTTTCGAACGAAATTTTCACGAAATCATTCCGTGAAATCATAGACCATAAAAATATAATAAAAATAAATTTTCTTACGTAGGATTTGTCGTCCCAAAACCACTATCTCGACTAGGCCCTAATTCAGGATGTTACATTTCTCCCCCCTTTAAGGATTTTCGTCCCCGAAAATCTTACCAGAAGAGTGGTTTAGTTTCTCATGATCTTTACTATCTCACAATTAGTGCTAAAGAACTTTTACTTTAGCCTTTATTAAAATCCAGGGTCTTATTTAGCTTTCCCAATAACTCATGATATATAAAAGTCTATATCCCAATCCAATTAATCAAGACTAGCTTCTCAAGAAATCTGATCCTCTCATTAATACATGATTCCTTTAACCCGTTGGGCAGATTTAACATTTACCAAGACGATTTGTGAATTTCATCATATGTCAACCAAAAATCCATATATCCTTTTTCTCTTTCAAAAATAAGAATAATCCTGACAAGAAATCCATAACCATCTCGTTCTCATTTCCATTCTAATATCACTACTGATGAAGATCATTTTGATATCACCCGATATTCAATAGTAGTCCTGATAACCTTTCATGTATTCAATTACAAAGATCAGAAATGTCGAGTTCTAAACTCGATCATCAATGTATTACTCATGTGATTTTTCTTGCAAACTCTTTGCATAAGCCCAGAATTTTTTTTTTTACTTCAAGTACTTGTAACCTAATTTTTCCCTTCTTAGGAATCAGGCAATAATCGACTTAATTCATTTGCACAATTGCACACTCAATTCCCTTTATGACAGTATATATATTAGTCATCTCATTACTTTACTGACTTAGAACACATCACAATTTATTCAATAACACATTATTGAAAGTCAAGAAGTTTTTATTCAACACATACCCCATCGGTTCAAAGACTTTGGTCAATAACGTTCTCGCTCATTCAAAGCTTTAATGACATGTAATAGACCATTCAACTTTCACAAGACGGAAACTTTATCATTCAGAATAGCTTTAAATCATATCATGGTCTCCTAAGATATATACACTTTCATTCAGACTATCTATCTTTTACCCGAAGAAAGGTAAAATCTTGTTTCCAGACACGAATACCTTATTTAATCTTTCAAATAATAATCAATACCACTTGAACCACTGAATCGGTATTAATCATCAATAAATGACATTTTAAGAGATCCTTGTTTTTAGTTGATAGGATAGTTTGACATAAAACCATTCAAACTCACTTATCATACTAACCAAAGTCCATTTCAATTGCATTGACTCAAGATAACAAAAATGCCTCAATTGAATGCATTAACTTTGATTAACTTACTCGATGAAAGGAGTCCACCATACCAATCGAAACTGCAATTTCATCATGTATGCCTTTATTAATATCAGTTCTTTACATGAAGATTTAGAGAAATCTAGATACAAAGGTCATCACGTTGCTATAATTAAGCCAGGAACATGTTCATAATTGACATAGTCATCATAGGTTGAAGAACATACCTTAAATACAAGTGATCATAGGTAATTTACGAGATGAAGATAACAAGAAAACCAGAATAAAGAAATCCATGATAGAGGATTCCAAGATAAAGATATCCAAGTTACAGAAATCCAAGATACCATATCATAATGAAAGACCCAGAAAAATGTTCAAAAGAAAAATATAAAGGATCTTGATAATTCTTCAGAGAAAAGAAGTCCAGAAGAATACATCAATCCAACCCACTGGGATTAAATGCAATAAGGATAATTTACCTTCCCATGTATGTATATTGAATAGAGCATTAATTTGGAGAAACAAATTTATATCATCGTGCGTATTATTTCATAAAGTCCTATTAGATGGAATGTAATGGAATGCTAGAGAGACAAAGAGCAATACAAATTATGTATCAGTCGAGCTATCAATACTTTCGTCTATACATCGTGATTAGAAAGCACTCCCATAAAACAAGGATTTTATCAATAGAGCAATAACCGTAAAAATATTTCTGAGAACAGTTAAACATACAGAATACCTTAGAAAAGACTGCCATAATCTGGTATCTTACCTTTCAACATTATTCCTTCAATTATTTCTGCCATCGTAAATCTCACATTATGCTTTTCATTAAAGAAGTTCAGTTCTGAAGAAATTTCCAGTTAATACATTTCCCAACATCTTGCCTTACTAGTCTTGTTGTTACTTATCAATCCAATTTAGTCTCTGATCAAGTTCATAACCATTCTATAGCTGAACCCTTTGGTATCATATTTGTGAACTTATTCAATACGATTCTCGTGAAATTCCTTCACAAAACACCATTCTGGTAAGGGGGTGGGTTTGTAAGATCCCTAACTCGTTTCTCATACTCATATACATATATCACTAGTTCATTATCAAAGTAACATTTTCATAAGCATATCATTCACTTCAGGCAAACTTTTATTCACGTTCGTATGACAAAACTTTTCAGTTATTTATTTAAACACGTATAATTAGGTATGCATTCTATGGGTTTTGGACAACTTACTAATCTCATTCATTCAATCCAACAAATCAGGCATATAACCTTTTATAAATGTCATATAAACATGGAAAAATACATCATAGTTTAAACTTTCATCTCATATGCTATCGTGTACATATCATGAACTTTTATTCATACTTTTCAAATTTTAAGCTCGTCATAACTATACTTTACCCGAATGACTTAGCTTCTCATCAAAAATGGTCGGTATAGCTCAGTTGGAGGGCACCATTATCTAAACAAAATGGCTCTCATGCGTGTCGAGAGACATCACACTATCACAGATCGGTGGCATGTATAGCTGAACTCTCATACATATGCTAGGTTAGTCCGAGAACCGACTAAACCATTAGTCCGAGAACCGACTAAACCATAACTCTAATACCACTAAATGTAGCACCCCTCACCTGTATCCAACATCGGGACAGGGCTCGAGGCATTACCAGACTTAAACATTCATGAACATACAAAATCGGGTCAACAAATTTTGCCCAAAATTAAAAATTTTCGAATACATGCATAACGTGCCTTATACAGGCCTTCGAGGCCTATAACATACATTAGGGCGGTTCGGGACAAAACCGAAAACATTCGATAAACTTTGGGCGACTTAACAATTTTCTAGCTTTAGAGAGTCACACGTCCGTGTGGGTAAGCCGTGTAGACATACACGTCCGTGTGGCTCTGGATACGCCCGTGTCCTCAGCCTGTGTAACTCTCTGACTTAATCCTTAACATTCTATTAAAGACATACGGCCAAGACACACACCCGTATGGCCTGTCCGTATAGTCAAAACTTAGGCTAATTTCCTTTTTTTTGTCATCTTTACAAGCACACACATACATGGTTTCTATGGCATTCCTCAATAGTTCGTTATTATGCATTTGTTCCTCCTACCCGTGACAAAATAGTCTAGCCACATTATTACACATTCATGTGACCTTGTCGTCTTATTAATCACTTATACCATTAAACTATGTTTACTAACTTATAAATTAAACATCCATGTTCAGGGCACTAACAACTACACATTTATTCCATGGCCATGACCACCTCGAATGGTCTTAAGGCATTCACCATATACATATTCCATATACTTCTTAAACATAGTGAACAAGCATAATCCTATACCCACGTCACAAGACATTTACACATATCATGGATAGATAGGCTTCCAAGCCAAATTCATTATAAGCCACATCTCATGGCTACATACAACAAATCATTATAAGCCAATACATTTGGCTAATCATAACAACATCGATAATAAAAAAACTAAGTCCCTATACATGCCACTCACTTGACAACGTATAACATATACGTGACAATACGCCAAGGGTAAAGGCTCGATAGCATGATGCTGCCTCTGACTATCTCCAACCCGAGCTGACCTGTCAAAACTAAAAGAAATGGAAAGGAGGGAGTAAGCTTTACACTTAGTAAGTCCATATGTAAATAATAAGCCAATAAGTACAGTTTATTATTCAAATTCTCCCCTGTTTTGCTGTTTGACAGTTTTGACCTTTCTTCACTAAAATTTATTTATCTCATAGTACGAGACTCAGATAATTTTTCTCGTCTCTTTATCCTGAAAGTAGGCTAATTTAGGATTTTATTCATATGAATTTTAACACATAATTAGTTTTGTACAATTTTTAGTGATTTTCCAAAGTTGAGACAGGGGAGTCTGGAATCACTCCAACGTTGTCTCACAAGAATTTATATATCTCATACTACAAAATTCTTCTGCTTACACTATTTCCTTTTTGTGAAACTAGACTCATCAAGATTTAATTTCATATTTAGTTTAGTCTCTAACTCAATTTTCACTATTTTTGGTGGATTTTCAAAGTCAGACCAATGCAACTGTACCAAATCTGTCTTAGTGCAACAAGATAATAACCATCATAAATTTGACATAGAAATTTTTCTCTAAATATCATTCATTCATTTGCACTATTGTCACAAGTCGATTTCATTTCACATGAAAAACACATGCTCATGGATTTTGAGTACTTACCTGTACTATCATTTAGCACTGCACTCGTCCAAACAAGACAACTCATATGCATCATAATAATATCATATAACATACTTGATGTATCATGGCAAGAAACTTTTATTTCATTTTTCATATTAATCTCGTTGAATTTCTCAGAATCTCGATGGATATCCTATTCACCGTCAATTCATACAAGTAATCATTTCGTGTGGGCACTCCTACAAACCTCACATCTTATGGCGGGATTACCAGTCCAGGCTAAATCGCCCGTAATATAAACTCATGGAGTGATGTCGGGATTACCAGTACAGGCTAAATCCCTTGTAACGACAAGCACTCTCTATGAGCTCGAATCTGAATTACCCATCCAGGCTAAATTCAGACCCTAATTGGATTACCCATCCAGGCTAAATCCACAACGTACACACATTCTTCGGGAGGCTCGATCACTTAAGGAGCACCAATCCAGGCTAAATCCTTTTTATACTTGAGATCTTCGGATTACCAGTCCAGGCTAAATCCTTTTCTGCAACACATGCAGGATCTCAAGTCTCATGTAAATCATGGTTTATCCATCGAATTTCTCGTTTTATTCAACTGATATTTTCTCTTTACATCAAGTATATCATTATGCATAGCTGCTCATGCAATGTACATCCAATTCAACACATTTCCATGTTTATTTAGACATTAGTCCATAAAATAAACATGGTATTAAATATAATTATAATTTGGCATTTGTTACCAAATATAACCTTCATATCAACTAAATAAATATCCATCACACAATGTCAACACATCATTTTAAGTTCAAGTATGAACAATAATAATATCATTGCATTATCATTGACATATGAACTTACCTTGGTTTCGAGTACGACTATTTATTTCGAGTTTGTGCTTAACCTTGTTCAACCTCGTTGGAAGCCTGAATCTTATTTTCCTTTATCTATAATATCACATTTAGCCTACTAATTAGTCACATTATTCATAAGGGTCCAAAAATCATATTTTTACAAATTTGTATTTTGACCCTTAAACTTTTGCATATTTGCACTTTTCCCCAATGCTCGAAAATTAAACTTCATCCTATTTTCTAATGTTTTATGACATGATGATCATTTTTTATAACTATGACAGCCCCCAATTTCCACTAAATCACCCATTTATGACCAATTTCACAACTTTTACAAAACGGTCCTTTCGGACGTTTTCATCGAAAATCGCTTAGTAGAAGTCGTTTATTAAACACCCAACACTAATTTTCTACCATTAGACATAAAAATACAAGCATTTCATTCATGGGTAAATTTTTAAACACAAACCCTAGCTCAAAATAATGGTAGAAATAGCTAGAACGTGTTGTCGGGATTTCAAAAATGTAAAAAACATTAAAAAAAAAGGGGCTCAGAATCACTTACTATTGAGCTTGGAAGCTTGGCCAAACCCTAACCATGGGTTCTCTTTGGGAAATACATTTGGATACTCACACACAACTGGTACTGAATCAATCTTTGTTTCTGTCACTTTCGTATCAAGTACTGGGTACAACGCTGATATCGATAGCTCCGTACAGAATGGCCCCAATAGAGTTAAAAGAATTAAAAGCTCAATTGCAAGAATTTACATATAGAGGTTTTCCTAGACCGAGTTTCTCTCCTTGGGGTGCATCGGTGTTATTCGTGAAAAAGGAAGATGGCACAATGAGAATGTGTATAGATTATCGGTAGCTCAACAAAATGACGATAAAAA
This sequence comes from Gossypium longicalyx, assembly GCA_025698465.1. Lineage (NCBI taxonomy): Eukaryota > Viridiplantae > Streptophyta > Magnoliopsida > Malvales > Malvaceae > Gossypium > Gossypium longicalyx. The sequence goes on along the minus strand of CM046997.1, from coordinate 70,626,681 downwards.
ACAAATACCCTTTGTCACGAATAGATGATTTGTTTGATCAATTAAAAGGGGAAACAATGTTTTTGAAAATTGATTTGAGATTAGGTTATTATAAGTTGCGAGTTAAAGACTCCAATGTGCCAAAGATTGTATTTAGAAAGAGGTATAGACACTAAGAATTTCTTGTTATGCCTTTTGGACTAACAAATGCATCTTCTGTTTTTATGGACCTGATGAACTGGATTTTTAGGCCGTATTTAGATTGATTTGTAGTTGTGTTTATTGATAACATTTTGATCTATTCTCATGATGAATCTGAACATGCTGAACATTTGAAAACTGTGTTACAAAATTTGAGAAATAAATAGTTGTTTGTAAAGTTCAGCAAATGTGAGTTTTGGCTACGAAAGGTTGGTTTTATGGGACATATAGTTTCAGCCGAGGGTATCTGAGTTGACTCGAGCAAAATCTCTGCGATTATAGATTGCAAGAAATGTATCTGAAGTCTATAGTTTTCTAAGACTATCTAGTTATTATAGACAGTTTGTGAAAGGTTTCTTAATGACTGCGACTCTGATGACACGATTGCTTCAAAAAGATGTTAAATTTGAGTGGTCAAAAAAGTGTCAGCAGAGTTTCGAACAGTTGAAAACATTATTGATAGAGGCACCAGTGTTAGTTCAGCCTAAGTCGGGTAAAGAATTCGTAGTTTTCAGTGATGCATCGTTAAATGGCCTGGGTTGTGTTTTGATGCAAGAAGGAAAAGTTGTAGCTTATGCCTTGAGACAATTGAAGCCACGCTAAAAGAATTATCCGATGCACGATCTAAGTTAGCCGCAACAGTGTTCGCATTGAAAATTTGGCGTCATTACTTATTTGGTGAGAAATGTCATATATACACCGACGATAAAAGCTTGAAATATCTTATTACTCAGAAAGATTTGAATTTACGATAGCGAAGATGGTTATAATTACTAAAAGACTATGAATAGGTGATTAAATATCATCCGGGGAAAGAAAACGTAGTTGCTGATGCTTTGAGCCGAAAGTCCTTATTTGCTTTACGCGCTTTGAAAACACAATTATCCTTGTCTGACAACGGTTCAGTAGTAGCCGAGTTGAAAACTAGACCATTATTTTTACAGCATATTTGTAAGGCTCAAAAATTTGATAATGAAATGCAAGCGAAGCGAGCTCAATGTGAGTCGACTTCTGATTCTGAGTTTCGAATAGGGCCTAATAACTGTTTGATGTTTCGTGATAGAATATGTGTACCAAGAAAGTTTGAGCTTATTTAGAAGATTTTAAATGAAGCACACAGTAGTCATTTATCAGTACATCCAGGAAGCACAAAAATGTATAATGATTTGAAACAGTTTTATTGGTGGCATGGTATGAAATGAGATATCTCATAATTTGTTTTGAAATGTTTGATTTGTTAGCAAGTTAAAGATGAACATCAAGTTCCCTCAGGTTTATTACAAACTATTATGATTCTTGAGTGGAAGTGGGATAGAGTAACAATGGATTTTGTATCGGGTTTGCCCTTATCTTCGAAAAAGAAAGATGCGATCTACGCTATTGTTGACAAATTGACAAAATCGACTCATCTTATTCCTATACGTACGGATTATTCACTTGACAAATTGGTTGAGTTATATATCACAGAGATTGTTCGGTTGCATGGAGTGCCACTATCTATTGTTTTGGATAGGGATCCGAGATTCACTTAACGATTTTGGAAGATATTCCAAGAAGCTTTAGGTACAAAGCTGCATTTTAGCACTGCATTTCACCCACAAACGGATGGTCAATCTGAACGAGTTATTCAGATACTTGAGGATATGTTACGTTGTTGCATTCTTGAGTTTGAAGGTAGCTAGGAGAAATATCTACTATTGATTGAATTTGCTTACAACAATAGCTTCCAATAGAGTATAAAGATGACATCATACGAAGCTCTATACGGTCGTAAATGCCGAACACCGTTGTATTTGATGGAGCTTAGCGAGAGTAAGATTCACAGGGTTGATTTAATCAGAGAGACAAAAGAGAAAGTAAAAGTAATTCGTGATAATTTGAAAGCGGCATCAGATCGACAGAAATCATACGCAGATTTGAAATGAAAAGATATTGAGTTTCAAATCTAACCCTTCACACGTTATTTCCCCAACCGAGGTTGAAATTCAACCAGATATGTCATATGCTGAAGAACCGATTCGAATTTTAACTCGTGAGATCAAAGAGCTGAGAAATAAGAGAATCGCATTAGTGAAAGTATTATGGCATCGACAAGGGGTTGAAGAAGCTACGTGGGAACCCGAGGATGCTATGAGAAAACAATACTCAAACCTATTCACTAGTGAGATTTTCAGGGACTAAAATCCCAAAGGGGGGAGAGTTGTAACAGCCCAATTTTAGCAAAATTAGAATAGTGGTTTTAGAACCACAAATCCAATGTTAGAAAATTATTTTAATATTATTTTATGTATTTACAGCATGATAGCATGTATGTGTGAAAAGTTCGTAAAGAAATTTTACTGTTTGAATGGTTAATTTGATAAAAAGGATTAAATCGCGTACGATGGAAAACTTGAGGTCTATAAGTTAAATGCACTAATTAATTATAGAATGGAATATATGAGCACTTGCATAGTAAATAGACTTGTAACACCCCTATCTTGAATCCGTCGCTGGATTAAGGTTATGAGGCATTACAAAACATAAGCACAATTCATAACAGTCATGTCCCTTATTATAAATCATGCACAAAATTAAATCGACTTCTTTAATAATAATTTATACTTAATTAGTAACCAGACACTGATCCATAAAAGCTAAGTCTTCATAAACAAATCACATAACCAATACAAATTGAATGTACCTTATTAATCAAATATAATCATGTGCATTACTAATTCATGTGCAATTCATTATAATATCTTTAATCATTTCCAAATATCAAAGACATTTCATATCACATCTAATCTGACTGCTCAAAAACCAAACTAAATCAAATATGCCTAGCCATTTTAATTCAACACAAGACCTTGCTCATAAGACCATATTAATTCTCAACTTACATTAATCACACATTTGCATTACTTAACCAAGTCAGGGTCAATATAAATTTTTATCATCTATAACACATATACTAATAATGCTTTATAAATTAAATGCATCAATAATATTTGTTGATCATTTTACTAATCTCTTTAATATGAAACATATAATAATGCCTATACTTTGTATTTGATTTAGCCGAACATACTAACAAAATAACATGACATTTGATTACTTAAAAATAATCATTAATCATCATTTATTTTCATGTAATTATCTTATAATAAATATATTCATTTACAAGCCATTCCACATGCACATATTAGCTTAATTTAAACTATACCTCACGATGAACTAAACAAAATTTTACAATACATACAATAATAAATAGGTGACTGAATTTCACTTGCAAAATAATCAATTCATTCATTACTCAATTAACTAACATTTATAATTTCATGCAATTTAACCAAATCAGAACATGTCAATTACACATATTATAAATTATGCTAATATTTCATATATACAACTAAATCAATTTATATATACATTCGGTCATTTAATATGACTTCCTTATAACAGTTATAACATATCTATTCCAGCCATCATAAATCGAACATAGCTAGTCAAACATCATAGCCAAACATTTGGTCATTTAAACAACTTCAATATGTCTTTAAAAATTTATTCATTCTTTGCTATTTATAACTGAACTTAAGTAACAAATTCATATGTGGACATATCATAAACATATACATTTTACGTTAGCTAAGTTTAGCCGATTATAATCAAACATTGTACCATCCATCATTTATCACCAAAAATCCAAATCAATTAACAAAAAAAACATATAACACAAACATAACTCGATCAAATTATATTTCATTTGCCATAATTCATCAAACATTGATCATATATATGAATACAAATTTCATTTCATAAATAGCTCATAATCTTCATCTGTATTTATAGATCACAAACCGAATTAACCATTACAATTGAATTAAATTAACCATTAAACAATTGGCTATTCATCACCTACTCCATTATAAAGTCAACTCACAAGACTAACTACATATGCTAATCAAATCCATATATCGAGCTTATTATTAAACTAGTTGTAAGTTATTCATATCATTACTCGCATCAAGACATAAAACCAAACATCATTCATATATGTCATAAAACATACTTACCATAAGCCATGATCAAGTACATCCAAATATAAGCATAATAAACAAGCCTTGAACCGAACTTAACAAAATAAACAAGCCATTTTCGCATGGCTTATATATGTATACATACCAAAATCTAACATATTCAAAATAATCTAGCCTATACATGCCATGGGTTCGAAATTCAACTTATAAGTACCGAAAACAACCGATAGTGTGATAAACTTCGCTAAGGATTCTCGGCTCGTAACTAAACTTCAAACTCTATAAAACAGAGACAAACATGAACACATACAATAAGCTATCATAACTTAGTAATTCATAAGCAATTAAACAACTTAAAGACATAATCAACTCATTTAAACCATACCAAAATATATTATCATAATTACATTTAAATTCAAGCTTACTATTTTCTTGTATAACATATACTTTCACTTAAGAATTTATCATGGCCGAATGTACACATATATATATTAACAAAGTGACATTCAAATTCAAAGCAAAAATATCATAATATAACCAAGTACATTATTATATTCATATACATATATATATAAATATTCATGAATCAAAATATAACATCACATACATATTCATAGCATATGGCCGAATATATTACACAAGAGCACATATGTTTACATTATTAACTTGTATGATTTGTATCACAAATCAATAGCCAACTTACCTTATTTTCAAATAGATAATCAATTGAACTCATACCTGATCATCTTAAATCGTTTTGCACATTCGATCTCAACTTATCATTGCCCATTGAACCATTCGGAATTGAATAGGATACTCAGATAATCACATGTAACGTACAATGCCAACGTCCCAGACGTGGTCTTACATGTAATCACATATCGATGCTACTGTCCCAAACAGGGTCTTGCTCGCACACATATATCGAAGTTAGGTATCGATGCCAACGTATTAAACATGGTCTTACTCGCACACATATATCGATGCCATGGTCTTACTCGCACATCACATATCAGAATCCTATGTCATGACATATGTATCCTAGTTATTCCTAAGGTTCACACAGGGCTTTCAAATGTCGTAACTCGGTCGAATTGAACTCGTACACGTAGGTTTCGAGCTTATACACATTCGGGTTTCACATATATATTATCACATTATACATTTCAGCATATATAATTCATATTTAATCAAATAAATACCATATATTTGCTTATAAACTTACCTCAGACAACGATAATCGGGACAGAACGACTAATCGACAACTTTAGTTTTTCCTCGATCCAGATCTGATTTCTTTGGTTCTTGATCTAAACATATTCAAATTAAACTCATTCAAACATTTTTTTCATTCAATTTAGTCCAAAAACACATAAATGAGAAATTTACTATTTTACCCCTGACATTTACACTTTTTACAATTTAGTCCCTATTACACAAAACACAAAATATACAAAATTTCCTCACACCCATGTTAGGCCAAATCTTACCCACCTTCATACAAGTTCATATATTTCATTTATTTCACATTTTAGTCCCTCAAATTATTACTTTTGCAATTTAGTCCTAATTACTCAAAATCATCAAAAACTCTAATACAAAACATGTTAATCTAAAACATATCTTTCATATTTCATCATCAAACAAAAAAAATTACAAGCTCTCAACAATGGCATAACTCAAAATATTCACTAAATTAAAATATTCAAGCATGGGTTTACTAGTACTCGAAGCAACGATCTCAAAACGTAAAAATTATCAAAAATCGAGTAAAAACGAACCTTGAATCAAGCTTGAATAAGGCTGAACCCTAGCTTTTCTTTTCTTTTCTTTTATTTCTTATTTATGTTTTTGGCAAGAACATGATAATTTGAAACCATGTTATAATTTTTTTATGTTTTATTATTACATAATATTACATAATTTACTTATTTAACCTTTGTAATAAAATTATAAAACCATTAATAACAAGGGCACTACCGTCCATATCACATGCATATGGTTTATTTACAACATAAATGCTTCAATTTAGAAAGCCACTAACAATTCGGCCCTTATGCTTTAAACTATCAAGTTTTCAATTTACGCGATTAAGTCCTTTTATTTAATCGAACACTCAAACAAAAAAATTAAATCACGAAAAATTTCATAGATATAAATTCACACATAATAAACACAGAAAATAATTTTAAAATATTTTTCTGACTCGGATTCCTAGTCCCAAAACCAACGTTCCGGCTAGGGTCTAAATCGGGCTGTTAGAAGACCATTCATATTGTAAGTGGACATTTTTGTGCAAGGTTAGGTGAATTATAATAGTTAAAATTTAAGGTTATTATAGTAATTGGGTAAATATGTGTTAGTAAATTAATAAAGAAACAAAAGGAGTCATTATCTTGTCCATCTTCTTGCCGAATTTAGTATAAGAAAAAGCCATAGGGGAAGCTTAAAGGTTCGGCCATTAATTCTTAAGCATGTAAGTCTATTTTTGCTCGGTTTTTGATGATTTCTATATTTTTGTAATCGTCGTAGCTCAATCTAGCTAGCCCGTATCTTTAATTTCAAAACTGTTAAAGATTTTGAGAGTTGTCATTGTTGAATCTATGTGTTCTTTGATGTTTAATGTTGAAATATGAAAGCTTGATGATAGTTTTACATGTTTTGTTAAGAGATTTTGAGTAAAAATGCAAAATAGGAATTTATTTGTGAAAATGTGTAACACCCTAAACCCGGCTAAGACGTTATGGTCGAATCTGGCGTGTCACATCAAAATGTTGTTCAAAAATCGAGTTGTCGTTAAAAGTTTATTTCTAAAATAAAAACCTTTTGTACGGGGTTAGTAAATCATCTCGTCACAAACGTTTGCCAAAATATTTGCCTTTGGAATATTAATCCGACTTAAATCACGGAAGCATTTTGAAAACTTTATTGTTTAAAGCTCGTGTTCTTTAGAAAACCGTGAATATTTTGAAAACTCAAGTTTTCCTAAACTAGCAGTTTAATATAAGAAATCAAAAGCCCATTAAAATTTTAAAAACCCCAAATGGCCTTATTACATAATTAAAACCCAAAGATGAAAACTTAAATAAATTGAGTCATTTACAACCAATCTACTGATGTGTGGTCACCACTGAGTCCCTCGCGGCTCCAAATCATCTAAGGCTAGGGATTACCTACGCAGTTAGACAGAAAGGGTGAGTTTGTGAAACTCAGTGTGTAGTCCCCTTTGTAACGCCCTAAATTTTTGGGTCTTTCTTGGGTTGCTGTTAGGTTGATAAAATTTTTTACTTCTGGTATTTGGGTGTGTAATAGGGGTGTGGTAATGGGCCTATGGAAGGCCCAAAGGTTGGTCAAACTCGGGTAAAATTTTGGATTTTAGACTTAGGAGATAGGGGGCTTTGGATAGAAGGTGTCGTAAGAAGTTGTGTGTGGAATGTGACACAAAGAAGCCTTATGGTGGAGTGGCAATGTGACGCCACTAAGGAGTTATAAAAGTGGCGCCTAGAAGGGTTTGGAGGTCCAGGGTTCATGTCACAGATAAGTAATTAAGGTGTTTTATTTTTATGGGCAGAAGGTAAGTGGTGGACTTCAAATGAATTCTATCAGGTAGAGTTTGAATGAGTCAAATGAGTAAGTTGAGGAGGGATAAGGGGAGAAAAATGAGGAGCTGATCAAGGAGGATAGAGTTAGCCGAATGGTAGACTCTTGAGGAGCAAGAGTTGGCCGGCCAAGGGGGTTCTAATTGGGCAATCGGCTAGGGAGTTGAGGTATACGTAGTTTCGATAATAGGGGGTAGTTTTGCCGAATTCTCTTTGATTTTTCCTTCGGGATTTTGTTTCGTTTTTCTTTTGGTGAGCCGAAATAGGGTAGGGTGCCTTAGGGTTCATTCTCTTTACTCGTTCTTTTGCTAGAAGCCGAATATAGGTCTCCCAAAGCACCTCCCTGTGCCGTTTTCCTCTGTCAAATCGATTGCCTACTTTTCTTCTTCTCTGATTTCTTCTCTTCTTTTCTTTCCTTCCATCTTCTTCTACTCCCATCCATACCTCTCCCTCTTCATTTTCTTCTCATTTAGATAGTCATAAAAGCCGAAAGCAAGCTCATCATTGCCGATCCTTCTCTTAACCAAAACCTTTTGAACTGATTCCTCTTGTTGGCCGAAACCTTGATTACACCTTGTCGATTTCTTCTTAGCCGAACCTACGTTGCTCATACCTTTTCTATTTCTCCTTTTCTTTGTCAATCTCTTAGAAACCCAGTTAGCCAAATACCTTCTTGTGACCAAACACTTCATTCCTTTCTTCAAAATCGAAACCTTCATACTTAGTGGTGTTCAAGGCCGAATCTGAGATCAAACCTGTCTTGCTTTGGGTTTGTGGAAGGATTTGTTGTAGATCGTGATTGTACCGCTATCTAGGACTCTTCGTGGGTAGAATATCATGTGGGTAAGTACTCAAGCAACTTTCATTAGTACTTATGTTAAGGGTTTTAGTCGAACCCCTTAGGGGTGGCTATCGATTTGGACTAAGGGCCTATTGGCCTCTTTCTCTTGTTTTGTGTGTTAGTGTGATCAAGGGGTGGTGCAACTAAGGATCTTAAAGGCTAGCACAGTTGGGTATCGAGACTAGTCTATATTTGGCAGAAAGGTAAGGACTTTGGATGCTTAGGGCCTAGGTAGGTGTTGGCCGAATATGGTAAGGGTTCTTTTCACAAGATTAATATTGACTCGTAACCTGATATGGTGGTAACCGTTTGTAGGCTTTTCGTGCGAGGAGTTTTGTCAATGCTTCGACAGTTAACAGGTGTATATCATACCCTTACTATAAGCTAGACCGGTTGAGGCCGTAATGACCGAAGAGTGACCGAAAGTGACCGAAAGGTCGGCACTGTGAGGATCTATGAGTAACCGATTACTCTCTGATGGTTGGATTTAGGTTGTTGATGATGGAATTACAAAGTGTGCAATTCCGTGCGCTTTGGTAAGTTGGGCCTCGATGGGCCAAATAGAGGCCAATGGGCTTCCGAGCCCATTTGGGTAAAAATAATCATTAAGGACTTTTGGAAAACTATAGTAATCAAAACTGTTAAAACCTGTAATTTAACCGTAAAAATTGGAGTAATGGGCTTAAATCATTGTTAGACATCGTAAGGCCCATTAGGGGTTTTGGGCCTAAAAGGGCAAAACTGGTAACTGAGTTAAAATGGACTTCTGTAACGAAAAATGGATTAATAGTAACTTTGATATGCATAAAAACTCTAAAAATTGTTGAAATGACTAAAATACCCCTAAGTAGGGAAAATTACCATTATACCCCTAGGTACAAAATGACCAATATACCCTTAGGGTTAATTTAATCTGAGATGCATGATATTCTGATTCTGCTTAATGTATGCCATGACATTTATATCTGTTGCATGGGTTATGGGTTATATTGATCGAGGAAGCGTTCTGGCAGCCTCGTTGCAATCTAGTGGCCTCGCCAAATATATCTGTTCTGGTGACTTCGTCACAATATCTGGCAGCCTCGCTGCAATCTGGTGGCTTCGCCACATATATATATCTGTTCCGGTGGCCTAGCCACAATATCTGTATCTGGTGACTTCATCGCAATATCTGGCAGCCTCGTTGCAATTTCTGTGGTATGTAGCGGTTGGGTGGGTCGAGTAATCTCCCCACATGGTGTAAGGCTGGTACGGGGGTGTTACGAATGGGTCTGGGTTGGGATTTCTGCATTCATGATATATTTGTTCTGTATTTGTTATGAGCCTATGGGTTTCATTCTGATATCTGTATTGGGCCAAGGCCAGATAAGTCTGACTCTAAGGCTTGATCTATTTTGGGCTATGGTTGGGTTTTGTTACATACTGAGTTTTCCAAACTCACCCTTTATTTTCATCTCTGCAGGATCCCCAACCATAGTGGGCTTCGAGTTGTAAGGGATTCGGAGTGGCCACAGCATCTGCAAAATTGGTTTTTCTAAGTTAGTTTATTTTTATTATTTTTATGTTCTGATTTAATTTTGGGTTTTAAGTTGTAATAAGGCCGCTATTTAAATTTCTTCTTCCGCTATGGGTTCTATTTACTGATTATATTTGTATTATATCGAAACTGCTAGTGTTAGGCTGCACGGGTTTTCAAAACTAATGAACATTTTAAAAACTCAACGAGCACAACAAATGGATAGCCTGAAGATTGATAAACCGACTTTTCATTCAACCGCTATTTTTTTCAAAGACCACTCTAATCACTTAAACCAACGAATGCTTACTAAGTCGTAAGTCCATGTGACACGTCAGATCTGGCCATGACGTCTGGGTCGGGTTTGGGGTGTTACATTTAGTGGTATTAGAGCCAGGTTTAGCAACAACTCGGCTGTGGAACGGGTTTAAAAACGAGAGTTTTTAAAGAAACATTGAATAAAAGTTTTCAAAAATCATTTTTAACTTGCTTATAAATTATTTTCGAGAATGTTTCTAGTATTTTCTCTTTACAGATAGGTGATTTTAAATATTAAAATCAGTTTTCTAAAAATTGTTTTTTTAGAAGGTGGCACACCGAATCTCTGGCCCAAGTCTGTAAGTTTTCTAAGCCTTTCTGATTGTTTCTGAAATATCTGTTATATGCTTGTACAAAACCTTATCATGATACTTTAGTTAGGATAAAACTGGAACTATAAGAACTTTGATAAGTAGACTGAGACTGTAGTTAGGCTACTGCGCAAGAAAACAAACTCAAACTCTAAATTATTGTTATTCATAAGACATCTGTGATAAACACTGAAACATTAAACTGATTCATAAAATTCTTAATCAGATAATACGATATGAGTATGAGAGCAGCTTGTGGAAGAGGCCGTCGGCGTGGCCGAGGTAGTGCTCGAGCAGAAACTTCGTCTTTGGGGCATATGCCGACGGCAGAAGCACCGGTACCACCGGCAATGGAAGTGGAGTCTTATGATCGTGGTACCGGGGATGACGTCCTGTCCCAGGCAATGCTTCATGTTCTAGAAAGGGTTGCCGGGGCAAGTTCGGGTAACGAAATTCGAGGATCTATTTCAGAGCGACTCCGGGCTAATGGAGCGGAGATTTTTAAGGGTGTATCTGGTGTAGCTCCGAATGTGGCTGAGTATTGGTTAGAAGCCACAGAGCGGATTATGGATGATCTAGACTGCTCTGTGGAGCAGAAGTTGAAGGGAGCCATATCGTTACTCAGGGATGAGGCTTATCAGTGGTGGCTCACGGTGAGAGATGGAACTCCTGCTGACAGTGTGACTTGGGAGCTGTTTAAGATAGTCTTCAAAGGAAAGTATGTTGGGGCTAGTTACGTGGACGCTCGCCGAAAAGAATTTCTAAACCTGGTTCAAGGGAGTAAGTCAGTGTCTGAGTATGAGTCTAAGTTTCTGAGACTGAGCCGGTATGCTTCTGAGATTGTCGCTACAGAGTATGAGCATAGTGTACGCTTTGAGGATGGTCTGAGAGATGAACTTAGGGTGCTGATTACTCCGCAGAGAGAGCGTAACTTCGCTGCTTTAGTGGAGAAAGCTAAGATAGTTGAGGAAGTGAAGCATACAGAAAGACAAAATTGTGAGAAGGATCGGAATCGTTTTAGGAGAGATTCAGGACTTTCAGGTGCTATGAACAGGAATGTTAAGAGAGCAAGGGTAATGGAGCCAGTTCGAGCAGTATCGATGAATACTGTTAGGCCGCAGGGTTGTAGGAATTGTGGGAAGATACATATGGGCTAGTGTCGAAAACGTTCTGGTGGTTGTTTCCGGTGCAAATCTATGGAGCATAGAGTTAAAGACTGTCCTCAGAAAACAGATCAGGTTCAAGTTGCTGAACAGAGGGTTGCTCAACCAGTGAGAGGTGGACCACGACCACCGAGAGGACGAGGACAAAGAAGGGGCGGAAATGGTAATGGTCGAGGTAGAGGGGCACCTAGCAGGGGTGTCAGAAATGCTGAGGCTCGACAGCCAGCGTTGGTGTATTCAGCTCATCGTTGAGAGGAGGACGATGCACCTGACGTCATAACTGGTACGTTTTTGGTTTCTAGCTTACCTTATACTGCTTTGGTGGATATTGGATCTACCCATTCCTATGTTGCATGTGCCATATCTGGGTCGTTGTGTGTGCACTCTAAGGAGATAGTGAGTGGGGTAACTATACTAAGTCCTTTGGGGCACTCGGTTAAGGTAGACAAGCTGTATAAGGATGTGCCCTTAGAAACCCAAGGTAATATTTTCTCTGGGACTTGATGGAGTTACCGTTCAGAGAATTCGATCTCATTCTGGGAATGGACTGGCTTGTTAAGCATAGGGCGACTCTGGATTGTGCTGCTAAACGAATGGTGTTAAGGACCACGGAGGGAGAAGAGGTCATGGTGATAGGTGAGCGAAGGGATTATTTGTCTAATGTGGTGTCGGCATTAAGAGCCAAAAAATGGATTCGTAAAGGTTGTGAGGCCTATTTAGCATTTGTAAGTCAGTCGGAAGCTGAGGGACTGACGGTGGATAAGGTTAGAACCGTTAAGGAGTTCCAAGATGTTTTTCCAGAGGAGCTTCTGAGACTGCCTCCGAACCGAGAGGTTGAGTTTGGAATCGACTCATTGCCTGGAACGGCACCGGTGTCCATTGCACCTTATAGGATGGCACTGAAGGAGTTGGTAGAGCTGAAAGCCCAAATTCAAGATATTGGATAGAGGCTTCATTAGACCAAGTGTATCTCCGTGGGGAGCACTAGTGTTGTTCGTAAAGAAGAAAGATGGGTCAATGCGGTTGTGCATCGATTATCGGCAGTGGAACAAACTAACGATTAAGAACAAGTACCCACTACCGAGAATCGATGATTTATTCGACCAACTTAAAGGAGCTTCAGTATTTTCCAAGATTGACCTTCGATTTGGGTATCATCAGTTGAGGGTTAAGGAGGTGGATATTCATAAGACGGCGTTCAGAACTCGGTATGGTCATTATGAGTTCTTGGTTATGCTGTTTGGACTGACGAACGCTCCTGCAGCGTTTATGGATCTGATGAATCGTGTATTCCAACCATTTTTGGATTGGTTTGCAGTCGTCTTTATTGACGATATTCTTGTATATTCTGAAACTGAAGCGAAACATGATGAGCATCTCCGCATTATACTGCAAGTATTAAGGGAGAAAGAACTCTATGCGAAATTCAGCAAATGTGAATTCTGGTTGAAGGAGGTAACCTTCTTAGGACATGTTGTCTCTACTGAGGGGATTAAAGTGGACCCTCGAAAGATTGAAGCAATTTTGGAATGGAAGCCACCCAGGTCAGTATCGAAAATTCAGAGTTTCCTAGGGTTGGCAGGATACTACAGGAGGTTTGTGGAAGGTTTTCTATGATGGCGGCGCCTTTGACAAAACTCATAAGGAAAGGGGTACCGTTTGTTTGGACAGAGAAGCAGTAGGAAGCTTTTGAGAAGTTGAAGAAAGTTCTGACTGAGGCACCTGTGTTAATTCAGCCAGAGTCTGGGAAGGATTTTACTGTGTACAGTGACGCATCACATGTGGGATTGGGTTGTGTGTTGATGCAAGAAGGTAAGGTGGGTGCTTATGCATCATGACAGCTTAAGCCTCACGAAGAGAACTATCTAACTCATGATCTGAAGTTGGCAGCGGTAATCTTTGCACTTAAGATTTTGAGACATTACCTGTACGGAGAAATGTGTATTATATACACAGATCATAAGAGTCTTAAGTACTTGCTGACTCAGAAGAAGTTAAACCTTAGACAGCGGAGATGGATAGAGTTGCTTAAGGATTATGACTGTGCGATTGAGTATCACCCAGGCAAAGCTAATGTGGTGGCTGATGCCCTAAGTCGTAGAACTGTATCTGATCTAAGAGCCATGTTTGCTCGATTGAGTCTAGATGACGATGGTAGTTTGTTAGCAGAACTGCAAGTTAGGCCGACCTGGGTGGATGAGATTAAGGAAAAATAGTCGAGGGATGAGTCTCTGGTTTCTCGATTCTGCCAGGTTAAGAATGGGGATACTTCTGAGTTCGGACTGAACAGTGAGGGAGTTCTGTGTTACCGAGGTAGAGTTTGTATTCCGAAGGACTCTGACTTGAGGTAAGCAATTCTGAAAGAAGCTCATGGAGGTCTGTGTGCTATGCATCTTAGAGGGAATAAAATGTATTGCAACTTAAAGGAATTGTATTGGTGGCCTGGATTGAAGTGAGAGGTAACAGAATTTGTGGGAAAATGTCTGACTTGTCAGCAAGTGAAAGCTGAACATCAATTACCTTCCGGACTTTTGCAGCCAGTGAAAGTACCACTTTGGAAGTGGGAGAGGGTAACCATGGATTTTGTGAGTGGGTTACCCTTGACACCGTCGAAGAAGGACTCGATTTGGGTAATTGTGGATAGGTTGACCAAATCTGCTCATTTCATACCTGTCCGCACTGATTATTCACTTTCGAAGTTAGCCAAATTGTATGTGGCAAAAATAGTGCGACTTCACGGAGTGCCAGTGTCGATTATTTTAGATCGAGATCCTAGATTCACATCTCGATTTTGGAAAAAGTTGCATGAGGCGTTGGGTACGCGGTTAAACTTTAGTATAGCCTTTCATCCTTAGACTGATGGTCAGTCGAAAAGGGTTATTCAGATTCTGGAAGACATGTTGAGGGGATGCATTATCGACTTTCGAGGTAGTTAGGAGGATTATCTACCGTTGGCAGAATTTGCATACAATAACAGCTATCAGGCTAGTATTCGTATGGCACCTTATGAAGCGCTGTATGGACGTAAGTGTCGTACACTTAGTTGTTGAATCGAATTGGGCGAGTGACAAGCTCTTGGACCTGAATTGGTAGCAGAGACTGAAAAGAAGGTCAAAGTGATTAGGGATCGGTTAAAAGAAGCATCTGATCGGCAGAAGTCTTACGCGGATTTAAAGCGTCAGGAGATTGAGTACTCAGTGGGTGACATGGTCTTTTTGAAGGTTTCACTGTGGAAGAAGATACTAAGATTTGGGAAGAAAGGCAAGTTGAGTCTGCAGTTCATTGGGCCTTATCAGGTTCTTAAGCGAGTAGGACCAATGGCTTATCAGTTGGAGTTGCCTCCAGAGCTAGACAGGATTCATGATGTTTTTCACGTATCCATGTTAAGGCGATATCATTCTGACACTACTCACATCTTACCAGTTGCAGAGGTTGAGGTACAGCCTGACTTGACTTTCGAGGAAAAACCTGTGCAGATTCTGGATCGAGAGGTGAAGGTTCTAAGAAGGAAGTCGGTCCCATTAATAAAGGTACTTTGGCGTAATCATGGTAGAGAGGAGGCTACTTGGGAGCTAGAGGAGGCGATACGTCAGCAATACCCGCATCTGTTCGGATCAAGTAAATTTCGAGGACGAAATTTCTTTAAGGAGGGTAGAGTTGTAACGCCCTAAATTTTTGGGTCTTTCTTGGGTTGCTGTTAGGTTGATAAAATTTTTGAATTCTGGTATTTGGGTGTGTAATTCACGTTAGGGGTGTGGTAATGGGCCTATGGAAGGCCCAAGGGTTGGTCAAACCCAGGTAAAATTTTGGATTTTGGACTTAGGAGATAGGGGGCTTTGGATAGAAGGTGTCGTAAGAGGTTGTGTGTGGAATGTGACACAAGGAAGCCTTGTGGTGGAGTGGCAATGTGATGCCACTAAGGAGTTATAAAAGTGGTGCCTAGGAGGGTTTGGAGGTCCAGGGTTCAAGTCATAGATAAGTAATTAAGGTGTTTTATTTTTATGAGCAGGAAGGTAAGTGGTGGACTTCAAATGAGTTCTATCAGGTAGAGTTTGAATGAGTCAAAGGATTAAGTTGAGAAGGGATAAGGGGAGAAAAAGGAGGAGCTGATCAAGGAGGATAGAGTTGGCCAAATGGTGGACTCTTGAGGAGCAAGAGTTGGCCAGCCAAGGGGGTTCTAATTGGGCAATCGGCTAAGGAGTTTAGGTGTGTGTTGTTTCGGCAATGGAGGGGTAGTTGTGCCGAATTCTCTTTGATTTTTCCTTCGGGATTTTGTTTTGTTTTTTTTTTTGGTGAGCCGAAATAGGGTAGGGTGCCTTAGGGTTCATTCTCTTTACTCATTCTTTTGCTAGAAGCCGAATATAGGTCTCCCAAAACACCTCCCTGTGCCATTTTCCTCTGTCAAACCGATTGACTACTTTTCTTCTTCTCTGATTTCTTCTCTTCTTTTCTTTCCTTCCATCTTCTTCTACTGCCATCCATACCTCTCCCTCTTCATTTTCTTCTCATTTAGATAGTCATAAAAGCCGAAAGCAAGCTTCTCATTGTCGATTCTTCTCTTGACCAAAACCTTTTGAACCGATTCCTCTTGTTGGCCGAAACCTTGATTACACCTTGTCGATTTCTTCTTAGCCGAACCTACCTTGCTCATACCTTTTCTATTTCTCCTTTTCTTTGTCAATCTCTTAGAAACCCAGTTAGCCGAATACCTTCTTGTGGCCAAACACTTCATTCTTTTCTTCAAAACCGAAACCTTCATACCTAGTGGTGTTCAAGGTCGAATCTGAGATCAAACCTATCTTGCTTTGGGTTTGTGGTAGGAGTTGTTGTAGATCGGGATTGTACCGCTATCTAGGACTCTTCGTGGGCAGAATATCACATGGGTAAGTACTCAAGCAACTTTCGTTAGTACTTATGTTAAGGGTTTTAGTCGAACCCCTTAGGGGTGGCTATCGATTTGGACTAAGGGCCTATTGGCCTCTTTCTCTTGTTTTGTGTGTTAGTGTGATCAAGGGGTGGTGCAACTAAGGATCTTAAAGGCTAGCACAGTTGGGCATCGAGACTAGTCTATATTTGGCAGAAAGGTAAGGACTTTGGATGCTTAGGGCCTAGGTAGGTGTTGGCCGAATATGGTAAGGGTTCTTTTCACAAGATTAATATTGACTCATAACCTGATATGGTGGTAACCGTTTGTAGGCTTTTTCTACGAGGAGTTTTTTCAATGCTTTGATAGTTAACAGGTGTGTATCATACCCTTACTATAGGCTAGACTGGTTGAGGCTGTAATGACCGAAGAGTGACCGAAAGTGACCAAAAGGTCGGCACTGTGAGGATCTGTGAGTAACTGATTACTCTTCGATGGTTAGATTTGGGTTGTTGATGATGGAATTGCAAAGTGTGCAATTCCGTGCGTTTTGGTAAGTTGGGCCTTGATGGGCCAAATAGGGGCTAATGGGCTTCCTAGCCCATTTGGGTAAAAATAATCATTAAGGACGTTTTGGCAAACTATAGTAATCAAAATTTTTGAAACCTGTAATTTAACCGTAAAAATTGGAGTAATGGGCTTAAATCACTGTTAGACATCGTAAGGCCCATTAGGGGTTTTGGCCCTAGAAGGGCAAAATTGGTAACTGAGTTAAAATGGACTTCTGTAATGACAGATGGATTAATAGTAACTTTGATATGCATAAAAACTCTAAAAATTGTTGAAATGTCTAAAATACCCCTAAGTAGGGAAAATTACCATTATACCCCTAGGTACAAAATGACCAATATACCCTTAGGGTTAATTTTATCTGAGATGCATGATATTCTGATTCTGCTTAATGTATGCCATGACATTTATATCTGTTGCATGGGTTATAGGTTATATTGATGAAGGAAGCGTTCTGGCAGCCTCGTTGCAATCTGGTGGCCTCGCCAAGTATATCTGTTCTGGTGACTTCGTCACAATATCTGGCAGCCTCGCTGCAATCTGGTGGCTTCGTCACATATATATATATATATATATCTGTTCCGGTGGCCTAGCCACAATATCTGTATCTAGTGACTTCGTCACAATATCTGGCAGCCTTGCTGCAATTTTTGTGGTGTGTAGCGGTTGGGTGGGTCGAGTAGTCTCCCCACATGGTGTAAGGCTGGTACGGGGGTGTTACGGATGGGTCTGGGTTGAGATTTCTACATTCATGATATATTTGTTCTATATCTGCTATGAGCCTATGGGTTTCATTCTGATTTCTGTATTGGGCCAAGGCTAGATAAGTCTGACTCTGAGGCTTGATCTGTTTTGGGCTATGGTTGGGTGATGTTACACACTGAGTTTTCCAAACTTACCCTTTATTTTCATCTCCGCAGGAAATCCCCAACCATAGTGGGCTTGAGCTGTAAGGGATTCGGAGTGGCCAAAGCATCTGCAAAGTTGGTTTTTCTAAGTTAGTTTATTTTTATTATTTTTATGTTCTGATTTAATTTTGGGTTTTAAGTTGTAATAAGGCCGCTATTTAAATTTCTTCTTCCGCTATGGGTTCTATTTACTGATTTTATTTGTACTATATCGAAACTGCTAGTGTTAGGCTGCGCGGGTTTTCAAAATTAATGAACGTTTTCAAAACTCAACGAGCACAACAAATGGATAGCCTAAAGATTGATAAACCGGCTTTTCATTCAACCACTGTTTTTTTCAAAGATCACTCTAATCACTTAAACCAACGAATGCTTACTAAGTCGTAAGTCCATGTAACACGTCAGATCTGGCTATAACGTCTAGGCCGGGTTTGGGGTGTTACACCCTTACTAGAGTAACAATCGAAGATACCAAAAATGCAAACAGAAAATATGCAGGCACGAGCCCTTTAACGTAAACAAAGACAATTTAGTTCAGAGTATAGGTGGCCAATGCTCAATACAAATCACTTGGGTCTCAAATTTATAACGGAACCAATTAGGCCTAGCCCATATCGAAGAACAAATGTCGTGGGCCTTAGCCCATTACCGAATCGATGATCGATGCGAGATATGCAGATAGATTCCCAGCCCAGTCAAACCAACTCACCACCCGTACCAACCAACTCACCATGTGGGGATAAAATCGACCCACCCAGCCAACACACCAAGCTTAGCACTAGTTGCGGTACTAAGTCAACAGAACGGCTAAAGGCCGTAAATATTGCAACAACGCTGCCAGTTAATAGAACAGTTATAAGCCATAAGTATAACAGAAAGGCTAAAAGCCTTGTACAGAACAGCTGCGAGTCATACACTTCCTCCATCAATAATCACCCATCCCCATGCAGAATGTCATGTCATAACATCATATGTGAATGTAGGATGTCATACTCAACCATAGTCATATATAAATCATATAGCAAACCAGTCATACATAATATAAGAGCATAACAGACATTTTACCCTATAGGGGTATTACAGTAATTTTACGAACCAGGGTCTTAACGACCCAACCGTAGGTCCATTGTCGCCTCGAACGACTTAAGTAACCTAAACAAACATAACAATGCAAATGGGCCTAAAGCCCCTCGCTCGACCCAAGTGGGCCCACATTCTCGTGTGGCCCATTTATCCGAAATTTAGTTACGGCTATGTGACCTACATAGCCCAGTCCAATATTTAACACTTACCAAGGATTTAATCTGTGTGGGGCCCACGAGCCTATTGGGCCTACATGGCCCATTTCGGCCCAATGAAGCCTTTAACGACCTATGCCATGCACACGACATAACAAGTCCAACTACTTCCCAGCTAACAATTAGATTTACACAAGCGGGCCCACGGGGCCCATTGAGGCCCAAAATAGCCCTAGTACATGAGAACGCTCGTATAGGTATTTTTGGAAAGGAGTTACCTTGATTTGGCTACGGGCCATGGTATAGGTACTCCAGGCTAAGTTACCTTGATTTGGCAATGGGCCATGGTATAGGTACTTTTCGATTGAGATCCTTGAATATCTGACTTCTATTCCAAATGGTTCAACAGGAAATTGAAAGATGCAGGCTAGAATGAGATTGTTACAAGTTGGTATAGGTACGTACGTAAAGTTTATAAATATTGATTCCATGAAATGGATGAATTCTTGGTAAGCTAGTGAATGAATTACCAAATGGCTTGAGATTTAAATGTACTTTTATTATCTTGAACTTCTATTATTTGAATTGTGAATGAATAGTGAAGTTGCTCATTATGTTAATACGAACTTACTAAGCTGTGAAGCTTACTTC
Organism: Gossypium longicalyx; assembly: GCA_025698465.1. Classification (NCBI taxonomy): domain Eukaryota; kingdom Viridiplantae; phylum Streptophyta; class Magnoliopsida; order Malvales; family Malvaceae; genus Gossypium; species Gossypium longicalyx. The sequence goes on along the minus strand of CM046997.1, from coordinate 70,606,500 downwards.
GTGTTATTTTCCTATGTTTCATAGAGAATCAAGACTAGCTCGAATTCGGGAGTCGTTGGGAACATCATTGCACTATCAGACATCTAATTTTGTACTTTTAAGTTGCGTAATTTTGGTATATGGAATGTATAAGCTACTTGGTATTTTGGTTGTGATTTTAGCCATGAGATTTGGCTTGTAAATGATGTTAATATTGATATGTGTTGGCTATTATAAATAGCTTGTAAATGTGTATGTTTTGGTTTATATATAGTTATGAATAATGGCTTATTTTGGAATGTTTTGGCATGAAAGTTGGTTGTTTATAAGGAAGTTATGTATGTATGATTTCTGGTAACTGAACCATAATGTTTGATTTTATATTAGCATGTATTTGGCTAAGTATATGGTAGTGAATTGAGATTTGGAATAGATGAGAGTATAATGGCATAAAATGTATAATTGGTTAATGATTTTGACTACTTGGTTGTATGATGAAATGTTACCATTTGAATGTTTACAGGTATGTGAAAAATGGGTGGCAAATTGGCCTTGCAAATAGCCTATTTTTGTCCACATAAGCTGAGACACGAGCGTGTGTCTCAGCCGTGTGCGACACAAGGTTATGCTACATGGCCATGTTTCCCCTAGTGTTGAAATTGAATTGAAGTTAGTATGCTCCACACGATCTCACACACGGGCATGTGACTGGTCGTGTGGTATAAGTCAGTATGCCCCCCAAAGGGCACACGGGCTGGACACACGGGCGTATGGTTGGCTGTGTGACCCAAGTCAGTATACTCCCCAATTTTCACACAGTCTGGCACATAGGCATGTCATTGGCTGTGTGATGCAAGTCAGTATGTATGCCTTGCTTCCACACGGCCTGTTCACACGGGTGTGTGACCCTTGTCTGATTGAAAAATTTGTAAGTTTTCCACAATTTTCGTATGTTATTGGTTTAGTCCCGAACCACTTCTAAAGCATGATTAATGCCTCGTAGGCCTTTATAAGGGACAAAGTGATTATGTTGAATGGTTTATGAGATTGTATGTTTTATGTTGTGAATTGATCGGTAATGCCTCGTAACCTTATTCCGGCGACAAATACAGGTTAGGGGTGTTACACGTATGAACCAGCACCCAAATCACATAACCCCTAATGACATGTCATTCATAATCTAATCTACTCCTAAGGATCAACCAGGATTTTTCACTTGTCAAATCATTGTCGAACGTGTCCATAGAGTCGTACTCACAATTTATGCAATATCAAATCATTTAAAATATAATTATAATAAAACTTATTACATACAAACTTACCTCGAATGCAAAAACGGCGTAACAAGTCAATTAAACCGAAACCTTATTCTTTCCCCAATCTAAATCAATATTTTGCCTTTCTTGATCTAAATAATATCAAATTTAGCTTATTTAATTATCACTCTATTCAATTTCGTCCAAAATACATATTTAGGAAAACTTATATTTTTGCCCCTAACATTTAACCTTTTTACAATTTAGTCCTTATTTCATAAAATCGCAAATTTATGTAGTTCAACCAAAATCCATGCTAGTTGAATTTTAATTAGGTCCCTAGCAGTCCATATTTTTCATTTATTTCACAATTTAACCATGAATTTCACACATTTCACAAATTAATCCCTATTTGGATATTTTACTAAAAATCACTTAACAAATGTTGTTAATCTAACAACAAGCATGCATTTTCTATCACCAAACATCAAAATACACAAACATTCATCAATGGAAAAACCCTAAATCTTTAATATTTTTTCAAAATAGTCCTTGGGCAGGCTAGACTAAGTTGCAACGATCTCAAAAACATAAAAATCATTAAAAACGGGATAAAAACTGTACCTAATTGAGCAAAAATGCCTTGGCTGAATTTAAAGGAGAAAAATGGATTCTTCTTGCCCAGGTTCGATTGAATAATAAAGAATAAAAGTTGATGACTTTATTTTATTTTATTTGTTTTGTTTATCATTATTTACTAAATTACAAAATTAACCTTATTAATTAATCACTTAAAACACTTAATACATGTCCAAGAATGTCCACTAACTTTATAAATGGGCTAATTACCATAGAAAGACCTTCACTTTAAAGTTTTATAGCTATTAGACACCTTTTAGCTAATATAACTCAAGTTTTACACTTTACGCGATTTAGTCCTTTTTATCAAATTAAGCATTCAAATGATAAAATTTCTTAATGAAATTTTCACACAATCAAAATATCATGTTGTCAATATTATATTAATAATAATATAATTACTTCAACTTCGGATTTGTGGTCCCGAAACCACTATTCTGGTTTGACCAAAAACAGGCTGTTACACTATCAACCAACTTTTAGCTCTTTAAATTTTTTAATTCCTTAGGAGCCATTTTTGTAACAAGTCGATTTTGGGCCTAGTTGGAACAGTGGTTTCGAGCCCATAAATCTGACGTAGAAAGATTTATTTTTATTATATTTTTATGGTCTACAGTTTTATGGAATGATTCTGTGAAAATTTCGTTCGCAAAATTTTGACGTTTGAGCACTTAATTTAGCAAAAAGGACTAAATTATAAAAAGTGCAAAAGTTGAGTTCTATAAGCTAGAGGTGTCTAATTGCTATGAAATTTTAAATTAAAGGTCCTTAGATGGTAATTAGACCATTACTTAGTTCGTGGACAAAAATGGACATGGAGTAAGAGAAATTTTAGTGTTTAAAGAAAAGAGCATTTTGGTCATTTGGTAAAAAAATGAATTAATAAGAAAAATAAAAGCCAAATTTTGCTCATCTTCTGCCCCTTGGTAGAAATTTACAAGAGAAAGACATAGCTAGGGTTTGTCAAGCTTCCAAGCTCAATTGTAAGTCTGTTCTTGCCCTATTTTAAATGCTCTTTACATTTTTGAAGTCATTGTAACTCGATATACTATTTCTAGCACTAATTTGAGGCATGATTAAGGTCTAGGGTTTGACCCATGTCATACATGTGTGTACTTTGATGGCTAATGGTAGAAATGCAAGTTTGGTGTTAGAAAAATAACTTTTGCTAAGTGATTTTTGGTAAAAATGTCAAAAATGACCTATTTGTAAAAGTTATAAAATAAGTAGTAAAAGTGTGATTAAGTGGAAAATGTGGGCTAGTATAAGTATGAAAATGATTCGGCTAGGCTTGGTTTTTAAAGAAATTGAATGCGTTCCAATTTACGAGCCTAGGGACTAAATTGTAAAAATGTGAAACTTTAGGAGCAAAAATGTAATTTTGCCATAATATGAAATAAGTTAAATTTGTTATTATAGATCAAGAAAAACAAGGTTCAGACCTAGATCGGGGGAAAAACAAAGTGTTTGACTATTAGGTCAAAGTCTACTATTTTTGTACGGAAGTAAGTTCGTATGTAAATAATGCATTATTATATTTATATTTTAAATGCTTTAATATTGTATGAATTATGATTGACTCTTTTGACGTATTCGACAAAGTTTCGACAAGCGAAAATTTCCGGTTGAGCCTTAGGAATAGAATAGGATACAAGAGACATGTCACTAGGAACCCTTGTGTTTATGTGATCCTCGTCAAGGTCTCGTACGTCCTACCAGTGGCTGGGTAGTCCGGCATGAGTTGCAGATACCTAACAGCTTGTGTGAGCAGCATTGTCCAGCTACGTCTTGACTGACAGCTTGTGTGAGCAGGCCCATGAGTAGCTCGAAAACGAGCCTATATGTGTTATGAGATGTGAGGTAGGGCTACATGTATGGCACTTAGGTGCAAGATTTCTGAGTATCCGTTAATATTCCGAGTGTTCAACAGGAATGTCAAAGTTGTGAAAGACTATGGTATGTTACGAGTTGGTACAGGTATGTACGTAAAACTCATACGTAGTGAGCTCGATAAGTGATGAACCCTTGGTAAGGCTATGATTGAGTAAGTTAAGACTAAAGATTTTGATAACATTCATGTTAATTTTTATCATGCTAATTGTATGTTAAATGTGTGGTTATGATGCTTATTATTTGCATAGGAACTTACTAAGCTATAAAGCTTACTCCCTTTTCTTTCCCTTGTCCTATAGTGTCACCAAGCTAGCTCAAGGATCGGAGACTGTCAGAGATTCATTCACACTATCAAAAATTATTTTGGTACCAATGATTTCAACATTTTGAGTTATGGCATGTATAGGGGACTTGGTTATTTTGTTATGTGTCATAATTGATTTGGCCAAATGTGTTGGCTTATATTGGTTGAAAGTTAATTTTGTATATGGCCATTTGAAATTGGCTACTATTAGTATAAGCAATGTATATAATGATGCCTTTCATGAATGTGGAAACTTGCATGATTTGAGTTGATAAGTATGTGATGTTTGTGTATAACAGATGGTAGCACGAAATTGACGTGTGGATGTCTTGAATTTGGCTAATTTGGTTGTATGTAAATGCTTGAATTGGTGTTAGTAGTGTTGTGTAGGTGTGTGCATCAAAGGATGGCAAAATGGCTTGGTAAATAGCCTTATTTTTGTCCACACAGGTAGACACACCGGTGTGTGTCTAGGCCGTGTGCAACACACGACTTGCCCTACGAGCAAGTGTTTAGGCCGTGTGTCCCTTGCACCTTAATTTTATTTTTATTATTATTTTTGCAAAATAGAATGCTTAGAGTTAAGCACACGGGTAGAGGCACGGGCGTGTGTCATGGGCATGTGAAGTTTGCACCTATTTTATGAAAAATCATAAAATTTTAATTCGACCACACGGCCTAGCACATAGGCATGTGACTTGGCCTTGTGTCTTCAATTTGTTCTTGGGTGACAAATAAAGAGTTACACGGGGTAGGGGCACGAGCGTGTGTAACCACACGGCCTACCTACATAGGCGTGTGACCCCTATTTAGTGAAAAATTTTCTAAGTGTTGCAAAAATTTTTTAAAGTTCTCGATTTAGTCCCGAACCACTTTCAATGCATGTTTTGGGCCTTGTTGGCTTGTACTAGGGACTTTATGGTTAAATACAAAAAGTTTTAATTTAGACTAAAATTCAGGGCTCGAAAATGTATGTTTGCTTGTGTTTAAGTCCGGTAATGTCTCGTACCCTATTCCGACGTCGAATACGGGTAAGGGATGTTACAATTTTTTACAAAGCAATTGATATCAGATTTGTTCCAAGGATTATCTCAATAGCAAACTCAACTTCTAGTTCTGATGGTAATCTAGGTAGTTTTTTAGGAAACATATCAGTGAATTCCCTAATTATCTATAACCGATTAATCTTTAACTCTGATGCTCAAGTATCTAAAATGTAACCTAAAAAATGTTTCTAATCCTTTACGAACTATTCTCTAAGTAGAAATCGTAGATATAACATTTATAACACCATCAGTATCATGTAGCAAAAATTTAGGCATCTCAAATTAGACATCTCAAATCGATTCATTTCTAGCAAAAATTTACTACAGTATCATAGAGAGTCAACTAGTCCATATGTAATGCCTCGAATTTGGGCCTAGAAGTATTGGGCCTTGTGTATGGGTCCGTAAGAAGGTTGTATATAAGTATTTAATTGTGCAAGGAAATGACACAATTAAATGTCTGCTCAAGTGGTTAATGGCCCTGAGAAGTGTTAGAGGAATCTTGGGTTCAAACCTGGGCTTTAGCAAAAATTTTGGTATTAAGTGAATAAAACCCTGGATGCTTGGATGATGACCTTTTAAATTATTGTGTTAAATAAATGACACAATGAAGCTTGTGGTATAGTGGTTGTGGCGTCATTAAGGTTGTAAGGGAGCCTGGGTTTGAGTCTTGGCTCTTACAATTCATTTTGGTTTTTCTCTTAAGTGAATCTGGACCCTCGCACATATGTTTTAAAGTTAATTATGGACGTTTTTATCATAGAAAGAGCCTGTGGTGGAGTGGCAAGGTGGCGTGTTGTGCAACCGTGAGGTCTGAGGTTCAAGTCCTGGGATGTGCATTGGAGTACTTATTTTGCTATTTGAGCTGTGTAGGAGGTGGAATTGGACTGGAACTTTGTGGTTGAAGTGGTCATAAGAATGAGGAATTTTTCTAATTGTTGAAAGTAATCCCACATCGGGAAGCTAACATGAGAATTGGTGTGAAGCTGGCTTTAAATAGAGCGAACCAGATGAGTTGGGGGGAAGACTAAATGCAGGTTGTGCCAAGGTTGGTGGTCGTGGACTTTGGCGGTTGACTTCCAGAAGATAGAGACATAAATGTGATTGATTGGACTAACAGTACATCAAATAGGACCCAAGTAGAATAAATTTTGAATTTGTTTATGAATTTATTCACTTGTGACATTCATAGTGTAGCTAACCTAAATCCTGAGTGGATGGTGGACTATGTATTTGTGATTTGTACACTTTGATGTAAGTAAAAGCCTAAGTTCAAATAGATAAGGATTGAAATTTGGTGCGTTGGGTGTACGACTTCAGTAGTATGTAGCGTCATTCAGAATAGTGGAATTCATTATAACAGCTTACCTGGTGGAGACTCAATATCAAGTTATTGTTTGGCGCATAAGTTGGTTAAGTCAAGTATACTTAAGTAAATAAAGTATTTATTTTGGCTAAGTGGCATACTCTATGGGTTTCACCATCTGGCGAACTCCAAGTTTTGGCAAACTCTAGGGTTTGACATACTCTTCTATTAAGTATCCGCTCGCCCAAAATGTTTTAGGTGAACTTGTTAAGTTCACAATTTTAATAGATTTATTTCTATATCTAATGCATCTTATAATGACTTAGTTAGTCATGTTGGGGTTTAGTTGAGACCTAGTTAGAATTGAACTAGAATACTATAGATGTTTAGATCTAAAACTTGTTAAGTGCGTTTAATCACAAGGATCAAGGGTGTTAGTGGAATTATTTGATTTTCCCACTAAACCTTGTCTCCATTGCATGTGTATATAAGGATATTGTTGGCCATCATGAGTCACCTTTTTATCTTCTTCTTCCCTAAATTATTTTATAAGTTTATGAAAAACCTTATTGTAGAAAGCTTCATTGAAAAGAGTACTTAGTTTTTAGTGAGCACTTACGTTTGTACCAGCTTACTTGTAATTTCTAGTAAACCCTTAAGTTATTATCAAAAACATTCACGTGTTTATAGTGTTGCATGCTTAAACAATAGAACTATTAGCAAGGAAGGAAACTTCTTAATTTTGGGTTGTTTGATACTAATTCTTGCATTCATGTTAAGTTCTGACATTTTAATGATCTGATAGGGATATTTATCTTTCTTTAAGCTCAAGAAGCTAACGAAGGTCCCAGTAACAAAGGCAAAGGACCTATTGAGTAGATTGCTATATTGAGTTTCTAGTGAGCTCCTTCTTACTTCCATGTGATGTAAATTCCCTTGTTGTATAAATTGTGTAAGGTAAGTAATCTCTCTCGGTAACATATGAATGGTGTCTGTGTTGGTGGTGATCATCTAGTGTCAGCAATAAGAGTATAGTCTGTCCATGTTATTGCACAAGCCAGTACCACCAATATGTAATATGTGAGATATGATGATGAAGAAGGAGATTATGTTTATGATGCCTCCGGTAGGGCAGCTATATTACAAACCGGATTGGCAGATTACGAGAAAACATGCTTGGTTGAACAAGAATGATATGTGAAGTTAAGGGGGCTGTATCTTTATGAATATGAATGAATGATATGCTTCTAATTCTAAATTCTGGGTATGAGGCTGGCATAAGTATGGGTTGTGTGTAAATTATGGTTATGTCGGCAAATAGTAACTGCCCATGTTTTGTGTTAAGTTGACGTATTGAAATTGTCTGTATGTTGTGAACATCATTTGGTGTATTATGATCATTGTGTTGAACTTCTCAGAAAGGTTTGGTACCATCTTGGGCATCAATGCGTATGTTTTATATGTGTTTTTTTTATCATTGGAACTCACTAAGTTCATTTGAACTTACTTGGTTATCTTTTCCTTCTCAGGAGTGTAAACTGAAGGAAAAGAATCTTGAAGGGACTACGCCAAAGTACTATTTATTGTGAGCCTTTTGTTAATTTTTGTATCATGCATACCATAGGCAAGGTGGCCTGTAGAAACGTTTTGTATTAACTTTTGTAATGAACTCCAATTTTTGCTAAGCTCTGTTTTATGAAATCATTTGTTAACTCTAGTAATATATATATATATATAAGTGTTTTTTATTTAATGAGATGGTTTATGGGATAATATTTTAGGCATGTACACCAAACTGTTTGAATGATAATTAACTGCCAATGATGAACTTGAAAAATTTGTAAAGGGGATAACTCTATTTATTTTTATAAGGCTTCCACTACATGTTTTGTTTAGAATGCTTTTCTTGGTGTATACATAATTTGATTGTTTTTTCATTATCGTATTGAGCACTATGCCAATATCTTAAATTTTATAAGTTTCAAATACTTATACTAGATCCGTATGATTTTAAGTTAGGGCCCACCATACTTGAATCCAATTATTAGGTCGAGTAAGGTGTGTTACAAGTTTTTGTATTAGAGCTAGATTGAGTCGATTCTCGAAAAACAAAAGGCTATGACATGCGCTGCCATGCATGATACATCTCTGGCTTAGTTCCTGTAATATGAACTAATCTGAGTTTCATTGTTGCGTTAACAAAAATGTATAAAGGATTGAGGGAAGCAACTGGTGAGGAGATAGAAAGCCATGTGCCTCCTGTTTAAGAGCAAGCTCCTACAACTGGTTTGGGAGTAGCTAGTAATGCTTTTTGAAATATTTTGTTCACCATGGTTACCTAGATGTTTAACTAGATTACGGGGACAGCACAAGCACCCCAACCTCAGCAACCACAACCAGAGGCTATTTACCAAGCCATTTAGTCACCCTTTTATGCACACACCTACGCAACAAAAGATAACACCAATCCAAGCAATTACATTCAACCAATTTAGTCACAATCAAGACATCCACACATCATTCACATGCTACCATTTACCACATATGAACATCACATACTTATCAACTTAAACCATGCAAATTTCCACATCCATGAAAACATCATCATATGTATATATACTTAAACCAATATTAGCCAATTTTAATGGCCATTTACAAAATGAATTATCAACCAACATAAGCTAACACATTTGGCCAAATCAATTATGACACATAACAAAATGACCAAGTCCCTATACATTCCATAACTGAAAATGTCGAATTCATTGGTACCCAAAATAATCAGTTGATAGTGTGATGGAGTCTCTGACGATCCCCAAATGCGAGCTAGCTTGGTGACACTATAAGACAAGGGAAAAGAAAAGGGAGTAAGCTATAAAGCTTAGTAAGTTCCTATGCAAATAATAAGCATCATAAACACATATTTAACATACAATTAACATGAGGTAAATTAACATAAATGTTATTATAAATCTCATAGTCAAACTTACTCAATTGTAACCTTACTGAGGGTTCATCACATAACGAGCTCATTAAGTATTAGTTTTATGTACATACTTGAGTCATCTTGAATTGGATTTACACACAATTCATCTTTGACATACTCGTTAAATTACCCATTGAACCACTTGGAATACTAAAGGATACTGGGAAGTTCTGTACACACAGTACCATACCAATGACATATCCCAGATATGGTCTTATATGTTATCTTGTATCAATGCCAATAGCCTAGCTATGGTCTTACATGAAGTCTCATGTCAATGCCATATCCCAAATATGGTCTTACACGTAGTCTCATTAACCCTAATGTCATGATATTTGTATCCTATCTATTTCTAAGGTTCAACCGAGATTTCACACTTGTCGTAACTTTTTCGAATACGTCCAAGGGTCAATCACAATTCATACAATAATAAAGCATTTAAAACATAATTAAAACAATGTATTATTTACATACGAACTTACCTCGGTACAAAAATAGTAGAAATGGCACCTAATCGTCAAACACATTGTTTTTCCCCCGATCTAGGTCTGAACCTCGTTTCTCTTGATCTATAATAGCAAATTTAACTCATTAATTATTCATATTACTCAATCCAATTCAAAAATCACACTATTGCAAAATTATGTTTTTCCCCCTAAACTTTGACATTTCTACACTTTGGTCCCTAGGCTCGTAAATTGAAATCTATTCAATTTCATCAAGACCCAAGCCTAGCCAAACCTCTTTCATGCTTATAACAGCCCATATTTTTCATTTAATGACACTTTTACACACATTTTTCATTTAATCACACTTTTACACACATTTTATAACCTTTTTACAAATAGGTCCTTTTGACATTTTCATCAAAAATCACCTAGCAAAAGTTATTTATCATGCACCAAACATACATTTTCTACCATTAGACATCAAAATACACACATATCTATCATGGGTCAAACCCTAGACCTTAATCATTTCTCAAATTAATAGTAGAAATAGATAGATCGAGTGATAAAGACTTCAAAATGTAAAAAGCTTTAAAATTGGACAACAAATGGACTTACAATCGAGCTTGAAAAGTGAAAAAACCCTAGCTATTTCTTCTCCCTTCAATTTTTGGCCAAGCAAGAAGAAGATGGACTAAATTTGCTTTTATTTTACTTATTTTGTCTTTAATTGATAAATTACCAAAGTGCCCTTTTTATAAAACATGAAATTTCTCTTACGCCATGTCCATTCTTGTCCATTAACTTAACAAATGATACAATTACCAACTAAGGACCTTCAATTTAAAATTTCATAGCAATTTGACACCTCTAGCCTGTAGAACCAACTTTTGTACTTTTTACAATTTAGTCTTTTTTGCTAAATTAAGTGCTAAGATGTCAAAATTTTCGAACAAAATTTTCAAGAAATCATTCTATAAAACTGTAGACCATAAAAAATATAATAAAAACAAGTTTTATTATGTCAGATTCGTGGTCTCGAAACCACTATTCTGACTAGGCCCAAAATCGGGTTGTTACAACTGCCTTGAATTGAATATTTGTTTGATCAGTTTAGTGGAGCTTTAGTTTTCTCCAAGATTGACCCGTGTTCTGGTTACTATCAACTGAAGATCAAAGGTGATGATATTCCAAAGACTGCATTTCGTTCGCGGTATGGACACTATGAGTTTTTGGTGATGCCCTTTGGCTTAACGAATGCACCAACAGTCTTCATGGATTTAATGAATAGAGTGTTTAACCCTATATGGATCAGTTTGTGGTAGTCTTCATAGGTGATATTTTGGTCTACTCTAAAAGTGAGGTTGATGATGAGGAGAACTTAAGGAAAGTACTACGAACATTACACAAGAATAAGTTATACACCAAATTCAACAAATGCGAATTTTGGCTAAAAGAAGTTCATTTCCTAAGCCATATTATATCTGTTGAAGGTATTAAGGTATATCTTGACAAAGTCAATGTAACAACCTAATTTCTGTGAAATCAAAATTGTAACATCCCAAACCCGGCCTAGACGCTATGGCCGAATCTGGTGTATCACATTGAAGTGTTTTAGCGAAAATCGTATTTTCATTGAAAACTCTTCTTAAAATAAAAGAAACCCTAATTAACTTAAAAAAAACACCTTCAGTAACGAAAGACTTGTTTAAAACATTTGATTAAAAAAAACTTAGTTGCGGAAACGTAGAAAACATACTATAATTTAAGAAATCCGTGTTCAACTTCTCGCAATTACATTGAAAATAATAATAATTCAAGTAATAATAACACAATGAAAACCTTATTACAATATGGTCTGGAACATACTTAAAAAGGAGTAAAAACTTAAATGCTTAAAAAAAACAAGTCCAAATCATCTTGCTAGCTGGCCACCTAGAGTCCCTTCAAACATCGAACCTTCTACTGAGCATCACTTGAAAATAAAATAAAAGAGGGGGTGAGTTTTCACAAACTTAGTGTGTACAAACTTCAAAGAAAACAAGCATTCAAAAAAAACATCATTCATCATTCATGCAATGCAATCCCATCCAAATTATCCATCCGCTACACACCGACTCCATCCCTCATCACACCATGTGAGGATATAAATATCGACCCACCCAACCCTCACACCATGGTAGCCCGATTGCGGAACTACCTTCACTTACATATTGGGCTTTAAAAGCCGTCGGTGGATCCATGATTATCAAGCAACCATACGATCTTCATATACTTCCTCCGTTCCATAATTCCCAACCAATATGCAACCTAAGCAAAATATCATATTTATGCATGTCCCATCCACAAAACTTACATTCAACACCTAGGGGTATTTTGGTCATTTTTGCCCTTAGAGGCATTTCGGTAATTTTTCCTTAATTACGGTTTTCACTTATCTTGGCCCGTTAACAAGTCCCGTGAGCTAAGATGAATGAATACTATGCACCAGGTAGGATTCTAAAGAAGAGGAGGTAGGTCATTAAGACCGCTCAAGTACCAAGCCTTCCCTGGATCCAATCCTAGACATGCATATAACCATTGCCACAACTTAATCCCTTTGACTTGTCCATAGTCGCAATATATTAATTAAGTCTTATGTGGCTATCATATACTAGGCCCAAAACCCCTTACAAAGCGCATACAATTTCACATACCTGTATCTGGCCCATTAAGCCCAATCATATTCGTATGGCCCATTAGGCCCCAATCACCTGTATATGGCCCATTAGGCCCAAATCACATTTATATGGCCTGTTAGGCCCAGTCACATTCATATTCATGCTCTCATACAAATTCCTATCACAAAGCATCAATATTTAGTTTTTACCTATTATGGGCCCAACAGCCCATCTGGCCCATTTAGCCCATTCCGGCCCATATGGCCAAATCACAACCCAAGTCCACGGAATCGCCTGTGGGCCTCAGGCAACCTATCAATTTCCTCTTTACGAGTGTTCGCGCACTCACAAGACTACCGTAGCCAAACTTTCGGCTTTTCGACTTTTCAGCTTTTGCCGATTCATTGTGTGTGTGCAGTGTATGTACACACCTGGTAAGCAAGCGTGCTGCGATTTCTGTAGCCCAAATCTACAATCGATATCACTCAAAGATTAATCTCACATAATTATCGAATACTTTACCAAAATTCAAAATCTCACCTTAACCTGACCTGAACGCTAAGCCTTTACTAGCTTCTACTTTGGTCACTAATCACGTATATCTCTCAGATCTGAAGAGCAAATCGATAGGAATCCAAAACTGAGATCTGAAACTAATTCCCTACCAAAGTTGATTAGAAAGAAGTGAGGAAATGAATACTCGATACTTATCAAAAACCGATTGAGAGAGCAAACACTTACACTAGAATCGACTGGGTGGAAAGAGTAGTGGCGGCACCAAGGGTATTCGGCCAAAGGATATTCGGCTCTTAGAGATTTGAATGGCAACAATCGATTACTTGGAACCAAAGAAGAGAGAAAGAAGAATCAGTTAAAGCAAAGAAAATATTAAGTAGAGGAGAAATATAATTTGGCACAAGGAAGAAGAAAAAGAAAATAAGGCAGAGAGTTTTCGGCTTTTAGAGAAAAGAGTTTCTGGCAACAGGGTGGAGGAAATTTTGCATTAGTTTCATACCCTAGCATTTGACACCCATTTATAAGCCTTATAGCCAAATTTTCTCATGCCCAAGTCCCCATTCGGCTCCATCACTTCTCCCTTCTCATCTCCTCGTTTTTCTTCCTAATAACCCCTTAATCCCTTCCTTAATTTTCTCTCCTGAACACTTCCCTTGGAGTCCTTTTTCACACTACTTCCATCCTTATAGAAGGCTAAAATTAAACTTCTAAAAACTCTAAGCTAGGATTTGAACCTTTGACCTCCTTGCTAGCTATTAACGCCACCTCCCTACACCCTAAGTGGCGTCACTTAGCCACTTCTCCACAGGGCTTTTTGATGCTATTTTCCCCTAACTTTATTTAAAAGCCCAACTGCTTGCCAACCCTGATTCTTTTAATAATTAAACTATAATTTCATTTACCCTTAAGTTTAAATTAAGACCTACTATAATTATCACTGGGCCAGAAATATAAAAAACAACTTTTATCAAAACCGAAAACAAAGAAAGTTGGGATTTCGGGATTTTTGGGGTGTTACAACTCCACCCCCTAAAAGAAATTTCGTCCTCAAAGTTTACCTTGTTCAAACAGTTGAGGATATTGACATCACATCACTTCTTCAGGTTCCCAAGTAGACTCTTCAGCCTTGTGATTCCGCCAAAGTACTTTGACCAATGGAACAGACTTCCTTCTCAGTACTTTGACATCTCGACCAATTATTTGTATGAGCTCTTCCTCGAAAGTCAGGTCTGGCCTAACCTCAATTTCTTCCACCGCCACGACATATGAAGGATCTAAGCAATACTGCCTTAGCATGTAAACATGAAACACGTCGTGGATCTGGCTTAGTTTAGGTGGTAACTCCAGCTGATAAGCGACTGGCCCAATTCGTCTTACCACCCGATATGGCCTAAGGAACCTTGGGCTTAGCTTCCCCTTTCGTCCAAACTTTAACACTTTCTTCCACGGAGAGACCTTCAGAAAAACTAAGTCTCCTACTACATACTCTATTTCTCGATGCTTAAGGTCAGCATACGACTTTTGCCTATCTGAGGCCTCCTTCAAACGATCCCGAATCAATTTTACCTTATCCTCAGTATCGGTTACTAACTCAAGGCCCAAAACTCTCCGTTTGCCTAACTCCATCCAACATGTTGGAGTTCGACACCTTCGCCCATACAGTGCTTCATATGGAGCCATCCCAATGCTTACTTGGTAGCTATTATTGTACGCGAATTCGGCTAACGGTAAATAGTCCTCCCAGCTACCTCGAAACTCAATCACGCATCCCCTCAACATATCTTCCAACACTTGGATAACCCTTTCTGACTGTCCATCAATTTGAGGGTGGAAAGTTGTACTGAAATTTAACCTAGTACCCAATCCCTCATGAAGCTTCTTCCAAAATCGCGAAGTGAAACGTGGGTCCCTATAAGATATTATAGAAACTGGCACTCCATGCAATCTTACAATCTCCGCCACATACAGCCTAGCCAGCTTTTGCAACGAGTAATTAGTGCGAACCGGTACAAAATAGGCAGACTTGGTTAACCGATCCACTATGACCCATATCGAGTCTTTCTTAGTAGGCGTCAAGGGTAGCCCACTAACAAAGTCCATAGTGATCCTTTCTCACTTCCAGAGTGGAATCTTCACTGGTTAAAGTAATCCTGAAGGCAACTGATGTTTCGCATTTACCTTTTGACAGACCAAACATTTACCTACGAACTCCATAACCTCGCGCTTAAGTCCAGGCCACCAATAAAGCTCACACAAATTCCGATACATCTTGTTTCCGCCAGGATGCATTGTGTAGAGACCGCTATGTGCTTCCCGCAGAATAGACTGCTTAGATCATCGTCCCTTGGTATATACATTCTCCTACAGAAACACAATACTCCTTCACCATTTATCCCAAAGTCTGATGTCTCCCCACTCTCCACTTGTTTAAAGTGAGCACTCAAAGTCTTATCCACTAATTGCTTACTCCTTATCTGCTCGACCCACACCGGCTTTACTTGAAGCTCAGCTAACAAGCTACCATCATCCAACAAGCTTAAATGGGCGAGCATAGCTCTCAAGTCTGACTTAGCCCTACGACTCAACGCATCAGCTACCACATTCGCTTTGCCAGGGTGGTATTCAATCGTGCAATCATAATCCTTCAATAATTCCACCCACATACGTTGCCTAAGGTTTAGCTCCTTTTGGGTAAGGAGGTACTTCAAACTCTTGTGGCCCGAATAGATTATGCACTTCTCCCCGTATAAGTAACGCCTCCATATTTTGAGTGCGAACACCACCACGGCTAGCTCCAAATCATGAGTTGGGTAATTCAACTCGTGAGTCTTAAGTTGCCACGATGCATATGCAACCACCTTTCCTTCTTGCATCAATACACATCCCAAGCCCACATGTGACGTGTCACTATAAACCGTAACTCCTTTCCAGACACTGGCTGAATCAACACAGGGTCCTCAGTTAAAATTTTTTAAGTTTTCCAAAACTCTCCTGCTGCTTGTCCGTCCAAGCAAACGGTACCCCTTTCCTTAACAACTTAGTTAAGGGTGCAGCAATTATTGAAAAGCCCTCAGCAAATCGCCTATAGTATCCTGCCAAGCCCAAAAAACTTTAAATTTCTGATACCATCTTGGGTGTTTTCCAGTCTAACACCGCTTCAATTTTTCGAGGATCCACCTTAATTTGGCATACAATTGCTTCTCCCTCAAAGTCTGCAACACAATCCTTAAGTGTGCATCATGCTCATCCTCATCTTTTGAGTACACCAAAATGTCATCTGTAAAGGCTACCACGAACCAATCCAAGTAGGGTTGGAAAACTCGATTCATGAGATCCATGAAAGCGACAGGTGCATTCGTTAGCCAGAATGGCGTCACCAAGAACTCGTAGTTCCCATAACGAGTTCTGAAAGTTATCTTATGAACATCTACCTCTTTAACCCTTAGTTGGTAATATCCCAAACGCAGGTCAATCTTCGAGAAAACAGAAGCTCCCCTAAACTGATCAAAACGATCATCAATTCTCGATAGAGGGTACTTATTTTTAACAGTTAACTTGTTTAACTGTCGATAGTCGATGCACATTCGTAACGTTCCATCCTTCTTCTTCACGAATAACACCGGTGCTCCCCATGGGGACACACTTGGCCGTATAAATCCTCGATCCAACAATTCTTGATTCTGTGCCTTAAGTTCCACCAACTCTTTTGGTGACATTCGATAAGGAGTGATAGACACCGGAGTCGTACCCGGTAACAACTCAATTCCAAATTCCACTTCTTTGCTGGGTGGTAACCCAGGCAGCTCCCCGGGAAAGACATCCAAAAATTCCCTAACTGTTCTCAACTCCTTAACGGTAAGGCTCTTAGCCTCCGTATCACAAATATAAGCCAAAAAGGCTTCGCATCCCTTTCGTACTAACTTCTCAGCCCTTAATGCCGAAATCACCTTCGACAGATAGTTCCAGCGTTCACCAATCACCAATCACCATTCGTTTTGCAGCGCAATCCAAGGTGGCTCAGTGCTTCACCAGCCAATCCATACCTAAGATTAAGTCAAATTCGCTAAACGGCAGTTCCATCAAATCCGCTAAAAATGTAACCCCTTGGACTACTAAGGGTACCTCCCTGAACATCTTATTCACTCCTACAGACTGCCTTAACGGACTTATCATAGTCATCTCATTCGCAATAATCTCAAACATATCACCCAAAGACTTAGTCTTATTGCATGCAACATATGAATGCGTTATTGCATGCAACATATGAATGCGTCGATCCAATATCAATCAAGGCTGTGTAAGATAACTCATATATAAAGAACATACCCGTTATCATATCTGGGGCATCCCCGTCTTCTAGACGAAAAGCAGCATAAACCAAAGCTGGTTGTCTCACCTCAGCATGGCCCGCATTTTTGCCTGGTGCTCCGTATCCACGTCCATTGCCGTTACCGTTCCTGGTCTGTCCACGACCCCTTAGCGGCAGCTATCCACCCCTTGGTGGTTGGGCACCTCATTGACCTACTACTGGCTCTCGACCTAGCGTTCGAGGGCAATCCTTGATCCTATGCTCCATAGACCCACAAGCGAAACAAGCTCCCATTCTCTTCCAACACTCGCCTCCATGCCTTCTCCCACAATCAGTAAAAGGTGGCACACCTGGATTAGCAGCAGGGGGCCCTACTCTAACTTGCCCATTATTTCTGGCCCTAGCCCTAGGCCACTGTCCAACACCCGGGGTCTCAGCCTCCCTCTTGTTCTTACCCCTTTCCTTCTCCTAGTTTAGGCACTCAATGCACTTTACCTCCTACGCTATCTTTGCTTTCTCCACTAACTCCAAGAAAACTTGTTCCCTTTGCGAAGCTATTAGTACCTTGAGGCTATCTCTAAGCCCATCCTCAAACCTAACGCAACACTCATACTCTGTTGCCACCATTACCCTTGCATACCTACTAAGGCGTAGAAACTCTGCCTCATACTCCGCCACCGATTTGTTTCCTTGGGTCAAGTTCAAGAACTCCTTCCTCCTAGCATCCACATAGCTTGTACCCACATACATCCCTCGGAATGCAGCATTGAAAAACTTCCGGGTGACCTGTTCTGGTTAGGTGCCTTCTTTCACTGTCAACCACCACTAGTAGGCTTCCTCCCTAAACAATGACACTACCCCTTTCAACTTTTGCTCAAGTGAGCAGTCCAAATCCTCCATTACCCTTTCAGTTGCCTTCAACCAATATTTCGCCACATTAGGATCCACACCAGCCACACCCTTGAAGATCTCAGCCCCGTTCGATCGAAGTCGTTCTGGAATGGACCCCCGATTTTTGCTGCCATTATTGGGCCCAGCGACCCTTTCCAAAATCCTTAGCATTGCCTGTGACAAAGCATCTTCTCTCGTAGCCCGATCATACGGTCCATTCCCAGCCATCGGTGAGGCCGGAGCCTCTTCTACTCCAACATCGGGCATATGGCCCGATGTCGATGATTCAGCCCTAATGCTTCCGCGGCCTCGGCCACAGCCTCTTGCACCTCTTCTAGCACTCATCGTCGATTCGCGTATTATCTGGATTAGAAATTTTATGAAGTTTTAGTTAGTTTAATAATTACACTGATGTTTTATGCAAATATTTAAAGAGAAAATCGTTTTCGAAAATCCTCTACAGTTTTCAGATCCTACGGGCTTTGGTTCCATTCTAACCATCATCTAGAGTAGCCCTCTAACTATCTATTGTATAACAATTTAAACAAACTGAAATAAAAGTACTTACTTGGTTTGACGTTAGAGACTAGGTGTGCCGCTCAGCAAGATTTCTCATTTTCTAAAGCATCGCGATCCAAAATATATTTTTTAAATCCAAATAATAAGTAAAAAAAGAAACTAAATAATAATAAGGCCCAATTCACTACCCGAGTTTTGTAACTTAGGCTCTGATACCACTAAATGTAACACCCCAAACTCGGCCTAGACGCTATGGCCGAATCTGGTGTGTCACATTGAAGTGTTTTAGCAAAAACCGTGTTTTCAGTGAAAACCTTCTTAAAATAAAAGAAACCCTAATTAACTTAAAAAAACACCTTCAGTTACGAAAGTCCTGTTTAAAACATTTGATTAAAAAAAACTTAGTTGCAGAAACGTAGAAAACATACTATAATTTAAGAAATTCATGTTCAACTTCTCGCAATTACATTGAAAATAATAATAATTCAAGTAATAATAACACAATGAAAACCTTATTACAATCTGGTCTGGAACATACTTAAAAAGAAGTAAAAGCTTAAATGCTTAAAAAAACCCAAGTCCAAATCATCTTGCTAGCTGGCCACTCAGAGTCCCTCCAAACATCAAACATTCTACTGAGCATCACTTGAAAATAAAATAAAAGAGGGGGTGAGTTTTTGCAAACTCAGTGTGTACAACGCTCGAAGAAAACAAGCATTAAAGAAAAACATCATTCACCATTCATGCAATGCAATCCCATCCAAATTATCCATTCGCTACACACCGGCTCCGTCCCCCGTCACACCATGTGGGGATATAAATATCGACCCACCCAACCCTCACACCATGGTAGCCCGGTTGCGGAACTACTTTCATTTACATATTGGGCTTTAAAAGCCGTCGGTGGATCTACGATTGTCAAGCAACCATGCGATCCTCATATACTTCCTCCGTTCCATAATTCCTAACCCATATGCAACCTAAGCAGAATATCATATGTATGCATGTCGCATCCACAAAACTTACATTCAACATCTAGGGGTATTTTGGTCATTTTTGCCTTTAGGGGCATTTTAGTAATTTTCCCTTAATTACGATTTTCACTTATCTTTGCCCGTTAACAAGTCCCGTGAACTAAGATGAACAAATACTATGCATCAGGTAGGATTCCAGAGAAGAGGAGGTCGGTCATTAAGACCGCTTAAGTACCAAGCTCTCCTTAGATCCAATCTTAGACATGCATATACACGTTGCCATACCTTAATCCCTTTGACTTGTCCACGGTCGCAATATATTAATTAAGTCTTATGTGGATATCATATACTAGGCCCAAAACCCCTTACAAAGCCCATACAATTTCACATACTTGTATCTGGCCCATTAAGCCCAATCATATTCGTATGGCCCATTAGGCCCAAATTACTTGTATATGGCCCATTAGGCCCAAATAACATTTATATGGCCCGTTAGGCCCAATCACATTCATATGCATGCTCACATACAAATTCTTATCACAAAGCATCAATATTTACTTTTTACCAATTATGGGCCCAACAGCCCATCGGGCCCATTTAGCCCATTTCGGCCCATATGGCCAAATCACAACCCAAGTCCATGGAATCGCCCGTGGGCCTCAGGCAACCTCTCGGTTTCCCCCTTACAAGTGTTCGCGCACTCGCAAGACTACCGTAGCCAAACTTTCGGCTTTTCAGCTTTTGCCGATTCATTGTGTGTGTGCAGTGTATGTACACACCTGGTAAGCAAGTGTCGAGGTAAGTTCGTGTAACTAAATTTTATATGTTTTTATGCTTGAATTAAGGGTTGTGTTTCTAAATTTTATAAATATCATATGTGTATATAAAGTTGAAAATATATCTAACAAAGCCTAATTAATGAAAATGCCCGATAAAGGATAAATGAGAAAAATGTTACTTTTATGCTTGGAATAAATGTGGAATGTGATCATTCAAATTATATAAATGTTATAGATGTATGAAATAATTACATGCTGGGAAATGCTTGAAAATGTTAAATCTCATTGAATAAATGAATTATCGATGGATATGTGATTTCTCGAAATGAATGAGGTCCTACATTTGTTGCTGATGGGATTTAGCTCAGACGAGTAATCCTATTGACCTCATTTATGAAAGTATTTAGCCCGGACAGGTACTCCTAATGTAAATCCTCTCGAGCATATGTTATGAGTTAGGTTTAGCTGGGACGGGTAGTCCAGATCAAGCTTTTTAAAGCATATGTCATAAAAAGAATTTAGTCTGGACTGGTAATCCTATCGTACACATGTGTGGCTTGAGAGTGTACTCTCCGATATAGTATCCTATGGGTACCATTGGACATGAATTGACGGATCCTAATTTGTACACCTCAAGTGTACTACCTGTGTAACCATCGATATTTCAGATAAACTCAACGGGCAAAAATCTTGATATGAAAAGATACGGATAAGAAATGAGTTATAACACGTATCTGGCTGAAATACAAGTAAATGATGATACATGACATATGATATATGAAAACATGGGATGATGATATTTGAACATGGACTTTATTTGATAAATATATGTTCATTCTTGATTATAGACTTGTACACCTTGAGTGTACTAATCGTGACCTTGATGTTCTGAGTAATATGAGTAAATTTTTTATATGAAATGATCTGAACTCGAAATGAACTATTATGAAATTATACTTGAAATAATGAGATGAATTATGCATGTTGAATGGATACATGTTGTGGAAAGCATATGTGCTTGGAAACTTGATTGTTGTTGAGCCCATATATATTTTGATGTTAATATGGAATACATGACTAACAAGGGCAATGAGAATGTGTGTAGGGCTTGAGATCAAACTGATTGATTATGCCTTACATAGTTACCTTAAAACAGAATGAATGGTAAGTTAAGTATCATGTTATACGAACTTACTAAGCATTTTATGCTTACTTAGTTTTATTTCCCTGTTTTAGAGTAAATCGGAAGCTTGTTGGATTGGAAGCTTGGCGGAGATCACTCACACTATCCATCGGCCCATGTCTGTACAATATGGTAAATCAATTAAGGTTGTAATAGCATGTATAGGATATATTGGCCATATTGACATGTAAATGTAAATGATGCTTGTAATCTAGTCATTGGAATGGCTAGTATTGGTTTGTTTCAATGTACTTGTAATGTCAAACTATGGTAGCTACATATATGTTAAGTAGTTGATCAAATTATGTCCTACTTGAGGACTTAACTAAGATAAGATTATTGACATGTATGCATGAAATGATATGCCATGATGAATGATGGAATTCGCTTGATTTGAATGCTTGAAATGTTTGGTATTTGGATGTGTGATTCAAGTGAAGGTTATAGGTGTGATTTTGGGTGAGAAATGAAGCTAGGAATGGCTTTATTTTGTCCACACGGGCAGACACACGGGTGTGTGTCTAGACCGTGTGTAACACACAGTTGAATACGTGGGCATATAGTTAGGTCGTGTGTCCTCTGCACCTTAAATTTGAGAAATAGAATGCTCAGAATTGAGCACACAGCCAGAGACACAAGCGTGTGTCTCAGCCGTGTATGTTACACGGCCTAGAACACGAGCATGTGTCTTGGCCATGTGAAACCTGAACCTAATTTTAAGGTCGAACACAGCCTGAAGCACGGGCATGCCCTAAGGTCGCATAGGCGTGTCCCATGGACCACATGGGCGTGTCCTTTAGACCACACGGGCGTGTGAGCCCTGTGACTTGGAAAATTTTTGAAAATTTCACAAAAATTCTTAGGGTTCTCGATCAAGTCCCGATTCAAATTTAATGCTCATATTGGGCCTCGAGGGTCTATTTAAGGGACATTATGAATGATCCTGGTTAATGAATAGTAACTTGCATGATTTATTTGTAAATGTTTCTGAAAGTTTCAGTAATGCTTCGAAACCCTATTCCGATGACGGATACGGGTTAGGGGTGTTACATTTATAGTCGTGTTTGAATGGAATCTACCAAATAATGTCAGTAAGGTTCGCAGATTCTTGGGTTTGGTAGGTTACTGTAGGAGGTTTGTAAAAGGGTCTGTAATGATAACACCCCTCATGCGTTTATTGAAGAAGAAAGAGAAGTTTGAATGGATTGATGCATGTTAGAAAAGTTTTGAATAGTGGAAAGTCATTCTAAAAAAAGCTCTGGTCTTAGCCCAACTAGAATCTGATGTGAAGTATACTATTTTTATTAATGCATCATTTGATAGGCTTAGATGTGTATTTATGCAAAGAGGTAAGGTTGTGGCGTATGCATCTCGCTAACTCAAGCCGCATGAGAAGAATTATCCAACTCATGATTTAGAGCTGGTAGTATTGGTTTTAGCGTTAAAGATTTGGAGACACTACCTTTATGGGGAAAATATTGGGCTTAAGCCAATAAGCAATCCAGACGATTGTTGAATAAAATCATTCACTAGGCAAGATTCCACAAACGTAAGAATATTGTGTCTAAACTACGTTAACAAAGATCGATTGTATTTTTTCTTTTTTACTCTTATTTTTTTCATTGTCTATTTTCATTCTAATTGTTGTTATAACAAACATTAAGTAAAGTTAATTAATGATATTGATAGACTAATTAGTTTTTCAATTAAAATACACAGTTAATGATTCATTAGTAATAATTGCTCAAGTTTTATAAATATAATTAAATTTTTAATGTTATTTTCAATAATCATTTGATTTAATTACCAATATCTATTAATTTACATGAGTTTTCCAATTTAACAAATTGAATAGTTTTTGTAACAACTTGTTTTCAATGGTGCCAAAAATAGTAGTTTCGGGAACACAATTCTAGTGAGTAAGTCGGTAAATAATATTATTTATTATTTATGAGCCAAGTATGTTGAAATAGTGTATTTTGATCTGATAATTTTTATTGATTGGATAATTAGTTATGTACAAGTGGTTCAGTCTTAAAGTCAAGTGGTTTTGGAAAATGAGGTACTGGGACCTCGTTTTCATAATTTAAGGCCGTAAATATTTTTATTAAATATTGATAGAGTTGTATTATAGGTGAACTGAATTTTGATCTGAAATTTTTAGTGATTGGATGGTTAATTAAAGTACAAGAACTAAATTGCAAAAGTGGTAGAAATTAATCGTTGTAGATTTTAAAAAGCTAAGGGGTCAAAATGGTGAATAGACCATTTTCAAAAGTCGAAGTGGTGGTGGATTTCATTAAATACCATTAACTTTTGGGTTAATTGCTATTAGGCCCTAATTAAGTAAGGCTTAATTGAAATAGAGCTTGATTAATTAATTAAAGGACTAATTGAGCAATTGGACTATTTATATAAGTCTAAACGGTGGTGATGCCAATTGTAATCCACCAATTTTGCTAATCATGTGTAAATTTTAATTAGTAATAGATTACTTAAAGTTTGATTTAAAAGATCTTAATATTTACAATTTTACCAATTTATTTTAGTTAATTAAAGGGAAAAATGACATTTTTTTTTATCATCATCATCTTCAACTTTTTCTTCCATAGGTGAATGTGAGGGAAAAAACAAAGGGTTTGGGTTTCAAGCTTTTAACTCATCAATTGGTAAGTCAATTTTAATCAGTTTCTTATAATTTTTATGTTTTTGGGATCATTGCAACTAGGCCTAGCTAACTTGTATCTTCGTTTTCAAAACTATTAAAGATTTCTAAAGTTTGCATTGATGTTAATTGAAGTTTTTTAATGCTTATGGTAGAGTTTGAAGCTTTGATGGGAAATAGGACTATTTTATAAATTGATTTTTGTTAGTTTTGAATATATGACTAAATTGTTAATATCTTGAAATTTGCATGCAATTTTTTGTATTTTTTTTATAATAGGAGGCTGTAATTGGATATATTTGAACTTGGTTTAAAAATTGGAGTTCAAATTTGAAAGTTATGATAAGTTTGATTTTATGGACTAAATTGAATAAAATGTAAAACTTGAAGAAATAGTTAAAAGATAAAATTGAGCTTACATATGTTTTTAATAGGCTGTTATATGATATTTGAGTGATTAAACTGAAATAAATTTATATTATAGATCAAGATTTAAACAAGACAGTTGATAATCGAGGAAAAAGGAAATGTACACACTAGTCCCTGGCACTTTTACTTTTGCTGTTAGCCCCTGGTAAGTTCATACAGTCTAAATATGTTTAAATTGCTATAGAGTTTCATCTGTATGTTCATTAATGTTTTATTGATATCTTGAATTGGCTATGAATTAGTACCTAAATTGAGAATTGAATCAGACTGAAATGAATTGTTGCGAAATGGTATATGTGAGATTAAACCCCAATGAAATTCATAAAAGTCTTTTATACAAGGTTACTAGTTATTACCTATAGGTTTCGAGCTCCAGCATGTGTTGCAGACTCGAGAATATAGGTATATTAAGCCCCGGTCAGGCTATTTGTTATGTAGGTTCAACCTGAACGAGTGACCAGGCACTATTGTTCAATTCATGTATGTTCAACCCTAACGAATGACAAGACACTGTTATCCAATTTGTGTAGGTTCAACCTTAACGAGTGACCAAGCACTATTATTCGATTCTTGTACGTTCAACCCTAATGAGTGACTAGACACTATTATCCGATTTGTGTAGGTTCAACCTTAACGGGTGACCAGGCACTATTATCTGATTCGTGTAGGTTCAACCCTAACAGGTGGCCAGGCACTATTATCTGATTCGTGTAGGTTCAACCCTAACAGGTGGCCAGGCACTATTATCTGATTCGTGTAGGTTCAACCTTAACGGGTGATCATGCATTAATGTTCGATTCGTGTAGGCTCAACCTTAACGGGTGACCAAGCATTGTTATCTGATTCATGTAGGTTTAACCCAAATGGGTAACCAGACACTATTACTTTCACCTGTGTACGAAGTTCTTTTACGAAGTTTCATCGAATAATAGTGAATGAAAATGTGTTGATATGCCATTGAATGTTGGCAAAGTAATGTATATGATTTGGAAATAATATATAATTTGGTTTGAAAGGAAAAATGTGAACAAATGAGACTATAGATGTGTTTGAGCTCAAAACCTTTTATGCTAATGATGTTGTTTGAATTCTTGATAGGTATATTTGTATTACATGATGATTTAATATGTGATAAGAAATTGAGGTAAGTAAATCTTTATATTCTAAGCTTACTAAGTATTTTAAATAATTACTCGTATGACTACTAATCTGTAGATTTTGGATATCCGGAACGTGCCGACTGATCAACAAGAAGCACACACCTACCGTCTCTTGATTAGGTAGACTTTTGATGTTTTGAACTTGGTTACTTGTTGCATGTACATAGGATGTTTTGGCTTGTTAAGTGAAGGTATATGTTTTATTATGTGACATTTTATTTGATGACAAATTTGGTACTTTAAAGCATAAAAGAAATGGCAAAGTTTGAATAACATTATGCATATGAATTTGTAAGTGCTTGTGTTTTGGCATTGTTGAGTATGAATATATGTTGGTGTCAATGAGGGCATATTGGTTGAATGTTTAAATAGTTATATGGATGGACGTTTTAGCTTTGAAATGTATATGCTTTGGATTAGGTTTGAATGGTATGAATGATGTTTTAGGTCACCTTGTAGGATTGGTATGTTCCTTGCACAAAAAAGGTCATATATGCTACACACAGTCGTGTGTCACACACGGGTAGGTGACATGAACGCGTGCTCCGTTTGTTTAGGATGTGTAACAGCCTAATTTTTAGTGGTTTCGGAACAGTGATTCGAGATCACTAAATCTGACAATTGAGTAGGAAATATTATTAATTTAGTAATTATAAGTTAAATGTGAAGTTAGAAAAATTTTTGAAATAGTGAATAGTGTACTAAAAATAAATACTAAAATAATTAGAATCGAAAACGAGGTATCGAGACCTCAGGAGTTTTAAATCGAGCCATAAATATTTTTTTAAATATTTATGGAGTGTTAATAAGTTAGTATTAAAGTTTCATCAAGAAATTTTAAAGTTCTGATAGTTAATTGAACAAAAAGGACTAAATTGTATCAAATGTAAAATTTTTGAAATGATGCAGGGTTCATGATGATAGAATTAGTCAGAGAAATGATAATTGAGTAGTAAAGATGTCTGTATGTGTGACAGCTATAGTTGAAATGAATATGATGATCTTTTCTGGGTATTATATATATTCTTTTATCATCAGATATATGTGTGTGGTTGCTCAGTTTTTGATGGAGTTCTTATGTTGTGAGAATGCTAGCTAACTATGATGTTAGACGAAAGTCCTGTTGGTCTGGTCGGTTTATGATCAGTATTTCTTCATCTCTTTAGAATTTTATTCTAATATGTTGCAATGAAGTCAATGGTAAAAATTTATATGAGACTACTCTTACGTTTCTACTGATTATGATTTTATTTTATACATGCGGGAAATATATTATCTTTGTTATGATGAAGTCCAGAGTCGGTAAGCAGTGTTTTTCTTCTGGCTTTCTCTAAGGAATTATCAAAATCTTTATTATCTTCTTGTGTGTTAGATGTGCTAGTGATTGCAAAAACGTTATATAATATTTTTGAGTTCAAGTTCGGATGTCTATTTGTTAGCAAAGTTTCCAACATCAAGAGCATTTAGGATTATTGCAGTCAGTGATAATACTAGTGTGATATGAGATAGAATGACTATAGATTTCGAATTGGGATTGTCATTAACATCAGAAAAAAAAATGTTATTTAGTTTATGGTTAATCATTTGACAAAGAAATATCTCTGTATGATCATTTCAAAGAGGTACAGTAATTTTTATTTGACAGATCACCTAAGTATATGTGTTCCTAAGAGGGTAATTTAGAATTTTGACAATAAGTTCCAACAATTATTCTAAAATTCAAAGGTGACTGGAAAAATAAATAAATAAATAAATAATATTCAAGGTTAAACCGAATTGTGATTCTGAGAAGTTAGTAAAAATGTTTCATGAGTGTTGAAAGCAACTTCTTCTGATAAGATTTTCGGGGACGAAAATCCCTAAAGGGGGGAGAGTTGTAACAGCCTAATTTTTAGTGGTGTCGGAACAGTGATTCGAGATCACTAAATCCAACAAATGAGTAGGAAATATTATTAATTTAGTAATTATAAGTTAAATGTGAAGTTAGAAATTTTTTTGAAATAGTGAATAGTGTACTAAAAATATATACTAAAATAATTAGAATCGAAAACAAGGTATCGAGACCTCGGGAATTTTAAATTGAGCCATAAATATTTTTATAAATATTTATGGAGTGTTAATAAGTTAGTATTAAAGTTTCGTCAAGAAATTTTAAAGTTCTGATAGTTAATTGAACAAAAAGGACTAAATTGTATCAAATGTAAAATTTTGGGAAATGATTAAATAGCTTAAATGATAAAAGAAAGAGGGTTTAAAAGGAAAATAGACCCAAGGTCTATTTGGGCTGGACGGCAAGGGCATGAAATCAGCAAGAAAATAAAGAGAATTAAGGGCAAAATTAGAAAATTGCAAAATTTACTTGATAAAGTTAGGACTAAAGTGGAATTATCTAGATTTCTCTTTATTTTTCTGCATTCTCATCAGAAAAAATGCCATGGAAGAGTTCCCCTAAGCTGGTTTTCCATATTTTTACTTCAAGTAAGTTCAATTATTGATTATTTCTTAAAATTTTTGTGTTTTTGTGACTTTTACAACTAGGTCCACTTGTTGAATTCATTAGTTTTTGATTCTATGAAAGAAATTGAAAGTTGCTATGAATATGTGCTGAAAGTATATGATGATTTGGCATGGAATTAGAGTTTTAAATTGTTTATATATTGATTTTATTGAAAGAATTGAATAGAAAGTGAATGTTTGGGACCTAAGTGTAAAAGAGTTTGAAGTTAGAGTTTTATGTGGAAATTCTTAATTTCAATAGTTATGAAATAACTTATAATATCTAGTAAAAGTATTAATTGAGAAAATTATCTTAATTTAGGGGTTAATTGAGTAAGGACTGAATTGTATGAATTGTGAAATTTGGGGCAAAATGGAAATCAACATTTTGCACTACAACTGTTTTGGACAGCAGCAGTAGTCTAACTTTGAAAATCACCAAAAATTGTAGAAATGGAATTAGAGGATGAATAAAATATTAAATTAAATCTTATTGAGTCTAGTTTCTTATAAAAGAAATGATGTAAGCAATGGAATTTAAAATCATGAGATGTGATAAATTTTGTGAGACAAGATCAGAATGATTTCGGATTCTCCTGTTCTAACTTTGTAAAATCATCAAAATTTGGATAAAAATAATTAGGGGATTAAATTTATATGTTTAGAATCCTGAATGAGTCTATTTTCAAGAGAAACAAAAAGAAACATCATTCGAATCCTGTACGAGGAGATAATTAATTTTTAGTAAAGAATGGTCGGAACTGTCAAACAGCAGAACAAGGGAGACTTCAATGAATAAACTGTATTAATTGGCCCAACAAAAAATTATAAAATTTTTATGGTAAGAAGATATGTGAGTCTAGTTTCAGGAAAAATTAGCGGACCTTAATTTGGAGTTCTGTAGCTTTAGATATAAATAATTTAGTGACTATGACACGGGTGGATAACTTGAATATTCACATAAGTAATTAGTGAAAATTATGGATAAGGTTACTTACAAGTGTGTTATTTGTACCAAGGATGTGGATGGAGAGGAGGAGGAGGAAAAATATATGAATGACTCGTATATAAATTGATCACATGCCCGATTATAATCGATAAGTGTTGGATTAGAAATGATATAATGTTTTATTTGGAATATTTATTATGAAATTATGATTATTGTGATAATAGAAAAATTGAACTTGTGAGTTTATATCGCTAAATTTTAGTGATTATTTGTTAATTTTATGAATTTCATGATGTGTTATTTCATATGTATTGATGATAAAACCGTGAATAATGTAAAACCATGAAAATTGAATAAATGATCAAATTGAGCATTTCAGTTCAGTGACAAGATGAATTGAAGGAAAAGACCATGGTTGGACCATGGCAACAAGTGATAAGTGATAGCTTCGGCTACACTTATCTGATCAAGGACAAGTGAAAGTGACAAGTGATAGTTTCGGCTACACTTATCTGATCAATGACAAATGAAAAGTGAAAAGTGGTAGTTTCAGCTACCTAATCAGTGAAAAGTGGTAGCTTCTGCTACCTGATCAGTGAAAAGTGGTAGCTCCGGCTACCTGATCAGTGAAAAATGGTAGCTCTGACTGCCTGATCAGTGAATAGTGGTAGCTTTGGCTACAAGTGACAAGTGACAAGTGATTTTCGTATAAGACCATATCTGGAATATGACATCGGTGTGATATATGCTACTGTATAAGACCATATCTGAGATATGGCATCAGTGAGATATGTGATTCGTGTAAGACCATAGCTGGGCTATAGCATCCATATGTGATGTGTGATTACGTGTAAGACCATAGCTGGGCTATGGCATCGATATATGAATATGTGTAAGACCATAGCTGGGCTATGGCATCATTATGTGAAGATGTGTAAGACCATAGTTGAACTATGGCATCGAGAAAACGAAGTACTCAATTCCGTAAGATGTTCACTAATTTGAAGAAGTTTGGTAAGTATTACATGGAATTATGTGATATAAGGAAATACGAGTTGATGAGACATGAGCATAAAACTTGGTTGATGAATGAGTTCATTTGTGATTATATATTTCTACGCCTTGAGTGTATTATCCGTATGAATTGGTATTCCAAATGAGTTAATGAGAAAGCTTCTAGTATGAAATAATCTGAGTTCGAAACAAAATATCATGAAAACGTACTTGAAATACATTGGTATGTCTTGTATATGCTATTTGAATTCATAAATGTGGAAAGTAAATGTATGTAGAAATATGAGATGGTGATATCTGTACATGGAATTTATTGATGAATACGTACATCTAAATTTATATGATAGATTTTAGTGAACATTGAAATTGCGCTCAATAAGTGATTTGGCAATTTAAAATCGTGATTGGTAGGAAGAGTTAATGAATTGCATATTTATAAATTGTTACACGTATTTATCTGAAATACGAGGAAGTGATGGTAATTGATACATGGAAATATAAAACTATGATATATATATAAAAACATGGAATATGTTTGATAAATGTGTTCATTCATAATTATGGAATTTATGTACCTCATGTGTGCTATTTGCATAAAGATGATATCTTAAATACTTTGGTGCAAAAAGCTTAAATATAAAATAGTATGAAATCGAAACAAATTGTTATGAAAATGTATTTAAATTTTCTGTAAGTGTTTCGTGCTTCTCGATAATGCCTCGTACTCTATTCCGGCGACGGATACGGGTAGGGGGTGTTACAGGATGACTTTGGTTTCATACAGTGACATTTAGTTACACGACTTGGTGGCACAGCTGTATGACCCTGGTTTACACAACCTCAACCTATCAGACGGCTTACGACCTTTGTTTTGCATTTTACCCTTCTTTTTGTAAAAGTTTCAAAATAGTCCTGAATTTATTCCGATTTGGTTTAAGAGCTTTCATAAGCTCGATTGAGACTCAATTTTGTTTGTTATGCATGTTTAACATAGACTTAATTTGTACATATTGATTTAAAGAATAATATTGAGTAATTTTCATGTGAATATTTTCTTTACTATTGTAGCATTTTGTAGCTCGGGTTTGGTAACTGGATCGGATATGAGGTGTTAAAATTTTACAGAAACTAATTTAGAGACAACAAATAACATATTGAGAGTATATTATCTATCGGTATTACAATATAACATAATTCTTTTTTGTTATTAAACAATTATTAGTTTTTTTATCATAGAGATATCCTTAGTGTAAAAATCCTATACAAAAATTATGTATAAAATTTTTAATATTAATTTAATAAAATCTTGATCTCGCATCAGGAAATTATATTCTTAGTATTTTATAAAGCCTTGACATAAGTAGGGATATTATTACTAGTTTAATTAAAAAATTAGAAGTACTATCATACAAGTATACGTGTGGAAACCACTTACTCAGTATGTTAGTTTAAAAATAATAATTAATAAATAATGAAACATATGATTTGAAACTAATTAATAATAACATATGAAAAATGTACAATAATAAAATGAATAAAATAGATTAAGTTGTGATTAAAATGAAATTTAAACATGTAAGTATATCATATTAAGAATATTAAATGCACGACAATTGTTTACCATGATGTTATCATCAAGCTTGAGTTAGTGTTGAGTAGACATAAATAAAAAGACTAAAGTAACTTCGAATAATATACCTTATTTTAAATATGAAAGAACATTTTTGTAATTTTCCTAAATAAGTTGGTATTCGGTTGACTCGTAACACCAACTCAATTTGGGATTTAAATAATAGTATATATATAATTAGAGGTAATAAAGTGTGCATAATAAAATTAAATGTACAATAAAATAAAATAATTTTTTGTTGAATGATAAATTTAGGATTTTATCAATACAATTAGTATACATTCAAATCCCTTTATATGTATATTTTTATTGTGTTTTTAAAATAAATAAAAAATAAAAGTTCTCAAGAATAATAAAACTTATTTTAAATATAAAATGATATTTTTATAATTTATCTAATCAAATTAGCGCCAAGTTGATTTGTAGTAATAATTTAATAAAAAATTAAATATTAATATAGATAAAAATATTTTAGTTATTAAATAAAATTCACTTATATTTCGGTTTTTTGTTTGAGTTTCATTTTCATTCACAACTTGAAAATTACGTATATAATCCGTCACCATCCATTAATTAGTCAAAACGTTAAAAATTACCAATTATTACAATTATGGAAAATATGACGCAAGACAAGAAAAAACAAAAATGATGCCTAACATAAACATATCAAAATTTACATAAACTAAATTATAAACATGCAAAAAGTTATATACAA
Organism: Gossypium longicalyx; assembly: GCA_025698465.1. Classification (NCBI taxonomy): domain Eukaryota; kingdom Viridiplantae; phylum Streptophyta; class Magnoliopsida; order Malvales; family Malvaceae; genus Gossypium; species Gossypium longicalyx. Next base: position 70,573,753 of record CM046997.1, on the reverse strand, counting down.
TTATGAAACTTTAGTTATACGAAAAATAGTTTGAATGCAAATAGAATAAACATAAAATCGAGTATATCAAAAGCAATATAAAGTTACCATAAACATAATGGCATACTCATAATCTAACAGAAAAATATTATGTAAAATAAAATTTATAATAAATTTATAAATTAAATTAATGATATTTTGATTAAAGATTTTGAATATTTTAATATACTAAATTCAAGCCTTAATATGCATAATTTTTTCTAAATTTAATTTTTTTTAAAGATTTGATATAAAAACATAAAAAAAAAAAAACACTCTCATCATCTATTTATTTTTAAAATAATTTTTTAAAATGTCCAAATTAAATCTGTGCCACACGAATATGTTTTTTTAAACAAGGTGCCACGAGTTTGGTACTTATTAATAAGTACAGATAAAACAGGACGATAAACATTTTACTTTTTCATATCTTTCTAAAAAGTGTGAAAAGGTAGTTTAACACGTGGTTGGCCAAAATCAACCATGGGGAGATGTTCTGAAATCGGGAAAATATCGTACAGTTACAGAGGGATAACATTCACAGATGTTCAATATTATATCATTTAAAATTATATATTCAATGTTATAGATATTCTCAAATTAGATATTGATTACTCACCATATGTTTCAAATTATGATATTATTTTTTATAGAACTTTAATTCAAGTCCCTTTTTCCTTTCTTGTGATCGGATCAGATACTAATCCCACCAATATCTAGCCTTTCAATTTTTAAGGCCTTTTATTATTTATAAAAAATAGTGACTAATGGAACCACTAAAAATTAGATAATTGTTTGATATATGTTAAAATCATATACGAATATTTATTTAGTACAAATATAATAATATCGGATTGACTTAAGAATTTGTTTTCAAAATGTAAGTTCATTCTTCTCTCAAGTTTGATTCAACCTTACTCCTACTTTTTTATATATAAAAAAAGGGGAAATAAATATAATTCTACATGAAATGTCTGGTTAGGGATGAAAAAATTAAAAAAAAATCGATCCTAACAATTAATATTTGGATGCTTTTGATTCATAAGTTAAAAAATTTGGTGATTTAAATTGAACTAAATTGAATTCAATTTAATTTAATTTTTAATTTTATTTAATATGCAATTAATTTTAAATTTTAATGATGTAAAAATAAATATTTTATATTTAAAATAATGAAACAACTTAAAATTTGCTATTTAAAAAATATTCTCCAAAAACATTATACCAAAGTTACTAATTATTTTTTATTTACTTAAATTTTAATATATTTTTAAAAACTATTTATGAAAAAAGCTTTGAAATTTTACAAAACTATGTATAAAAAAACATAAACCAAAACTCATTTTTCTTCAAAATAAAGTTTTAAAATTGAAAACATGAAATTAATAAGAAAAACCAAGAAATGGAACTAAATTATCATGGACGTTTCAAAAAATTCCAAAAAAATTTAAAAAATCTAACTAAATCGAAGCAAACTCGGTCCTACATTTAGTTACTGATGCATTACTCCATGTGTTATTAAGCCTGTTGAAACACTTTTTGTAACTTTGAAGAACAACTTAATAACAAAATGTACAATAGATCAAGAATTGTTTACATAGTTAAATGAACATACCTATGTCTTTGGTGCATAATTTAGATAGTAAATCCACTAATAAATCAATAATACAAACACTAATTACAATCCAATCAATTATATGTTGGAAAAATTTCGGTTTGAAAATAGTTTTGTTGCATATCGGAAAATTAAAATTTTAAAAATCAACCTGGTTGTGATATTTATAGTAATAAACATTCGTACCTGTGTTTTTGGATAAGCGGATCCTTGATGTTTTCTAGCTTTCAACCAAACGATCTTCTCCGCTATTCTCGTACTACGAACTGCTTCGAGTGTGGACTTGAATCAATTGAATCAAAACACAAAACTAGAAAAAAAAATTCTTTTCTTTTTGGGGTGAAATCAGAAATTCTCTCTTCTTTAATAGAAACCGATAGAATTGTTATTCTGGAAAAATATATTTAATAGTTAAGAATAAACTCTCTTTATCTTTCAGCAAAGTAACAATTCCTCAAATCCATGTTAATAGCTCTACCGGTGTCATCTATTTATAGAAAGAGAAAGTAGAACCCTTGTTGAGTTGTAGTGGTTTATTTCAAATAGAAAAACAACTTTCTACTTAGAGCGGAAGTATGGTGGACCGTACACCGTAGTATTCCTAATAGGGTTGCCACCCCTTTCATGTTACATTAGGGGGTTTTAGGCCTCTCTCAAATCAAGTCCAATTAGGAGTACTTCTTAGACTTTTCGATCCAATACTTTGTAATTTGATCCAAATTGATTTTGTTTTTCTATTTCACAAAATAAACTTCAATATATTTTTATTAAATAATTTTCTCATCCTAATTTTACCTTTGATAAAATTTTGAGAAAATATGTTTAATATTTCACCACTCAACATGTTCACTATGACCAAACGATTTGTTTTAATTTTTGGGCTTTAAATCAATTCAAAAACATAAACTCAATCTTCCAATCATTTTTAAGTAATCCATGTACATTTGCAAATGAATCATTTCTCATTTTCATTTCCCTTTCCATTTCCATTTTGAGAAAACCACATTCATTTCCAAATGATTCCATTTCTCCATTTCAGAGAAAACCATAATCATTTTTTAGTGTTTTCTATTTTTCTATTCATTTTGTTTATTTTGATTCAAACATGCAATTCATTTATGATTTCAACGAGCTAGCGGAAGGACCGGTTGGACATATGTAATTAGGGCTCAAATGATTTATAATTAAGTTTCGGCTTTTCGCATTATTAACTCATTTAGTCACGAAGTCATTCCACTATAGTATCGTGACTAAGCACTCCCTAATGACACACCATTACAAAAGAAACTACCCAATGCTTGTTTTATACTTTGTCATAAGTGTGTTACCCACATAGGGTATATTGATCTTTTTGGGATAATATCTATTCTCCAAATATGATCCTATTTTATCGCATGGTAACAATTACATCTTCCTTCATAAAAAGTCAATCACTATGAAATAGGTGATCAAATTATCCATTACAAAGACAGATGACCCGTGACCATGTTTACTTTTCATCAACCATGTAATGCTAATGAGAGGATATCATTTACCCATGTTTTGGGAAATGAATTCCACTGTTGTGAATGACGCTACATACTGCAAAAGTTGTAAACCTAATGCACCAACTTGCGGTTCATTATCTATTCGAACTTAGGCTTTTACTTACATCAAAGTGCATGAGTTACGCATACTTAGTCCGCTCAGGATTTAGGTATGCCACATTATGTACATCACAAGTGAATAAATCCATAAACGAATTCTGTAATGGCCCAAAATTTTGAGAATTTAATTGTGAGATTCTGCAATAATTAAGTTTTTGTATCTGTGGTACTGTGCACTACTACTGTGTTTAAGGTCTGGAGTTCGAGTCGCATCGTTAAAATTTTTAGCATTTTAAAAACAATCCTTATCCATGTATTACATAGTTAAGTTCAACTAGTCTAAACTTGTGTTAAGAATGAACTTGTTGATTCACTGGTTAAGTCTATGTATTTTGTTAGGTCTTGTGTTCGAGTCTCAAAGGGGACGATAAGGAATATTTTTGCCAAATGCAAGAAGTCTGCTTAGAAGTTAAATTTTAATTAACGTTATTTCTATACTTTAATTTTCTCTTTAGTTTCTTTATCTCCTTCATTCCCTTTCTTTCTTTTTCTTCTTCATTTTTATTTTGTTGATCGTGGTCATAAAGAATACGAAATTAGTAAAGATTTGCCATTAGTCATTGGTCGAAAGGATATCGAGTAAGTCACTGTCAATTCGTACCTTTCCACAATTTTTTCTTTATTTTCGTAACTTGCTTTGAATTGGGTATTTTGTATGTTGTGAGAATCTTTGATAAATGATCAGTTGTTTCCTTATTAGCTGGGAATATCAAAAGTAGGAAATAGCAAAATGACAATTTCAGTGATCATCGTTGAATTTTCGGTAAGTTTTGGTTTCATGTAAAAAATTTTGACATATACAATATGCGCGTAATAGGGAAATTTTGTTGCTTAAAGGGCTTAATTGTGTGACTGAATGAATGTTTTAGGCTTTGGAGATCTGCTACATTGTTATTACTTCGAAATCCCTTAAGGTGCGCACTAAAAACCATTAATTCTGCAAATTTCAAATGACGAAAAACGTAGCTGTTGATGCCACACGGCCAGGCATATGGGCTTGTGCCTAGGTCTTGTGAGCCATACGACCGTGTGGTTAGTTATGTGACTCACTGTTCATTGAATTTGGGCCACATGGGCAAGGGATAGGGACGTGTGTCCAGGTCGTATGTGGCCATGTTAGTGCAGGGTTCACACGGGCAATGGACACGGGCGTGTGTCTTGGTCGTGTAACTCACTGTTTATGATTTAGGACTACATGTCAAGGGACATAGGCGTGTGCCCAAGCCGTGTGAACCACACGGGCAAGGACATGGACGTATGTCCAAGCTATGTACCTCCCTGCTTGTGATTTAGATCCACACGGGCAGAGGACATGCGCATGTGTCTAGGACATGGGGCATATAAATAGGATTCGAATATTGTCTCTTAGGCTGTGACTATTGTTCAACACGAGCACTAACCTCCACAATGTATGTATGATTTGAATTTGATTGTATTAGGAGTCTCTGATGCTCTAAGACTGATATATAAATGATATAAATGTATGTACACTGTGATGGCTACTTCTGATACTGATCTGTGTTATCTATTTATAAAATTAATTGGAATGACTGAACACATGTTATGGATATTTGTAATCTGCATTTGCATGGGTTGGGATATTGTAAAGAAGGAAGTAATCTGCTTAGAATCAGTGGCTAAGCCACAATATGTATAAATACGAATCTAGCGCTTGTCACATTTTCATCAAGTAACTAGGCTATGCCTCTGTAAACGTGTCAGATAAAACTCTACGGTATGTAGGGTTGGTTGGGCACTGAACGCCCTTAACGATGTGTTGGGATGGCTGAAGATTGTGTGTAGCAGATGGGGGTAGGATTAACTACATATGAATCTAATCTGCTCTATATATGAAATTGAAATTGCTTCTGCGTATATAAATGATCTATTCTGTGTCTGAGATGAAATTGCTTCTGTTATCTAACTAAATCTTGGGAATTTGGGAACTATCTTATAAATTTATTTTAATTGAACGAACATCTTTTACGCACTGAGTTCCCAACTCATTTTATTATTGACTGAATTTCAAGTGGCTCCCAAACTTAATGGGTCAACACTATGGGAGCTCGGCCAAACCCTTTTATCTTTCCTTTGATTCTACTATTAGTAATTTCAGTATTTTATGCTATTATGATGTTGGGATGATTATGTAGTTAGTTAATGGTTGTGATACAAATAATATGTTGAATGGTTTCATTTTGACTGCGTTATGAATGTGGTATACTACTACCAATAATGTAACTTTTTAGACATGTTCTAGATGTCTTGGTCAGGTTTAGGGTATTATTTAGTTGTATCAGAGCCAGGTTTGTCAACACTCAGATTGTGTTTGGGCTCATAATGTATGATAAAAAGTAGTTAGGTGCAAATTTGGTATTTGAGTTAATTTGGAAACTGTAACATTAGTAAATGATCGAGCCTCTGACGCTGAACCTATGAGTATTTCTGTTCCGTTATAATAATTGTATTACCTAAAATGATATCAGGTTAAATGCGTAGATGTGAGCTAGTGAGATTATTCTGTTTGAAGCCTAAAATAATTTGTACACTCTGACCTTTTAGATAAATTGTTAAAATGAGTTCGCGCGATAGTCATGGACGTGGAACTCATGGATATCGAGGACGCCAAGGAGGAGCTAAAGAAGAGTCATCCTCTATGGGTAGTATGCCTAACCTAGAGACCAGCGAGACAATTAGAACTCCCACTACTGAGATGGAGTCCCAAACTTTAACAGTTGGGGATACGGACGTGTGTCCAGGTCGTGTGTGGCCGTGTTAGTGCAGGGTTCACACAGGCAATGGACACGAGCGTGTGTCTTGGCCGTGTAACTCACTGTTTATGTTTTAGGACTACATGGCTAGGGACATAGGCATATGCCCAGGCCATGTGAACCACACGGGCAAGGACATGGACGTGTGTCCACGCCATGTAACTCTCTGCTTGCGATTTAAAACCACACAAGTAGAGGACATGGGCATGTGTCTAGCCCATGTAGCATATAAATAGGATTTGAATATTGTTTCTTAGGCCGTGAGTGCTGTTCAATACTAGCACTTATCTCCACAATGTATGTATGATTTGAATTTGATTGTATGAGGACTTTCTGATGCTTTAAGACTGATATATAGATGATATAAATGTATGTGTACTGTGATGGCTACTTCTGATACTGATCTGTGTTATCTATTTGTGAAATGAATTGGAATGACTGAACACATGTTATGGATATTTATAATCTACATTTGCATGGGTTGGGATATTGTGAAGAAAGAAGTAATCTGCTCAGAATCAGTGGCTAAGCCATGATATGTATAAATACAAATCTAGCGCTTGTCGCATTTTGATCAAGCAACTAGGCTATGCCTCTGTAAACGTGTCAGATAGACATTCTACGATATGTAGGGTTGGTTGGGCACTGAATACCCTTAACGGTGTGTTGGGATGGCTGAAGATGGTGTGTAGCAGATGGGGGTAGGATTAATTGCATATGAATCTGATCTGTTGTATATATGAAACTGAAATTGCTTTTATGCATAAAACTATTCTATCCTGTGTCTGAGATGAAATTGCTTCTATTATCTAACTAAATCTTGGGAATTTGGGAACTATCTTATATGTGTATTTTAATTGAACGAACATCTTTTACGTATTGAGTTCACAACTCATTTTATTATTGACTAAATTTGAAGTGGCTCTTAGTCTTTCGGCACTACGGGAGCTCGATCAAAACCTTTTATCTTTCCTTTGATTCTGCTATTAGTAATCTCAGTACTTTATGCTATTATGATGTTGGGATGATTATGTAGTTAGTTAATGGTTTTGATAGATTTAATACGTTGAATGGTTTTATTTTGACTGCGTTATGAATGTGATATCCTACAATCAATAATGTAACTCTTTGGACTTGTTCTGGATGTCTTGGTCGGGTTTAGGGTGTTATATTTAGTTGTATCAGAGCTAGGTTTGTCAACACTCGGACTGTGTTTGGGCTCATAATGTATGATAAAAAATAGTTAGGTGAAAATTTAGTATCTGAGTTAATTTGGAAATTGTGACATTAGTAAATGATCGAGCCTTTGACGTTGAACCTATAAGTATTTCTGTTCTGTTATAATAATTATATTACCTAAACTGTTATCTGGTTAAATGCATAGATGTGAGCTCGTGAGATTATTCTGTTGGAAGCCTGAACTGATTTGTACACTCTGACCTTGTAGATAAATTGTTAAAATGAGTCTGCGCGGTAGTCGTGGATGTGGAACTCGTGGGGATCGAGGATGCCAAGAAGGAGCTAAAGCAGAGTCATCCTCTATGGGTAGTATGCCTAACTTGGAGACCAGTGAGACAATTGGAACTCCTATTACTGAGATGGAGTCCCAAACTTTAATGGCTGGGGACGTCGCGTTATCCTAGGCCATGATTCAAGCTTTGGAGAGGGTTACCGGGATCCATTTTGGATCAGGTGGCCGAGTGTTGGTTACTGAATGACTCCAGTTGAATGGGGCTGAATTGTTCAGGGGTGTCACAGGAGTCACTCCTACTATTTTTGAGTATTAGCTTGTGGTTACCAAGCGTATCATGACCGATCTTGATTGCACTTCCACTCAAAAATTGAGGGGTGTTGTGTTCCTACTTCAGGGTGAGGCTTATCAGTGGTGGCTGACGATTGAGCAAGGTATTTAGCCCGAACAAGTTAACTGGAATTATTTTAAGAACGCCTTATAGAGTAAGTATGTAGGGCGAGTTATGTCGAGGCTCACCGATGCGAGTTTATAAGCCTAGTTCAGGGTGACCGATCTGTGGCTAAATATGAAGTCGAGTTTCTGCGATTGAGTAGGTAAGCTTAGGCTCTGGTAGTATCTGATTATGATAAGTGCATGAGATTCAAGGAAGGGTTACAATATGATTTGTGGGTTCTGACAACTCCTCAAAAGGAGTGGGTCTTTGTGGTTCTGGTTGATAAGACAAAGATCGTGGAAGAGATGAAGTGCAAGGAGTATGAGCGACGTGACCGCGAGAGGGATCGGAGTAAGATTAAGAGGATTTGGGTCATTCTTGTTTTAGACAGCATCCTAAGAAACATGTGAGATTTGATAGGTCTTCAAGGCTTGAGACACCAGCTGTAGTGACCAAGATTCAGCTCTGCAGTGATTATGGGAAATGGCATCTAGGTGAGTGTTAGAAGAAGTTAGGAGCATGCCTCTATTGCGGGTCGATGGAGCATCGGGTTAAGGATTGTCCTCATGACCAAATCAGGTGCCAGTTGTAGCATAGACTTTGACTTTGAGTTCTGTACAGCCTCCGAGAGTTGTTCAGCAACCACCTAGGGGTCATGATACTAGTAAAAAGGGTAATGGTTCGAGGAGAGGATAGAGAGCATCGAGTAGAGGTGCAGGTTAGACTAAGTCTTGACACCTGCTACTAGTTTATGCACCAAGACGCTGTGAGGATAACGATGATGTTGATGTCATTACAAGTACATTCTGTTTCGTACTATGCTCTTATTGATATTGGATCCACTCATTTGTATATAGCTAGTGTTGTTTCTGCAAATCTGGGTATAACTGCTAAAAATACTATTAGAGAGTTTTCTGTGATTAGTCTTTTAGGTCAGTCAGTTTGGGTTGATAGAGTATACAAACGGGTACCCCTAGAGATTTAGGGTATGGTATTTCTAGCTAACCTAATAGAGTTACCTTTTAATGAATTTGATTTGATTCTTGGAATGGATTGGCTCATAAAGTATCAAGTCAGTCTAGATTGTACGACTAAAAGAGTCACTCTAAGAATAGACGAGAATGATGAGATGGTTATGGTTGGTGAGCGTCAAGATTACCTCTCTAATGTAATCTTCGCTCTTGTGGTAGACAAGTTAGTCCGGAAGGGGTGCGAGGCATACCTTGCCTTCATATTCTATTTTGTTCCCGCAAAGCTTTCTGTAGGAGAGATTCGCACTATGAAGGAATTCTCGAATGTCTTTCTCGAGAAATTACCCGGAGTACCTAGAGAGGTAGAGTTAGGTATTAATCTGTTACCAGATATTGCTCCAATGTCTATTGCACCATACCACATGGCACCAAAGGAGCTGGCCGAGCTAAAAGCACAGCTTCAGAAACTTCTTGATAGCGGATTCATCCGATTGAGTGTGTCTCTATGGAGGGCACTAGTGTTATTTGTTAAGAAGAAAGATGGATCGATGAGAATGTGCATAGATTACTGACAGTTGAACGAGTTCACAATGAAGAATAAGTACCCACTACCGTGGATTAACGACCTATTCGACCAATTTTGAGGGGCATTTGTTTTCTCCAAGATTGATTTGCGCTCTGGTTACTATTAGCTCAAGGTTAAAGAGACTGATGTGTACAAAATTGCATTTAAGACTCGTTATAGTCAGTACGAGTTCATGGTAATGCCTTTTGGTTTGATGAATTCCTTGGCAGCATTCATCAATTTAATAAACTGGGTGTTCCAACTGTATTTGGACCAGTTTGTGGCGGTTTTTATCGATGACATCCTGATTTATTCCAAGACTGAGTATGAGCATGATATTCACCTCTGCATTGTACTTCAGACACTCCGAGAAAAATAGTTGTATGCTAAGTTTAGTAAGTGCAAGTTTTGGTTATAGGAAGTTTCTTTTCTTGGCCATGTGGTTACCGTGGAAGGAATCCAAGTCAATCCTAAGAAAATAGAAGCTATAGTTGAGTGGAAGCAACTGAAAATTGTATATGAGCTTTGTAGTTTCTTGGGCTTAGCAGGTTACTACCAAAGATTCGTCAAGGGATTTTCTCTGATTGTATCACCTCTGATGAAGCTACTACGTAAGAATGCTGTGTTCTAAGGCATAGTAGTCTAGCTTCGATAAGCTCAAGACAATTCTGACACAAGCTTATGTTTTAGTTCAACTGGAGTCGAGTCGAGAGTTTGTGGTATACAGTGATGTGTCACACGTTGAGTTAGGATGTGTTCTAATGCAACACAGTAAAGTGGTTGCTTACACATCACGACAACTTAAGACACATGAGGGTAACTACCCCATATATGATCTTGAGTTGGCTGCGGTCGTGTTTGCTCTAAAGATCTAGAGACACTATCTATATGGTGAACAGTGTACCGTTTACACTAATCACAAGAGTTTCAAGTACCTGTTAACTCAAAAGGAGTTAAATCTTTGACAACATGGGTGGGTTGAATTGCTTAAGAATTATGACTACACAATAGAATACCATCTAGGTAAGGCTAATGTCGTAGCTGATGCTCTTAGCTGAAGAGTGGTAACTGATCTAAAAGTGATGTTAGCTCGCTTGAGTTTAGTTAAGGATGGTGGATTTATTAGCCGAATTACAAGTAAAACTGACTTGGGTTGAGCAAATTTGGGTTAAACAATTGAGCGATGAATCTCTGGTACAACAACTACAACAAATTGGTTCGGCTGAAACTTCCAATTTTAGTTTGAACAGTGACAAAGTTTTATGCTTCAAAGGTTGGTTTGTATGCCTAATGATAAGGAGTTGAGACATTCGATCCTACAAGAGGTGTAAAGTAGCCCTTATGCTATGCATCCTGGTGGAAATAAAATGTATCAAGACCTCCGGGATCTTATTGGTGGCCCGGACTAAAACGAGAAGTGGTTGCTTTTGTGTCTCACTGTCTAACGTGCCGAAAGGTTAAGGCTAAATATCAATTACCCTTAGGTTTGCTTCAGCCAGTTAAGATTCCTTAGTGGAAGTTAGAGCATTTAATGATGAATTTTGTTAGTGGGTTGCCTTTACCCCCACTAAGAAAGATTCAGTTTGGGTGATCATTGATCGGTTGACCAAATCTGCTCATTTCATTCCTATCAGAATAGATTATTCACTGTAGAAGTTAACTAAACTGTATATTGCTGAAATTGTGAGACTGCATGGGATTCCAGTCTTAGTTATCTCTAATGAGATCCATGATTCACATCTCGATTTTGGAAGAAACTTCATGAGGCTTCAAGCATCCGACTTAATTTCAGTACTACGTATCATCCTTAGACCGACAGACAGTCTGAGCGAGTCATTCAAATTCTAGAGGACATGCTTCGGGGTTATGTAATAGATTTCTAGGGTAGTTGGGAAGATTACCTACCATTGGCTGAGTTTGCATACAATAATAGCTTCAAGTCTAGTATTTAGATGGCACTCTACGAGGCTTTGTATGGTCGTAGGTGTTGTACTCCTCTATGTTGGACTAAGTTAAGTGAACGTCAAGTTTTGGGTCCCGAGCTAGTGTCTAAAATTGAAAATACTGTCAAACTGATCCATGACCATCTTAAAGCACTTTTGATCGACAGAAATCTTATGCCAATTTAAAGAGAAAGGACATTGAGTTTTCTGTAGGTGATCAGGTGTTCTTGAAAGTTTCACTGTAGAAGAAGGTTCTCCAATTTCAATGCAAGGACAAGTTGAGCCCGAGTGTAACACCCCTAACCCATATCTGTCGCTGGACTAGGGTTAAAGGCGTTACCGAACAAATCTAAACATTTTACATTTATTTCTCAATAATCATGGCATCATCATCACACATCATTACAAAGTCCCTTACATAGGTCAACGAGACCTTAAACATGTTTTAGAAAGGGGTTGGGACTAAACCGAGTGCATACAAATTTTCTCAGAAACTTAACAAAATTTTCAAAGTTTCACAGGTCATACGCCCGTGTGAATAGGCCATGTGCCTCACACAGCTTTAGACACGGCCGTGTGTCTAAACTGTGGCAAAATAGGGCATACATACTGACTTAACCACACGGCCACAAGACACGCCCGTGTGCCTTGGCCGTGGTCGAAACTTACTTGAGTCACACGGTTGACCACAAGCCCGTGTGTCTAGGCCGTGCTCGAGATTGACTTGAATAGCTAAATTACAATAGACACACGGTCAAGACACACACCCGTGTGCTCAACTGTGTAAGGTGAAATTAGGCTTGGTTTAAGCCACAATTTCCACCTAACTCAAGCAATCAAAAACCGCAACATTTTAGCATCATTTGCATACATTCATAGGCAACCAAATCAACCAATTTGTATATATTTATACCATTCAATTACCAATCAATTCATTACTCAATTTCTCAACCAAATCATACCTAGTCAATATACCAAAATCATCATAACTTACATAAGTTTCAAATACATAAACTCATCATTTTACCACATACTTCATACCACAAAACTTGCCAATTCCACATTCCAAAATCAAACCATCACATGAACATTATATACATCATATGACTTGCCTATCAAACACACCATTTTAGCCAACTTAAAAGGCCATACATATTAACATTTATAAGCCAATTCTCATGGCTAATATTCACAACACAAAACATTCCAAAATGACACTAGCCTATACATGCCATATATCATATATGCAACTCTCAAAATAGTATCAAAATAGATGTCTGATAGTGTGAATGAGTCACTGACGATCCCTGAATCCGAACTATCTTTATAACACTTTAAAATAAAGAACATTTCACACAGTAAACTTTTAAGCTTAGTAAGTTCATGATATAATACTCTTAACTCATCAATCTACTAATTCAATCTTTTAACTAACACTTAATATTACTCATCACGTTACTCATAATTACTCAAATCTATAACTTACTATCATACCATAATATCATCAACCACATAGGTTTCGTACATACCTGTACCATCACATTATTACCTATCACATTTACCACTTCAATGCTCGATGCATAATGTCGTTCAATCATCTTTAGACGTTCTTTGAACTTGCACACTTAGTGCAAATTATTTAGCTGAAACTATAATGTTATCACACACTTAGTGCCATTTCATTAAATCGAACTTATATCGGTATCGCACACATAGTGCCATTTATTCAGCCATCGCTGTATATTTTCGCACACCAAGTGCCATATTTAATAGTTGTAGCTATTTCATTTCTCGCACACTTAGTGCCTCAAATTCGATTCATATTTCACATACTCCAACTTATCAATCTCATTTCTATTTATTTCATCACATACAAACTTTATACAAACATGTATTATACACGAACTTACCTCGGACATAAAAACGATGATATTAGTCGCTCAATCGAGCACTTTGTTTTTGCCTTAATCTAATTCTGAATTTCTCCTTTCTCGGTCTATATGTATTCAAAATTAACTCATTTAATTACCAACACATTCAATTTAATCCATAAACACATAGTTAGGGCATTTTACAAATTAGCCCTCACATTTTCACATTTTAACACTTTAATCCCTATTTCACAAAAACACAAAATACACATAATTTCAATGAACCCATGCATAGTTGAATATCATAAGGACCTCTAGGAGCCCAAAACTTTCATTTATTTCATAATTCAACCCCTCAATTTACTCCTATCGAAACCATTTTTTTAAAACAAGTTTGGAAAAATCGGGTTCGACTTTTGAAAAACGAAAACAGGAGTCGCCACCAACCTTTTTTAGGTGTGATTAAATCACCTTATAAAACGTTTTGGTCTACGAAAATTAAGAAAATAGGTCCGGGAGTCGGTTACGTACGAGGAAGGATTAGCACCCTCGCAACGCCCAAAATTGGTACCAAATTGAATAGTTTTTCTGTCTTAATGTCAAAAATTTGAAAGGATTTAAAAATAGGATCCCTTTTTTAAAACTGAAATTATTTAAGTTGAAAAATCGAGATTCCTTAGCTCTGAAAGAATACAAACATCACATCCAGCATGATAGGACACGATATTCTTAAACTCTCATAACTGAAATCATCTCGTGATTTACAAAATCTATTTAGAAGGATACTTTAGACATTTAGACAAACGGGAAATCGAAACCCAGTATGTTAGGGCACTATTTTTCGAATTTCTAAATACGAAAAACATTTCCTTATTTTAGAAAAACTTTTGGATAAAATATGACAATTAAATGAAATATATTTTTTTAAAATAATGATTTGAGTAAAATTTAAAAAAATAATTTACTAAGAGTAATACTAAAAAAAATTATTAAAAAATAAAATAGTTTGATATGATACTAAAATTATTAAAAAAATTAAAATATATAAAAAAAAAGTCAGGGAAACATGGATTAAATCAAAATAAAAAGGGTTGAAAAATGAAGATGAACAAAGAATAAAATAGAACAAACCGTAGAAAATAAGAACGTAGGAGGGAGAGAAATTTGAGTGAAAGCTCTCAAAAATTTTATTGTTTCCCAAAACTTCAGTGTGTTTACAATGAAGGGAGAGGCCTCTATTTATAGTTGAACCTCCTTAAATCCAACGATACAGATCAATTACATCAACAGTTAAGATTAAAAGGTATCTACAAATTAAATCTCTAAGATTACAAAATCATATCTTCTAAGATTGCAAATCATATCTAAGATTGCAATCATATCTAAGATTGTATCATATCTAAGATTGCATATCATTGAAGATTATATTTCCATATGAGTCAAGCTTGTAGATGGACCTTAAATCTTTTCAAGTAATGGGCCATTCGATCGGGCCAAATTATATTTGTAATTCGACTGAACTTGGACTTCGTTTTTTTGGGTTTATTATTTTGTTTTTGGACTTATTTCGGGCCCGGGCAAATTGAGTGTCTCATACTGCCCCTCTTTGCTCATTGTCTTTGTGTAACAGAATAGAGCAAAGACTATAAAAGGACCAATTTTGCCTAGGCTCGCGAGTCTTGAGTTCTTGATCCTTGATCTTCTTTAAATGGCCTCTTGACTTCTTCAATCGCTTCATCAAACTCGTGAATACGATATCTCGCTATCTTTGATCTGCTCCCGTCTAATCTGAGAGATGCCAAATCATATCTCCGATTTGCTCCCGCCTAATACAAAGATGCAAAATCTGTCATCTTGGATCTACTTCGATGTAAACACATGAAGGTCAGATCTGCTGTGTCTTCAATCTGTTCCCCGTCTAATACTGAGATGCCAAATCATCTTGGATCTGCTTCAATGAAGGCTAGATCTGTTGTGTCTTCGATCTGCTCCTCGTCTAATACAGAGATGCCAAATCATCTTGGATCTGCTTCAATGAAGGTCAAATCTACAATGCTCGATCTACTTTCTAACAATACAGAGACGCCAAATCTGCTATCTTCGATCTGCTCTCTGACAATACAGAGACGCCAAATCTGCTATCTTCGATCTGCTCTCTGACAATACAGAGACACCGAATCTGCTATCTTCGATTTGCTCTCTGACCATACAGAGACGCCAAATCTGCTATCTTCGATCTGCTTTCTGACAATACAGAAACGCCAAATCTGCTATCTTCGATCTGCTCTCTGACAATACAGAGACGTCAAATCTGCTATCTTCGATCTACTTTCTGATAATACAGAAACACCAAATCTGCTATCTTCGATCTGCTCTCTGACAATACAGAGACGCCAAATCTACTATCTTCGATCTCTTCCCTGGCAATACAGAGACACCAAATATGCTATCTTCGATCTGCTCTCTGACCATACAGAGACACCAAATCTGCTATCTTCGATCTGCTCTCTGACAATATAGAGACGCCAAGTCTGCTATCTTCGATCTGCTCTCTAACAATACAGAGATGCCAAATCTGCTATCTTCGATCTGCTCTTTGACAATACAGAGACGCCAAATTTGCTATCTTCGATCTTCTTTCTGACAATACAGAAACACCAAATCTGTTATCTTCGATCTACTCTCTGATAATATAGAGACGCCAAATCTGCTATCTTCGATCTGCTTTCTAACAATACAGAAACGCCAAATCTGGTATCTTTGATCTACTCTCTGACAATACAAAGACGCCAAATCTGCTATCTTCGATCTGCTCTCTGACAATACAGAGACACCGAATCTGCTATCTTCGATTTGCTCTCTGACCATACAGAGACACCAAATCTGCTATCTTCGATCTGCTCTCTGACAATACAGAGACGTCAAGTCTGCTATCTTCGATCTGCTCTCTGACAATACAGAGATGCCAAATCATCTTAGATCTACTTCAGCGTAAACACGTGAAAGCCAAATCTGCTATGTCTTCGATCTGCTCCTTGTAAACACAAGGATGCCAAATCATCTTGGATCTACTTCGATGTGAAAACATCCGAAGGTTAGATCTGCTATGTCTTCGATCTACTCTCTGTCTAATACAGAGATGCCAAATCATCTTGGATATGCTTCAATGAAGGTCAGATCTGCTGTATTTTTTATCTGCTCCCCGTCTAATACAGAGATGCCAAATCATCTTGGATCTGCTTCAATGAGGGTCCAATCTGCTATGTCTTCGATCTGTTCTCCGTCGAATATGGAGATGCCAAATCTATTTCTTCGATTTGTTCTCTGACAGTACAGAGATGCCAAATCATCTTAGATCTGCTTCAGCGTAAACACGTGAAAGCCAAATCTGCTATGTCTTTGATCTGCTCCTTGTAAACACAAGGATGCCAAATCATCTTGGATCTACTTCGATGTGAAAACATCCGAAGGTTAGATCTGCTATATTTTCGATCTGCTCCTCATCTAATATAGAGATGCCTAATCATCTTGGATCTACTTTAATGAAGGTCAAATCTGCTATGTCCTTGATCTACTCTTCGTCGAATATGGAGATGCCCAATCTGTTTGTTTGATTTGTTCTCTGACAGTACAGAGATGCCAAATCATCTTAGATCTGCTTCAGCGTAAACATGTGAAAGCCAAATCTGCTATGTCTTCGATCTACTCCTTGTAAACGCAAGGATGCCAAATCATCTTGGATCTACTTCGATGTGAAAACATCCAAAGGTTAGATCTGCTATATTTTCGATCTGCTCCCCGTCTAATACAGAGATGCCAAATCATCTTGGATCTGCTTCAATGAAGGTCAGATCTGCTATGTCTTCGATCTGCTCTCCGTCGAATAAGGAGATGCCAAATCTGTTTCTTCGATTTGTTCTCTGACAGTACAGAGATGTTAAATCATCTTGGATCAGCTTCAGCGTAAACACCTGAAGGTCAAATCTGCTATGCTTTAGCCTGTTACCCTACTGCTTAGGAGGTTAAGGTGCATCAATCTTCATTGTCACTTGAAAGGCATAACCTGTATAATGTGTATGAGTTCATGCCTAATGATTAGGATGCTATGATCGAAGTGAATCAAATGCTCCTAATTAAACCTGTTATAATGCAAAATGTTTATGAACATGACCCCTATTCCAGACATCACCACTCATTCTTTTGTCGAAGTTTATCATTATTTCTCTCGAAGTATCATTCCTACTCAGCCTGTGGGTTTGTACCATTCTTCAAATGCTATGACCCACCAAAAAAAGTTTGTAAGATGATCCTCTCTTAGGATCGAATCGTTTGATTTGTCCAATTATCATTTTGGACTAAATAAAGAATTTTCTCGAGTTCTTTCAAACCTCACTTACGTGAATTCCTCGAACAATTGTTCTATTTTAGTTTCTTGTATTATCTAGAAATTTTCAGAGTAATGAGCAAAACTTCATTTGTGAAAATTATTTAGTTCATCTATCATTATTTTAATGCAACATACTTTTAAGAATAATGGAAGATGAATTTAATCTTCAGAATAATGAATTTGTCAAAAATACAAAGGAAGTTAATCTGATAGCCTATCTTTGAGAAGAAAGAGAATCTAAAGATAGCAAACAAGACAAAAGTTAGATGCCCTAGATATCGCCACTTGAGCTTCTATGCACCAGCTCCATGAAGACTTTCTTGAGTTCAACATGTGTTTAAAAGATCCAAAGTACTTGGTTGATGCCCTGATATGCAATGCGCTTCGCTCTTTGTTGAATTAAATATAGCAAGATTACCGTGTGCTCTTCAAAATTTGAGCTGCCCTTTCAGGTTTTCAACTCAAAACCTCTTTGGTCACAAGGCACCCTTTGCGGGTTTTCACCTTGGCCTCTCTATTTGTTTTTTTTTTGAAAACTCAAGGCGCCCTTTGCGGATTTTCACCCTAGATTTTTCTCTTCCTTAGACAAAATACTTTTTTATTGAGTCAGAATTCACTGGATTGGGTAAACTCTTCCCATCCATTTCCGTTAAGATCAATGCACCCCCAGAGAAGGCCTTCTTCACGACATACGACCCTTCCCAATTTGGCATCCATTTTCCTCTAAAGTCCTTCTGAATGGGAAGGATCTTTTTCAGCACAAGATCCCCCTCGTGAAATTCTCTTGGTCGCACTTTCTTATCGTAAGCTCGCATCATTCGCTTCTGATACATCTGACCATGACGAATGGCCCTTAGCCTCTTTTCATCAATCAAGTTCAACTGATCATATCGCGATTGTATCCATTCAGCTTCATCCAACTTTATCTCTGAAAAGACTCGGAGAGATGGTATTTCCACTTCAATGGGTAGCACTGCCTCCATCCCATAAACCACCGAGAAAGGAGTTGCCCCAGTGGAGGTTCTGACGGACGTTCGATAAGCTAAGAGTGCAAATGGTAACTTCTCATGCCAATCTCTGTAAGTTTCAATCATTTTCCCCACTATCTTCTTGATGTTTTTGTTAGCAGCTTCCACTGTCCCATTCATCTTTGGGTGACATGGAGAAGAGTTATGATGCTTAATCTTGAATTGACTGCAAACTTCTACTATCATTCTGTTGTTCAAGTTTAATGCATTGTCTGATATGATCCTTTCAGGCATCCCATACCGACAAATGATCTCTTTCTTCAAGAATCGACTCACAACCGACTTAGTAACATTCGCATAAGAAGCAGCTTCTACCCACTTCGTGAAGTAATCAATGACCACAAAGATAAAGCGATGCCCATTTGAAGCTTTTGGTGATATTGGCCCAACGACATCCATGCCCCACATGGAAAAAGGCTAGGGAGAAGTCATAACATGTAGAGGTGAAGGTGGTACATAAATCTTGTCTCCATAAATTTGACATTTTTGGCATTTCTTGGCGTAGTTGATACAATCCCCTTCCATAGTAGACCAATAATATCCAAACCTCATGATTTTTCTAGCCATCATGAAACCATTAGCGTGCATCCCACAAACACCCTCGTGAACTTCCTCCAAGATTAACTTAGCTTCCACGGCGTCAACACATGTCAACAGTACTTGGTCCTTTCTTCTTTTGTAAAAGATATCCCCATCTAGCACATATTCACAGGCTAACCTCCTTAAAGTTTGCTTACCATTTTCAGTTGCCTGTTCTGGGTATTTATGATCTTTCATGTATCGCATTATATCCTGATACCAAGGGTTATCATCCTTTTCTTCTTCCTCAATGTTACAACAGCGAGCTGGAGCCTCAAAGATACTCATCTGAATGGGTCTTATCTCCTCCTCTTTATTCGCTTTAATCATTGAAGCCAAGGTTGCTAGAGCATCTGCCATCCGTTTTTAAATGCAGTGGGATATAATTGAAGGTGATATCATCGAACTCCTCAAGTAACCCCAAAACTACCTTTTGATAATTGGTCAATTTAAGATCCCTTGTCTCTCATTCACCTTTAAGCTGGTAAATTACCAACGCAGAGTCGCCATATATTTCCAAGGTTCTTATTCCTCGCTCTATAGCTGCTCGGAGTCCCATGATGCACGCTTCATACTTGGCCATATTATTTGTGCAGTCGAAATCGAATTTACATGTGAATGGATAATGATCACCATTTGGGGATACCAAGACTGCCCCAATTCCATTTCCTACCGCATTGGATGCGCCATCAAAGTTTATCCTCTATGGACGTTCTTCAATAGTTGCCACATACATTAACTCCTCATTAGGGAAATAAAAATTTAATGGCTCATAGTCTTCTAGAGCTCTGCTCGCTAGAAATTCTGCTATCGCGCTCCCTTTTATAGCTTTTTGACTCACACAGACTATGTCAAATTCTGAAAGCAATATTTGCCACCTTGCCATTCTTCCATTTAGTGCTGTTGACTCCATCATGTACTTTAATGGATCAAGTTTTGAAATTAGCCAAGTCGTATGATATAACATATATTGCCTCAACCTTTGAGTTGTCCAAATTAAAGCACAACACAATTTCTCAATCGGCAAATATCTCCTCTCACACTCTGTGAATTTCTTGCTGAGATAGTATATCGCCTTCTCTTTTCTTCCTGACTCATCATGTTGGCCAAGCACACATCCCATAGAATTACTAAACACTGATAAGTATAGTATTAATGGTCTATCTGGATTGGGCGGAGATAACACTAGAGCATTTAACAAGTATTGCTTAACCTTATCAAAAGCATTCTGGCATTCCTCATCCCAAGTGCCTTGATTGTGCTTTCTAAGGAGGCGAAAGATAGGATCACACTTCTAGTTAGTTGTGAAATAAACCGAGCGATGTAATTCAATCTTCCTAGAAATCCTCGAACTTTCTTCTGAGTTTGCAGTGGAGGCAATTCTTGTATGGCTCTGACCTTATTTGAGTCCACTTCTATCCCCTTTTCATTGATCACAAAGCCTAATAACTTCCCTGATTTAGCTCCAAAGGTGCATTTTGCCGGATTGAGCTTCAACTAAAATTTTCTTAATCTCAGGAACAACTTCCTCAAAACTTCAATATGTTCCTTCTCTGTTTGAAATTTAGCAATCATGTCATCAACATACACTTCAATCTCCTTGTGCATCATATCATGGAATAAGTTCACCATAGCCTGTTGGTATGTTGCCCCTGCATTCTTCAATCCAAACGGCATTACTTTGTAACAAAAGATGCCCCACAATGTTATGAAAGTGGTTTTATCCATGTCTTTTGGATGCATCTTTATCTGGTTGTACCCCGAGAAACCATCCATGAAGGAGAACAATGAATATCCCGCAGTGTTGTCTACCGAAGTGTCTATGTGTGGCAAAGGGAAATTATCTTTTGGGCTAGCTTTGTTCAGATCTCTGTAATCAACGCACATTCGTACCTTCCCATCCTTCTTAGGGACTGGTACAATGTTAGCTACCCATTCAGAGTACTTCACCTCTTGTAAGAATCCTGCATCAAATTGCTTCTTGACTTCGTCTTTTATCTTTAATATGATATCTGGTCTCATTCTTCGCAACTTCTGTTGGATTGGTTTACAATCCTGTCTTATTGGAAGACGATGCACCACGATATCGGTATTTAACCCCGGCATATCTTGATAGGACCATACGAAGATATCCTTGAACTCATGTAGCAACTTAATCAGTCCTTGCCTTGTGTCCTTGGCAATATGCGTGCCAATTTTCACCTCTTTCCCTTCTTCTAGGGCTACATTCTCTATTGCCTCTTTCTCATGGGGCATGATTTGTTTCTCCTCCTATTTTACCATCCTTAACAGATCAAGAGACACATCACAATCCTGGGCATCCTCAAAATCCTGAGATTCCTCTAAACACATGTCTTGCTCGTGAGAGAAATCAGGATTTGTAATATCAGTGCTCATATCATTGATATCTAGGGATCTGTGAAGTATAAAGAATATACAAAGAATGAATGAATTTAAGAATGATTATTTATGTGCTACGAATGAAAGAATAAGAATTGTAAAAGTTTAACAGAATATTAGTTGATAAAAATGAAACAATACTCGTTGAAATTGATAAAAGTTATGTTTTATTAAAAAAAATAATAGATGATCGTAAGCCCATTCCAAAAATGTAATCCTATTACTCCTAGGCCTTAGAGTAACAAGAATATTTCGAGAATTACTCTGAAAAATTCCTAAAGACTATAGGAAGTTCCTCCGTAGTCCAATTGTTCAGAGAGCTTCCCGGTTCGTAAGGGCGAATGCCCTCAAGGTTTCCTTAATTAGTCCCTTCTTCATGTATGGCATTGATAAAATGATTTTCATTTCCAAACACCCCCATCTCCTGGTAAGCTATCCCTCCTGATACAAAAGTCTAGGATATGTAAGGGAGCGTCTTCTTTTCGCTCAGCCGTGACCCTCTTCTCTCTTTCTTTATCTTTTTAACCTTACCTAATTAGGGTCTTTTTATGGATTTAAATGCATGTGATGTGATGCAATGCAAATGAATGCAAAAGAAAAGGAGATGTTGATCTTGAATTCAATTTCATTAGAATAACTTTTCTAGAAAACAGATTTCTTTACATGAAAATAGATTACATATGCGGCCTTGCCCTTCATAGTCCAAGTAACCGCTGATCTTTTCTTCATGGTCGAATCCTGTAAATTCTCCAAAAGATGCCTTTGCTAGCTCATTGCTACTTAATCTGAGCCTCGATCTCTTGCTCGCTTATCTCCATGATACTCATAAAAAAGTGTCGGCTCTTGAATAATCTTCGTTGGTAGTTAAATCAAGTAATGTATTCCTTCATGGACTTCCGGCTTTCTCTCGTCATGCTCTTGGATTATATTCAGACAACCGCACTATAATCTACTTTATCAAGAAATTCGTTTCCTTATGACAAACTATTCTATTTAGGAATCAAATTTCGAATCAACACCTTCTTTTCTTTGATGTAATGTAATTCAAATGCATGAATGCAAAAAAGTATCAATCTCGATTCAGTTTCATTTCAGAAAACATTATTTAAGGAACAAAAGTCTTTTCATAAAACGGATTACAAATACGCTTTCGCTCGTAGGACCAGAGTCTTAACCCTATCTAATAACAAAGCTAACTCTCGACCTCTATCTGAACTGCCCCGCTTTATATTGCCTTAGGACGAGTAACGGTGCATAGCCAACGACTCCTCAAATCCCAGGAAGAGGTACCCAATCAAAACTGCCGCAGCGATAAAGGACTTCATTAGGAGTCATCCAAGGTGCTTTCCACAAAACCTCCTCCTCTTGAAGATTCTGAAGAATATCCATCCACCTTTCTTCTGTAATATCGTCTCTCCTTGGTGTAGTTGCTGCTTCCTTTAAGGGGTAATAACCCTTAAAGAACACTCGGTAATGAACCTTCTCAAGCTTTTAAAAGTGACTATGGAACCATACTAACAACAACTGTGTGTATCCAATGAATCTACTTCACCGGCTCTCCAACATGTACTTCAAAGATCTAAACGTCTCAGCTAGGATTGGTAGCACCGGTGTGTTCTGTTTACCAATACGATCAAACAAATCTGCGTCTGCCTCATCTATGTGCCCTATCGCCTTCTGGAAAATCACCAAGCCATAAATACTTAAGGCCAAAACGTTGACCTTCTTCTTCACATCTGGGTGTGTCAATATCAGATCCCTCAAAATGGTCCACGGAATGCACTTACTATCGCCCTTTTGCTGCACACGAGCTACAGCCCACTGCTCACTCATCCCAGTAATCATCACCAACTTTTTTGCAAAAGTTGGAAGGTTAGCAGCCCTAACATAAGCCTTGTGACCCAGAATCCTCGGGCAACGCAGTAAAGTCATATACTCCTCCAAAGTAGGTACAAGATCATCATTGCCAAATGTAAAGCAACTATAAGCAGGGTTCCAGAACTGTATCACAGCTCGAAACAAGTGCCTATCTACTTTGACGTCTAGTAAATAGGGAAGGTCTCCATAATTCTGATAGAAAAGCTGCTTAGCCTCGTCATCCCATTGGGCCCAAATGTCTCTCAACTCCTGAAACTCATTTTGCGTCGAATTAATACGGGTGAAGTCCCATAACTCTGATGTATGCCCCTCAGTGACACTATCTCTTTTCTCTAACCGGGTTTTCTCTGACCAGGTACAAACAGAGGCATTGTCCTCTACTTTATCAAGATATTCGTTCCCCATTACAAAACTTTCTAACCCAGAAATCGAACCGTGAATCGATACCTTTGAATGTTGAATGACATGCAATGATAGCAAAACAAAATAGATTAGTATCGTATAAATGTATAACAAACAAATACTTATAAGGGTAGTTTACTAAAAGCTATCACCATAATTCGTAGGGTAAGCGCTTAAAGGTCACTATATGAGTTTCAGTTCTAAAGCAAGGGTACCTGAACCAGCAGATTCCTCGGTCCTCACCCATTATAGGCTCATATAGACCAAGTTCAGTTCAGGGGGACATATTTCCCTATGGCCATGCGGAGATGAAAATCTCATGAAGACATAGGTACAGTATTCCGGAAGCAATCCACTAACTCATGCGGAGGTGAAAACCTCACAAAAGCTTAGCTTCTCACTCCCACTTAAAGGTGCGACCAACGGTCATGCAAATGCAATGTGTGCAGATAATATAACAAACATATGCATCGAACACATGAAAAGGGATCTTTATATTTAAATCTTTTCAAATTTTTAGCATTAAGATAGAAAGTTATCAATTTTTTTGGCTTGACTTTCTTACGGTCCCCAGCAGAGTCGCCAAGCTGTCGAAACCATTTTTTAAAAGATTGTTCGAAAAACGGGGATCGACTTTTGAAAAACGAAAACGGGAGTCACCACTAACCTTTTTTAGGTGTGATTGGATCACCTTATAAAACATTTTGGTCTACAAAAATTAAGAAAACAGGTTCGGGAGTCAGTTACATACGAGGAAGGATTAGCACCCTCGCAACGCCCAAAATTGGTACCAAATTGAATAGTTTTCTGTCTTAATGTCAAAAATTTGAAAGGATTTAAAAATAGGATCCCCTTTTTAAAATCAAAATTATTTAAGTTGAAAAATCGAGATTCTTTAGCTCCGAAAGAATACAAACATCACATCCAGCATGATAGGACACGATATTCTTAAACTCTCATAACTGAAATCATCTCGTGATTTACAAAATCTATTTAGAAGGATACTTTAGACATTTAGACAAACGGGAAATCGTAACCTAGTATGTTAGAGCACTATTTCTCGAATTCCTAAATACGAAAAACATTGCCTCATTTTAGAAAAACTTTTGGATAAAATATGACAATTAAATGAAATATATTTTTTAAAATAATGATTTGAGTAAAATTTAAAAAAATAATTTATTAAGAGTAATACTAAAAAAAAGTATTAAAAAATGAAATAGTTTGATATGATACTAAAATTATTAAAAAATTAAAATATATAAAAAAATTAGGGAAACATGGATTAAATCAAAATAAAAAAGGGTTGAAAAACGAAGATGAACAAAGAATAAAAGAATAACAAACCGTAGAAAATAAAAACGTAAGAGGGAGAGAAATTTGAGTGAAAGGTCTCAAAAATTTTATTATTTCCCAAAACTCCAGTGTCTTTACAATGAAGGGAGAGGCCTCTATTTATAGTTGAACCTCCTCAAATCCAACAGTACAGATCAATTACATCAACAGTTAAGATTAAAATGTATCTACAAATTAAATCTCTAAGATTACAAAATCATATCTTCTAAGATTGCAAATCATATCTGAGATTGCAATCATATCTAAGATTGTATCATATCTAAGATTGCATATCATATCTAAGATTGCAATCATATCTAAGATTGTATCATATCTAAGATTGCATATCATATCTAAGATTGCATATCATTGAAGATTATATTTCCATATGAGTCAAGCTTGTAGATGGACCTTAAATCTTTTCAAGTAATAGGCCATTCCGATCGGGACAAATTATATTTGTAATTCTGGACTGAACTTGGACTTCGTTTTTTTTTGGGTTTATTATTTTTGTTTTTGGACTTATTTTTGGGCCCGGGCAAAATTGAGTGTCTACAACTCTTTTCTAAATTAAATCCCTAATATGCATTTTTACTCAAAATTACTTTACAAAACATGTATATCAAGCACTAAGCTTTCATAATTCACCATTAAACAACATAAAACACATGAATTCATCAATGGCATCTGTCAAAATCATCAACCAATGCAAAAATTAGGGCATGGGCTTGATAGATTACTAAGCAACAGTCTCAAAAACATAAAAATCATCAAAAGCCGAGCTCAAAACATACCTTAATCACCAATTACAAGTGCCGAACCCTAACTTGATCTTTTCTTTTCTTTTTATTTCTAATTTTCAGCAAAGATGGTTGATAATGGGCAAATTTTATGCATTTGTTTTATTAAATCAACATTTAATTATCAAATTACTAATATAACCTTTTTAAAATCCATAACTCATGCCCATTTATGTCATTTTATGAATTCAATGGTACATTTACAACATAAGGACCTTTCTTTTATTAAGACATAGCACTTAGGTACTTTTAACAAATAGCTAGCCACTTTTACATTTTACGTGATTAAGTCCTTTTTATTAAATTAAGCACACAAATAATAAAATTTCTACACGAAACTTTCACACATGCTTAAACACATACTGCAAACACAGAAAATAATATTAAAATTATTTTTTCTAACTTAGATTTGTGGTCCCGAAACCACTATTCCAACTAGGGTCTAAATCGGGCTATTACATTGAGCTTCATTGGACCTTATCGCATTCTGAAACGTGTCAGACTTGTTGCGTATCAACTAGAACTACCGTCAGAGTTAGAGCCGATTCATGATGTATTTCATGTCTCGATGTTGAGATGGTATCAGTCTGGTGCATCGCACATTGTTCTTATTGACGAGATCGAGTTGTGACCGGATTTACCGTTTGAGGAAAAACCTATTCAAATTATAGATCGGGACTTTAAGATGTTGATGAAGAAAATTGTTCTTCTGGTTGAGGTTTTGTGGTGAAATCACGACACGGAGGAAGCCACTTAGGAACCTGAAGCTTCAATTCGACACCAATACCCGTATCTATTTGAGTTAGGTAAATTTCGATGCCAAAATTTCTTTCATGGGGAGAGAGTTGTCACGCCCCAAAATTTTTAGAATTTAATTTTGAGATTATGCAGTAATTAAGTTTCTGTATCTATGGTACTTTACTCTGCTATTATGTTTAAGGTCTAGAGTTTGAGTCACATCATTAAAAGTTTTATTATTTTAAAAACAATCATTATCCATGCATTATATAGTTAAGTTCAATTTAATGTAAACTTGTGTCAAGAATGAGCCTGCTGGTTCACTAGTTAAGTCTCTGTATTCTGTTAGGTCTCGTATTCGAGTCCCAAGGGGACGATAAAAAATATTTTTTCCAAATGCAAGAAGTCTGCTTGGAAGTTAAATTTTAATTAACGTTATTTCTATTCTTTAATTTTATCTTTAGCTTCTTTTTCTCTTTTGTTCCCTTTCTTTCTTTTTCTTCTTTGTTTCTCTTTTTTTTTTTGCTGATCGAGATCATAAGGAATACGAGATTAGGTGAAGTTTTGTCGCTATTCATTGGTTAAAAGGATATCGAGTAAGTCACTTTCAATTCGTACATTTCCACGATTTTTCTTTGTTTTCGTTACTTGCATTGAATTGGGTATTTATGTGTTGTGAGAATCTCTAATAAACAATTTGTTGTTTCCCTATTAGGCGGGAATATTGGAAGCAGGGAATAGTAAAATGACAATTTTAGTGATCGTCATTGAATTTTCGATATGTTTTGGTTTCTTTCAAGGTTTCGTGTCAAAATTTTCAACATATGCATTATGCGCGTAATCGAAAAATTTTGTTAATTAATGGGCCTAACTGTGTGACTGAATGATTGTTTTAGACTTTGGCGATCCTCTAATTTCTTATTACTTTGAACTCCCTTCAGGTGCATACCAAAAACCTTTAATTTTGTGAATTTCAAACGACAAAAAAATGTGGCTGTCGACGCCACACGGTCAGGCACATTGGTGTGTGCCAGCTCACATGGCTATGTGGTTGGCTGTTTCGTTGTTAATTGAATTTAGGCCACACGGGCAAGGGACACGGATGTGTTTCCAGGCCGTGTGTGGCCATGTTAGTGCAGGGTTCCCACAGGCGACGGGCACAGGCCTGTGTCTTGGCCATGGAACTCATTGTTTATGATTTAGGACCACACGGTCAAGGACATGGCAGTGTGCCTAGGCCATGCGAACCATGTAATAGCCCGGTTTAGACCCTAGTCGGAACAGTGATTTTGGGACCACCAATCTCAGTTAGAAAAATATTTTAATATTATTTTGTGTGTTTATGGCATGTGGTGTGTTAATTTTATTGTTTAAGTGGTTAATTTGAGAAAGGGACTAAATCGCGTAAAAAGCAAAAGTTACATTCTATTTCATAAAGGTGTCTAATTGCCATGGCTTGTTAAATGAAAGGTGTTTATGTTGTAATTAGTCCATTGATAGTGGAGATGGACATAAATGGCCATAAAATGAAAGTTTTTAAATGGCTTAAATTAAGGTTAAAATTGTAAATTGGTTAATATGTTAATATTAATTAAACCAAAATCATTCTATTCATCATCTTCCACCTATATTGTCGAAAATGAGAAATGAAATAGGGTTTTGAATGCTCAAAAACATTTGGCACTTGTGTGGCTTAATTGAGGTATGTATTTTGCTCGGTTTTTTATGATTTCTACGTTTTCGTGATCGTTGCTTTGAGTAATAGCTAGCCCATGCTTGAATTTTTGAATTGGTTGGTGATTTTGAAAAATGCCATTGTTGAATGTTTAAGCTTTGTGATGTTTAATGATGAATTATGAGAGCTTGGTGCTTGATATACATATTTTGTAAAGAGATTTTGGTTAAAAATGCATATTAGGGATTAAATTGAGAAAGGTATAAATTGGGGGATTAAATTGTGAAATAAATGAAAGTTTTGGGTTGCCAGAAGCCCTTAGGAAGTTCGGCTAAGGGGTCTCTTTGAATTTTGAATAAATTGTGTTTTTATGAAATAGGGACTAAACTGTATGAAATGTGAAACTTTAGGGGCTAAAGTGTAAAAATGCTCAAATAGGTTTTTTTGGATGAAATTGAATGAGTTAGTGATTAAATGGGTTAATTTTAAATACATATAGATCATGAAAAGAGGAATTCGGGCTTAGATCGAGGCAAAGACAAAGTACTCGACTAATCGATTAGTTTTGTCATTTTTACGTCAGAGGTAAGTTCGTACGTGATAAACTTTGTTAGAATTATGTTTTTAATGCTTTGATAATGCATAAAATGTAACTATGTGACTACGAATGTGTACGACGACAAATTGAGTATGTTTTGCACTTAGTGTGCGTTTCAAAATAGCTTCGGCTATAAATAACACTTAGTGTGCGAATTGAAATAACTTTGGTTTTATGTGGCACTAGGTGTGCGATACTGAGATAGTTTTGGTTCAATGTGATGGCACTAAGTGTGCGATATCGTTATAGCTTCGGCTAAACATTTATCAACTAAGTGTGCGAGCTGTTAAAGCATTGAAAGATTTTCGAACGATTTAATGTATTGAACAAAGAGGTGATGATGAAATAAATAAATACGAGAAAGTACAGGTATGTATGAAACCTATGTGGTAGGTGATACTATGTGTATGAAGCTTGATGTAGAATTGAATGATGATATGAGAACTACTAAGTGTCTATTAGTTGATGATTTAGGTAATATGAATTGTTGAGTAAATTTGGTACGAACTTACTAAGCTATTAAGCTTACTGTGTGTTATTTCTCTATATTTTATAGATCAGTGAAGTTAGCTTGTATCCGGGGATTGTCAGGAAATGTCATCACACTATTGATCATCTTGTTGGTACTTTTGAAGCTTGTATATATGGTATATGGCATGTATAGGCTAGTGATATTTTAGTACGTTTTGAGTCTTGATATTAGCCATGAGATTTGGCTTGTAAATATGGTATGTATAACCATCTAAGTTGGCTTGAACTGTGTTTGGTAAGTGTTATATGTGATGTATATAATGCTCTATGAATTGGTATAGTTTGAGGTGATGATATGATGAGTTTTGTGACATAAGATAAATGATATTATGATGAATTAGTGAATAGGTAATATATGCAAGTTGTGATGATTTTGCCATAATGATTTAGTATAATTTGAATACAGAATTCATTAGTTAAAATGGTTGATTATATATGTTATGTTATGTATATGTTTTGATGGGTTTTGGTTGCTTATAAATGACTTGAAATGGTACCAAATAGTTTGATTTGTATCTATGATTGTAGGGTGGCAAATTGGCTTTCCAAATTACCTATTTTCGTCCACACGGGCGTGTGTCTCGGGACGTGTACGACACATGGCTATGTTACACAACCATGTGTCCCCTAGGGTAGCCCTATGAATTTAAGTTAGTCTCTAGCACGGGCAAGACACACGGACGTGTGGTTGACCGTGTGACCCAAGTCATTTTCGACCACGGCCAAGGCACACGGGCATGTCTCTAGCCGTGTGATAGAAGTCAGTATGTATACCCTGTCTTCACACAGTCTATGACACGGGCGTGTCTGGTGGCCGTGTGAGGCACACGGCTTGTTCACACGGGCGTGTGACCTTGTCATTAAAGAAAGTTTTCTAAGTTTCTAAAGTTTTTAAATGTTATCGTTTAGTACCAAACCACTTATAAGCATGTTTTAAGGTCTCGTAGACCTATGTAAGGGACATTGTGAATGATTTATATGGACTTTGATTATGATTGCTTAAATGCATGAGAATGAAGTGTATTGATTGGTAATGCCTCGTAACCCTATTTTGGCTACGAATACGGGTTAGGGGTGTTACAAACCATATGGGCAGGGACGTAGGCATGTGT
This sequence comes from Gossypium longicalyx, assembly GCA_025698465.1. Classification (NCBI taxonomy): domain Eukaryota; kingdom Viridiplantae; phylum Streptophyta; class Magnoliopsida; order Malvales; family Malvaceae; genus Gossypium; species Gossypium longicalyx. The sequence goes on along the minus strand of CM046997.1, from coordinate 70,542,983 downwards.
CCAGGCCGGTTATGGGTTAGGGGTGTTACAAACCACACGGGTAGAGGACATAAGCATGTGTCGAGGCCATGTGAGCCATACGGGCAAGGACATGGGCGTGTGTCCAGGGCAAGGACATGGGTTCTGAGTCTTATTTCTGAGGCCGTGAGTGTTGTTCAACATGAGCACTTACCTCCACAATGCATGTATGATCTGAATTTGATTGTATGAGGACTCTCTAATGCTCTAAGACTGATATATGGATGATATAAATGTATGTATACTGTGATGGCTACTTCTGATACTGACCTGTGTTATCTATTTGTGGAATGACTGAATACATGTTATGGATATTTGTAATCTGCATTTACATGGGTTGGGATATTGTGAAGAAGTAAGTAATCTACTCTGAGTTAGTAGCTAAGCCACGATGCGTCAAATATGAATATGACGCTTATCACATTTTGATCAAGCAGCTAGGCTGCATCTTTGTAAACGTGTCAGACAGAAACTCTATGGTGTGTAGGGTTGGTTAGGCATTGATCGCCCTTAACGGTGTGTTGGGATGACCGAAGATGGTGTGTAGCGGATGGGGTAGGATTAACTGCATATGAATTTGATATGTTCTATATATGAAACTGAAATTGCTTCTGCGTATGTAACTAATCTATTCTGTATCTGAGATGAAATTTCTTCTGTTATCTAATCGAATCTTTTAAATTTGGGAACTGTTTGTAATGCCCCCTTACCCGAGACCGTCGCCGGAGTCGAGTATGAGACATTACTAAACTTATTTTAGCATTTAAACAAGTTTAAACAATTCTCATAGTAAACTATCCATCTGCGTCACAGTCGCTAAAAAAAATCATATCTTGAGTTATAAAACTCGAAATCCAATTCTGTAAAATTTTCCTAAAACTAGACTCATATATTTACTTACTAATTGTTTTCTAGAATTTTTTATTGGGCCAATTAGTACAGTTTATTAGTTAAAGTCTCCCCTATTTTAGGGTTTGGCTACACTGACCCCTGTGCACTACGAATCAAATTTCTTCCTGTACAGAAATCCAATGACTATACCATTCATTTATCTTAAAAATAGACTCAATAAGAAATCCATAAATATAAAGTGTGATTCCTAATTATTTTTACACAATTTATGGTGAATTTCTAAAGTCATAATAGGGGATCTAGAAATCGCTTTGACCCTGTTTCACCAAAACGTAAATATCTCATAAAATACAACTTTTTTACCTATTTTGTTTCTTCCACATGAAAATAGATTCATTAATATTCAATTAAATATTTTATTAATTATCTAATTCTATCTCTACTATATTTAGTGATTTTTCAAACTCACGTCACTGCTGCTGTGTGATTCTGTTTTATAACAAATTTCACCATTTTTAGTTTTCCATGGATTAGGTAATACATTAAGCATACATAACATTAAATATAAATTTTGATTAGCCATTTCAATAGCTAATCATCAACAAATATTTCCATATCACTCATTCACCATATCATAAGATTATATACACAAAGGATTATAATGCTATACATGCCATATTCCCAAAATAAGCAAGCCACTATACCGAGGTGGTTCGTTGATAGTGTGAACGTGTCTCCGACCGTCCCGATCTCTATCCGGCTTGTCAAAACTAAAGGAAAGGAAGGGAGGGAGTAAGCATAAATGCTTAGTAAGTTCACATGTAAATAGCAAGTAACATAACCATGCAATAATACAAAATCCACGTTTGCATAATATCACCAAAACATTCATATCATATTTCTCATTCATGATCCTACCATATTATTGTTATATTGAAGTCTCAACTCGAGGGTTAAATACATACCTGTACAAAGTATCTGTTCCACAACACTTACCAACTAGTCACTTTCATCTCGAGAATTTCTCCATTTCACTAGAACTTTACCCGTTGAACATATCGGAATATAATTCGGATACACGAAATCAAGCTACCATAATTTCACCCATAATGAACTCAGAACGCAACTCAACGAGCTCGGGTGTTCGCATCCATAATGAACTCGGAATATAACTCAACGAGTTCGGATGTTTGCATCCATAAGTGAACCCGGAATGCAACTCAACGAGTTCGGATCTCAATTTCCTAGTGACATGTCACTTGTATCCTAATCTATTCTTAATGTTCAAATGGGATTTTCCTCGATCATACTCCTTTGCCATTTTCTACAAAATGTCAAAATCAATACTTCGATGGTAGCTCATACTTATCAAGTAATTCACATAATTACATATTTTTCAACAATAACCACAAAACACAACATTTCATGACAATAAGTATCATATCATATAAACAACATTAAATTGCTTAAAACGACAATTATGTTACCCTATTTACTCATGAACTTACCTCGGTACAAAATGTATAAAGATTGCAATTTAACTCGAAATCTTTTTTTTTCCCCGATCAAGGTCGATTCCACGTCTTTCTTGATCTAAAATAACACATTTAGCTGATTTAATACTCATATTTATCAAAATAGTCCTTAACTCTAACTTTGGAAAAATTATAATTTTGCCCCTAAACTTTTAAATATTTACACTTTTGCCCCAAAGCTCGGAAATTAAACTTCTTACTATTTTATTATGTTTTATGACATGTTGATCATTTTTCCCTTCTATAGCAACACAACTTCTCACTCTAACATGTAGTTATGAACATTAGGTATTTCTACCGATTATGTCATTTTACTCGTTTTCACGTAAAATCACTTAGCAAAAGTTGTTTAACACAATTTTAAGCTTCCTATTCTACCATAAAACATCAAAATAAACACATTTCACCTATGAGTATTTTTTCAAATATAAACCGTAGGTTAAATTATTGCTAGAATAAGCTAAATTAAGTTACCGGGACTCTAAAAACGTAAAGAACATTAAAAACGGGGCTTGGAATCACTTACTATGGAGCTTGGAAGCTTGAAACAAACCCTAGCTATGGAGAACCCTTGAAATTTTGTCCTAATGAAGAAGATGGACATATTTTTCCATCTTTTTCCTTTTTTTATTCTTTTAATTACCAAATGACTAAAATACCCTTCATTAAAAACTTTGGTTATTTCTACCTATGTATGTCCATTTTTGTCTATAAAAACCTAATGGTATAATTACCATTTAAGGACCTCTACTTCAATTATGCTCTTCAATTAAATCCTTTAACATCTAAAACTCATATTTATCAACTTTAGCAATTAAGTCCTAATAGGCAAATTAGATATGCAATTCATGAAATTTTCTATTGATATTCTAACACATGCATCTAATCACTCAATAAATTATAAAAATTAATCAGAATAAATCTTTCTACTTCAGAATTGTGGTTTCGAAACCACTATTCTGTTTGGGCCCTAATTTGGGATATCACAGTTTTATTTATGTATTTTAATTGAACGAACACCTTTTACGCACTGAGTTCATAACTCATTTCATTGTTGACTGAATTTTAGGTGGCTCTCAAACTTGAACGGGTCGGCGTTGCGGAAGCTCGGTCAAACCCTTTTATCTTTCCTTTAATTCTACTATTAGTAATCTTAGTATTCTATACGACTATGATGTTGGGATGATTATGTAGTTATTTAATGGCTGTGATAGATATAATATATTGAATGGTTTCATTCTGAATACATTATAAATGTGGTATCCTACTATCAATAATGTAACTCTCTGGACTTGGTCTAGATGTGTAAGCCGGATTTAGGGTGTTACAGATTCAGTATCACTTTATGTTGGGTCTTGTTCGATGTACCCTTAGTTTAGTCCGTAACATCTATGTCTCTATCTTCTGGGAGTCATTCGCTTCGATGCCTAAGACAAAACATCTCCCCAATTTGACTTGATAGACGACATATTAGTCTTTCAATCGGTTTGCTCATTTTCGATTAGACTAAAGAAATTTTTAGTTTTATATACTAATATAAGTTGTCTTTTTGTATTACGATCCGACCACATAATACCTATAACACCCCAAACCCGACCTAGACGTTATGGCCAAATCTGGTGCATCACATTAAAGTGTTTTAGCGAAAACCTTGTTTTCATTGAAAACCCTTCCTTAAGATATGAAACCTTAGTTAACTTATGAAAACACTCTTTTCAGTTGCGAAAGCTTTGTTTAAAACATTCGATTTAAGAAAGTTTATCAATTAAAAGTTTGGTTGCGGAAACGTAGTATATAAAAACTATGGTTTAGAAAATCCCTGTTCAACTTCTCGCAATTACAATGCATAAGAATAATAATCCAAATAATAACAAAAATAGGAGGCCTTATAACAATCCAGTCTAAAATCACTTAATAAATCAGGAACTAAATGCTTTTAAAATAACCAAGTCCAAGTTGTCTTGCTAGCTAGCCACCCAGAGTCCCTTTAGACCTCGAACCTCATTTTGAGCATTACTTGAGAAAAATAAAAGAGGGGGTGAGTTTTCGCAAACTCAGTGTGTACACCCTTGTCACGCAGCAAGCATTCATCAATCATCATACAATCACACATGTAATGTAGTGCAATGCAACCCACCCCAATAATCCATTCGCTACACTTCAGCTCCATCCCCCGGTACACTTTATGTGGGGACATAAATATCGACCCACCCAACCGATACACTTCAATGGTAGCCCGATTGCGGAACTACCTTCATTACAGTAAGCTGCTAATCATATAATGGGCTTAAAAAGCCTTCGGTGGATCCACGATCGTCAAGCAACCATGCAATCCTCATATACTTCCTCTGTTCCAAAATTCCTAACCCAGATACATCCTAAATAGAATATCGTGTTTATGCAGTATGTAGGTAGCAGTTATACTCGAAACATACATAAATCTTACCTCCATCACATAGGTGTGTTTTGGTCATTTTCGCCCTTAGGGGCATTTTGATAAATTTCCTTTATTACGGGTTTTTACTTACCTTGGCCCGTTAACAAATCCCGTGAGCTAAGATGAACGAGCACTATGCACCAGGTAGGATTCCAGAGAAGAGGAGGTCGGTCATTAAGACCGCTTAAGCACCAAGCTCTCCCTAGATCCAATCCTAGACATGCATATACTAGTTGCCACACCTTAACCCTATGACTTGTCCACGGTCGCAATTAATTATTTAGTTAATTAAGTTTTATGCAATCATCATATACTAGTCCCAAAACCCCTACATACATACATATGGCCCACTAGGCCCAATATCATTCATATGGTCCGTCAGGCCCAATTCATATTCATATGACCCATGAGGCCTAATTCACATTCATTTGGCCCATCAGGCCCAATTCACATTCATATTCATGCTCGCATACAATTTTTTCATCATATATCATCAATTATCAATATTACCCATTATGGGCCCAACAACCCATTGGCCCATTAAGCCTATTCTAGTCCGATTGGCCAGCTCACAGCCCAAGCCCATGGAATCACCCATGGGGCCTCAGACAACCTATTGGTTTCCCCCTTATGAGTGTTCGCGCACTCGCAAGTCTGCCGTAGCCAAACTTTCAGCCTTTCTGTATTTTGACTTTTCGGCATTTCAGCTTTTGCCGATCTACTTGTGTGTGCAGTGTATGTACACACCTGGTAATAGAGCGTACTGCGATTCCCTTAGCCGTAAACCTGCAAATGGTATCACCCTTCAATTAATCGTATGCTTAATACATATTTTACCCAAAATCGAAACCTCACCTTAACCTTACCTTGAGCACCAATCCCTAATAGCTTTTCCTTGATCACGTACTCTCTAGATCTGCATTAATCTTACTCATTAAAACCAAATACTAGGGGACTTGCATCCAACATCATTCATCCCCTTATCTCACTTAAAACCATTCGGCCAACAAGAGAGGAATACTTACCAAAATCGCAAAACACTTTAGGAGCCATTTGGCAGAGAGCTACAATCTGAGATCCGATACTAATTCCCTACCAGAGTTGATTAGAAAGAGTGAGGGAGGGAAGTACTCGGTATTAACAATACTAGCTGAAAAAGAGATAATGTACTTACACCAAAAGAGTAATAGGCCCAAGGGAGATTCAGCTTTTTGACTTTCAAACTAATATGGTGAATAAGGTTTATTTGGCACAAATTAAAGAAGAAGAGTAGCTGAAGGAATTGGCTAACCCAAAGGGTAAATCAAAAGGGATCTGAGGAGAGAATGAATGGCAAAAGAATCAGCTAGTAAAGATGGAAAAGCCAATCGACACTAAAGAAAAAAAAATGACAAATTTGGCATTAGCCTAGGATCCCAAACTCGGGACATATTTATAGCCTCTGGCCAAATTGCCTGACCCTCAATTCCCAATTCAACTCCATCACTTCCCCCTTCTCATCTTCTCATTTTTCTCCATGATAACTCCTCAATCTATTTCCTAAATTTTCTCTTCTGAACACTCCTCTTAGAGTCCATCTTCACCCCACTTCTAACCTTCTAGAAGACTAAAATTAAACTTCTAAAAATACTAAGCTAGGATTCGAACCTTGGATCTCCTTGCTAACCACTAACGCCACCTCCTTACACCCTAAGTGGCTTCACTTAGCCACTCCACCTCAAGGCTTTTGATGCAATTTTCCCCTATTTTTATTTAAAAGCCCAACAACTCCCAACCCTGGTTCTTTTAATAATTAAATTAAAATTCCTCCACCACAAAACTCGAACCCAGAACTTCTTTAACATACCTAGACACTCCAAATTCCTTAAACCCTTATAGCCAACATGTCATTTGTCATTTTCTTGCTCACTTAAAAAAAATTTATGAGACCTAAAGCCCAAAGCCTAATTCATCTAGGCCCAAAATTCGGGGCATTACAACTCTACCCCCTAAAAGAAATTTTGTCCTCGAAATTTTACCTGATTCAAACAGTATATTGGCGTCGCATCGCTTCTTTAGGTTCCCAAGTAGCCTTTTTAGCCTTGTGATTATGCCAAAGCACTTTGACTAATGGAACGAACTTCCTTCTCACTACTTTGACATCTCGACCAATTATTTGTATGGGCTCTTCCTCGAAAGTTAGGTCTAGCCTGACCTTAATTTCGTCAACTGCCACGACATGCAAAGGATCTGAGCGATACAGTCTTAGCATGGAAACATGAAACACGTCATGGATCTGGCTTAGTTTAGGAGGTAACTCTAGCTGGTAAGCGACTGGCCCAATCCGCGTTAGATTGAGATTGTAGCTAGGCTATGACGTTGCGAAAATAATCCCTGAACTGCTATATTTCCATAAGACATCTCGTAATAAACAACTAAAATATTAAACTAATGTCATAAAATTCATAATTAGATAATTCGATATGAGTACAAGAGGAAATCGTGGACGAGGCCGCGGACATGGTCGCGGAAGGGTGCAAGCTGAATCTTCATCCTCAGGGCATAGACCAGCTGAGGAGGCATCCGTGCCACAGGCAACTGAGACTGGGTCACATGATCGGGCTGCGGGGGACTATGCTTTGTCCCAAACGTGGCTGAATATTGGCTAGAGGCAACGGAGCGGATTATGGACGACCTAGATTGCTCTATGGAGCAAAAGCTGAAGGGGGCCGTGTCGTTGCTACGAGATGAGGTATACCAGTGGTGGATCACTGTAAGGGAGAATACCCCGATCGAACGAGTAACCTGGGAACTGTTCAAGACTACTTTTAAGGGGAGGTATGTTGGAGCTAGTTATGTGGATGCTCGTCGAAAGGAATTTTTGAATCTGGCTCAGGGTAATAAGACTGTTGTGGAGTATGAGGTGGAATTCTTGAGGCTGAGTCGATATGCTGGCGGGATAGTTGCGACCAAAAATGAGCGCAGTGTTCGATTCGAGGATGGCCTCCGCGATGAGCTTAGGGTACTAATAGCTCCACAGAGGGAGTGTGATTTTGCTACGATGGTAGAGAAGGCTAAGTTAGCCGAGGAAGTAAAACGAACTGAACAGTAGAATCGTGAGAGGGATCGACCTAAATTCAGGAGGGATTATGGACCCTCGGGTGCTGTATATAGAAATGTTAAAAGAGCTAGAATGGAGGGATCGGTTCGAGCAGTTCCGGTGAATACCCTTAGACCACAGGCTTGCAGGGACTATGGCAGAGTGCATATGGGGGAGTGCTGAAAATGAACTGGAGCATGTTTTCGATGTGGGTCAAAGGAACATAAGTTCAGAGAGTGTCCTCAGAGAGCAGCTCAGGATCAAGTTGCGAAGCAAAGAGGTATCCAACCGCTGCGAGGAGGACCACCACCACAGAGAGGCCGTGGGCAAGGTAGAGGTGGTAATGGTAATGGACGAGGACGTAGGGCACCTGGCAGGGGTGCTGGACATGCTGAAGCTCGATAGCCGACGTTGGTTTATGCTACATGGCATCGTGAGGAGGGTGATGCTCTTGATGTTATAACCGGTACGTTCTTCATTCATAGCACGCCTTACACTGCTTTGATTGATGTTGGTTCCACTCATTCATATGTTGCCTGTAATGTATCTGGGGCATTGGGTGTGCTTCCTGATGAGACTGTGAGTGGGGTATCAGTGATAAGTCCTTTGGGACACTCGGTTAAGGTAGATAAACTCTTTGGGGAGGTGCCTTTAGAGACACAAGATAGGATATTTGTAGGAGATTTGATGGAGCTGCCATTTGGGGAATTTGATCTTATTTTGGGAATGGACTGGCTAACTAAGCATAGGGCGACATTGGATTGTGCTTTTAAGAGAATGGTGCTAAGAATTGCCGAGGATGAGGAGATAATGGTCATAGGGGAGCGAAGGAACTATTTCTCCAATGTTGTCTCGGCTTTAAGGGCTGAGAAGTTGATTCGGAAAGCTTGTGAGGCATTTTTAGCATTTGTGAGTCAAGCTGAAGCTGAAGGGATGACTGTGGAGTCAGTCAGGACCATCAAAAAATTTCAAGATGTTTTTCCTGAGGAGCTTCTTGGACTACCTCCGAACAGAGAAGTCGAGTTCGGAATCGACTTGTTATTTGGAACAGCTCCAGTGTCCATTGCACCTTACCGGATGGCACCAAAGGAGTTGGTGGAACTGAAAGCTCAGATTCAAGAACTGTTGGATAGAGGGTTTATAAGACCAAGTGTTTCTCCATAGGGCACACCAGTGTTGTTCGTAAAGAAGAAGGATGGGACCATGCGGATGTGTATTGATTATCGACAGTTGAACAAACTGACGATCAAGAACAAGTATCTTTTGCCAAGAATCGTTGATCTGTTCGACCAACTGAGAGGAACTTCAGTATTTTCTAAGATCAACCTTCGGTCAAGATATCATCAGTTGAGAGTCAAAGAAGAGGATATTCATAAGACGGCATTCAGAACTCGATATGGTCATTACGAGTTTCTGGTTATGCCCTTTCGTTTGACTAATGCACCGACAGCATTCATGGATTACTTGGATCAGTTCGTAGTTGTTTTTATTGATGATATCTTGGTATACTCAGAAACGGAAGAGAAGCATGATGAGCATCTTCGTATTGCGTTGCAAGTGCTAAGGGAAAATCAACTCTATGCAAAATTCAGTAAGTGCGAGTTTTGGTTGAGTGAAGTAACTTTCTTGGGGCATGTTGTGTCTGCTGAGGGGATCAAGGTAGACCCTCGGAAGATTGAGGCGATTCTGGAGTGGAAGCCACCGAGGTCAGTAGAAGAAATCCAAAGTTTTCTGGGGTCGGCAGGTTATTATCGAAGATTTATGGAAGGATTTTCCGTGTTGGCAGCGCCGTTAATGAAACTTATAAGGAAGGGAGCACCGTTTGTTTGGACAGATAAGCAGTAAGAGGCTTTTGAAAAGTTAAAGAAGGTTCTGACTGAGGCACCATTATTGATTCAGCCAGAGTCTGGTAAGGATTTCATTGTGTACAATGACGCGTCACATGTAGGTTTGGGCTATGTGTTGATGCAAGAGGGTAAAGTGGTAGCTTATGCTTCACGACAGCTTAAGCCTCATGAGGTAAACTATCCTACTCATGACTTGGAGTTGGCAGCGGTGATCTTTACGCTTAAGATATGGAGGCACTACTTGTATGGGGAGAGATGGATTATCTATACGGATCATAAGAGTCTTAAGTACTTGCTGATTCAAAAGGGGCTGAATCTTAGACAGCGAAGGTGGATAGAGTTGTTAAAGAACTATGACTATTCGATTGAGTACCATCCAGGTAAGGCAAATGTCGTGGCTGATGCGTTGAGCCGAAGGACTGTGGCGGAATTGAAGGCAATGTTTGCTCGCTTAAGCTTGTATGACGATGGAAGCTTATTGGCAGAGTTACAAGTGAGACCGACTTGGGTGGAGCAGATTAAGAAGCAGCAGTTGGTGGATGAGTCATTGGTTTCTCGGTTTCAGCAAGCTGAGAAGGGGGAGAGTTTAGACTTTGGATTAAATGGTGATGGGGTTCTTTGTTTTCGAGGAAGAATTTGTATGATGAAGGACTCTAATTTGAGATTGATGATTTTGAGAGAAACTCATGGTGGACCTTGTGCTATGCATCTAGGAAGGAGTAAATTGTATCGAGACTTGCGAGAGCTATATTGGTGGCCTGGTCTTAAGCGAGAAGTGACCGAATTTGTGGGAAAATGTTTGACGTGTCAACAAGTAAAGGCCGAGCATTAACTACCTTCAGGATTGTTACAGCCAGTGAAGATACCACTTTGGAAGTGGGAAAGGGTAACCATGTATTTTGTGAGTGGTCTGCCATTGACACCTTCCAAGAAGGACTCAGTTTGGGTGATTGTGGATAGGCTGATGAAATCTACCCATTTCATACCTGTCTGAATCGATTACTCACTTTAGAGGTTATCCAAGTTGTATGTGGTAGAGATAGTGTGGTTGCATGGGGCGCCAGTATCGATAATTTCTGACCGAGACCCAAGGTTTACATCTCGATTTTTGTAGAAGTTGCATGAGGCATTGGGAACGCGATTGAATTTTAGTAGGGCCTTTCACCCTCAGTCGGATGGGCAGTCAGAGAGGGTCATTCAGATTCTAGAAGATATGTTGAGGGGTTGTGTTATCGACTTTAGGGGAAGTTGGGAGAATTACTTGCCGTTGGCGAAGTTCGCTTATAACAACCGTTACCAAGTAAGTATTCAGATGGCTCCTTACGAGGCACTATATGGGCGAAGGTGTTGTTTGGCTACTTGTTGGGCGGAGTTGGGGGAAAGGCAAGTACTTGGACCAGAGTTAGTAGCGAATACTGAAGACAAAGTTAAGGTGATCAGGAATCGATTAAAGGAGGCAGCGGATCGACAAAAGTCTTATGCTGATCTGAAGCGTAAGGATATTGAGTATGCTGTAGGGTACATGGTCTTTTTGAAGGTTTCGCCTTGGACGAAGATATTGAGGTTTGGTAGAAAGGGCAAGTTGAGTCCACGGTTTATTGGGCCTTATCGGATCCTTAAGCGGATAGGGCCAGTGGCTTATCAGCTAGAGTTACCTCCAAAGCTGGATCGTATTCACGACGTCTTTCATGTGTCCATCCTAAGGCGATATCATTCTGACCCTGCTCATATCGTGCCAGTTACAGAAATTGAGGTACAGTCGGATTTGACCTTCGAAGAAGAACCTGTGCAGATACTTGATCGTGACGTCAAGGTGTTGAGAAGAAAGTCAGTCCCATTGGTGAAGGTACTTTGGAGAAACCATGGCAAAGAAGAAGCTACTTGGGAGTCAGAGGAGGCGATGTGTCAACAATACCCTCAACTGTTTGGATCAGGTAAAATTTTGAGGCCGAAATTTCATTAAGGAGGGTAGAGTTGTAACACCTTGATTTTCGGGATTTTTGTAATTTTTGAGAATTTGGTAAAATTTTTAAAATTTGGTATTTGGTTGTGAAATTCATAATTGGAGTGTGTAAATGGGCCTATGGAAGGCCCATGTGTTGGCCAAAACCCAGTAGAATTTTTGAATTTTGGGCTTAAGGAATTAGGGGCATTGGATAGGTAGCCTTATTAAAAGATGTGGGTAAAATGTGACACAAGAGAGCCTCTGGCAAAGTGGTTTAGTGACGGCACTAAGAAGCTAAAAAATGGCGTGGAAGTGGTTGAGGGGAAGGCCAAGGTTCGATTCACTAAGCTGGCAATTTTTATGTTTTGAGCGTGCAGGAGTTTGAAGTCGAATGGAACTCTGTTGGAGAGAGTTTGAATCAGTGAAATGCATGAGTTTAGGAGTGATAAGGGGAGAGATTTTGGAGATTTGAATGGAGGCTTAGTGTTGGCTGAATAGTGGGAATTTAGGGAGGAGAAATCAGCTTAGGGGTCTTAGGTTAGTATTTCGGCATTAGGGGCTTTAGTTGTGCCGTTTTCTTTTGTTTAAACATCATAGGGTTATTTCTTTTCTTCCTTTTCTTCTCTGGCCGAAATCACCACTCCTTTCAACCATTTTTCTTTCTCTTCTTTTGCCAAAACCAAATTACTACTCCCTTTCTTTTCATCACCCTTACCGAATAGCCACAAGAGCCGAAATTTCTGAAGTTGGTTGTGCCGATTTCATTTAGACCAGCATCTTTCTTTTCTCTTCATTTGTTGTGACCGATCCCTTTATCCGCTAAACTCTAAAAGTCCCCGACGGCAACACCAATACAAAGCCACCACACCATTTCTTTTTCTTGGTCTTAAAAGCCGAAATACCTTAGTTCTAGGGGCATAGCTGAACCTGTAGGCCTCTAGGATTCGAAGGCTGCTAGGTGGTTGAGGGCTAAGTCTACTTTGGGTCTAAGCAGTGCAGAAGGGAAGACTGTGGTAAGTACTCAGTTTCCAAATCGATTCAGTAGTGTAAATGTTATGAAAAGCCGAAACCCCCTATAGTTTAAGGAGGTTATCGATTTGAGGTATAGGCCTCACTGGGACTTTTCATTTGACTTTTATGGTTTGTGTAGTGAAATAGACAACTTTGGAGGAGCAGCAAGGCTTGGAGTTTCGATTTGGATAAACTTGGATCGAATCATCAGACACTGTGAAGGTAAGTGATCTATGGCTATTAGGGGTTCTTTGGCCGACTATGGTAAGGTGGATTTTGGATTTGATAAGTATGATTTGTAAACTAAGAATGGTGGTGATTAATTGTAGGTTGGCGTGGGAGACTTTGTTAGCAAACGTCACAAAACAGGTGTGTAAGAACCCTCGTAGTAGCTTAGATTAATATTCGCTGAAAAGCCGAAATGCTAAAATTCTGGCATTTCGGGAACTTATGATTTTGCATTTGGGTATAGATGCGATAAATACGATAAGATCGGTGTTTGGATAGATGGAACAGGTAAGAGCACAATTTTTTGCACGATGGTAAGTTGGGCCTCAATGGGCTAGAATTGGGCCCAATGGGCTTTCGGGCCCATTTGGGTAAAATTGATAGAAAATGAAATTTGGAAAAGTTGTATGTCAACACGGTTAGTACTGTTGTAAAATTTGGGTTAAGTGGGCTTAGTGGGCTAAATCGTCATTTGTAGGGCCCATTAGGGGTTTTGGGCCCAAAAGCCCGAATTTGATAAAATGGGTTAAAGATCATTGTTTAAACACTCAAAAATATTGATAATTGTTAATGAACATGGAAACCCTGATAATTGGTAAAATTACGAAATTACCCTTATAATATGAAAAATGACTATTTTGCCCTTAGGTAAAAATGACCATTATACCCCCTAGGGTTTAATTATGAATATGATGCATGAGATATTGTTATACATGATATGACATGATATGGACATGATATGTTATGAGATGCACATGATATGCTATGAAATACTCATTATATGCATGGGTTGGGTTTATATAAATGAAGGAAGTGCTTAAAGGGCTTTGCCCCAGTTTATCAAAAAGGGCTTTGCCCCAGTTATTAAATGAGGCTAGGCCTCCAGTCATATGATAAAACAAATATCTTTTGCCCGGTGGAGAGTTTGGTTGGGTGGGTTGAGTTATTCCCCACATGGAGAGCTTGGTTGGTACGGGTGGAGAGTAGCGGATGGTGGGTTGAGTAGTCTCCCCAAATGGGCTTGCATACATTCATTGGTATTACATGTGATATTGAAATGGGCCTATGGGCCATACCATTTATAGTAAAGGCTTCAGCCCAGTGATATGATTTATGAAAAGGCTTCGGCCAGTAACCGTTAAATGAAAGGCTTTGGCCAAGTATATGTCGAGACTGAATTAGGGCTTAGGCCCAGTATGCTGATATTAGTTTGGGCTCTGAAAGGGGCTTGTTGCACACAGAGTTTCCAAACTCACCCCTTTCCTTAACCTTGCAAGTGAGCCTTGATGTGGAGACTTGGAGCCGGAGGGGATTCAGAGTGGCTGTGGTGATCGCTTTCGAACTTTGCAATAAGTAATCGGTTTTTTTTCTTTTTATATAAATTTTATCTTAATTATTATTATTATTTGGTTTTGGGTTGTAATAAGGCTATTTTAATTATCTTTCTGAGATTATTTTATTTTATACTTTATATTTTACTGATAATAATCCAAAATGGGTTAGACTTAGGGCGTGTTTTCAAAATGATACTTGTTTTCAAAATAGCGCAACGATACAGTTAATCGGTTTATCAAAAATATCTACTTAAATGAATTCCAACTCTTTTTTTTTTTCAAAATCTAACCTCGCACCAAAGTGTGGCAATGGTTGTGGGCATGTCTAGGATTGGATCCAGTCAAGAGCTTGGTTCTTAAGCAGCCTTCATGGCTCACCTCCTCTGTTTCAGATACCTACCTGGTGCACAGCTTCCATTCACTTTGTTAACTTAGCAAAGACTGTCTTTTAAAACACTAAGAAGGACGTTGAAAGAGGCATGGGTTTTCTTAAAAATTTCAATGTGACATGTTGGATCCGGCCATAACGTCTGGGCCGAGTTTGGGGTGTTACACCCTAACTTGTCTTCTTTCTTTTTTCTTTTATAAAGTTTCGACAATGGTAAAACAAAAGTATGAACACTAATGTTTATGATATATTTTATATTATATTAACTTTTATTAATAGTTTACTAAATTAACCTTAATAAACTTATAACAAAGTCACATATTATAAGCCTATAGCCGTCCATTCAACATGTCAATGGGATATTTATAACTTAAATCCTTCAATTTAAAAAACCACTAACAATTCGGCCCTTTATATAATAAACTACCAAAATTTTAATTTACGCGATTAAGTCCTTTTATTAAATCAAACACTCAAACGATAAAATTAAATCACGAAAATTTCACAAATATAAATTCACACAAAATAAACACAGAAAATAATTTTTAAATATTTTTCTAACTCGGATTCGTGGTCCCGAAACCACCGTTCTGATTAGGGTCTAAATCGGGCTGTTAAACAGACTTTTGAAAAATATGTTTTGGTGGTAACAGTTAGTAAAAACAAATTTTCAAAATTTTTACAATCCAATTCAATAACCAATATATGATGGTGACACATAAATTACAATAGTCACTTATACAAACATATTAAAATTCATTAATACGCTAATATCCTATGTGCATGCCTTACTAACACTAACTTATACAATATAATGGAGTCCAACACGTTTACACTTTTGTGCGATGTGACTCAACTCAATGCAGAACTTTTGTAACTTTCTCCTCTCTTAGTTTTGGTACATTTTGGTAATTTAGTTTGACATTTACCAAATGATTGGTTGTTTTTGTACATATCGACACTTTAGGGCCTTATTTTCTAAGCATTTTAGCATTAATTATGTTATTTTCAGCACTGTTTGCTTAAGTATAAAAATAAGCATTTTTATGCATAAATTTACGTTTATTGACCTATTAGGCCGATTCGGGCCTTAGCTAGTTCTAATCTGTTAAATTTAGTGTGCAAGATGCTTATTTAGTAGCCCAAGAGCCTCATGGACAACATCCAAGTGGAGCACGAATTCTCAAGACACAACACATGATGCCAAAAGACTAGTTGCCACATGTCGATGTTGTGTCGTGACACAGGGCTAAATGTGGAGAGAAAGCACTGGGAAAGATAAAATTATTCATACAATCGATATATTTCGAGATTAGGGTTTCCAATTGACCTAGTTATGGTATCTAAACTTCTCGATAAATAGGAAGGCTATTCCTAAGCTATAAGAGGTCGATTAGGAGTTGTAGTTAGCAAATTTAGGTTTTTATTATGTTTTTATTTCGTTAGCAAATTTAGGTTTTTATTATGTTTTTATTTCGTTTCCAAAAACTCTTTGTTCTTTTTTACTAGGTTCAGTTTGAACTTAAGTATCTTCTATTAAAGTATTCAGTTTTATTTCATCATTTTGATTCAAACATCGAGATCAAGATAACAATTATAAGATTATGCAAGTCCAAGCACATTTGATTCCATCGATTAAGCAAATTCTTACCCTTCTCTTATTTAATTTATTTGTGTTCTTTTGCATGTTTAAATTAAATCTAAGAGTTATGACATATAGATCGATGAGAGGCTAAATCTCTAGGAAGATTAACAACTGGATGTGGGATTAGTTAATGGATGGATTAGGTTTCCCATGAGGAATTAAATGGTAATAAACTATGTGTACTTAAAGCTTAGGAGTGATGACCCTAGAAAATAATCTAGGATAAACAAGGTCGAGAGATAAGTGTACTGAGTAAATCATAGTTTATTCTGGTAGGGAAAGTGAGGCTGTGAGATAAGTAAATATGTTTTGATTAATTAGTTAGTAGAGGCCGAGAGATAATACTAGTTAATTAATAGTTATTTACTCCTAAAACCTAATTTTGAAGTTAGTTACGACCACTAAAACAAATTAATCTTTTTCCTGTTATTCTGATTTGGTTGTTTGATAATTTTATGGTTATTTTAGTTATTTAATTTATTTTATGTTTGATTCTCTCTATTTAATTGTTCATCATAATATATATTTTAATTATTTCTATTTAGACTTATTATTGTACAAATATATTTTTGGTTTAATTCATCCTCCCTTGAGTATTATCCTTGAAATATTTACTAGTGTTTTGTTGTAACACATCTAAACTATAATTTGATTTGTATACTTGTGGACATAATTGATATTTTTGGTGTGTTATTTATACTCTATACGATAACATGTTTAGGGGCATTTAAGTTTTTGGTGCCGTTGCTGGGGGGATTTCGACATTAAATCAAATATTTTATTTTCTGCAATTGATAAGATAAATAGGAAAGTTAAAATTTATAGATACAATTTTTATTTATTTATTTCTTATTTTTCTCCAGTCAGATATCACTTTGTGAAAATCATAAGGTGACAACACTTGTGGGACGAACCACTTTTGACGCCAACTGGATTAGACCTAATATTGCCAAACCAATTATCAACCAAACTCAGTTTGAGATCAATCCTACATTGCAAACTTGGGTATCAATGGATTTGCAATTTAGTGAAGGCATGAATATTGGCCCAGTAGCTTTTCTAAGATGATTCAAACAAATATCTAACACAGTGGGTTACATAGGAGTTCTAAAGGAAGCAATCAAGTTGATTTTAATTCCATTTACAGTTGGAGGACAAATAGATAATAGTTAGAAACATTACCACCAAATACAATTACATCCTAGGAAGAATTTGTGTAATGGTTCTTGCAACTTATCATACCTATACCAATGGTGTTAAAGACTTATGAGAAAAAATTACAATTCAAGAAATGCCCAACAGAGACAATTGGTCAAGCATGAGATAGGTTTAAGATAAGTCCGTGCAAAGCATTTAGAGGAGGAATACATATGACTATCCAATTACAACATTTTGTGTAGGGCTAGATCAAGAAAGTAAAGAATGACTCGACGTGATGGTTGGTAGAAGCATTTGGTAGAAAACCACTAAAGAAATTATTATGCTCCGTGAGAAAGTAAGCAATAATGACCACACATGGAGGAAAATTTGAGAAGTAGAAATCAGTGAAGAGGTGATGAATATCATAGATCAAAGAGAAGAAGAGAATGCAAAAGAAGGTACTGAAAAAGAAAAAAGTGACGATGAATTGGACACTACAAATATAGAAGAGATCATGAGAGAAGGGTTTTCTGAATATCTACTAGCAATAAGGCTGAATGAAATCTATCAGATTGATGGGAAAAAACTATGTGAGGAATTTGCTAGTCAATTAGGAGATTTCCCATCTAAATTGATTCCATCAATTTTCAAACCACATATGTTGGAATTAAAATCACTTATTTCTCATTTAAATTATGGGTATTTGGGTACAACAATACTTTGCCTGTAATCATTATATCTGGCCTGCCAGTGGAACAAGAAAATGTGCTTTTGGGGGTCCTCAAAGTACATAAGGAAGCAGTTGGATAGACTATTGCTAATATTAAGGGGATCAATCCAATATTGTGCCAGCACAAGGTACGCTTGGAAGAGGGAAAGAAATCAGTGGTGGATACACAACAATAACTCAATCCAACAATGAATGAAGTAGAAAATAAAGAATTATTAAAATGGTTAGAGGCATGGATTATTTATCCCATCTCTGATAGCAAATGGGTAAGCCTAACACAAAGTGTTCCTAAGAAAGGAGGCTTAATGATGGTTGTAAACAAGAAAAATGACTTAATTCCAATGCGAACTATCACTGGATGGCGTGTATGCATCAATTATAGCAAATTGAATGATGCAACCAAAAAGGATCACTTCCCATTCTCATTTATTGATCAAATGCTTAATAGTTTTGTAATAAAATAATATTATTATTTCTTTGATGGGTATTTTGGATACCATCAGATCTCTATTCATCTAGACGATCAAGAAAAGACCATATTCACATGTCCCAGAGGAACATATGCTTTTCAAAGAATGCCTTTTGGATTATGTAATGTTCTAGCTACCTTCAAGTGATGCATGACCGCTATTATTTTTCGATATGTTAGAAGAACACTTGGAAAATTTCATGGATGACTTTTTTGTGTTTGGAGACTCATTCATGGAATGCTTAAATAATTTGGAGTGCGTTTGTAACAACCCGTTCTCAGTGAAGTTAGAACAGTGGTGTTGAGACCACAAATCTGATGTAAAAATATTTATTTTATTATTATTTTAATATCATTGTTGTGTTATTAGGCTCGTATTAAAATTTTGTTTTGAAATTTTGACATTTGCATGCTTAATTAAGTAAAAGGACTAAATCGTAAAATATACAAAAGTAGAGTTCTATTAGTTAAAGATATCAAATAGCTATGAAACTTTAAAGTGAAAGGACTTAGATGGTAATTAAACCTTTTGTGTGGTTAGTGGACATACATGGCATGGTTTTATTGAAATTTCATCAGATTTTAAAGGTTAATAATGTAAATAAGTAAATAAACTTAAAACTAAAATTAATAAAACAAAGTGTCATCTTTATTTTTTTTAACCTAAACTGATTTTTGAGGAAGAAGACTTCCTTTGCATGAATGCTCCATTCGACCAAGCTAAATTTGTTTGCATGTAAGTGAAATTTGTCACGGTTTTAATGATTTTTATGTTTTTTGATGTTGTTCTAGCTTAATCTAGCTAGCCTAGGGGCTAATTTGCAAAACTATTAAACGATTAGGGTTTTTCTATGAATGTATTTGTGTGATTGTTGAAGTTTGATGGAAGAAAATAAATCTTTATTACTAAATAAACAACTTTTTGTAAAGTGGTTTTTGATGAAATTATCATTTAGGGACTTATTTGTAAAAGTAATAAAATATCATGAAAAAAATGTCAATTGATGATTTATGTGGGTTGATATAAGTCCTTAGGTAAATCTACTAGCATGAAATTTGGATGAAATTGCATAAATTTCCATTTACGAGCTTAAAGACTAAATTGTAAAGAAGTTAAAATGCTAGGGGTAAAGTTATAATTATGCATTAATGTGGATTGTGGATTGAATTGAATAATTGAGATTGGTTAAAACACTTAATTGAATATAATTATTTATTTAGATCGAGATAAATCTCAACCGAATCTAAATCGAGGAAAGGTGAAAATCACGGGTTAGCTTGATCATACTTCTACGCTTCAGTTGTCAATGTAAGTTCATAGTATTTAAATGTGTAATTGAATTTCTATTCTATTTTCACATTATAATTATGTAACTCAATGCCTATATTTAATTATTCCCTGAATTGCACATATGTGCCCTTATTTTTACTTTGGTACCCTTGAATTGCACATACGTGCCCCTATTTGTACTTTGGTACCCCTGAATAGCACATTCGTGCTCTGTTTACACTCGAGTAACTTCAAATTGAGTTATGAGTTGTACTAAATTTGTGTTAAGTTAAAAGATATGCTATTGATAGCACTAGAAAGAACATAGGTTTTCCCCCTTACTTATTGGTTAAATTGTTCCCATTTAGATATCCTTAGCATACATTTTAGCATTTTTAGTTTAGTAATTTGCATTTTATGCCTACTTTATCCTTAATTTTGTTATCTTTTTGCATTAATGTCGCTGAATAAGTGAATTCCAAATTGTATCCAGAATTGTTGCCGCGCTTGACAACTATCCGAATAAGAACTGAAATTGTGTGAGCTGTCCAGTTTGGTATAACCAACCTGTGTAACAGGCTATTTTTCAGTGAAATTGGAATAATAGTTTCGGGACCACAAATCTGGCCCAAAAATATAATTTATTTTTATTTTATTATATGGTCCGTAATATGGTAGATATGTCGTGCGAAAAATTTGATATAAAAATTTTATCGATTAAGTGCTTAATTAAGAGAAGGACTAAATCGTATAAAATGTGAAAGTTGAATTCTATTAGCTATAAGGATTATAGCTATGGAATTTAAACCTAGAGGTCCTTATATGGTAATTAGACCATAAAGAAAAGTATGTAGATTTTTCTTGATGACTCATCCATGGAAAAATTAGAAAAGGTAAGGGACTAAATTGGAAATCACTAAAATTAAAAGATGATAGTTAAATGAAAAGAAATAATCATCTAATTTCATATCATCTTCCCCAAAATTTCCATGGAAACCCTAAAAGAGAGGAAAACAACTTACCAAGCTTGAAAAGGTATGATATTAAGTCCCGTTTTTAATGATTTTTATATTTTTGAAACCAAGATAGTCTAATCTCTCTATATAGGGGGTTAATTTGAAAAGCTATCAAAGTATGAAATTTGGGTTATGGATGAATATGCTGAAAATTAGAAATTTTTGGTAGAAAATGAAAGTTTGTTCATAGATAAACAAATTTTACAAAGTTATTTTTGATGAAAACATGATTTAGGGACTAAAATAAAAATTTGTAAAATTTGATGAAAAATTTTGAAATTTTATGAATACATGTGCTACAAAATTTGTAATGGGGCTTTGGTTAGGCTTGGAATAGGGAGTAATTTGCACAAGTTTCCTTTTCCAGACCTAGGGACAATACCGAAATTTATCGAAAAGTTAGGGGGAAAATTGTAAATTTTCCTAGGACGTAAATTGAGTCCAGTTAAATATGAAATGTGTGAAATTGATGGTTAAATTCATTTATATAGATCCAGACAACTAATTTGAGGTTAGGTCGAGGAAAAGAAGAGGTTTCAGATTAGTAGACTTTATACGCGAACAAGTGTCGAGGTAAGTTCGCATAACTTAATCAGGTACGTAACTATGTTAATTGAATGTTGTGTCTGTATGCAATGTGATTTATGTTGATGTGCTTTAATTGTATCCTACGATGGAAAATTGATACATGCTTGAAATGGTGATAATGGGTTATGTTCCGATTGAATGTGAATTCCGATGATTATATGCGCTTTCCCGTAACTAATCTGCATTTGTTGCAGACGGGATTTAGCTCGGACGAGTAATCCCATTAGCCATGTTATAGAAAGGATTTAGCCCAGATGGGTAATCCTGACATAATACCTCTTGAGCATACGTTATGATTAGGGTTTAGCCTGGACTGGTAATCCTAATCGAGCTCCTCTAAGCTTACGTTATATAAAGGGTTTACCCTGGACTGGTAATCCTGTTATACGGTATGTGGCTCGAGAGAGTGTTTCTTGGTTAAGTGCCCTAATGGGTATACTTGAATAAGAAATTGACGGATTATTGAATCGTACACTTCAAGTGTACTAATTAAGCATCCATCAGAATCCAATGATTCAACGGACATATAACTCTAGACATGACATGAGAATTATGAGATGAAAGGATAAGGTCTTGAAAGTGTATTGCATAATGAGCTCATCTATTATTACTTCATGTATATGTAAACTTTGTGACTAACATGTTTGATTGAATGTATGTGTTTAGGCAATTTAGCCAAATGGAGGGAAAACTTGTTATTGTATGCTTAGATTTAATAATCGGGATTGGTAAGTTTAGTTTTTCGTTATACGAACTTACTAAGCATGTAATGCTTACTCCATTTTATTTTCCCTTATTTTATAGTGCTCGAAAGCTCGTGAAGGTTGGAAGATCATTGGAGCATTTCACACTCTCAACTAGTCATTTTGGGTATAATTAGTAAAAATCATTTTGGTATAATGGCATGTATACGACAACTTCGCCAATAGTGGCTTGAAATGTTATTTTGTAACCTAGCCATTAGAATGGCTAGTAATGGTTCATTTTGGTATTACTAAGTAGATTATTATGGTATACATATACACATGTGTTATGTTATGAATATGTTATCAAATGATGCTATTGCCTAAGTTAATCCAAGGTAAGTTTATAATCACCTATGCATGTAATGGTTTGCCTTGTTAAATGATGAAGTTTCCTAATTTTTGTAACACCCCTAACCTATTTTCGTCGCCGAAATGGGATACAATCACTCATATCATAATCAAAGGCTTACATTTGTAACTTTAGTTTAACAATTCTGGAATTATTAATACACATGACATAAACAATTTTATTAAATTCGCATAAACAAACTAATATGTCAATATTCATTTGCATTTCACATTAAACACATCACAAATTTTTATTTATATATATAAATAACATAACAAACACTTACCTAATGATATAAGATAGAAAAGTCGAATTTAAACATGATAATAACACCTAAATTCGCAAGCTAATAACGTGTATAACCATTATTTATTCAAACAATCTTTTAACCATTTTTTTTTAAACATAATTACCAAATCAAAACATACCAAATGTAAATGCTAGCATAATGACCAAATTACAAATACACAACTTATTCACTTGTTCATCTATTTGACTATCAAACTCAATCAATTTAGTCATACATATTCCACCATTACTTTTAAGATAAACTAACCATATAATATCCGAATACATGTATCAACTTGTCACATAATTATCAAACTACCAACATATATGTCATATGCATGCATATCTAATGTATCTATCATTAACCGAATATGCATACTTATCATTTACTAGTTCTAAGCAAAGTTTGTACAACAAATTATATGTCAAATTTTATATCAATCATAAACCACTCCAAATAATCAAATTCATAATATAGCAAAGTCATTTCATATCTTATCAAAACATGTAATACATATAACATATTAATCCATTTTCAAATGTAATTGCCAAATACATTCATCATTGTTAACATGCATATCACAAACATATTTTATATCATTAAGACATATATTATCTTTGGACATGATTAGCTAATTAACGTTATTAATTAATTACATTTTTCTTACTCAAATGACCAACTTCAGAAACAATCACATATACATAACATAGCTTATAAAGACATATATATATTATGACAAAAACACATCCCTCAACTAAATCAGTACTCAAGCCGGTTCATATAGCCAAGCACACCACGCACATGTACCATGAACATAGTTTCCAAAATGAGCTAAATACATGACCGATTACACATCATAACTAACATCATTATCAAGCCATTTCCAAAAACATATAACACCTCTCACAACTACCATTCATTCATAGCACGTAGCATTATAACCAAAATGAACTTAAACCATAATCACACATAACCGAATTCAAACATAGTTAAGCCATTTTCGCATGGCTTAAATTATACATAAACCAAAATCCAACATTTCAAAATATAATCCAGCCTATACATGCCATAGATTAGAAAGTTCACTTATCAAAAATACCAAAGACAGTCGATAGTGTGATAGACTTTGCTGACGATCATTGAGCTCGTAACTTGAATCCAAAATCTATAAAACAGAGGAAAACATGAGCACACACAATAAGCTATCATAGCTTAGTAAGTCATAAGCAAATAAATAACTAATTAACATAATCAATTCATTTAAACTGAATCGAATTATACTATCATAATCACTTTAAATCTTAAGCTTACAATTTCATGTATTATAAATACTTTCACATACAAATTATTCATGGCCGAATAAATATATATATACATTAACAAACTATCATTCAATTTCCAAGCCAAAATATCTTTATCATACCAAATACATATACACTTATATGCATATACTCATAAGTCAGAGTATAACAATCATATTTATATCAAATGGCATAATATACCACCAAATGCACATATGTTTGTATTAGTAACTTGTATTATTTGAATCACATATTAAATGGCCAACTTACCTTATTTTCAAATAGGTAATTAACTAACTCATACCTAATCATTTTAGCTCGTTTTACACCTTCGTTCACAGCATATCATTGCCCGTTCAACCATTCAGAATTGAATAGGATACTCGGATAATCACATATACTATACAATGCCAACGTCCCAGATGTGGTCTTACATGCTATCTCATATTGATGCCACTATCCCATACATGGTTTTACTCGGAAACACATATCGATGCCAACGTCCCAGACATGGTCTTACCCGAGAACACATATAGGAAATCCTATGTCATGACATGTGTATCCTAGCTATTCCTAAGGTTCGTACGAGACTTTTGGATGTCGTAACTCAATCGAAACGAATTCATAAACACAGCTGGAAAACTTGTACACATTCGACTAACTCTTATATATATTCACATATTTCATTTCAACATATATAGCTCACATTTAATTAAAATTAACAACGTTTATTTGCTTATAAACTTTCCTCGGACGATAAAAATCGAAACGAGACGACTAGTTGACAACCTTGGTTTTCCCCCGATCCAAATCTGATTTCTTTAGTTCTTGATCTAAACATATTCAGATTAAACTCATTCAAATATATTTTCACTCAATTTAGTCAAAAACACATAAATGGGCAAATTACCATTTTACCCCTAACATTTTGCACTTTTTACAATTTAGTCCAAATTGCACAAAACACAAAACATGCAAAATTTGAATATACTATGCTTAGGCCGAATGTTCCTTGTGTTCATACAAGTCCATGCATTTAATTTATTTTACATTTTAGTCCCTCAATTTATTATTTTCGTAATTTAGTCCTAATTACTCAAAATCATCAAAAATTTCGATACAAAACATGTTAATCTAAAACATATATTTCATATTTCATCAACCAATATCACAAAACTCAAATATTCATCAATGGCATAACTCAAAATATTCACCAAAATTAGAAATTCTAGCATGGGCTTTGTAGATAACATAACAAAGATCTCAAAAATGTAAAAATTGTAACACCCCAAAAGTCGACGCATTTATTTTTTTATGGGTTCTTTTGCATAAAATCATGTTGGTTTTAATGGTTAGGAGTTCTGAGGGGGTGTTGGTGAAGACCTGGGTTCAAACTATGACTTAGGAAAAATTTTGTTTTTGCTTGAGTTGACCCTGCCTCTGGACAGATAGGTTCTTAAATAAATGTGGTTAGATTGTGATATAAAAAGCTTGATGGCTCATGGGAGAGTGGCGTGTTATCCTTGCTGGAAGACTTGAGTTCAAACCCTTGTATGCTCAAAAGAGGATTATTATTTTGCTAGGCTAGGCGGCTAGAGTTTGAGTTCCAGTGGAAGTCTGAATATGGGGTGGTTGGAGGGATTTTAGGAGAAGATTTGGGAGGTGGATGAAGGAGTGTGCAGTTCTGAATGAGTGTGGAGAGATTTGGGGAGTGGAGTTAAGAGTAGAGTAGTGGTTGGCCCAATGTGGGATTTCCTAGTGGGCAAATTCGATCATAGGTATTCTTTTTACTTAGTACCAAAAATGTATTCCATTTTGCTCTCTATTTCTATAATTTTTACCTTTTTCTGCTTCTTTGTTTCTTTGTGAGTGTGTTGACCGATTTCTGCTTCTTTTTTTTCTCCCTTTCAAGCCTTTTCCCTTTTCTTTAGTTAACGCCGATTACCTCTTCTCCCTAGAGCTGTTCTCATCAATCTCTTTCTCTTCTCTCTCTCAACTGGCTACTTTGGTTGAATATCGGTAGGGTATCTCGGCCTTATATCTCTCTTCCCTTATTTTGGCTCTCCTCAATCCTTTCCTATTATATTTGTATCTTGGCCGAATGCTATCCTAATTCTTTGTGTTGTCTGCGGTTGTTAAGCATGGTGTTCTGTTGGGTGTGCCGCACGCTTTTCTTCTCTCTCCCTAGTGTCTTGTGTTGATCGAACATTGAAAGGTAAGCCTCAATATCACTATGTCTCTTGTGTACTTTGGTTTGTTTTACCTTGCTAAACCCACAGCTAACTCTTTCCTTCTTGCCGAATACCTCCTTATCTACCCTTAGATCAATTCTTGGTGTGTGTCGGGGTGCGTCGCTTCATTAATCTTCACTCTGCTCGGTTGTTGGTAAGTGAGGTTTGGTTGGGATAATATTATGATTTCAATACGAATCTGATATAGAATGGTGGCATTTCTATGTAGGTGGTGATCGAAGGTGGCTGACCATTCCTTATGAAACAAGGGTGTGATTACTAAGGCGTTTGGGTAAGGGGTTTATAGTTGTTTTGGAACTTTGTTAGTTTCAAATCGAGTAAGTCAAGTACTGATTAGTAGACGTATTTTTGTTCTCTAGGCGTAAGAGTGTTCGGAGCGGGGAGTATTTCCAACCATACTAGGTGTGTAATCACACTGTCTCAACCATTATAGGGCAAAAGCCGAAAAACTGTGATCAGCATGTCACGCGAATGAATGCACGTTTGTGTGGACGTTTGAACACATAAATGCGAGCATGTGACAATAGAGACCAACATGAGCGAACTCGTGGGTATGGGTCGGTTCGGGCCATCTTGGGCCGAGATGGGTCGTGTGGGCCCTACGGGCTCGTGGGCCTCACTCAGGCAAACTGCACGAATGTGTGGCGATTGGTGGGCTGGCTATGTAGCATGCACGACCAAGGCCATTATTTGGGCTTATTGGGCCTCATGAGTGTGTAGGCCCACTTGGGCCGTAATATGGGCTTAGGCCCATTTGTTGTTGATTGACTGTTAAGGTTGCACAGGTCGCCCGAGATGACTGTGGACCTACCGTAGGGATGATAAACACATCTAGGTTTTAACCTATTAGAAAGACTATTATACCCCTATGAGGTAAATGACCGATATACCCCTGTATGATTTATGGCCGTTTGAGCATGCCATGATTATTGTATGTACATCCATTGTAACAGTCTAGTTTAGACCTTAGTCGGAACAGTGGTTTCAAGACCACGTAACAGATTCTAAAAAAATATTTTAATACTATTTTCTATGTCTGTGATATGTGAATGTATATCTACGAAATTTTTGTGATTTAATTTGTTTGTTTCTGTGCTTAATTTTGATAAAAGACTAAATCGCGTAAAATGCAAAAGTTGCATGCTAATTGTTAATGGGGTTAATTGGCCTTGGCTTTTAAAATAAGAGTCTTTGCATGTCAATTATACCATTAATGTTAATGGTGGACAATTATGGACATGTAGTTGGTGAATTTTAATGACTATAATAAGGTTGAAATGGTAAAATGCATATTAATTTATATTATAATAAAACAAAAACATGTTAATGGATGAATTATTCATCCATACTTTCCGAATTCAAAGAAAAAGAAATGAAATAAAAGAATTTAGGGTTCGGCTAGATTAAAGCTCAATTAAGGTATGAGTTTTGATCGGTTTTTGATAATTTCTACATTTCTGTGATCGTTGATTCGTGTTCTTCAAAACCCATGTCTGAATTTTTGTTTCTGTTGAAGATTATCAAATGTGCCATTGATGATTATATGAGCTTTGTAATGTTTTTATATGGCTTATGAAAGATATATGTGAGATTATCATGCTTTGTTCTTGAATTTTTGATGGAATAGAGCTATTTGGGCTGTAAAAATGAGGTTTTGAAGGACAAAATTATGAATTAAATACGTTATTTGGACTTGTATGGAAGTTATGTATATTCGGCCAAGCTATAGTCTTAGTGAATTTTGCATATTTGTGATTTTGTGAAAAATGGACTAAATTGTCAAAGTGTGAAAATGTAAGGGGAAAAATGCAAAGTGCCCTAAATATGTGTTCATGGATTATTTTGAATGAAATGAACAATTGAACGGTTGAATTTGAATTGTATTAGATCAAGAACAAAGAAAATCGGGCTTAGATCGAGAGAAATCCAAAATAGTTGAATAGTCGACTCGTTTCCGTTCGAAATCCATATGAGGTAAGTCAAATTACAATTACATGTTAAATTAACTAAATTCAGTGCATATATATTGTAATCTGTATTGGACGGCCTTGAGAGCCTGATGAATAAATTTCGAGTAAACTCCGTTAATATGTTAGTATCTAAAAAGCTCTGTATATTTCTAAAAGAACGTTGACATTGATTTGAGATATCGTGTAAGACCGTGTCTGGGACACAGGCCTCGATTTGAGATTTACGTGTAAAACCCTGTCTGGGGTAGAGGCATCGATACTGAATTACATGTAAGACCACGTCCGGGATGTCGACATTGTATTCGTTTATAAATATTTGTATCATTTCTGAACCGTCTGATGATAGAGCACGAGATATGGGAATGAATATATGAAATGTATAATTTATATAGGTATGTTTGTATCGTACTAAATTTCTGAATATGAAAGACCCTGTTTCTGTGAAATAATGAATGCAAAGTATGCATGGAATCATGGAAATGAAACATGACATGTATACAAGCAAATGAGCATATTTAAGCTCATGAATTACTCTGTGAAAGGGCTATGAATTCTTACTATTGACTTTTACTTTATATGCTTTAATAGTTAGACCAATTATATTTGGCTTACTAAGCTCTTTGTAGCTTACTCTGTGTGATTTCTGTCTGTTTTACAGTTATCATAGCTACTAAAGGCTTGGGGATAGTCAAGGATTGTTACCATACTATCGAACTCATTTTGGTACTTTTGAAAGTGTAAATATATTTAAGTATGACATGTATAGGTTAGAATACCTATGTATTTAAGCTTTGATATGTATATATGTTATGCCATGAGAGTTGGCTAGCAAATGGTATATTTGTGCTTAGTTTTGGTAAATGGTTTGTGATGTTAAATTATGTATGCTTGTAATGTTTATATGGCCTTATATGTGGTGGTTATTTTGAAATATGCCAAGTTGAAGAAATGGTAAGTTTAAGCATGAGATAGAAGGTGCCATAAGTGAGCTATGAAATGAACATTTTGGCATGTTGTTGTAATAAGATTTTTATTGTGTTTTGGTATGGATTTGAATAGGTTAATGAATGATGATGATTTAGTTATAATGAAGCGTGTTTTGGGAATGGATTTGGCTGAAAATTTTGGTATAAATGTTGTTTAATATTGCTTGTAGGAATGACCCAAAAAGGGGTGGGAAATTGGCTTAAACCAAGCCTGCATTGTGCCACATGGTCAGGGAACGCGAGCATGCCTCGTGGCCGTGTATGCAAAGTAGTAACCTCTTAAGATCACACGGTTAAGACACACGTGTGTGTCATATGGCCGTGGGCTCAAGTCAGTAGCTAGCTAAGTATCACACGGCCATAGCACACAGGCGTGTCTGTTGGCCATAGGTGAAAGTCAGTATATATAGTCTGTTTTGGAAAGGTTGGATCACATGAGCGTGTCTGGTGCCCATGTGAGGTACACGTCCTGGTCACACGGGCATGTGACCTCAACAGAATTGAAATTTTTTTCTAAGTTCTGAAAATTCTGAATTTGTTCGATGTAGTCCCGACCTTTTCTAAAAGTATGTCTTAGGTCTTGGAGATCTCCATAAGGGATAAATTCTGAATGTATTATACATTAATATTATGTGATATCTGTGATTCTGTATTGATCTGTAATGTTCTGTCCGTCTGGTAATGCCTCTTACCTATTCCGGAGATGGTTACGGGATAGGGGTGTTTCATTTTATTGGTATTAGAGCTATGGTTTAGTCGGTTCTAGGACTACCATAGTGTTTGTTAGTCTAGCTATACAAGCCATATATCTGAAACTGTGATAGTATGGTGAATCCTGACATTGAAATGTGCTTTTATATAGCAAATGGATCCTGATAGAGTTGTAGCTGACGATTTTGAAAGCAATGCGCCTGCTCCCTCGCAAGGGACGGTGCAAGCTGATTCTCGACTGGCTACGTATAGCTGTGATGGTGAGGCTAAACAAGCCTTCTATCAGATGATGAATGATTAGTTCACCCAATACATTGGAACCAAGCCGGCTATACAACAACCTCCACCCCCGGTTAATCCTTCTCAAATTTCTATTATGCCCTTAGTGAATCTGATTTAGTTAAGTAGACCACCAGTTGATAAGATTAGAAAGTATGGACCTAAAGAGTTCCGAGCTACATCGAGTGATGATGCTGAAAGAGCCAAATTCTGGTTAGATAATGCAATACGAGTGTTTGATGAAATGTCTCTGAATCCCGAGGAATGTGTAAAATGTGTTGATTCTCTCCTGAGAGATACGACGTATCATTGGTGGAAAACTTTGATGTCTGTGGTTCTGAGTGAACGAGTTACATGGGATTTCTTTCAATCTGAATTTTGGAAGAAATATATCAGTCAGAGATTCATTGATCAGAAACGCAAAGAGTTTTTCGAGCTTAAACAAGGTCGTATGTCTGTTACTGATTACAAATGTGAATTTGTGAGATTGAGCCAGTATGCTCGGGAATGTGTATCAAATGAAGAAATAATGTGCAAAAGGTTTGAAGATGGACTAAACGAAGATATACGTCCGTTAGTTGGGATTTTAGAGATTAAAGAAATGGTAGTGCTCGTTCAGCGAGCTTGTAAAGTTGAAGAATTAAGTAAAGAGAAAAGAAAATCTGATTCTAAAGCTAGAGATGTTAGAAAGAGATCTTCGAATAGATCATTTTAGTCTGTGACAAAGAAATTCTATAATGATCATAGCCGTTCAAAGGCTGATGTAAGACATTCGAACTGAGATCGAGCTAGATTACATTCGAATTTCAGAGCTCCTGCTACTTCTGTTGCAAGCGTCAGGAATGTCTAATCTGAGAAACCTGAATGTAAACACTATGGTAAAAGTCATCCGGGAAATTATAGATTGAATAACCGAGCCTGTTTTCGATGTGGATCTCTAGACCATTTTGTAAGAGATTGTTCTGAACCTGCTGAGCAAGAGATTGCACAGAATCCGAGATCGAGCAACACATCAGCTAGAGGTAGACCTTCCAGAAATACGGGAAATACAAGTGGTGGTCAAAGAGCTACTAGGGAACTATTGTTAGATCTGAGGCTAAAGCACCTGCTAGAGCCTATGCTATTCGAGCTCGTGAGGAAGCCTCGTCTCTAGATGTGATTACTGGTATTTTTACTCTTTATGATACTTCTGTGATTGCATTGATAGACCCTGGATCAACGCATTCTTATATCTGTATGAATTTAGTGCATAGTAAGACTTTGGCTGTGGAGTCTACTAAATTCGTAATTAGAGTATCGAACCCCTTAGGAAAAAGTGTCTTGGTTGATAAAGTCTGCAAGAATTACCCGTTATTGATTCGAGATATCTGTTTTCCTGTTGATCTGATGTTTTTGCCTTTCGACGAATTTGATATAATTTTGGGAATGGATTGGTTAACTTTGCACGATGCTATTGTGAATTGGAAACGAAAAGTCATTGATTTAAGGTGTAAGAATGATGAGATAATTTGAATTGAGTCTAGTGATCTGAATGGACTACCAGCTGTGATATCTAAAATGAAAGCACGAAAATATGTGAAGAAAGACTGTGAAGCCTACTTAGCCTATGTGTTAGACTCGAAATCAGTGCCTATTGTTTGTGAATTCTCTGATATGTTTCCTGAAGAACTACCGGGTTTGCCTCCGATTCGAGAAGTCGAGTTTGGCATTAAATTAGTGCCTGGTACTACTCCGATTTAGATAGCTCCATATAGAATGGCTCCGACCAAGTTAAAGGAATTAAAATCTCAGTTGCAAGAATTGACCGGTCGAGGATTTGCTAGACCGAGCTTTTCACCATGGGGTGCTCCTGTTTTGTTTGTGAAAGAGAAAGATGGCACAATGAGAATGTGTATTGATTACCGTCAGTTTAACAAAGTGACTATAAAGAACAAATATCCTCTGCCCAGAATTGATGACTTATTCGATCAGTCGAAATGTGCTACTATGTTTTCAGTTGAAAGGTGCCCACATTGTGTTAGCATCGGGTATTCGAGTTGATCCGAACAAAATTTTTGCTATTCTGGATTGGAAGCCTCCGAAAAATGTTTTTGAAGTCCGTAGTATTTTGGGACTTGCCAGTTACTACAGATGATTCGTAAAATGGTTTTGAATGATTGCGACTCCATTGACAAAATTGCTCCAGAAAGATGTGAAGTTTGAGTGGTCTGAAAAGTGTCAGAACAATTTTGATCGATTAAAAGCTCTATTAACTGAAGCTCCGGTACTTGTGCAACCTGAATCAGGTAAAGAATTCATTGTTTATAGTGATGCTTCGTTGAACAGACTAGGTTGTGTTCTGATGCAAAAAGGCAAGGTTATAGCTTATGCCTCGAGACAACTATAACCGCATGAAAAGAACTACCCGACCCATGATCTGGAATTAGCTGCTATTGTGTTTACTCTAAAAATCTGGCGTCACTATTTGTTTGGTGAGAAATGTCACGTGTTTTCTGATCATAAAAGTCTGAAGTATTTAATGACACAAAAAGATTTGAATCTGCAATAGAGAAGATGGTTAGAACTGTTAAAAAACTACGAACTTGTGATTGATTATCATCCAGGAAAAGCAAATGTTGTTGCCGATGCCTTAAATCGGAAATCATTGTTTGCTTTGAGTGCAATGAATACTCATTTGGTTCTGTCTGATGATGGTTCAGTTTTAGCTGAATTAAAAATGAGACCCTTGTCCTTACAGCAGATTATCGAAGCTCAGAAGATTGATAATGAGATTTTGGCTAAATGAACTCATTGTGATGTAGAGACTGGTTCAGAACTCATAGTTGATAAAGATAATTGTTTAAGATTTTGAGATCGAATTTGTATTCCGAGGAATCCAGAGTTAATTCAAATGTTTCTGAGTGAAGCTCACAGTAGTTGTTTATCTGTACATCCGGGTAGTACTAAAATGTATAATGATCTGAAGCAGCATTATTGGTGGTCCAGAATGAAAAGAGATATCTCTGATTTTGTTTCTAAATGTTTGATCTGTCAGCAATTTAAAGTTGAACATCAAGTGCCATTTGGGTTATTACAACCGATTATGATTCCGGAGTGGAAATGGGATCAAGTGACCATGGATTTTGTTTCGGGTTTGCCCTTGTCTCCAAGAAAGAAAGACGCAATTTGGGTTGTAGTTGATCGTTTGACGAAATCAACTCATTTTATTCCAATTCAATTTGATTACTCACTCGATAAATTAGTTGAGTTATACATTTCTGATATCGTGAGACTGCATGGTGTACCATTGTCGATAGTGTCAGATAGAGATCCAAGATTTACATCGCGATTCTGGAAGAAATTGCAAGATGCTCTGGGTACTAAATTGCATTTTAGTACTGCTTTTTATCCGCAAACGGATGGTCAATCCGAGCGGATTATTCAGATACTTGAGGATATGTTGAGATGTTGCTTTCTTGAGTTTGAAGGTATATGGGAACAATATTTACCTTTGATTGAATTCGCTTATAATAATAGCTTTCAATCGAGTATTAAAATGGCACCGTATGAAGCCTTATACGGTAGAAAGTGTAGAACTCCATTATATTGGTCTGAGCTCAATGAGAATAAGATTTACGGTATTGATCTGATAAAAGAAACATAATAGAAAGTGAAAGTAATCCGAGATAGTCTGAAAGCTACCTCTGATCGTCAGAAATCTTATGCAGATTTAGAACGAAAATATATTGAATTCGAGATCGGTGATAAAGTGTTTCTGAAAGTATCTCCGTGGAAGAAACTGTTCTGATTTGGTAAGAAGGGCAAGTTGAGTCTGAGGTTCATCGGACCGTATATAATCATCGAGCGAGTTGGGCTGGTTACTTATAGATTGAGGCTACCATCTGAGTTAGAAAACATACATAATGTGTTTCATGTATCGATGCTTCGACGATACAGATCCGATCCTTCGCATATAATTTCTCCGACTAATATTGAAATCTAATCTGATATGACTTATAAAGAAAAGCCGATCTATATTTTAGCTTGTGAGGTTAAAAAATTACGAAATAAGAAAATTTTGTTAGTCAAAGTGATGTGGCATCGACATGGTATTGAAGAGGCTACGTAGGAGCCTAAAGATTTAATGAGACAACAATATGCGAATTTGTTTAATGCTAAGATTTTAGGGGACGAAAATCCCTAAGGGGGGAGAATTATAACAGTTTGGTTTTTGTGTTTGTTTAACGAATATCCGAATCAATTAATATCCGAATCACGTAATCAATTCTGAAAAAAATATTTTAATATTATTTCTGTGTTTGTTATATGTGAATGTATATCTACAAAATTTTTGTGATTTAATTTGTCTATTTCTGTGCTTAATTTTGATAAAGGACTAAATTGCATAAAATATAAAAGTTGCATGCTAATTGTTAATGGGGTTAATTGGCCTTGGCTTTTAAAATAAGAGTATCGAACCCCTTAGGCAAAAGTGTATTGGTTGATAAAGTATGCAAGAATTGCCCGTTATTGATTCGAGATATCTATTTTCCTGCTGATCTGATTTTTTGCCTTTCGACGAATTTGATATAATTCTGGGAATGGATTGGTTAACTTTGCACGATGCTATTGTGAATTGCAAATGAAAAGTCATTGATTGAAGGTGTAAGAATGATGAGATAATTCAAATTGAGTCTAGTGATCTGAATGGACTACCAGCTGTGATATCTAAAATGAAAGCACAAAAATATGTGAAGAAAGGCTGTGAAGCCTACTTAGCTTATGTCTTAGACTCGAAAGTGAATGATAAGAAAGTTGAATCAATGCCTATTGTTTGTGAATTCATCGATGTGTTTCCTGAAGAACTATCGAGTTTGCTTTCGATTCGAGAAGTCGAGTTTGGCATTGAATTAGTGCCTGGTACTACTTCGATTTCGATAACTCCGTATAGAATGGCTCCAACCAAGTTAAAGGAATTAAAATCTAAGTTGCAAGAATTAACCGATCGAGGATTTCCTAAATCGAGCTTTTCACCATGGGGTACTCCTGTTCTATTTGTGAAAAAGAAAGATGGCACAATGAGAATGTGGATTGATTACCGTCAGGTTAACAAAGTGACTATAAAGAACAAATATCCTTTGCCCAGAATTGATGACTTATTCGATCAGTTGAAAGATGCTACTGTATTTTCAAAAATGGATTTGAGATCAGGCTATGAATTACTCTGTGAAAAGCTCTGTACATTTCTAAAAGAATGTTGACATTGATCTGAGCTATCGTGTAAGACCGTGTTTGGGACATAGGCCTCGATTTGAGATTTACGTGTAAGACCCTGTCTGGGACAGAGGCATCAATACTGAATTACATATAAGACCACGTCCAGGATGTCGGCATTGTATTCGTTTATAAATGTCTGTATCATTTCTGAACTGTCTGATGATAGAGTACGAGAAATGGGAATGAATATATGGAATGTATAATTTATATAGGTACGTTTGTATCGTACTAAATTTCTAAATATGAAAGACTCTGTTTCTGTGAAATAATGAATTTAAAGTATGTATGGAATCATGGAAATGAAACATGACATGTATACAAGCAAATGAGCATATTTAAGCTCATGAATTACTCTGTGAAAGGGCTATGAATTCTTACTATTGACTTTTACTTTATATGCTTTAATAGTTAGACCAATTGTATTTGGCTTACTAAGATCTTTGTTGCTTACTCTATGTGATTTTTGTCTGTTTTATAGTTATCGTAGATACTGAAGGCTCGGGGATAGTCAAGGATTGTCACCATACTATCGAACTCATTTTGGTACTTTTGAAAGTGTAAATATATTTAAGTATGGCATGTATAGGCTAGAATGCCTATGTACTTAAGCTTTGATATGTATATATGTTATGCCATGAGAGTTGGCTAGCAAATGGTATATTTGTGCTTAGTTTTGGTAAATGGCTTGTGATGTCAAATTATGTATGCTTGTAATTTTTATATGGCCTTACATGTGGTGGTTATTTTGAAATATGCCAAGTTGAAGAAATGGTAAGTTTAAGCATGAGATAGAAGGTGCCATAAGTGAGCTATGATATGAGCATTTTGGCATGTTGTTGTAATAAGATTTTTAATGTGTTTTGGTATGGATTTGAATAGGTTATTGAATGAGGATGATTTAGTTATAAAGAAGCATGTTTTGGGCATGGAATTTGCTGAAAATTTTGGTATAAATGTTGTTTAATATTGCTTGTAAGAATGACCCAAAAAGGGGTGGGAAATTGGCTTAAACCAAGCCTGCATTGTGCCACACAGTCAGAGAACACGGGCGTGCCTCGTGGTTGTGTATGCAAAGTAGGAACCTCTTAAGATTACACGGTTAAGACACACGAATGTGTCATATGGCCGTGGGCTCAAGTCAGTAGCTAGTTAAGTATCACACCGCCATAGCACACGGGCGTGTCTGTTGGCCGTGGGTGAAAGTCAGTAAATATACTCTGTTTTGGCACGATTGGATCACACAGGCGTGTTTGGTGCCCATGTGAGGCACACGGCCTGGTCATACGGGCATGTGACCCCAACAGAATTGAAAAATATTTCTAAGTTCTGAAAATTCTAAATGTGTTCGGTTTAGTCCTGACCTTTTCTAAGAGTATGCCTTAGGTCTTGGAGATCTCCATAAGGGATAAATTCTGAATGTCTTATGCATTAATATTATGTGATATCTATGATTTTGTATTGATCTGTATTGCTCTGTCTGTCTGGTAATGCCCCTTACCTATTCCGGTGATGGTTATGGGATAAGGGTGTTACATCCATATTATGTTGCATTGCATGGGGTGGGATTTATGATATTGGAGGAAGTGTACTGAGGGGCTATACGCCTAATACTGGCAACTTTGCTGCAA
Organism: Gossypium longicalyx; assembly: GCA_025698465.1. NCBI lineage: Eukaryota > Viridiplantae > Streptophyta > Magnoliopsida > Malvales > Malvaceae > Gossypium > Gossypium longicalyx. The sequence goes on along the minus strand of CM046997.1, from coordinate 70,505,684 downwards.
ATATCAACGGTGTCATAAATGGTACGTTATTCTGGAGTGTAGGGATGAGTGAGTTAATTTAATCCCCACATGGAGTGTAGGGTTGGATGGAGTGGAGTGTAGAGGATGGTTGGGTAGGACCTATATATGCATTTTTGATATTGTACTGCAATGGGCTAAGGCCCACACTGATAGTGTTGATGATATGGGCTTAGGCCCAGATTGTATTACATACTGAGTTTTCATAAACTCACTCTACTATTTGTATGCGCAAGTAATCCTTAGTTGGGTCGGTGCTGCGAGGGACTCGGGAAAGGCCACACCACTATTAAAATACGTGCTGGACTTTTTAATAATGATAGCTCTAATTGGGCTAAATTTTATGTAACACGGCCATTTTAAGTTTTTCTTAAATTGGGGATTTATTTAAATTGGTTTATAGCTGATAGTAGTAGTACTCGAGTTTTTAAAATAAAAATGATTTTTCAATTATCAACGTACGTAACTTGTTTTAAAAAGCTTCCGCGACGATAAAATGTTTTAAAATGTAATAATGATTTGATATGTGACATGGTTTGCTAAATGAACCGGTAATTTGGCTGATAACTAAATAAAATTAGTTTTCCATAAAGACCTCAACGAGGCTTAACACAAATAGATCTTTAAATAGCACAATGTTTTACAAAGCCACACCAATGTGATGTCACCAGATTCGACCATAATGTCCAGGCCGGGTTTGGGGTGTTACATTTTGTGGTATCAAAGCGAGGTTCAAAACTCGACTGTGGATTTGGGTTTTTCCTAAAAACATGAATTTCAAAAGAATTGTTTCATATAGTAGAAAATATCTTGTGGTCTTGGAAGGTGTGGTCTATCGAGTTCTTCGGCCTCGATTCTATAAGTCCTCTAAAACTACTATTTAACTGAAATATCGAGACTGTCATAGATAATAAAACTGTACTGAAATCTTTATTAGGGTACCTAAACCTGTAGTTAGATCTTAATCTGCGAGAACAAACAACTCTGAATTATTGATGTTATTTATCATAAAACATTCATTAACAAACACTGGAATGTTAAAACTGATGCATAAAACTGTTAATAGAGATAATATGCGAATTGACTATGAGCACTAGAGGTACTCGTGGAAGGGGTACTAGAGGCTACGGCGGAAGCCGTGGTGGTGCTCGGGATGGGTCTTCAGTATCGGGCCATATGCCTAATGTTGAGGCAAGAGAGGCAATGGCTTCACCGATGACTGAGACTGGGTCACACGATCATGCAGCCGGGGACAACGCACTATCCCAAGCTATGCTACATAACTTGGAAAGGGTCGCTGGGCCCAATACTGGTACTATAGGTTATGGGTCGGTGATGGAACGAGTCAAGTCTAATGTGGCTGAGATTTTTTGGGGTATCGCTGGAGTGGCCCCTAATATGGCTGACTATTGGATAGAGGCCATGGAGAAGATCAAGGATGACCTCGACTGCACCCTTGAGCAAAAACTAAAAGGTACAGTGTCATAATTGAGAGATGAAGCCTATCAGTGGTGGCTTACGGTGAAAGAGGGTACTCAGCCTGATCGATTGACTTGGGAGTTTTTCAAGAATGCTTTTTAAGGGAAATACGTGGGTGCTAGCTATGTTGATGCCCGCAGAAGGGAGTTTCTGAATTTGACCCAGGGGGATAGGACTGTAGCAGAATATGAGGCAGAATTTTTACGATTCAGCAGCTATGCGAGAGGCATGGTGGCCGCTGAGTATGAGCGTGTGTTTGTTTTGAGGACGACCTTAAGGATAGTTTGCTACTTTTGATAGCTCCACAGAGGGAGCGAGATTTTGTAGTGTTAGTAAAAAAGGCAAAAATCGCGGAGGAGGTAAAGCACACTGAGCGCCAGAATCTTGAGAAGGATAAGGGGAGGAGAAAGAGGGTATGGGAGCCCTTAAGTTCAGCTATGAGACCCAGGAAGAAGGCCAGAGTGGGCGGACTAGTCAGAGTTGGGCCCCTTGTTGCTACTCTTGGGTTGCAGCCTTGTACAGTTTGTGGGAAATACCATCAGGGCGAGTGCTGGGTATAGAAGAGGGCATGTTTAAGGTGCGGATCTATTGAGCATCGAATCTAAGATTGTCCGCGGAGGCCGAGCAGATACAGGCTACTGGTAGGGGTACTGTTTAGCCACAGAGAGGTTTTTAGCAGCCATCGAGAGGTCGTGGTCTGGCTAGAGGTGGAAATGGTATGATTTGTGGTCGTAGAGCACCGGGCAGAGGTGCGTGTGATACTGAGGCGAGACAGCTGGCACTGGTTTATGCTACACGTCATCGAGAGGACGGAGATGCCCTAGATGTTATTATGGATATGTTTTTATTCATCAGATACCCTACACTACATTGATTGATATTGGTTCTACGCACTCATATATATCATGCTTTGTGACTAAGACTTTGGGTGTAGTGTGTGAAAGCTTTGCGAGTGAGGTTACCGTGTTAAGTCCCTTAGGGCAGTCAGTGAGGGTGAGCAAATTATTTAGAGAACTACCCTTAGAGGTTCAAGGGAAGGTCTTTTTAGCCGACTTGATGGAACTTCCTTTTGGGGAATTTTGACGTGATTTTGGGCATGGACTGACTAGTTCAGCATCAGGCAAACTTGGATTGTGCTGCTAAGCGGGTGGTTCTAAAAACGGTAGAGGGTGATAAGGTGGTCGTGATTGGGGAGTGTTGGAATTATCTCTCAAATGTGATTTTTGCACTTAGAGCTGAGAAGTTGGTTCGTAAGGGTTGCGAGGCATATTTAGCCTACGTTAGTGCTTCGGGTTCTAAGGTTTCGTCTATTAAGGATATGAAAATAGTTAAAGAGTTTCCGGATGTCTTTCTTGATGAGTTGCATAGGTTGCCTCGAAACCGGGAATTTGAGTTTGGGATAGAGCTACTGCTTGGTATAGCTCCAGTGTCTATCACCCTTTATAGAATGGCACCGAAAGAGCTCGTTGAGTTTAAGGCTCAAATTCAGGAGTTACTGGATCGAGGGTTCATCCGCCCAAGTGTGTCTCCATGGGGAGCACCAGTATTGTTCGTGAAAAAGAAAGATGGAACTATGCGTATGTACATCGATTATCAGTAATTGAATAAGTTAACTATCAAAAACAAATACCCCCTACTGAGGATTGACGACCTGTTCGATCAGTTTCGAGGAGCTTTGGTCTTCTCTAAAATTGATATTCAATTGGGGTACCATCAACTGAGAGTCAAGGAGACTGATGTATATAAGACAACATTTAGGACATGTTACAGTCATTACGAGTTTCTAGTGATGCTGTTTGGACTGACTAATGCACCAGCGACTTTTATGGATTTGATGAACTGAGTGTTCCAGCCCTATTTAGATTGGTTTGTTGTGGTGTTTATAGATGACATTCTGGTGTATTTGAAGACTGAGGAGGAGCATGATGCACATCTTCAGGTTGTTCTGCAGATTTTGAGGGAAAAACAACTGTATGCTAAATTCAGCAAGTGTGAATTTTGGTTATTTGAGGTAACTTTTCTAGGACATGTGGTGTCTGTTAAGGGGATTATGGTTGATCCTTAAAAAACTAAAGTGGTTCTAGACTGGAAGCAACCTAAGTCGGTGTTAGAGATTCGAAGTTTTTTGGGTCTGGCAGGGTATTATAGGCTATTTGTTGAGGGGTTTTCGTTGATTGCTGCACCTCTAACTAAATTGCTGCGTAAAGGGATGCCATTTAACTGGACTGATAAGCAGTAGGAAAGTTTTGAGAAGCTTAAGAAAGTTCTGACTGAGGCTCTTGTCTTGAATTAGCCAGAATCTTAGAAGGAATTCACTGTCTATAGCGATGCCTCACATGTTGGCTTGGGATGTGTGTTGATGCAAGAGGGTAAGGTAGTGGCATATGCGTCTCGTCAGCTTAAGACCCATGAAGCGAACTACCCAACTCATGACTTGGAGTTGGCTGCAGTGGTGTTCGCACTGAAGATTTGGAGGCATTATCTGTATAGGGAGAAGTGTATCATTTTCACAGATCATAAGAGCCTCAAGTATCTTCCCACTCAGAAGGAGTTAAACCTTAGTAGCCCTTATGCTATGCATCTTGAAGGAAATAAGATGTACCAAGATCTTCGAGAATTGGATTGGTGGCCAGGACTTAAGCGGGAAGTTACCGAGTTTGTGAGTAAGTGCTTGACTTGTCAGCAGGTTAAGACCGAGCATCAGTTGCCTTCAGGGTTGCTTCAGCCAGTTAAGATTCCACTTTGGAAGTGGGAGATAGTAACTATGGACATTGTTAGTGGGCTGCCCCTAACACCTTCTAAGAAAGATTCAGTATGGGTCATCGTGGAATGTTTGACCAAGTCTGCTCATTTCATACCTGTCCGTACCGATTATTCATTGCAGAAGTTGGCTATGATGTATGTGTCTGAAATTGTGAGACTGCATGGGGTACCGATTTCCATTATATCCGATAGAGATCCTCGCTTTACGTCATAGTTTTGGAAGAAGTTGCATGAGGCATTGGGTACAAGGTTGGACTTTAGTACTGTGTTCTATCCTCAAACAGATGGTCAGTCAGAGAGTGTGATTCAGGTACTAGAGGACATGTTGAGAAGTTGTGTGATTGATTTCCGTGGTAGTTGGGAGGAATTTTAACCGTTGACAGAGTTTACGTACAATAATAGCTACCAGTCTAGTATACAGATGGCACCTTACGAAGCATTGTATGGTCGTAGGTGTCGTACTCCTGTATGTTGGACTAAGTTGGGTGAGCGGCGTGTTTTGGGTCCGGAGTTAGCATCTGATACCGAGGATAAGGTCAGGTTGATTTGAGATTGACTAAAAACAGCATCAGACAAACAGAAGTCATATGCGGATTTGAAACGGAAGGAAATCGAGTTTTCTGTGGGGGATTTGGTATTTCTCAAGGTCTCACCATAGAAAAAGGTATTGAGGTTTGGTCGGAAAGGCAAGTTAAGCCCTAGATTCATTGTGCCGTATCGTATATCGAAGCGTATGGGACTAGTTGCCTATTAGCTTGAGTTACCTCCTGAGTTAGAGTAGATTCATAATGTGTTCCACGTCTCTATGTTGAGGCGATATCGCTCCGATCCTTCGCACATCATCTCGATTGAAGAGGTTGAGGTTAGGCCAGATTTAACCTTTGAGGAGGAACCGGTTCAGATTTTAGATCGTGATGTAAAGGTTCTGAGGAGGAAAAATGTACCACTGGTAAAGGTGCTATGGCGTAATCACAGTTCTGAGGAAGCTACGTGGGAACTCGAGGAAGTGATGCGACAATAATACCCTCATCTATTTTGACCAGGTAAATTTCGAGGCCAAAATTTTCTTTTAGGGGGTAGAGTTGTAAAACCCCAAAAGTCCATGCATTTATTCTTTTTTATGGGTTTTGTTACGTTAACACATGTTGGTTTTAATGGTTAGGAGTTCTGAGGGGTGTTGGTGAAAACCTGGGTTCAAACTGTGACTTAGGCAAAATTTTGTTTTTTCTTGAGTGGATCCTGTCTCTGGACAGATAGGTTCTTAAATAAATGTGGTTAAATTGTGACATAAAAAGCATGATGGCTCATGGAAGAGTGGCATGTTATCCTTACTGGAATACTTGAGTTCGAACCCTTGTATGCTCAAAAGGGGATTATTATTTTGCTGGGGTAGGCGGCTAGAGTTTGAGTTCCAGTGGAAGTCTGAATGTGGGATGGTTGGAGGGATTTTAGGAGAAGACTTGGGAGGTGGATGGAGGAGTGTGCGGTTTTGAATAAGTGTGGAGAGATTTGGGGAGTGGAGTTAGGAGCGGAGTAGTGGTTGGCTGAATATGGGATTTCCTAATAGGCAAATTCGATCATAGGTATTCTTTTTCCTTAGTACTGAAAATGTATTCCAATTTGCTCTCTATTTTGGCAATTTTTACCTTTTTCCGCTTCTTTATTTCTTTGTGAGTGTGTGGACCGATTTCTGCTTCTCTCTTTTCTCCCTTTCAAGCCTTTTCCCTTTTCTTTTTTTAACGCCGATTACCTTTTCTCCCTAGACCTGTTCTCATCAATCTCTTTCTCTTCTCTCTCTCAACTGGTTACTTTGGTTGAATATTGGTAGGGTATCTTGGCCTTATATCTCTCTTCCCTTATTTTGGCTCTCCTCATTCATTTCCTATTATATTTGTAACTTGGCCAAATGCTATCCTAATTCTTTGTGTTGCATGTGGTTGTTAAGCGGGGTGTTCTATTGGGTGTGCTGCATGGTTTTCTTCTCTCTCCCTAGTGTCTTGTGTTCACCAAACATTGAAAGGTAAGCCTCAATATCATTGTGTCTCTTGTGTACTTCGGTTTGTTTTACCTTGCTAAACCCACTGCTAACTCTTTCCTTCTTGCCGAATACCTCCTTATCTACCCTTAGATCAATTCTTGGTGTGTGTCAGGGTGCGTCGCTTCATTAATCTTCGCTCTGCTCGGTTGTTGGTAAGTGAGGTTTCGTTGGGATGATATTATGCTTTCAATATGAATCTGATATAGAATGGTGGCATTTCTATGCAGGTGGTGATCGAAGGTGACTGACCGTTCCTTGTGAAACAAAGGTGCGATTACTAAAGTGTTTGGGTAAAGGGTTTATAGTTGTTTTGGAACTTTGTTAGTTTCCAATCAAGTAAGTCAAGTACTGATTAGTTGACATATTTTTGTTCTTCAAGTGTAAGAGTGTTCGGAGCGGGGTGTATTTCCAACCATACCATGTGTGTAATCACACTGTCTCAACCATTACACGGCAAAAGCCAAAAAACTGTGACCACCATGTCACGCGAACGAACGTACATTTGTGTGGACGTTTGAACACATGAACGTGAGCATCTGACAGTAGAGACCACTACGAGCGAACTTTTGGGTATGGGTCAGTTCAGGCCACTTTGGGCCGAGATAGGCCATGTGGGCCCCACGTACTCATGGGCCCCACACAGGCGAATCGGACGAATGTGTGGTGATTGATAGGCTGGCTATCTAGCATGCACGACCAAGGCTATTATTTGGGCTTATTGGGCCTAATGAGTGTGTGGGCTCACTTGGGCCGTTATATGGGCTTAGGCCCATTTGTTGTTGATTGACTGTTAAGGTTGCACGGATCGCCTGAGATGACTGTGGACCTACCGTGGGGATGATAAACACATCTAGGTTCTAACTTGTTAAAAAGACTATTATACCCCTATGAGGTAAATGATCGATATACCCCTGTATGATTTATGGCCGTTTCAGCGTGCCATGATTATTGTATGTACATCCATATTATGTTGCATTGCATGGGGTGGGATTTATGATATTAGAGGAAGTGTATTGAGGGGCTATACGCCCAATACTGGTAGCTCTACTGAAAATATCGATAGTGACATAAATGGTACATTATTCTAGAGTGTAGGGATGGGTGGGTTGATTTAATCCCCACATGGAGTGTAGGGTTGGACGGAGTGGAGTGTAGAGGATGGCTGGGTAGGACCTATATAAGCATGTTTGATACTATACTGCAACAGGCTAAGGCCCACACTGATACTATTAATGATATGGGCTCAGGCCCAGATTGTATTACACATTGAGTTTTCATAAACTCACTCTACTATTTGTTTGCACAGGTAATCCTTAGCTGGGTCGGTGCTGCGAGGGACTTGGGAAAGGCCACACCACTGTTAAAATACGTGTTGGACTTTTTAATAATGGTAGCTTTAACTGGGCTAAATTTTATGTGAGACGGCCGTTTTAAGTTTTTCTTAAATTGGGGATTTATTTAAATTGGTTTATAGTTGATAGTAGTAGTACTCAGGTTTTCAAAATAAAAATGATTTTTCAACTATCAACGTACGCAACTTGTTTTAAAAAGCTTTCGCGATGATCAAATGTTTTAAAATGTAATAACGATTTGTTATGTGACATGCTTTGCATAACGAACCGGTAATTTGGCTGATAACTAAATAAAATTAGTTTTCCATATAGACCTCAACGAGATTCAACCATATTGTCCAGGCCGAGTTTGGGGTGTTACAAAAATTATCAAAAATCGACCTAGAGCTCACCTTGAATCAAGCTTCAATAGTGCCGAACCCTAAGCTTTCTTTATTTCTTTTTCTTTTCTTTAGTTTCAGTCATGAGAAAATGAAGAACATGGCTATTAATTATTTTATGTTTTATGATATATTAACACATTATGAATTTTACATAATTAACCTTTATAAATTAATTCAAAACCATTATAATCCTATCCTTAACTGTAACACCCCAAACCCGACCCACACGTTATGGCCAAATTTGGCACATCACATTGAAGTGTTTTAGCGAAAACCTTATTTTCATTGAAAACTCTTCCTTAAGATATGAAACCTTAGTTAACTTATGAAAACACTCTTTTCAGTTGCGAAAGCTTTGTTTAAAACATTTGATTTAAGAAAGTTTATCAATTAAAAGTTTGGTTGCGGGAACGTAGTAAATAAAAACTATGGTTTAGAAAATCCCTGTTCAACTTCTCACAATTACAAGGCATAAGAATAATAATCCAAATAATAACAAAAAGGGGAGGCCTTATTACAATCCAGTCTAAAATCACTTAATAAATCAGGAACTAAATGCTTTTAAAACAACCAAGTCCAAGTTGTCTTCCTAGCTGGCCACCCAGAGTCCCTCCAGACCTCGAACCTCCTATTGAGCATTACCTGAGAAAAATAAAAGAGGGGGTGAGTTTTGGCAAACTCAGTGTGTACACCCTCGTCGAGCAGCAAGCATTCATAAATCATCATAAAATCACACATGCAATGTAGTGCAATGCAACCCACCCCAATAATCCATCCGCTACATTTCAGCTCCATCTCCCGGTACACTTTATGTGGGGATATAAATATCGAACTACCCAACCGATACACTTCAACGGTAGCCCGGTTACGGAACTACCTTCATTGCAGCAAGCTACTAATCATATAATGGGCTTAAAAGGCCTTCGGTGGATCCACGGTCGTCAAGCAACCATGCGATCCTCATATACTTCCTCCGTTCCAAAATTCCCAACCCATATGCAACCTAAGCAGAATATCATATGTATGCATATCACATGCATAAAATTTACCTTCCATATCTAAGGGTATTTTGGTCATTTTTGCCCTTAGGGGCATTTCGATAGTTTTCCCTTTCGTTACGGTTTTCACTTACCTTGGCTCGTTAACAAATCCCGTGAGCTAAGATGAATGAATACTATGCACCAAGTAGGATTCCAGAGAAGAGGAGGTGAGTCATTAAGACCGCTTAAGTACCAAGCTCTCCCTAGATCCAATCTTAGACATGCATATACCCGTTGCCACACCTTAACCCTTTGACTTGTCTACGGTCGCAATTAATTATTTAAGTTTTATGTAGCCATCATATGCTAGGCCCAAAACCCCTATACAAAGCCCAGTCAAATTCACATACCTGTATATGGCCCACTAGGCCCAATCATGTTCATATAGCCCATTAGCCCCAAATCACATTATACACATGCTCACATACGAATTTCTATCACATAACATCAACTATCAATTTTTTCCTATTATGGGCCCAGCAGCCCGTCAGGCCCATTAAGCCTATTCTAGCCTGGTTGGCAAATTCACAGCCCAAGTCCATGGTATCGCCCATAGGGCCTCAGACAACCTATCGGTGTCCTCCTCACGAGTGTTTGCGCACTCGCAAGACTACCATAGCCCAACTTTCGGCTTATTGGAATTTCAGCTTTTCGACATTTCAGCTTTTGCCGATTCATTGTGTGTGTACAGTGTATGTACACACCTGGTAAGCAAGGGTGCTACGATTCCCTTAGTCACCAACCTACAAATGATATCATCCTTCAATTAATCACATGCTTAGTACATATCTTTACTAAACTGAAACCTCACCTTAACCTTACCTTGCGCGATAAGTATAACTGCCCTTTCTTACATCACTAACCACGATCAACTCCTAGATCTGCACCAATCTTAACTATAAAAATCAGAACAATTGTTGACTCGTATCCAACACAAGTCTCCTTACTTTAACTCTTAACATTCGGCCACCTTAGCCAATGGAAGAGGAATACTTACCAAAACTGGAAACACCTAGGAACAATTTCGACAGAGAGCTAAGATCCGAGATCCGATACTAAATTCTTACCGCAGTTGATTAGAAAGAGTGAGGAAAGAACAGTGTGATAGATTCTTAGCAAAACCGATTGGGAGAACAACACTTACACTAGATTTGACCGAAGTAGAAGGAGTAGTAGTTGCACCAAGAGTATTCGACCAAAGAGTATTCGGCTTTCAAGCTTAGTATAGTAAATAAGGTTTATTTGGCACAGATTAAAGAATAAGAGTAGAAGGTGAATAGAAAATCGGTACAAGAAAAGAAAGAAAGAAGCAAATGTTTTTGGCTTTTTGGATCTTGAAGAGAAAAGGGTTGCCGATAACAAGTGAGAGAGATTTCGGCATTAACCTGGCAACCTTGCATTCGGTACCTATTTATAGGCCCTATAGCTGAATTTTCTGACTCTCAATTCCTCATTCGGCTCCATCACTTCCCCTTCTCATCTCCTCATTTTTCTCCCTAATAACCCCTTGATCCTTTCCTCAATTTTCTCTTCTGAACACTCCCCTTAGAGTCCGTCTTCACACCACTTCCAATCTTCTAGAAGGCCAAAATTAAACTTCTAAAAATACTTAGCTAGGATTCGAACCTTGGATCTCCTTGCTAGCCACTAACGCCACCTCTCTACACTCTAAGTGGCGTCACTTAGCCACTCCACCACAAGGCTTTTTGATGCCATTTTCCCCTATTTTTATTTAAAAGCCCAACTACTTGTCAATAAGATCCTTTTAATTATTAATGCATAATTTTCTTTTCCCCTAAGTTCAAACTTAAACCTTAGCCAAGACCTACTATCACCTACTTAACCAAAAATACCTAGCACATTTTTTATCAGAACCGAAAAAAAGAAAATTTGAGATTTCGGGATTTTTAGGGGTTACAACTCTACCCCCTAAAAGAAATTTCGTCCTCAAATTTTTACTTGATTCAAATAATGAAGGATATTGACGTCGTATCGCTTTCTCAGGTTCCCAAGTAGCCTCCTCGGCCTTGTGATTCCGCCAAAGCACTTTGACTAATGGAACGGACTTCCTTCTCATTTCATTGACATCTCGACAAATTATTTGTATGGGCTCTTCCTCGAAAGTTAGGTCTGGCTTGACCTTGATTTCTTCAATTGCCACAACATGTAAAGGATTTGAGCGATACCGCCTTAGCATGGACCAATTCGCTTTACAACCTGATATGGCCCAATGAACCTTAATACCTTCTTCCAATGAGAGACCTTAAGAAAAACTAAGTCCCCACTGCATACTCTATCTCTCGTCGTTTAAGGCTAGCATACAAATTTTGCCTATCCGAGGCCTCCTTCAACCGATCCGGAATCAACTTCACCTTCTCCTCAGTATCTGTTACTAACTCAGGGCCCAAAACTTTCCGTTCGCCCAACTCCGTCCAACATGTTGGAGTTCGACACCTTTGCCCATACAGTGCTTCATACGGAGCCATCCCAATGCTTGCTTAATAGCTATTATTGTATGCGAATTCAGCTAATGGCAAAAAGTCCTCCCAGCTACCTCAGAACTCAATCACACATCCCCTCAACATATCTTCCAATAATTGGATCACCCTTTTCGACTGTCCATTAGTTTGAGGGTGGAATGCCGTTTAACATCTCGAAATAGGCCTAAATGGAATAGTGGTTGCGAAACCACAAATCTGAGATAGAAAAGTTTATTTCAATTAATTTTTATGATTTACCGAGTGATTAGATGTATGTGTTAGAGTATTGATAAGAAATTTTATAGATTGCATGTTTAATTTGCCTATTAGGGCTTATTTGCAGAAGTTCCAGTAACAACTCGATTTAGGGCCTAAACGGAATGATGGTTTTAGAACCATGAATTCGAAGTTAAAAAATTTATTCTGATTAAGTTTTAAGGTTTATTTATTGATTAAGATATTGTGTAAAAATATCGTTAAGTAATTTTACTGATAAAGTGCTTAATTGGACTTTTAGGACTAAATTGCAAAAGTTGCAAAATATGTGTTCTAATTCATAAGTACTTGATTGAAATGGGGGTTTAAAGAGGAGGTCCTTAAATGGTAATTAGACCATTATATTTCTTTTGGACAAAAATGGGCATGAATAGGACAAAATTTTAAAGAAAGGCCTTAAGGGCATTTTAGTCATTTGGTAATTAAGAGAAATAAAAAGGGAAAATAAAGCCAAAATTGACTCATCTTTTTCATGGAGGCCGAAATTAGCATGGGGGAAGCCATGGCTAGGGTTTTCAAGCTTTCCAAGCTCAATAGTATGTCCGTTCTAGCCCCGTTTTTCAAGTTCTTTACGTTTTTGAAATCCCGGTAACTTGATTAAGCTTATTCTAGCAATAATTTAAGCTAGGGTTCATATTTGGAAAAATACCCATAGGTGAAATGTGTTTATTTTGATGTTTTGTGGTAGAATATGAAGGCTGAAATTATGTTAAACAACTTTTGCTAAGCGGTTTTAAGCAAAAATGAGTAAAACGGCTTAATCGGTAAAAGTTGTTATTTTCATAACTATGTGTTAGGATGAGAATTTGATGTTTCCATAGAAGGGAAAAATTATCAGCATGTCATAAAACATAATAATAAGGGATGAAGTTTAATTCCCGAGCCTAGGGGCAAAAGTGTAAATATGCAAAAGTTTAGGGGCAAAATTGTAATTTTGCCAAAGTTTGAGTTAAGGACTGTTTTGAATACTACATTAATTAAATAAGTAAAATATGATGTTTTAGATCCCGAAAAATGAGATTTGAACCTAGAATGGGTGAAAAATCGAAAATCGGGAAAGTTGGTAAAATGGCCGTTTTAGTATCTAGGTAAGTTCATATGTATAATAAGCATTAATTTATGCATGTTTTAATATAAAATTGATATATTTACTAGGATTGCCGAGGTGTTGAAAGTAAGTATAATTATGATGATTTAGATGTTCAATATTAATTCGACATGGAAATGAGAAAGTATGTAAGTTTGTATGTAAATAATACATTATCTTTATTATGTTTTTATATTTCAGCATATTTTATGTATTGTAGCTGATTTTTGAATCATAATTGACTATTAGAAGTATGGAATCAAGTATTAGAAAGAGAGAGAAATCCCGGTTGAACCTTCGAAAAGATTGGATGATACAGATGGTATGTAGCTAGGTCACATGTATGGTGCTGAGTGCACATCATGTGTACAAGAGAGTTACGAGACATTATGATGTAGCTAGGTCGCATGGGTGATACTATGCGTACACCATGTAGACAAGAGAGCTATGGGATATATGTAGTTAGCTCGCATGCATGGTTCTAGGTGAAGGACACCATGTAGACAAGAGAGCTACGAGATAAACTGGCTAGGTCACATGGGTGGTACTAAGTGTTCACCATGTGTACAAGAGAGCCAAAATTATGTGTACAATCAAGCTAGGTCACATGAGTGGTGCTATGTGAAGGCCACTATGTGTACAAGAGAGCTTCGATTTTAAAGGTGGGCTGTGTACGATACCATCACAGTATCATTTATTATTCAAGCGCGTTCAACTGGGAAATTGATTAAATGAAATTGTGTATAACTTTGTGATGATAAGTGTAAGTATATACGTGTGTAACTTATGAGCAATATGCTCGATATGTGATTGGAAATTGGAAAGATTGTTATGGGTAAATGATGAATACAATTGAAGTGTGAAAGATCAAAATTGACAATAAAACTGTTATCGATAGTTGCAGTGACGTGAATCTAAAAATTTACCAAAAATAGTAGAAATTGAATCAAAGACTGAATTAGATATCAAATTAAATTTTAATGAGTCTATTTTCATATAATAGAAACAGAGCAAGCAAAGGAATTCTATATTATGAGATATTTAAGTTTTTGAGAGAGTAGTTCAGAATGACTACGTGATCCCCTATTCTGACTTGGAAAAATCATTAAAAATTGTACAAAAATAATTAGAGAATATAATTTATATGCTTGAAATCCTTAATGAGTCTAGTTTCAAATGAAATAAACGAGAACATCCTTTGAATTCTGTACGAGGAGAAAATTGTAGTGAAGAGTGGTCAGAACAGTTGAGCAGTGAAACAAGGGTAACTTCAATGAATAAACTGTACTAATTGGCTAGACCAAAAATTCTGAAAATTTTATGGTAAGAATATATGTGAATCTAGTTTCAAGAAAAATTAACGGTTTGTAATTTGGAGTTCTTTAGCTCCAGAAATAAATAATTTAGTTGCTGGTACTCTGTTGTGACTTATTTTGAACTCATTTATGATTGTAATAGTGAAAGTATGTGTGTGTTTGTGATGGTAATATTCCTGAACATATTGTGACTTCATTTAAAGTATGATAATGTATTGTTTATTAATATTTACATACTTACTTACTAAGCTATAATGCTTACTCCCTTCCTTTCCTTTTTCCTATGGTGTCTCAGATGTTAGCTCGAGTTGGAGGTCGCCGGAGGTTAAATCACACTATCAAACTATTGATCGATATATAAAGGTTTTAAAGTATTTTTAAGTCTTTGGCATGTATGGAGACTCGTTTAATTGTTACTAAGTTAGTAGGAATTGGCCTAAAATACTGACCTATGTTATTTGAAGGTCTCTATTGTATAAAGTCATTTAATGTAGATAGTCTTGATTATGTTATTAATTAAATGATGCAATTTATGAATGTGCATGCTTGCCTATGTGTGTGGTTGAATTAAAACATGATATGGGCCTTGTAAGCTCTTTTTAAGGGACAGCTTGAATATGTTTGAAAAAGTTTTAAATTAGAGTGAAATTATGAATCAGTTTTTATACGATGATTAGTGATTAAGTCTGGTAATGCCTCGTACCCTGTTCCGGCGTCGAACACGGGTAAGGGGTGTTACATGTCGTACTAAAGCTAAACCTAGTACCCAGCGCCTCATGCAACTTCTTCCAAAATTGCGAAGTGAAACATAGGTCCCTATAAGATATTATGGATATTGGCACTCCATGCAATCTTACAATCTCCGCCACATACAACTTAGCCAACTTTTGTAATGAGTAATCGGTGCGAACCAGTACGAAATGGGCAGACTTGGTTAATCGATCCACTATAACCCATATCGAGTCTTTCTTAGTAGGCGTCAAGGGTAGCCCACTAACAAAGTCCATAGTGATCCTTTTCCACTTCCAGAGTGGAATCTTTACTGGATGAAGCAATCCTGAAGGCAACTGATGCTCTGCCTTCACCTTTTGACAAACCAAGCATTTTCCTACGAACTCTATAACCTCACGCTTAAGTCCAGGACACCAATAAAGCTTACGCAAATTCAAATACATCTTGTTTCTACCAAGATGCATAGCATAGAGACTGCTATGTGCTTCTCGCAGAATAGACTGCCTTAGCTCATTGTCCTTAGGCATACACATTCTCCCACGGAAACACAACACCCCTTCACTATTCAACCCAAATTTTGATGTCTCACCATTTCCTACTTGCTTAAAATGAGCACCTAAGGTTTCATCCGTCAATTGCTTACTCCTTATCTACTCGATCCACATCGGTTTTACTTGAAGCTCAGCTAACAAGCTACCATCATCCAACAAACTTAAACGGGCGAGCATACCCCTCAAGCCTGACTTAATCGTACGACTCAACGCGTCGGCTACCACATTCGCTTTACCAGGGTGGTATTCAATCGTACAATCGTAATCTTTCAATAATTTCACCCACCTACGCTGCTTAAGGTTTAGCTCCTTTTGGGTAAGGAGGTACTTCAAACTCTTGTGGTCCGAATAAATTATGCACTTCTCCCTGTATAAGTAATGCCTCCATATTTTAAGCGCGAGCACCACCGTAGCTAGCTCCAAATCATGGGTTGGGTAATTCACTTCGTGAGTCTTAAGTTGCCGTGACGCATACGCAACTACCTTCCCATCTTGCATCAATACACATCCCAAGCCTACATGCGATGCGTCACTATAAACCGTGAACTCCTTCCTAGGCACTGGCTAAATCAACACAGAGGCCTCAGTTAAAACTTTCTTAAGTTTTCCAAAACTCTCTTGCTGCTTGTCCGTCCAAACAAATGGTACCCCTTCCTTAACAACTTAGTTAAGGGTGCAACAATTATTGAAAAGCCCTCAACAAACTGCCTATAGTATCCTACCAAGCCCAGAAAACTTCAGATTTTTGATACCGACTTGGGTGTTTTCTAGTCTAACACCGCTTCAATTTTTCAGGGTCCACCTTAATCCCCTCGGCTGACTCCACATGTCCTAGAAAAGTAACCTCCTTTAGCCAGAATTCACACTTACTGAATTTGGCATACAACTGCTTCTCCCTCAAAGTCTGCAACACAATCCTTAAGTGTGCATCATGCTCATCCTCATCTTTTGAGTACACCAAAATGTCATCTATAAAGACTACCACGAACTGATCCAAGTAGGGTTGGAAAACCTGATTCATGAGATCCATGAAAGTGGCAGGTGTGTTCGTCAGCCCGAATGGCATCACCAAGAACTCGTAGTGCCCATAACAAGTTCTGAAAGCTATCTTGTGAACATCCGCCTCCTTAACCCTTAATTGGTGAGACCCCGAACACATATCAATCTTTGAGAAAACGAACGCTCCCCTAAATTGATCAAAAAGATCATCGATTCTCGGCAGAAGGTACTTGTTTTTAACAGTTAACTTGTTTAACTGTCGATAGTCGATTCACATTCGTAAGGTTCCATTCTTCTTCTTCTTCACGAATAACACCGGTGCTCCCTATGGAGACACACTTGGTCATATGAATCCTCGATCCAACAATTCTTGAATCTATGCCTTAAGTTCCACCAACTCCTTTGGTGCCATTTGATAAGGATCAATAGACACCGGAGTCGTCCCAGATAACAACTCAATTCCAAATTCTACTTCCCTGCTGGGTGGCAACCCATGCAGCTCCTCGGAAAAGACATCCGAAAATTCCGTGACTGTTCTCAACTCCTTAACAGCAAGGCTCTTAGCCTCCGTATTACTAATATAAGTCAAATAGGCTTCGCATCCCTTTCGTACTAACTTCTTATCCTTCAACGCTGAAATCACATTCGACAAGTAATTCCTTATCCTCTGCCGTTCTTAACACCATTCACTTTGCAATGCAATCCAAGGTGGCTCGGTGCTTCACCAGCCAATTCATACCTAAGATTAAGTCGAATTCACTAAATGGCAGCTCCATCAAATCCACTGAAAAGGTAACTCCTTGGACTACTAAGGGTACCTCCCTAAACAACTTATTCACTCCTACCGACTGCCCTAACGGACTGATCATAGTCATCTCATTCGTAGTAATTTCAAACATATCGCTCAAAGATTCAGTCATATTGCATGCAACATATGAATGCATTGATCCAATATCAATCAATGCTGTGTAAGGTAACTCATATATAGAGAACATACCCGTTATCACATTTGGGGCATCCCCTTCTTCTCGGTGATGAGTAGCATAAACCAAAGATGGCTGCCTTGCCTCAGCATGGTCTGCATTTCCGCCTGGTGCTCCACATCCATGTCCATTGCCGTTACCGCCCCTGGCCTACCCACGACCCCTTGCCGACAGTTGACCACCCCTTGGTGGCGGTGCACCACCTCGACCCATGACCGGCACCTGAAATGGCATTTTAGGGAAATTCTTGCTCCTATGCTCTAAGGATCCGCACACTAGACAAGTACCCGTCCTCTTCCAACACTCACCTATATGACCTTTCCCACAAACAGCACAAGTGGCACCCCTAGATTAACAGAAGGGGACCCTGCTCTAACTAGCCTATCGTTTCTGGCCCTAGCCCTAGGCCTCTATCCGACACCCGGAGTCTCAGCCTTCTTCTTATTCTTAACCCTTTCTATTTCTCGATTTAAGCACTCAGCGCACTTTACCTCATCTACTATCTTTGCTTTCTCCACCAATTCCGAGAAAACTCACTCCCTTTGTGGAGCTATTAATACCCTAAAGCTATCTCTAAGCCCATCCTCAAATCTAACGCAATGCTCGTATTCCGTTGCCACCGTGACCCTTGCATACCTACTAAGGCGTAGAAACTCCGCTTCATACTCTGCCACCAATTTGTTTCCTTGGGTCAAGTTCAAGAACTCCTTTAGCTTGCACCCATATACTTCCCTTGGAATGCAGCTTTGAAAAACTCCCAAGTGACCCATTCCGGTTGGATGCCCTCTTTCACCATCAACCACCACTGGTAGGCTTCTTCCTTAAGCAGTGACACTGCCCCTTTCAGCTTTTGTTCCGGTGAGTTGTCTAGTCCTCCATTATCCTTTCAGTGGCCTCCAATCAATATTCTGCCACTTTAGGAGCCACGCCAGCCACGCCTTAAATATCTCAGCCCCATTCGAATGAAGTAACTCCAGAATGGACCCCCAATTTCCAGTGCCATTTTTGAGCCCAACGACCCTTTCCAAAATCCTTAGCATTGCCTGCGATAATGCATATTCTCCCGCGGCCTGATCATACAGTCCATTCCCAGCCACAGGTGAGGCCGGAGCCTCTTCTACTCCAACATCGGGCATATGGCCCGATGTCGATGATTCAACCCTAATACTTTCGTGGCCTCGGCCACGACCTCTTGCACCTCTTTTAGCACTCATCGTTGATTCACGTATTATTTGGATTAGAAATTTTTATGAAGTTTTAGTTAGTTTCAATAATTAAACCGATGTTTTATGAAAGTATTTAAAGAGAAGATTGTTTTCAAAAATCTTCTACAGTTTCAAGATCCTACGGGCTTCAATTCTATTCTAATAAAATCATTTAAAGTAGCCCTCTATCTACCTACTGTATAACAATTTAAACAAGTTTAAGAATAGAAGAACTTACTTGGTTCGACGTCGGAGGCTCGGTGTGCCGCTCAGCAAGATTTCCCTTTTTCCAAAACATTGTGACCCAATATATATATTTAAAATAGAAAAAGAAACCAAATAATAATAAGGCCCACTTCATAGCCCGAGTTTTACAACCTAGGCTCTGATACCACTAAATGTAACATCCCAAACTCGGCCCAGACGTTATGGCCGAATCTGGCGCATCACATTGAAGTGTTTTAGCGAAAACTTTATTTTTATTGAAAACCCTTCCTTAAGATATGAAACCTTATTTAACTTATGAAAACACTCTTTTCAGTTGCGAAAGCTTTGTTTAAAACATTTGATTTAAGAAAGTTTATCAATTAAAATTTTGGTTGCGGAAACGTAGTAAATAAAAACTATGGTTTAGAAAATCCCTGTTCAACTTCTCGCAATTACAAGGCATAAGAATAATAATCCAAATAATAACAAAAAGGGGAGGCCTTATTACAATCCAGTCTAAAATCACTTAATAAATCAGGAACTAAATGCTTTTAAAACAACCAAGTCCAAGTTGTCTTGCTAGCTAGCCACCCAGAGTCACTCCAGACCTCGAACCTCCTATCTGAAACTCTATATCTTTTCTTTTTAAGTCCGCATATGATTTCTAGCAATCTGACACTGTTTTTAGACTTTCACGGATTAGTTTTACTTTCTGTGTAGTCTCTCTAATCAAATCGACCCCGTGTATCTTATTTTCGCTGAGTTCGGTCCAATACAACGGTGTACAACATTTTTCGACCGTATAAAGCCTTGTAAGGTGCCAGTTTTATACTCGATTAAAAAAATTATTGTACGCAAATTCAATCAGAGGTGAGTATCGTTCGCCCGTTCCTTCGAACCCGAGAATGCAACATCTCAACATATCCTCAAGTATCTGAATGATTCGTTCGGACTGACCATCTGTTTACGGATGGAAAGCAGTGCTGAAATGTAATTTCATACCTAATGCATCTTGTAGTTTCTTCCACAACCGTGATGTAAACCTCGGATCTCTATCTAAAACAAAAGAAATAGGCACATCGTGTAATCTCACAATCTGAGAAACATACAATTCAGCTAGCTTTTTGAGTAGATAATCTGTACGAACCGGAACAAAGTGAGCCAATTTAATCAATCTATCCACAATAACCCATATGCATCTTTCTTGCTCGGTGCCAACGGTAAACCGGATACAAAATCCATCGTGACTCTGTCCTATTTCCACTCAGGTATCATGATCAGCTGAAGCAATCCAAAAGGTACCTGATGCTCAGCTTTTACTTACTGACATACTAAACATTTCAAAACAAAATCAGAAATGTCTCATTTCATACCATGCCACCAGTAAAGTTGTTTCAGATCATTATACATCTTTGTGCTACACAAGTGAATAGATAACCGACTACTGTGAGCTTCGTTTAAAATCATCTAAATCAACTCTGAATTTCTCGAGACACATATTCAGTTTCTAAACCTCAAACAACCCTCAGTATCAACTTGAAACTCGGATTCAACATTCAAATCACTTTGAGCTCGCTTTGCTAACAAATCATCGTCAACTTTTTGAGCATCACAAATTTGTTGAACAAATAACGGTCTTGCCTTTAATTAAGCTATTATTGAACCATCATCAGACATATCCATATGTGCATTCATTGCACATAAAGCAAACAGTGATTTTTGACTTAAAGCATTAGCAACCACATTAGCCTTTCCTGGATGGTAGTCAATCACAAGCTCGTAGTCTTTTAGCAATTCTAACCATCGATGCTGTCTCAAATTTAGATCTTCCTAAGTCATCAAATATTTCAAGCTTTTGTGATCAGAATAAACATGACATTTCTTACCAAAAAGATAGTGACGCCATATCTTCAACGCAAATACAATAGCTACCAATTCTAAATCGTGTGTCGGATAGTTCTTTTCATGCGACTTTAACTATCTCGAGGCATAAGCTATAACTTTGCCTTCTTGCATCAAAACACAGCCCAAACCTTTTAAAGATGTATCACTATAGATAACAAATTCTTTACCCGATTCTGGCTGAACTAGCACTAGAGCTTCAGTCAAAAGGGCTTTCAACTGATCAAAACTTTTCTAGCACTTTTCAGACCACTCGAACTTAACATCTTTCTGAAGTAGCTTTTTCATTAGGGTTGTAATAATGGAGAAACCTTTCATGAACCATCTATAGTAACCAGCAAGTCTCAGAAAACTTCGGACTTCAGAAACATTTCTCGGAGATTTCTAATCAAGTATAGCTAAAATTTTACTCGGATCAACCCGAATACTTGATGCTGATACAACATGGCCCAGAAAATTAACTTCGCGTAACCAGAACTCACATTTACTAAACTTTGCATACAACTGTTTTTCTCGCAAAGTCTGTAACACAAGTCTCACGTGTTCGACATGCTCAGTTTCATCACGGGAGCAGATCAAAATGTCATCTATGAACACAACCACAAATCGATCCAAATACTGTCTAAAGATTCGATTCATCAAATCCATGAAAATAACAGGTGCATTAGTAAGTCCGAAAGGCATAACCAAAAACTCATAATGTCTGTACCTCGTTCGGAAAGTAGTCCTTAGCAATTGATAGTAGCCTGAACTCAAATTAATCTTCGAAAACACTGTTGCCCCTTTCAGTTGATCAAATAGGTCGTCAATCCGTGGTAACGGATATTTATTCTTGATAGTCACCTTATTAAGTTTTCTATAGTCGATGCATATTCTCACAGTTTCGTCTTTCTTTTTCACAAATAAAACTGGTACACCCCAGGGAGAGAAACTCGATTGCGCGAAACCTCTATCTGTCAACTCTTGCAACTGAGCTTTCAATTCTTTTAATTCCTTAGGTGCCATTCTGTATGAGGCTATCGATATCGGAGTCATCCCAAACACTAAATCAATACCAAACTCTACCTCCCGAATAGGTGGCAAACCTGGCAATTCTTCAGGAAACACATCCAGATACTCGCACACAACTAGTACTGATTCAATCTTTCTTTCGGCCACTTTACTATCAAGCACATAGGCAAAATAAGCTTTGTAACCTTTTCTTACATATTTTTGAGCTAACATCGAAGAAATCACTGTCGGTAAACCATTCAGATCATTAGATTCAATCCAAATAATCTCATCATTCTGGCACCGTAAATTTATAGTCTTTTTTTTGTAGTTTACGACAACATCATGCAAAGTCAAACAGTCCATACCCAGAATTATGTCGAACTCATCGAGTGGCAACAACATCAAATCAGCCGAAAAACATGAATTTCAAATCATCAAAGTACAATTCTTACACACTTTGTCAACCATAACACACCAGCCCAAGGGGTTTGATACTCTAATCACAAACTCAGTAGAATCAACAGGCAAAGTCTTACTGAATACTAAAGTCTCACACACATAAGAATGAGTCGAATCAGGATCAATCAATGCAATTACACTAGTATCATAAAGATTGAATATACCAGTAATAACATCTCGAGATGAGGCCTCCTCACTTGCGCGAATAGCATAGGCTCTGGCAGGTGGTCTACCTCAAGCTGCAGTGTTACCCGATCTCATATTCTATACTGGATTTTGTTCAGTTAACTCAGGGCATTCATGAACAAAATGATCTGTCGATCCACATTTAAAACAGGCCCGATCATGTAATCTACAATTGCCAGGAAGTCATTTACAATAATATTTACACTTGGGTTGATTTGATCTAACATTACCAACACTAGCTACTGAGGTAGCTCTCGAGCTCACAGGTGGCCTATCTCGATCCCGTCTAGAATAACCAAAAGTAGCCTTAGAACGTCTAAAATCATCCTAGAATCTCTTTGATGCCAACTGAAAAGTTTTACCCATCGATCTTTTACGCAAATCTCTAGCTTCAAATTCAACTTTACTTTTCTCTTTCCAGAGCTCTTCGGCTTTACAGGCTCATTCAACCAGTACTACGAGTTCTTTTATTTCAAGTATGCCAACTAGCATTTTAATGTCTTCATTCAGCCCATCTTCAAATCTTTTACACATTATGGCTTCGGTCGAAACACAATCTCGGGGATACCGACTGAGTCTCACGAATTTTTGCTCATATTCTGTCACGGTCATCTGACCCTTTTTCAACTCTAGAAATTTTTTCTGCTTCTGGTCGATAAATCTTTGACTGATATATTTCTTACGGAACTCAGTCTGAAAGAATTCCCAAGTCACCCGTTCTTTCGGAATCATCGATATTAGTGTATTCCACCAGTGATATGCAGTGTCTTTTAGTAAAGATATAGCACATTTTAAGCACTCATCCGGAGTACAAGATAACTCATCAAACACACGGATAGTATTATCAAGCCAAAATTCAGCTCACTCAGCATCATCATTAGTAGCTCTGAATTCTTCAGCCCGAGGTTTTCTAATTTTATCAACAGGAGGCTTATGTAATCTCAACGGATCACTCACTTGAGGTATAGTAGGTATCAGAGAAGGACTAGTCGGGGGTGGAGGTTGTTGTACAGCCAGATTTGTCTGGATATATTGAGTAAACCAGTCATTCATCATTTGATAAAAAGCTTGCTTAGCCTCTGCCTCTTGATTACTCCAGGTCGGTTGAGAATCAATCGACGCTGTCCTTTGTGCAGTAGCAGGCGCTATACTCTCGACATCATCAGCTACAGCTCTGTCGGGATCCATTTACTATACGAAAAAATATTTTCAAATGTCAGAAGTCATCACACTATCGCAGTATATAATATGACATGTATAGCTAGACTCACACGCGCTACGTTAGTTCTAGAATTGACAAAATCGTAGCTCTGATACGAATCAAATGTAATACCCGTAACCCATTTTCGTCACCGAAATGGGGTTACGAGGCATTATCGAAAAAGATACAACTTTCATTCATTCATACAATCACTCATATCATAATCAAAGGCTTACATTTGTAACTTTAGTTTAACAATTTTAGAATTATTAATACACATGACATAAACAATTTCATTAAATTCGCATAAACGAACCAATATGTCAATCTTCATTTGCATTTCAGATTAAACACATCACAAATTTTTGTTTATATATATAAATAACATAACAAACACTTACCTAATGATATAAGATATAAAAGTCAAATTTAAACATGAAAATAACACCTAAATTCGCAAGCTAATAACGTGTATAACCATTATTTATTCAAACAATCTTTTAACCATTTTTTTAAACATAATTACCAAATCAAAACATACCAAATGTAAATGCTAGCATAATTAACAAATTACAAATACACAACTTATTCACTTGTTCATCAATTCGACTATCAAAATCAATCAATTTAGTCATACCTATTCCACCATTACTTTTAAGATAAACTAACCATATAATATCCAAATGCATGTATCAACTTGTCACGTAATTATCAAACTACCAACATATATGTCATATGCATGCATATCTAATGTATCTATCATTAACCGAATATGCATAATTATCATTTACAAGTTCTACGCAAAGTTTTTACAACAAATTTTATATCAATAATAAAACACTCCAAATAATCAAATTCATAATATAGCAAAGTCATTTCATATCTTATCAAAAAATCTAATACATATAACATATTAATCCATTTTCAAATGTAATTGCCGAATACATTCATCCTTGTTAACATGCATATCACACACATATTTTATATCATTAAGACATATATTATCTTTGGACATGATCAGCTAATTAACATTATTAATTAATAACATTTTTGTTACTCAAATGACCAACTTCACAAACTATCATATATACATAACATAGCTTATAAAGACATATATATATTATGGCAAAAGCACATCCATCAACTAAATCATTACTCAAGCCGATTCATATAGCAAAGCACACCACGCACATGTACCATGAACATAATTTCCAAAACGAGCTAAATACATTACCAATTACAGATCATAACTAACATCATTATCAAGCCATTACCAAAAACATATAACACCTCTCACAACTACCATTCATTCATAGCACCTAGCATTATAACCAAAATGAACTTAAACTATAGTCAAACATAACCGAATTCAAACATAGAAGTTAAGCCATTTCCGCATGGCTTAAATTATACATAAACCAAAATCCAACATTTCAAAATATAATCCAGTCTATACATGCCATAGATTCGAAAGTTCACTTATCAAAAATACTGAAGACAGTCGATAGTGTGATAGACTTTGCTGATGATCCCCGAGCTCGTAACTTGAATCCAAAATCTATAAAACAGAGGTAAACATGAGCACACACAATAAGTTATCATAGCTTAGTAAGTCATAAGCAAATAAATAACTAATTAACCTAATCAATTCATTTAAACTAAACCGAATTATACTATCATAATCACTTTAAATCTTAAGCTTACAATTTTATGTATTATAAATACTTTCACATACAAATTATTCATGGCCGAATGAATATATATATATACATTAACAAACTATCATTCAATTTCCAAGCCAAAATATCTTTATCATACCAAATACATATACACTTATATGCATATACTCATAAGTCAGAGTACAACAATCACATACATATTTATATCAGATGGCCGAATATACCACCAAATGCACATATGTTTACATTAGTAACTTGTATTATTTGAATCACATATTAAATGGCCAACTTACCTTATTTTTGAATAGGTAATTAACTAACTCGTACCTGATCGTTTTAGCTCGTTTTACACCTTCGTCCATAACATATCATTGCCCGTTGAATGATTTGGAATTGAATAGGATACTTGGATAATCACATATACCATACAATGCCAACGTCCCAGACATGGCCTTACATGCAATCTCATATCGATGCCACTATCCCAGATAGGGTCTTACACGAATCAAATACGATGCCGATGTCCCAGACATGGTCTTACTCGTAACCACATAACGATGCCAACGTCCTAGACGTGGTCTTACTCGAGAACACATATAGTAAACCCTATGTCTTGACATATGTATCCTAGCTATTCCTAAGGTTCGTACAAGACTTTTGGATGTCGTAACTTAGTCGAAACGAATTCATAAACATAGCTGCCAAACTTGTACAATTTGGCTAACTCATATATATATTCACATATTTCATTTCAGTATATATAGCTCACATTTAATTAAAATTAACAACGTCTATTTGCTTATAAACGTACCTTGGATGATGAAAATTGGAACGAGACGACTAGTCAACAACGTTGGTTTTCTCCTGATCCAAATTTGATTTCTTTAGTTCTTGATATAAACATATTCAAATTAAACTCATTCAAACATATTTTCACTCAATTTAGTCCAAAAACACATAAATGGGAAAATTACCATTTTACCTTTGACATTTTGCACTTTTTACAATTTAGTCCAAATTGCACAAAACACAAAACATGCAAAATTTGAATATACTATGCTTAGGCCGAATGTTCCTTGTGTTCATACACGTCCATGCATTTAATTTATTTCACATTTTAGTCCCTCAATTTATTATTTTTTCAATTTAAATCATCAAAAATTTCAATACAAAACATGATAATCTAAAACATATATTTCATATTTCATCAACCAATATCACAAAACTCAAATATTCATCAATGACATAACTCAAAATATTCACCAAAATCAGAAATTCTAGCATGGGCTTTGTAGATAACATATCAACGATCTCAAAAACGTAAAAATTATAAAAAATCGAGCTAGAACTCACCTTGAATCAATCTTCAATAGTGTCGAACCCTAAGCTTTCTTTATTTCTTTTTCTTTTCTTTAGTTTCAGTCATGAGAAAATGAAGAACATGGCTTTTAATTATTTTATGTTTTATGATATATTAACATATTATGCATTTTACATAATTAACCTTTATAAATTAATTCAAAACCATTATAATCATGTCCTTAACCATCCATGATATATCCATTTGGTCTAATTTAATTTTAAAACCTCCCTATTAAAAGAACAATAACAATTCAGCCCTTTTACAAATAACCATCAAGTTTTTATTTTACGCGATTAAGTCCTTTTTATTAAATCGAACACAAATGATAAAATTAAAGCATGAAAATTTCACAGACATAAATTCACACATAATAAACACAGAAAATAATTTCAAAATATTTTTTTGACTTGAATTCATGGTCCCAAAACCATCGTTCCGAATAGGGTCTAAATCGGGCTATTACAATTTTGAATGCTTGAATTGGTTGGTATTGGATGTGTGCTTCAAGTGTAGGTTTTAGGTGAAATTTTGGGTGAGAAATGAAGCTAGAAATGACTTTATTTTGTCTGCATGGGCAGACACACGGGCGTGCATCTAGACATTGTGTGACATACGGCTTGGTAACATGGGCATGTGGTTAGGCCATGTGTCCCCTGCACCTTAATTTTGAGAAACAAAATGCTCAGAATTGGGCACATAGGTAGAGACACGGGCATGTGTCTTGGCCGTGTGAAACCTGCACCTAATTTTGTATTGAATTAATTAACCATACGACCTAGCACACGGGCGTGTGGCATGACCATGTCTGCAAGTTAGAGAGTTACACGGGGCAGTACACGGCCTTCAACACGGGCGTGTCCCAAGATCACACGGGCGTGTCCCTTGGACCACACAGGCGTGTGAGCATTGCACCTTGGAAAAATTTTGAAAAGTCCCAAAAAATTCTTAAAGTTTTCAATTAAGTCCTGACTCGACTCTAATGCTCATATTGGGCCTCGAGGGCCCGATCAAGGGACGTTATGGATGATCTCGGTAAATGAATAATAGTTTACATAAATTAATGGAAAATGTTCTGAATGTTCTGGTAATGCTCTGAAACCATGTTCTGACGACGGGTATGGGTTAAGGTTGTTACATTTAGTGGTATCAAAGCTATGGTTTAGCCAATTCTCAGATTTGTTGTAGCGAACATGAGTTTAGCTATACATGCCATTATATAAATGGTGATAATGTGATGACTACTAATCATTTTAAATGTGTTTTTCATATAGTCATGTCATCCAATCGAGCTAGAGTTGAATCTAAGGAAGCTAAGAGTAATGCTTTAGCTTCAGTACAAAGAGTTGCGTCTGCGTCTGGTAGTGAAAGGCTCATGCCTGAGGGCTGAAGTGAGGAGGCAAAATAAACCTTCTTTAAAATGATGAATGAATGGTTTACACAGTACTTGAGAATAAACCCTGTTATATAATGACCTCCCCTAGCAGCTCCCTAACTGATTCCTAAGGTACCACAGGGTACCGAAACTATTAGAATTGGTAAGCCTCCGATAGATAAGAACCGCAAGCATGGGGCAGAATAATTTAGAGCTACAGCAAACGGTGATCCATAAAGGGTTGAGTTTAGGCTAGAGAATACTATCTATGTTATTGATGAACTATCCTGCACACCTGTCGAATGTCTGAAATGTATAGTATCCTTACTGAAAGATACAACTTATCGTTAGTGGAATACCATAACTTCAGTGGTACAAAAATAGAATGTTACATGGGAATTCTTCTAAGATGAATTCCAGAAGAAGTATGTGAGTTAGAGGTTCATGGATCAGAAAAAGAAAGAATTTCTAGAGCTTAAACAAGGAAACATGACTATATCTAAATATGAACGGGAATTTATTCAGTTGAGCAAGTATGCCAGATAATGGGTTCTAACCAAGGTTGAAATATGTAAACGCTTTGAAGAAGGTTTAAATGAAGACATCAAATTATTGATTGGAATTCTTGAGATAAGGGAATTTGTAGTGTTAGTTGATCGAGCCCACAAAGCTAAGGAATTGAGTAAAGAAAAGAAACAAGCTGAAAAAGAACTATTAGTAAGTCATAATCATTTGCTTCTAAGAAATTAAAGAAGTATTATGATCGTGTGACCACCTCTACGGGATATTTTGAAAGAGAGCGAGGCTCTCAATGTTTTAACCCGAGGTTTTCATCTCCATCTGTGACCAGTATGGGTAATGTTGGTAATCTCAAACTAAAATGTATACATTGTAACAAATTTCATAATGAGGAATGTCAGTCTAGAACTGGAGCTTGTTTTGGATGTGGTTCACTTGAGCATTTTCTCAGAGATTGTCTAGAAATAGTTGAAAAGGAGATAGAACCAGCTCCAAAGCTGAGTAATCTTGTCTCGAGGGGCACACCACCCCGCCATCCCGATAATGTTGGTGGTAGTCGAGGTACTACCAAGGATACTACAGTTAGATCTGAGGCACGAGCACCTGGAAGGACATATGCTATTCGTGCTAGAGAAAATGCCTCTATACCAGACGTCATTACTGGTACATTTTCTCTACTTGATATTGATATTAATGCATTGATTGATCCTAGTTCCACACATTCATACATGTGCACGAAACTAATATCTGTTAAAAATTTACTTGTTGAATTCACTGAATTTATGGTTAAAGTATCAAACCCCCTAGGCCAATGTGTTATGGTGGATAAAGTTTGTAAGAACTGTCCATTGATGGTACAAGGTTATTGCTTTTCGGCTGATTTGATGTTACTGTCATTTGATGAATTTGATGTGATCTTGGGGACGAATTGGTTAACCTAATATGATACAGTGGTGAACTATAAACAGAAATATATTGCATTGAAATGTGAGGATGGTGAACTACTTCATGTTGAATTTGATAAACTGGATGGATTACCTAATGTGATTTTACCAATGACAGCACAAAAATATGTCAGAAAAGGTTATACTGCTTATATCGCATATGTGTTGGATACTAAAGTATCTGAGTCAAAGATTCAGTCAGTACCGGTTGTATGTGAATTTCCTAATGTATTCCCAGAGGAATTACCTAGTTTACCACCAGATAGAGAAGTGGAATTCTCTATAGATCTTATTTCGAGAATGACACCGATATACATAGCACCTTACAGAATGACTCCTACTGAATTGAAAGAGCTGAAAGTATAGTTGCAAGAATTGATTGACAGAGGTTTTGCTCGATCTAGTTTTTCACCTTGGGGTGCACTAGTTCTATTGATAAAGAAGAAGGATGGATCGTTGAGGTTGTGCATTGATTATAGATAGATCAGTAAAGTTACAATAAAGAGCAAGTATCCATTGCCTCGAATTGATGACTTGTTTAAACAGTTAAAATGTGCCACTGTATTTTCAAAGATTGATCTCTATTCTGGTTACTATCAACTACAGGTAAAAGAATCAGGTGTACGAAAGACAACTTTTAGAACTAGTTATGGACACTATGAGTTTCTTGTGATGCCATTCGGCTTGAGAAATGCACCTACAGTGTTTATAGATTTGATGAATAAAATTTTCAGCCCATATTTAGACAGGTTTGTGGTGGTATTTATAGATGATATTTTGGTTTACTCTCGGAATGAAAATGAGAATGCTGAGCACTTGAGAATAGTGTTGCAAACTTTGTAGAGAAACAACTGTACGCCAAATTCAGTAAATGTGAATTTTTTCTACGAGAAGTTAGTTTTCTTGGACATATAGTATCTGCTGAAGGTGTCAAAGTAGACCCGAATAAAATTTCAGCCATTATTAATTGGAAGCCACCGAAGAATGTGTCTCAAGTTCGAAGTTTTCTAGGACTAGCTGGTTATTATCGGAGATTTGTAAAAAAAATTTCAATGATAGCTTCTCTGATGACTCGTTTATTGCAAAAAATATGTAAAGTTCGAGTGGACTGATAAATGCCAGCAGAGTTTTGATAGATTAAAGGCTTTATTGACAGAAGCACTTGTGTTAGTCCAACCAGAATCAGGTAAGGAATTTACAGTTTATAGTGATACGTCATTGAATGGTTTAGGCTGTGTTTTGATGCAAGATGGTAGGGTAGTAACCTATGCTTCACGATAGCTAAAGCCATTTGAAAAGAACTACCTGACACACGATCTCAAGTTGGCATTCGTAGTGTTTGCATTGAAAATTTTGCGACATTACTTGTTTGGAGAAAAATGTTACATATTCACGGATCATAAAAGTCTGAAATACTTGATGTCATAGAAAGATTTGAATTTGAGACAGTGCAGATGGCCTGAGTTATTGAAAGATTATGATCTTGCTATTGACTACCATCTAGGAAAAGCCAATGTAGTGGCAGATGCTTTAAGTAGAAAATCCTTGTATACTTTATGAGCAATGAATACTCAATTATCATTGTTTGATAATGGTTGAATCTTACCTGAATTAAAAGCTAGACCTACATTTTTGCGACAGATCTCTGAAGCTCAAAAAAACGATAGTAAGTTACAAGCAAAACGGGTACAAGGTGAATTGACTCTTGACTCAGAATTTTAGATCGGGACTGATGGTTGTTTATTACTCAGAGGTAGAGTATGTGTACCAAAAATTTTAGAACTAATGCAGAAGATTTTTAATGAAGCTCATAATAGTAGTATGACTATTCATCCTGGTAGTAATAAAATGTATAATGATCTGAAAAAGATGTACTAGTGGCCGAGAATGAAACGAGATATTTCTGAGTTTGTATCTAAATGTTTGATATGTCAGCAAGTAAAAGATAAACATCAGTTACCTTCTGGACTATTACAGCCAGATACGATACTCGAATGGAAATGGGAAGGAATTACTATAGACATTGTAACGGAACTACCCCTGTCTCCAAAGAAGAAAGATGCCATTTGGGTAATTGTTGATCAGTTGACAAAGTCTGTACACTTTATTTCGGTACGTATGGATTATTCCTTGGATAGATTGGCTAAATTATATGTTTTTGAGATTGTCAGGTTGCATGGAGTGCCTGTCTCCATTATTTCAGATAGGGATCCTCGGCTCACTTCTAGATTCTAGAGCAAATTGCAAGAAGCTTTGGGTACTCAGTTACACTATAGCACTACATTTCATCCTCAGACAGATGGTCAATCTGAACGGGTAACACAGGTCTTGGAGGATATGCTTCGGTGTTGTATACTTGAGTTTGAAGGTAACTGGGAAAGGTATTTGCCTTTGATTGAATTTGCTTATAATAACAATTATCAGTCTAGTATTAAAATGACACCATATAAAGCCTTGTATGGTCACAAATGTAGAACTCCATTGTACTGGATAGAACTGAGTGAGAAAAAGTTACACGGAGTTGACTTGGTCCGAGAGACCGAGGAAAAAGTGAAAGTAATTCGAGACAGCTTGAAAGCATCCTCTGATCGTCAAAAGTCTTATGCTGATTTGAAGCGAAAAGAAATAGAATTTCAAGTCGGTGACAAATTATTCTTAAAAGTATTGCCTAGGAAGAAAGTTCTCTGATTTGGTCACAAAGGAAAACTGAGTCCGTGGTTCATTGGACCATATGTGATTATTGAAAAAATTGGACCAGTTGCTTATCGGTTAGCTTTGCCACCAGAACTTAATTGGATTCATAATGTTTTTCATGTGTCTATGCTACGGCAGTATTGATCCAATCCTTCACATGTTATCTCTCTGACAGAGGTAGAGATCCAGCCTGATATGACATATAGTGAAGAACCAATCAAAATCTTAGCCTGGGAAACAAAAGAGTTAAGAAATAAGAAGGTAGATTTAGTAAAAGTTCTTTGGCAATGACACGGTATAGAAGAGGATACGTAGGAGCCAAAAGATACTATGAGGAAGCAATACCCGAATCTTTTTATTGGTAAAATTTTTTTAGGACGAAAATCCCTAAAGGGGGAGAGCTGTAACAGCTCATTTTTCAGTGAAATCGGAATAGTGGTTTCAAGAACACAAATCCGACCCAAAAATATAATTTATTTTTATTTTATTATATGGTCCATAATATGGTAGATATGTCGTGAGAAAATTTTGATATGAAAATTTTATCGATTAAGTGCTTAATTATGAGAAGGACTAAATCGCATAAAATGTGAAAGTTGAATTCTAGTAGCTATAAGGATTAAATAGCTATGGAATTCAAACCTAGAGGTCCTTATATGGTAATTAGACCATAAAGAAAAGTATGTAGATTTTTCTTGATGACTTATCCATGGAAAAATTAGAAAAGGCAAAGGACTAAATTGGAAATCACTAAAATTAAAATATGGTAATTAAATAAAAAAGAAATAATCATCTAATTTCATATCATCTTCCCCAAAATTTCCATGGAAACCTTAGGAGAGGAAAACAACTTACCAACCTTGAAAAGGTATGAAATCAAATCCCGTTTTTAATGATTTTTATATTTTTGAAACCGAGATAGTCTAATCTCTCTATATAGGGGATTAATTTGAAAAGTTATCAAGGTATGAAATTTGGGTCATGGATGAATATGCTGAAAATTAGAAATTTATGGTAGAAAATGGAAGTTTGTTCATAGATAAACAACTTTTACAAAAGGAATTTTTTATGAAAACATGATTTAGGGACTAAAATGAAAAGTTGTAATTTTTAATGAAAAATTCTAAAATTTTATGAATACATGTGCTAGAATATTTGAAATGGGATTTGGTTAGGCTTGGAATAGGGAGTAATTTGCACAAGTTTCATTTTTCGGGCTTAGGGACAATCAAAATTTGTGGAAAAGTTAGAGGCAAAATGGTAAATTTTCCTAGGATGTAAATTGAGTCCATTTAAATATGAAATGTGTGAAATTAATGGTTAAATTCATTTATATAGATCCAGACAACACTAATTCGAGGTTAGATAGAGGAAAAGAAAATGTTTCGAATTAATAGACTTTTTACGCGAACAAATGTCGAGGTAAGTTCGCGTAACTCAGTCGGGCATGTAATTATGTTAATTGAATGTTGTGTTTGCATGCAATATGATTTATGTTGATGTGCTTTACTTGTATGCTATGATGGAAAATTGATATATTCTTGAAATGGCGATAAAGGGTTAAGTCCCGATTGAATGTGAATTTTGATGATTATATGCACTTTCCCGTAACTAATAAGGTCTTGCATTTGTTGCGGAGAGGATTTAGCTCGGACGAGTAATCTCATTGGCTATGTTATAGAAAGGATTTAGCCTAGACGGGTAATCCCAACATAATACCTCTCGAGCATACGTTATGATTAGGGTTTACCCTGGACTGGTAATCCTAATCGTGCTCCTTTGAGCTTACGTTATATAAAGGATTTAGCCTGAATTGGTAATCCTATTATACGGTATGTGGCTCGAGAGAGTGTTTTTGGTTAAGTTCCCTAATGGGTATACTTGAATAAGAAATTGATGAATTATTGAATCCTACACTTCGAGTGTACTAATTAAGCATCCATCAGAATTCAATGATTCAACAGACATATAACTCTAGACATGGGATAAGAATTATGAGATGAAAGGATAAGGTCTTGAAAGTGTATTGCATGATGAGCTCATTTATGATTACTTCATGTATATGTAAAATTTGTGACTAACATGTTTGATTGAATGTATGTGTTTAGGCAATTTAGCCAAATGAAGGGAAAACTTATTATTGTATGCTTAGATTTAATAAACATGATTGGTAAGTTTAGTTTTTCATTTTAGGAATTTAGTAAGCATGTAATGCTTACTCCATTTTATTTTCCCCTGTTTT
Organism: Gossypium longicalyx; assembly: GCA_025698465.1. Lineage (NCBI taxonomy): Eukaryota > Viridiplantae > Streptophyta > Magnoliopsida > Malvales > Malvaceae > Gossypium > Gossypium longicalyx. The sequence continues at coordinate 70,471,221 of CM046997.1, read as the reverse complement.
ATAGTGCTCAGAAGCTCGTGAAGATTGGAAGATCATTGGAGCATCCTCACACTTTCAACTAGTCATTTTGGGTATAATTAGTAAATATCATTTTGGTACAATGGCATGTATAGGAAAACTTGGCCAATAGTGGCTTGAAATGTTATTTTGTAACCTAACCATTGGAATGGCTAGTAATGGTTCATTTTGGTATTACTAAGTAGATTATTATGATATACATATACACGTGTTATGTTATGAATATGTTATCACAGGTTGCTAATGCCTAAGTTAATCCAAGGTTAGTTTATAATCATCTATGCATGTAATGGTATGCCTTGTTAAATGGTGAAATTTCCTAATTTTGAATGTTTGAATTGGTTGGTATTGGATGTGTGCTTCAAGTGCAGGTTTTGGGTGAAGTTTTGGATGAGAAATGAAGCTAGAAATGGCTTCATTTTGTCCACACAGGCGTGTGTCTAGACTGTGTGTGACACACGGCCTGGTAACATGGGCATGTGGTTAGGCCGTGTGTCCCCTGCACCTTAATTTTGAGAAATAAAATGCTTAGAATTGGGCACACAGGCAGAGAAATAGACGTGTGTCTCAGCCGTGTGTGCCACACAGCCTAGAACACGGGCGTGTGCCTTGGCCGTGTGAAACCTGTACCTACTTTTGAATTGAATTAATTAACCACACGGCCTAGCACACGGGCATATGGCATGGTCGTATGTGCATGTCAAAGAGTTACATGGGGACCTCCAACACGGGTGTGTCCCAGGGTCACACGGGTGTGTCCCTTGGACTACACGGGTATGTGAGCCTTGCACCTTGGAAAAATTTTGGAAAGTCGCAAAAAATTCTTAAAGTTCCTGATTATGTCTCGACTCGACTCTAATGCTTGTATTGGGCCTCTAGAGTCCGATCAAGGGACGTTATGGATGATCTTAGTAAATGAATAATAGTTTACGTAAATTAATGGAAAAATGTTCTGAATGTTCTGGTAATGCTTCAAAACCCTGTTCTGGCGACGGGCACAGGTTAGGGGTGTTACAACCTATACGTACAAGGACAAAATAATTTTGAGGAAAGGACAACTATACTATTGGAGGAGGACGAAAAAGGTGGACGTGAGAAGAAAAGCTAGCTCTTTTTTCTGGATAATCATCTTCATCATCCTACCTTGAAGCTTGTGGCCATGGCAAGTTAAGCCTTTCACAAGTGAACCAATGTGAAAACTAGATGCAGACTAGCTTCTGACGAGAAGACCTATGTGCACGACAAGATGGAATAGAGAGACTCAGTCGATTTGTCTAGGAATAGTATTCTCCACTCGATTCTTTCTTATTTCTTTTTGAATGCTGGTGATTATTCTGTATTTTCTATTTGTATGGAAGTACACTTGAATTCTTGATTAAATTTTATCTTATTCAATCTTGCTTTTATTGTTTAATCTTGGGGTTTAAATATTTTTTAACACAGAAGTGTTGTTCCAATCACTGACATTGGAAAGTGCAGTGACAGTTTGAGCCAACAAGCATTACAACGAAAGTTGAGTGAGGATTAGAGGAATTTAGTCCTCTTGTTCTTAATAGTGTCGTATTGCCATCATCTGAAGGTGAGGTTAGTATACATGTATAAGTCTTGGATTAAATAGAGGATTGACGCTAGGTAAGATATACATTGAACTTTATTGCTTCGACAATCACCTATCTTTTTATACCTTGTGAGCACTTAGTATTCTGCTAAAGATTCATGTTGGGGATCCCAATTTATCATTATCATATTTTATTTTATTGTTTTCAAGTAATTGCATCAACAACTATTCTCACAATTTATCTCATTTCCATCTAGTTGTTGCACCAATATTAATAGACAGAAGACTACCATCCCTATGGGATCGAAATCTGAAAGACTCACATTTGTCTACTATACTTGCATTGACAGTGTACGCTTGCACATTATTGTTGTGGCGTTAAACAACCGATCAAGTTTTTGACTCTGTTGCCGAGGATAGCATTTGTTTGATGTTTATTTTTGTTTGTGTGTTTTTGCACTTTAGTTTCCTTATATAATATTTAGTATTCACTAACTGGTTTTTTTTTGTTTCTAATTCTTTAACTTCAATTTAGGTGTTTTATGACCTGAAGTAATTTGGATTTTCTTGCCGCTTTTGATCCAGAAACTAAAAGGACTGTTCGGAGTAGACTTTGAGAACAAAGAAATATGGTTTTACCAGGAAACAATGCAGCCATACCCTCGATGCAATAGCAAAATGTTAATAACCCATTATTGCTGCAATATGCTCACATACAAGATAAGACTATACGAGATCTTTTAGTACCTGGCTTGGAGTTGTTAGGCCAGCAATCCAAGCCAGAAATTTTGAACTCAAGTCAGAAATGTTTCAAATGCTGAATTCTAATGGACAATATGTTGAACTGCCACATGAATATGTGAGAGAACATTTTAAATCCTTTTTAATGATCTGTGCTTCCTTTAATCAACAAAAAGTTCCTGATGATGCCTTGAAGATGCAATTATTTCCTTATTCCCTACAAGGAAGAGCCTGTACTTGGTTTTTTAGACTACCTACCAGATCAATTACTTCTTGGGTGCACTAGCTGTAACAGCCCGTTTTCACTAAAATCAGAATAGTGGTTTTGGGACCACAATCCGAGTTAGAAAGAAAATTTATTTTAATATTATTGTATGGTCTGCATTATGATAGGAAAGACGTATGAAAATTTTTTATAAGAACATTTTATCGGTTTCATGTTTAATTATGGAAAGGACCAAATTGCATAAAATGCAAAAGTTCTACTAGCTATAAGTATCAAATAGCCATGGAATTGAAAATTTGAGGTCCTTATATGGTAATTAGACCATTAAGAAATAGTTAGTAAATATTTTTGGTGAATCGTTCATGGAAAATTAGAAAAAGAAAAGGACTAAATTGGAATGTTAAAAAAATTTACGGATGATAATTAAATTAAGCAAAAATAACATATTATTAGTATCATCTTCTTCCCCAAAAATACATGGAAACCATAGGAAAAAGAAAAACATTCAAGAAAGCTTTCTTGGCTCAATTGGGTAAGCATTCTTGTCCCGTTTTTAGTAATTTTTATATTTTTGAGTTCGTAATAGCTTAATCTATCTATTTTGGGGTTTAATTTGTAAAGATATCAAAGTATAGAAATTTTTCCATGGATGTAAATGCTGAAATTTTGAAATTTATGGTAGAAAATGAAAGGTTGTTGATAGATAAACAATTTTTACAAAGAGAATTTTGATGAAATTATGATTTAGGGACCAAATTAAAAAAATGGTAAAATCCATGGAAAATTTTTTATTTTTATGAAATTCATGGGCTATTATTGTAACATGTAGAATTTGGTTAGGCTTGAAATATGGATTAAATTGCATTAATTTCGTTTTTCGATCTTAGGGATGAAATTGTCATTTATGAAAAAATAGGGGCAAAATAGTAATTTTGCCTAAGATGTGAATTGAATTCAATTGAGTATAAAGTGAATTAAATTGATGCTAAATTCATTTATATAGATCCAAAAAACTCAAATACGAAGTTAAATCGAGGAAAAGAAAAAATGTCGGATTAGTAGATTTTTGTATACGAACAAGTGTCGAGATAAGTTTGTGTAACTCAAATATGTATATTAATATGTTTGAATCAAATTTTGTAATTGTGTGAATTGCATAAATGTTGAATGTATGAAATTAATCACATACTCGATATTGTTAGATAAATGATAAGTCCCGTTTGAATAATGAAATGCGATGGATATAGTATTTTCCCATATTGATTATAGTCCTGCATATGTTATGGACATTATAGCTTGGACAAAAAATCCTGTTATAAGCCCTCTCGTGCGTCTTGTTATATATTTCCTGTGAGCATCCTGATAGGTAGTGATCCTGCATGTGTTGAGCACTACCGTAGCTCTTTGTGAACGTCCTGTTACATGATTCGATCGGTTGTGATCCAGCATTTATTGTGGACACAAATACAGCTCTACGTGAGCGTTCTAATATAAGCTCTTATGAGCTTCCTGACATGGCTCGCTTGAACTCCCTGTTATGCTATCCGGAGCTCCCTGATAATAACTCTTCGAAGTTACCTGTTAGGCTCAATGAGCTTCCTATTCTAAACTCTTATGAGTTTCTTACTTAGCCTGGATAAGCTATTACATGGCTCATTTAAGCATCCTAATATATGGCTCGAGAGTGTGCTTCTTGATTATATACCCTTATAGGTACCCTTGAACATGAGTTAACGGATCATTGATTTGTATACCTCGAGTATACTACCTAGGTATCCATCGACATTTGAATAATTCAGCGAACAAAATTTTTGATGGGAGAAAAATATAAGAATTAAATGGATTATATCTAAAAAATTCTTGAAATACTTGTAAATCTATGTTTGATAAGCTCATCTTTATTTTCTTGAAATTCTTGTGAATTACATGACTAACTGTTTTGATGAGTATACGTGATTAGGGAATTGGCCAAAATGATTGGATGGATGTTTTGTATGGTAATCTTAAATGTAAAGACATGGTATGTTAAATTCCTATTATACGAATTTTCTAAGCATTAAATGCTTACTCTATTATTATTTTTCTTTGTTTTATAGTACTCGGAAGCTCTTAAAGGTTGGAGATTAGTCGGAGCATCATCACACTATCCTCCAGCTCGTTTTGGTATAAATAGGAAACTTACTTTGGTATAATGGCATGTATAGACTAATGGTGTCAAGTGAGGGTATGTAAATGTTTTGGTTGTATGTAGCCATTGGAATGGCTATTGATAACATATTTAAAATGTTTATGCCTGAAGTTATATTATGCATGGTATGTGAGTATGTGTGGATTAGTAACTTAGATATAATCACAGTTGGGCAAGTATATAATTTTAATGTAAATATGGTAACTTGAAAGCATGAGTAAATGTGTCATGCATAAAACTTGATCATTAGATTGATTTATATGCCTTGAATTGGTTGGTGAATATATTGAAGTAATGGTGTAGGTGAAAGGTAAAAAGGGTAAGAAATAAGGCTTGGAAAATGGCTTTATTCTGTCCACATGGGTAGACACATAGGTGTGTGTCTCAACCGTGTGTGACACACGGCCATGTGCATGGGCGTGTGGTCTTGCCATGTGTCCCCTACATATTAAAATTAGAGAAATAGAATGCTCAGAATTGAGCACATGGGTAGAGACACTGGTGTGTGTCTCAGTCGAGTGAGACACACAGCCCAGCACATCGGTATGTGTCCTGGCCATGTAATCCCTGCACCTAATTTTCAAAAATTAAATCGTCCACACTATCTAGCACACTAGCGTGTGGCTGGCCATGTGACCCAAGTCAAAGAGTTACACGGGTAAGGACACAAGCTAGAACATAGCTGTGTGCATCACATCGAGTCCCACACGGCCTGAGACACCGGCTTGTGTCCCCTGCACCTAAGTAAAATTTTGAGATTTTGCGAAAAAAATTTTGTGATCCCAGTTTAGTCCTGACTCAATTCTAATATGTATTTTGGGCCTCGAGGACCCATATAAGAGACATTGTGATTGATTGTGATTGATTTTCTGAAATGAATAGTAAATGACATGAATTAATTGTTGTAACTCCCCGAATTTGGGCCTAGAAGGAATGGGCCTTGAACGTGGAACACATAAAAGTTTATGTGTGTGCGATATATCACAAATTGCATGTTGGCTTTAGTGGCTAAGTATTTTGGCATATTTGGGAGTGTTGGAGAAGTCCTAGGTTCAAACTTGGGCTTTAGCTAAATTTTTTATTTAAGTGAATAAAACCTTGGTACTTGGAAGTAAGCCTTTTAAATAATAAAGATTAAAGTGTGACACAAGATGAGCTTGTAGTCCGATGGTTATGGCGTCATTAAGGTGGTAAGGGAGCTTGAGTTCAAGTCACTCTGTGCACAATGGAGTATTTATTTTACTCCTTTGCTGTGTGAGTGGTGGAGTTTGAATAAAACACTACAAGGGTGGTTGGAATTTGAACTGGTCAAGGAATGGATTATGGAGAAAATCAAGGAGATGATTGGGGAGGTAATCATGGAGGGATTTTAGGAGGAAAAAGGGCAGTTTGAAGTAATGTAAGACTGTGCCGAATTTGCTTAGGAAGTATTCAGAAATTCGGCTGGGGCCTTTCATTTTCGGCTTTTGGTGATCATTGTTTTTGGTTTTTTTTCCTCTGCAATATTTTTGCCGTATACTTTCCTTGAGTGGCCGAATACATTTTGACCTATTTTCATAAATCCTTCATCTATTCTTTTGAGTACTATGATCAATTCTATTCCGCTACTTTTCACTTCGATATTCGTTCAACCATACTTTCCCTTTCAGTTAGCCCTCTAGTTGTATTCTCTTTTCTTTTGAGTTCTTGCCAGATACCTTTTTCTTCTTCCTTTTTGTCATTTCCTTTGGTTTTTTTCAAACGACTATTCTTTTTCCCTCTCTTACTTCTGACTTCTGCAATTGATTCTGAACAATCAGCTAAACATCTACCATCTTGTCTCTCTGCACTTCTCGACCTTCACCTCCAATTGCTTCATTGGCCGAATACTCATAGGTGAGTATCCGAATTGCACTTTCTTTCCTCTTTTAGGTTTTTCCTTTCTTTGGTTATTGTCTTTTGTTTCTCCTTTTCGTACCAACTATATTATTTTGGTATACTCTTCAGATTAAACCGATTCTCGACTCGTGTACGCTACACCTTTTATCAATATTTGGTTCTCTAGGCTGGTAAGTGGTGGAGAATAGGGTATAAGGTTCTTGTTGTAATGATATCGTATGTCTTGTGTGAATCTAAAGAAGAAGGGGGTTCTTGTGTAGGTTGTGGCCAAGGGTGATTGGTGTATTGCTTGTGAACTGAAGAGATGATCGCTTCTGTTGTTGGTAAGGGCATCGTATTTTAGAATTCCGTTAGATTTCATTAGTGTTATGAGTTAAGTTTCTAACCGGATATTATTGGTTTAATTTAGGTACAAGGTTACTTTGGGCACAGTTCGCTTTCATAATCAGGTGTGTAACCGTATGCTATGTTTGATGATCAGCTGAAAAGCTGAAAGTGTGTATATTTGTATGCGGTTTTCGATAATCATTTAAAAGCTGAATGTATGTGTTGTTTACACTGCTATGACTGTAGATCGACAAAATGCCGAAAAGCCAAAAATATGGCGCATGATGCCACATGAGCGTGCGATCGCACATGTGGTGAATCGAGCCCACGAACATGGGTGTTAGACTGTAGAGGCCACCACGAGTGCTCTTGTGGTCTTGGGCTATTCTGGGCCTCGTTGGGCTAAATGGGCTGTGTGGGCCAATGGGCTTGTGGGCCTCACACGGATAAATATATGTGATATGGTAAAGGTTGTTTGGACTATGATGTTCGCATCGCTGTGGCTATTTTTGTGCTAAATGGGCCACACGAGTGTGTAGGCCCACTTGGGTCGAGTAATGGGCCTTAGGCCCACTTACACTGTTATGTCTATTTAGGTTACTTAAGTTGCTCGAGGCGACGGTGGACCATCTGTTGGGTAGTTAAGACCCTAGCTTGTAAAATTACCAAAATACCCCCAGTTTGTAAAATTACCGAATACCCTTGTAGAGTAAAATTATCGAAATACCCCTGTAGGGTAAAATGATTATTTTGCCCTTCTGGGTAAATAACCGACTTAGACTATGAATTTGACCGATTTGACTGTGATCGTATGACTGTGTTTTAACTGAGTTGACGGTGGTTGTACGACTGATATGCTTTTAATATATGTTTAAATGATTGTTACTGAGCATGGCCATTTTGCATACACGTGGGATGATTGAGCATGACATACACAACATATTACATGGGGTTGGGACATTGATACGGAAGAAGTTCTTATAGGATTGAACAGGCCGCACAAGACGACTATAGATCCAGTATTGATCTGTTAAGGTCACACGGGTCGCACGAGACGACTATGGATCGATGGACGGCTTAGTGCCGCTTAATCTGATTATGGCTCTGTGCCAGCCTAAATATGGATCTGTGCTATGTTGATTATGGCTTTGTGCAAATTGTATTTACTGGTGGCTATGTGCCTATCATATTTATTGATGACTCTGTGTCGATCATATTTACCCATGGCAGTGTGTCGAATATATTACCGTCGCTGATGGCTATGTGCCGAACTTATTATACTTACCGATGGCTTTGTGCCAATTATAATACTGCTACTGAAGGTTTAAAGCTGTATATGTACTAGCCACTTTGTTGCGATTTCGGTTACTGCTGCAACCGGTGCTAACATTGTAAATGTAGGGATGGCGTGGGTGAGTTATTTCTCTCAGGTAGTGCGGGGTTGGACGGAGGCAAGTGCAGGGTTGGATGGGATAGCTTGCATCCATGCATTCACACATCCTGTTTTCTTACTGAGATGGGCTAGGCCCAATTGATTCTGTTGTGGGCTGTGACCCAAATGATATTGTAATGGGCTTTGGCCCACGTATGCTCTGAACTAGACTATACTGTTACTGTTAAAGGGCTCTAACCTAGACTATTTCTGTTTCTATTTCGGTATACTGATTGTTACTCTAGTAAGGGAATTACACACTGAGTTTTCATAAACTCACCCCGTCTATTAACTGTACAGGTAATCCCCAGCATTAGGAGGATTGGTGCTGCGAGGGACTCGGAGATGGTCACACGACTGCAGCCTTATTATGCTTTGGACTTTATTTATGGTTTAGATTTCGTTTTGGGTTTTATTTTTTTGTAATAAGACCTTTTAGAGTTTTTGGATTTTAACTTTGGGTTTCATCTACTTTCTGTTTGAATTAAATCACGGTTTCCCAAAATGTGTGTTGTTTTTAAAACAACACTACGTTTCCGCAACATTTTCATAATGCTTTCGCAACTTAACTTTTTAACATCAAGTTTTATTAATTATTTTAAAACTAGCTTCTGCAACCAAAAGAGGTTTTGGGAATAAAATTATGTATTTTTCAATGAACTATATTTTGAAATTAAACTAACGTAAACTGGGGTTTTTCGAAAAATACTTTAATGTGACACGCCAAATTCGGGCCTAACATCTAGGCTGGGTTTGGGGTGTTACAATTGTAATTGAACTGTAAACTCTGGTAATGCTTTGTAACCCTATTCTGGTGATGGATATGGGTTAGGGGTGTTACATTTATTTGTATTAGAGCTACGATTTAGCCAATTCTCAAACTAACGTAGCAAGTACAAGTTTCGCTATACATGCCATTATATAATTTGTGATAGTGTGATATCTCCTGACCATTTTAAACATGTTTTTCATATAGTAATGTCATCCAACCAAGCTAGAGCTGAATCCATAGAAGCTGAGAGCACTGCTCAAGCTTCTGTACAAAGAGCTTCATCTACTAGTAGTAGAAGACCTATATTTGAAGCTGAGGTGAAGAGGCAAAAAAGCCTTCCTTCAAAAGATGAACGGGTGGTTCACAGATTTTTTGAGAACAAATCCAGCTATACAATAACCTCCCCCTCCTGCTCCTCAACCGGCTCCTTACATGCCACAAAGTGTTGAACCTGTTAGAATTGGTAAGCCTCTAGTAGATAAAATATGTAAATATGGAGCCGAAAAAGTTAGGGCTACTACTAGAGATGATTCGAAAAGGGTTGAATTTTGGTTACAGAATACAATCATGGTTTTAGATGAATTCTTAAGTACACCAGCTGAGTGTTTGAAATGTGCCATATCATTGTTAAAAGATTCGACTTATCAGTGGTGGAATACTTTGGTTTCTGTTGTTCCAAGGGAAAATGTTACATGGGAGTTTTTCCAAATAGAATTCAAAAAGAAGTATATTAGCCAGAGATTTCCGGATCAGAAAAAGGAAGAATTTCTAAAAATTAAACAAGGAAATATGACTGTGTCTGAATACGAGCGGGAATTTATTCGGTTAAGCAAGTATACCAAAGAGTGGGTTCCGACTGAGGCTGATATGTGTAAACATTTTGAAGAAGGATTAAATAAAGACATCAAGCTATTAATTGGAATTCTTGAATTAAGGGAATTTGTAGTGCTAGCTAATCAGGCACACAAGACTAAGGAATTAAGCAAAAAAAAAAAAGACAAGCAGAGAGAGAAGCTCAGATTTTTGGTAAAAGATTTATGGGTAAGTAACAATCATCTGCTTCAATGAAATCAAAGAAATACCATGATCGTTCTACCACATTTACGGAGTATTCTGGAAAAGAACGAGGCTCTGAACATTTTAATCCGAGATCTTCATCTCCATCTGTAACAAGTGCTGGAAGTGTTGGTAACCCCAAATTGAGGTGTAAACATTGTAATAAATTTCATTTTGGGAAGTGTCATATGAGAAGCAGAGGTTGCTATAAATGTGGTTCTCTTGATCACTATCTTAAAGATTGTTCAGAAAGGATTGAAAAAGATATTGATCAGATTTCGAAGCCGAGTAACCCTACCTCGAAAGGTAGACCCCCTCGACACCCTGGTAATGTTAGTGGTAGCCGAGGTTCAACAAAAGATTCAATTGTTAAGTCTGAAGCACGAGCACAGGTAATGACATATGCTATTCGTACAAGAGAAGATGCCTCTGCACCAGACGTCATTACTGGTACATTTTCTCTTCATGATACTGATATTACTGCTATGATTGATCCTGGTTTAACACATTCATACATATGTACAAATTTAGTGTCTGTTAAAAATTTACCTGTTGAGTTCACTAAATTTATGGTTAAAGCTTCAAACCCCCTGGGCCAGTATGTTATGGTGGATAAAGTTTGTAAAAACTGTCCGTTGATGATAAAGGGTTATTGTTTCTCGGCTAATTTGATGCTACTGCCTTTTGATGAATTTGATGCAATTTTGGGAATGGACTGGCTAACTCAAAATGATGCGGTGGTGAGTTGTAAACAAAAATACATTGTGTTGAAAAGTAAGAATGGTGAATTACTCCATGTTGAATCAGATAAACTGGATGGGTTGTCTAATGTGATATTAGCCGTGTCAGCATAAAAATATGTCAGAAAAGGGTATGATGCCTATCTTGCATATGTATTGGACACTAAAGTATCTGAATCAAAGATTGTTGTTTGTGAGTTTCCTGATGTGTTTTTAGAAGAGTTACCCGGATTACCACCTGTTAGAGAAGTGGAATATTTTATAGATCTTGTTCTGGGAACAACTCTAATATCAATAGCACCATATAGAATGGCCCCAATGGAGTTTAAAGAGTTGAAATCACAGTTGCATGAATTGACAAATAAGGGATTTGCTCGACCTAGTCGTTCACCTTGGGGTGCACCGATTTTATTTGTAAAGAAGAAAGATGGATCTCTAAGGTTATATATTGATTACAGACAACTCAACAAGGTCACAGTAAAGAACAAGTATCCATTGCCTCAAATTGATGACCTGTTTGATCAGTTGAAAGGTGCCACTATGTTTTCAAAATAGATCTCCGTTCTGGATACTATCAGTTGCGAGTGAAAGACTCAGATGTACCTAAGAAAGTTTTTAGAACTAGGTATAGACACTATGAGTTCCTTGTGACGTCGTTTGGTTTGACGAATGCACATGTGGTATTTATGGATTTGATGAATAGAATTTTTAGACTATATTTAGATAGATTTATGGTGGTGTTTATAGATGATATTTTGGTATACTCCAGAGAAGAAAATGAACACGCTGATCATCTGAGAATTGTGTTGCAAACTCTGCGTAAGAAACAATTATATGTCAAATTCAGTAAATGTGAATTTTGGCTTTGGAAAGTCAGTTTCCTTGGGCATATAGTATCTGTTGAAGGCATCAGAGTAGATTCGAGTAAAATTTTAGCTATTAATAATTGGAAACCACTGAAAAATGTGTCTGAAGTCAGAAGTTTTCTGGGATTAGCTAGTTATTATTGGAGGTTTGTCAAAGGGTTTTCAATGATAGCTTTTCCGATGACTCAATTGTTGCAAAAAGATATAAAATTCTAATGGTCTGATAAATTTTAGAAGAGTTTTGACAGATTGAAAGTTCTGTTGACTTAAGCACCCGTACTAGTTCAGTCTGAATTGGGTAAAGAATTTGTAATTTACAGTGATGCATCGTTGAATGGTTTAGGCTGTGTTTTGATGCAAGAAGGCAAAGTAATAGCTTATGCTTCTAGACAACTAAAAGCACATGAAAAGAACTACTCGATACATGATCTTGAATTAGTAGCCATTGTGTTTGCATTGAAAATTTGGTGACACTATCTATTTGGTGAAAAATGTCACATATTTACTGATCACAAGAGCTTGAAATATTTGATGTCGCAAAAGGACATGAATTTGAGATAGCGTAGGTGGCTTGAGTTATTAAAAGATTATGATTTGGTTATTATTATCATCTGGGAAAGGACAATGTGGTTGTTGATGCTTTGATTAGGAAATTTCTATTTGTTTTATGAGCAATGAATACTCGATTATATTTGTTAGGTGATGGTTCGATTGTAGCTGAGTTAAAGGCTAAACCGACATTTCTACAACAGATCTACGAAGCTCAAGAAAATTACAATGAATTACAAGCTAAACAGATACAATGTAACACCCCAAACCTGGCCCAGACGTTATGGCCGGATCTGACGTGTCACATTGAAGTTTTTAAAAAAACCCATGCCTCTTTCAATGTCCTTCTTAGTGTTTCAAAAGATAGTCTTTGCTAAGTTAATAAAGTGAATGGAAGCTGTGCACCAGGTAGGTATCCGAAACAGAGGAGGTGAGCCATGAAGGCTGCTTAAGTACCAAGCTCTTGACTGGATCTAATCCTAGACATGCCCATAACCATTACCACACTTTGGTGCAAGGTTAGGTTTGGGAAAAAACGAGTTGGAATTCATTAAGTAGATATTTTTGATAAATCGATTAGTTGTATCGTTGCGCTATTTTGAAAACAATATCTTTTTGAAAACGTGCCCTAAGTCTAACCCATTTTGAATTATTATCAGTAAAATATAGAGTATAAAATAAAATAATCCCAGAAAGATAATTAAAATGGCCTTATTACAACCCAAAACCAAATAATAATAATAAATTTTAAAAAAAAATCGGTTACTTATTGCAAAGTTCGAAAGCGATCATCACGGCCACTCTGAATCCCCTTCGACTCCAAGTCTCCACATCAAGGCTCATCTGCAAGGTTAAGGAAAGGGGTGAGTTTGGAAACTCAGTGGGCAACAAGTCCCTTTCAGAGCCCAAACTAATATCAGCATACTGGACCTAAGCCCTAATTTAGTCTCGACATATACTAGGCTGAAGCCTTTCGTTTAACGGTTACTGGACTGAAGCCTTTTCATAAATCATATCATTGGGCCGAAGCCTTTACTGTAATGGTATGGCCCTTAGGCCCATTTTAATATCACATGTAGTACCAATGAATGTATGCAAGCCCATTTGGGGAGACTACTCAACCCACCATCCGCTACTCTCCACCCATACCAACCAAGCTCTCCATGTGGGGAATAACTCAACCCACCCAACCAAACTCTACACTGGCAGCATAGCCGCTTTATCATATAACTGGAGGCCTAGCCTCTTTTAATAACTGGGGCAAAGCCCTTTTTGATAAACTGGGGCAAAGCCCTTTAAGCACTTCCTCCATTTATATAAAACCCAACCCATGCATATAATGAGTATTTCATAGCATATCATGTGCATCTCATAACATATCATGTGCATATCATGTCATATCATGTATAACAATATCTCATGCATCATATTCATAATTAAACCCTACGGGGTATATTGGTCATTTTTACCTAGGGGCAAAATAGTCATTTTTCATATTATAAGGGTAATTTCGTAATTTTACCAATTATCAGGGTTTTCCATGTTCGTTAACAATTATCAATATTTTTGAGTGTTTAAACAATGATCTTTAACCCACTTTATCAAATTCGGCCTTTTGGGCCCAAAACCCCTAATGGGCCCTACGAATGCCGATTTAGCCCACTAAGCCCACTTAACCCAAATTTTACAACAGTACTAACTGTGTTAACATGCAACTTTTCCAAATTTCATTTTCTATCAATTTTACCCAAATGGGCCCGAAAGCCCATTGGGCCCAATTCTAGCCCATTGAGGCCAAACTTACCATCGTGCACAAAATTGCGCTCTTACCTGTTCCATCGACCCAAACACTGAACTTATCGAGTTTATCACATCTATAACCAAACGCAAAATCACAAGTTCTCGAAATGCCAAAATTTTGGCATTTCGACTTTTCAGCGAATATTAATCTAAGCTACTCCGAGGGTTGTTACACACCTGTTTTGTGACGTTTGCTAACAAAGTCTCCCTCGACAACCTACAATTAATCACCACCATACTTAGTTTACAAATCATACTTATCAAATCCAAAATCCACCTTACCCTAGTCGGCCAAAGAACCCCTAATGGCCATAGATCACTTGCCTTCACAGGGTCCGATGATTCGATCCAAGTTTATCCAAACCGAAACCCCAAGCCTTGCTGCTCCTCCAAAGTTTTCTATTTCACTACACAAACCATAAAAGTCGAATGAAAAAGGCCCAATGAGGCCTATACCTCAAATCAATAACCTCCCTAAACTATAGGGGGTTTCGGCTTTTCTTAATATTTACACTACTAAATCGATTTGGAAAATGAGTACTTAACATAGTCTTCCTTTCTACATTGCTTAGATCCAAAGTAGACTCAGCCCTCAACCAACTAGCAGCCTTCGAATGCTAGAGGTCTACAGGTTCGGCTATGCCCCTAGAACTAAGGTATTTCGGCTTTTAGGACCAAGAAAAAGAAATGGTGTGGTGGCTTTGTATTGGTATTGCCGTCGGGGACTTTTAGAGTTTAGTGGATGAAGGGATTGATCACAACAGAAGGAGAGAAAAGAAGGATGCTGGTCTAAGTGAAATCGGCACAACCACATCAAAAGTTTCGGCTCTTGTGGCTATTCGGTAAGGGTGATGAAAGGAAAGAAAGTAGTTGTTTGGTTTTGGCAGAAGAAGAGAAAGAAAAAAAGGATGAAAGGAATGGTGATTTCGGCTAGAGAAGAAAAGGAAGAAAAGAATAACCCTAAGATTCTTAAACAAAAGAAAACGGCAAAACCAAAGCCCCTAATGCTGAAATACTAACCTACAACCCCTAAGCCGATTTCTCCTCCCTAATTCCCACTATTCGGCCAACACTAAGCCTCCATTCAAATCCCTAAAATCTCTCCCCTTATCACTCCTAAGTTCATGCCTTTGACTGATTCAAACTCTCTCCAACAGAGTTCCATTCGACTTCAAACTCCTGCATGCTCAAGACACAAAAATAACAGTACAATTGCCAGCTTACTGAATCGAACCTTGGCCTTCCCTCAACCATTTACACGCCACTTTTTTAGCTCCTTAGTGGCATCACTTAACCATTTTGCCAGGGGCTCTCTTGTGTTACATTTTACCCACATCTTTTACTAAGGCCACCTATCCAATGCCCCTAACTCTTTAAGTCCAAAATTCAAAAATTCTACCGGGTTTTGGCCAACACATGGGCCTTCCATAGGCCCATTTACACACTCCATTTATGAATTTCACAACCAAATACCAAATTTTAAAATTTTTACCAATTTCTCGAAAATTACAAAAATCTCGAAAATCAAGGTGTTACAACTCTACCCTCCTTAATGAAATTTCGGCCTCGAAATTTTACCTGATCCAAACAATTGAGGGTATTGTTGACGCATCGCCTCCTCTGACTCCCAAGTAGCTTCTTTTTTGCCATGGTTTCTCCAAAGTACCTTCATCAATGGCACTGACTTTTTTCTCAACACCTTGACGTCACGATCAAGTATCTGCACAGGTTCTTCTTCGAAGGTCAAATCTGACTGTACCTCAATTTCTGCAGCTGGCACGATATGAGTAGTGTCAAAATGATATCGCCTTAGTATGGACACATGAAAGATGTCGTGAATATGATCCAGCTCTGGAGGTAATTCTAGCTGATAAGCCACCGGTCCTATCCGCTTAAGGATCCGATAAGGCCCAATGAACCATGGACTCAACTTGCCCTTCCTACCAAACCTCAATATCTTCTTCCAAGGCGAAACCTTCAAAAAGACCATGTCCCCTAGAGCATACTCAATATCCTTACGCTTCAGATCAGCATAAGACTTTTGTCGATCCACTGCCTCCTTTAACCGATTCCTGCTCACCTTAACTTTGTCTTCAGTATCCGCTACTAACTCTGGTCCAAGTACTTGCCTTTCCCCCAACTCTGCCCAACAAGTAGGCGAACAACACCTTCGCCCATACAGTGCCTCGTAAGGAGCCATCTGAATACTTGTTTGGTAACTATTGTTATACGCGAACTCCGCCAATGGCAAGTAATCCTCCCAATTGCCCCTAAAGACGATAACGCAACCCCTCAACATATCTTCTAGAATCTGAATGACCCTCTCTGAATGCCCATCAGACTGAGGGTGAAAAGCCGTACTAAAATCCAATCCCGTTCCCAACGCCTCATGCAACTTCTACCAAAATCGAGATGTAAACCTTCGGTCTCGATCAGAAATTATCGATACTGGCACCCCATGCAACCGCACTATCTCTGCCACATACAACTTGGCCAACCTTTGAAGTGAGTAATCGGTTCGGACAGGTATGAAATGGGCAGATTTCATCAGCCTATCCACAATCACCCAAACTGAGTCCTTCTTGGAAGGTGTCAATGGCAGACCACTCATAAAATCCATAGTTACCCTTTCCCACTTCCAAAGTGGTATCTTCACTGGTTGTAACAATCCTGAAGGCAGTTGATGCTCGGCCTTTACTTGTTGTTACGTCAAACATTTTCCCACAAATTCTGTCACTTCTCTCTTAAGCCCAGGCCAGCAGTATAGCTCTCGCAAATCTCGATACAACTTACTCCGTCCTGGATGCATAGCATAGGGTCCACCATGATCCCCTCTCAAAATCATCAATCTCAAATCAGAATCGTTCGGCATACAAATTCTTCCTCGAAAACAAAGAACCCCATCACCATTTAATCCAAAGTCTGAATTCTCCCCCTTCTCAGCTTGTTGAAACCGAGAAACCAACGACTTATCCACCAACTGCTGCTTCTTAATCTGCTCCACCCAAGTCGATTTCACTTGTAACTCTTCCAATAAACTTCCATCGTCATACATGCTTAAGCGAGCAAACATTGCTTTCAACTCTGCCACAGTCCTTCGGCTCAACGCATCAGCCACGACATTTGCCTTACCTGGATGGTACTCAATCGAACAGTCATAGTCCTTTAACAACTCTATCCACCTTCGTTGTCTAAGATTTAGCTCCTTTTGAGTCAGCAAGTACTTAAGATTCTTATGATCCGTATAGATAATGCATCTCTCCCCATACAAGTAGTGCCTCCATATCTTAAACGCAAAGATCACCGCTGCCAACTCCCAGCCATGAGTAGGATAGTTTACCTAATGAGGCTTAAGCTGTCGTGAAGCATAAGCTACCACTTTACCCTCTTGCATCAACACACAGCCCAAACCTACACATGACGCGTCACTGTACACAGTGAAATCCTTACCAGACTCTGGCTGAATCAACACTGGTGCCTCAGTCAGAACCTTCTTTAACTTCTCAAAAGCCTCTTGCTACTTATTTTTCCAAACAAACGGTGCTCCCTTCCTTATAAGTTTCGTTAACGGCGCTGCCAACACAGAAAATCCTTCCACAAATCTTCGATAATAACCTGCCAACCACAAAAAACTTTAAATTTCTGTTACTGACCTCGGTGGCTTCCACTCCAGAATCGCCTCAATCTTCCGAAGGTCTACATTGATCCCCTCAGCAGACACAACATGCCCCAAGAAATTTACTTCATTCAACCAAAACTCGCACTTACTGAACTTTGCATAGAGTTGCTTTTCCCTAAGCACTTGCAGCGCAATACGAAGATGCTCATCATGCTTCTCTTCCGTTTTCGAGTACACCAAGATATCATTGATAAAAACGACTACGAACTGATCCAAGTAGGCTGAAATACCCGATTCATCAAATCCATGAATGCTGCCGGTGCATTAGTCAAACCAAAGGGCATAACCAGAAACTCGTAGTGACTATATCGAGTTCTGAATGTCGTCTTATGAATATCCTCTTCTTTGACTCTCAACTGATGATATCTTGACCGAAGGTCGATCTTAAAAAATACTGAAGCTCCTCTCAGTTGGTCGAATAGATCGTCGATGCTTGGCAAAGGATACTTGTTCTTGATCGTTAGATTGTTCAAATATCGATAACCAATACACATTCGCATGGTCCCATCTTTCTTTTTTTATGAACAACACTGGTGCGCCCCACGGAGAAACACTTGGTCTTGTAAACCCTCTATCTAACAGTTCTTGAATCTGAGCTTTCAATTCCACCAACTCCTTTGGTGCCATCCGGTAAGGTACAATGGACACTGGAGTTGTTCCAGGTAACAAGTTGATTTTGAACTCGACTTCTCTGTTCGGAGGTAGTCTAGGAAGCTCCTCAGAAAAAACATCTTGAAATTCTTTGATGGTCCTGACTGACTCCACAGTCATCCCCTCAGGTTCAGGTTGACTCACAAATGCTAAAAATGCCTCACAACCTTTCTGAATCAACTTCTCAGCCCTTAAAGCCGAGACAACATTAGACAAATAGTTCCTTTGCTCCCCTATGACCATTATCTCCTCATCCTCGGCAGTTCTTAGCACCGTTCTCTTAACAGCACAATCTAACATCGCCCTATGCTTAGTTAGCCAGTCCATTCCCA
This sequence comes from Gossypium longicalyx, assembly GCA_025698465.1. NCBI lineage: Eukaryota > Viridiplantae > Streptophyta > Magnoliopsida > Malvales > Malvaceae > Gossypium > Gossypium longicalyx. The sequence continues at coordinate 70,452,408 of CM046997.1, read as the reverse complement.
AAATAAGATCAAATTCCCCAAATGGCAGCTCCATCAAATCTCCTACAAATATCTTATCTTGTGTCTCTAAAGGCACCTCCCTAAAGAGTTTATCTACCTTAACCGAATGTTCCATAGGACTTATCACTGATACCCCACTCACAGTCTCCTTAGGAAGCACACCCAACGTCCTAGATACATTACAGGCAACATACAAATGAGTGGAACCAACATCAATCAAAGCAGTGTAAGGCGTGCTATGAATGAAGAACGTACCGGTTATAACATCAGGAGCATCACCCTCCTCACGATGCCGTACAGCATAAACCAACGTCGGCTGTCGAGCTTCAGCATGTCCAGTACCCCTGCCAGGTGCCCCACGTCTTCGTCCATTACCATTACCACCTCTACCTTGCCCACAGCCTCTCTGTGGTGGTGGTCCTCCTCGTAGCGGTTGGACACCTCATTGCTCCGCAACTTGATCCTAAGCTGCTCTCCGAGGACACTCTCTGAACTTATGTTCCTTTGACCCACATCAAAAACATGCTCCAATTCGTTTCCAGCACTCCCCCATATGCACTCGGCCACAGTCCCTCCAAGCCTGTGGCCTAAGGGTATTCACCGGAACTGCTTGAACCGGTTCCTCTATTCTAGCTCTTTTAACATTTCTATATGCAGCACCCGAGGGTCCAGAATCCCTCCTGAATCTGAGTCGATCCCTCTCACGATTCTGCCGTTCAGTTCATTTTACTTCCTCGGCTATCTTAGCCTTCTCTACCAATGCAGCGAAATCATGCTCCCTCTGTGGAGCTATCAGCACCCTAAGCTCATCGTGGAGGCCATCCTCGAATCGAACACTGTGCTCATATTCGGTTGCAACTATCCCGCTAGCATATTGACTTAGCCTCAAGAATTCTGCCTCATACTCCGCAACAGTCTTATTACCCTGAGCCAGATTCAGAAATTCCTTTCGACGGGCATCCACATAACTAGCTCCAACATACCTCCCCTTAAAGCAGTCTTGAACAGTTCCTAGGTTACTCGTCCGATCGGGGTACTCTTCCTTACAGTGATCCACCACTGGTATGCCTCATCTCGTAGCAACGACACAGCCCCTTCAGCTTTTACTCCACAGAGCAATCTAGTTCGTCCATAATCCGCTCTGTTGCCTCTAGCCAATATTCAGCCATGTTTGGGGCTACTCCAGATATGCCCCTAAAAACCTCTGCTCCGTTAGCCCGGAGTCGCTCAGAGATGGATCCCCTATTCACTGTCCCAGTGCTAGCTCTAGCAACCCTTTCCAAAACCCTTAACAACGCTTGGGACAAAGCATCGTCCCCCGCAGCTCGATCATGTAACCTAGCCTCAGTTGCCTGTGGCACGGATGCCTCCTCAGCTGGCCTATGCCCTGAGGATGAAGATTCAGCTTCCACCCTTCCGCGACCACGTCCGCGGCCTCGTCCACGAGTTTCTCTTATACTCATATCATATTATCTGTTTACGAATTTTATGATATTAGTTTAATATTTCAGTTGTTTATTACGAGATATCTTATGGACATATAGCAGTTCAGGGATTGTTTTCGCAACATCGTAGCCTAGCTACAGTCTCAATCCTACTGTTTTACAGCTCTACCCTATCTAAAGTATCATAGTAGGGTCTCAATTCTATCTATAGTATCATATCAATACCACACGGTATAAAAGAAAGTACATTTACAGACTTGGTGCCGGGGATTTAGTGTGCCACTTCTTTCTCCAAACCATTTAAAACTTAAAAACATATATTTGGTCACAGAAAATAAGTCAAAAGAGGGTTTCTTTTTAGAAATTCTTAAAAATTGATTTAAAATACCTTTGTTTTGAGATTCTTGATTTTAAACCCGTTTAAAACCCACAGTCGAGTTGTTGCAACTTGACTCTGAGACCACTAAATGTAACACCCCAAACCCGGCCCAGACGTTATGGCCGGATCTGACGTGTCACATTGAAGTTTTTAAGAAAACCCATGCCTCTTTCAACGTCCTTCTTAGTGTTTTAAAAGATAGTCTTTGCTAAGTTAATAAAGTGAATGGAAGCTGTGCACCAGGTAGGTATCCGAAACAGAGGAGGTGAGCCATGAAGGCTGCTTAAGTACCAAGCTCTTGACTGGATCCAATCTTAGACATGCCCACAACCATTGCCACACTTTGGTGTGAGGTTAGGTTTTAGAAAAAACGAGTTGGAATTCATTTAAGTAGATATTTTTGATAAACCGATTAGTTGTATCATTGCGCTATTTTGAAAACAAGTATCTTTTTGAAAACGCGCCCTAAGTCTAACCCATTTTGAATTATTATCAGTAAAATATAGAGTATAAAATAAAATAATCCCAGAAAGATAATTAAAATGGCCTTATTACAACTCAAAACCAAATAATAATAATAATAAATTTTAAAAAAACAACCGGTTACTTATTGCAAAGTTCGAAAGCGATCATCACGGCCACTCTGAATCCCCTCCGACTCCAAGTCTCCACATCGAGGCTCACTTGCAAGGTTAAGAAAAGGGGTGAGTTTGGAAACTCAGTGTGCAACAAGCCTCTTTCAGAGCCCAAACTAATATCAGCATACTGGACCTAAGCCCTAATTCAGTCTCAACATATATTGGGCCGAAGCCTTTTCATAAATCATATCACTGGGCCGAAGCCTTTACTGTAACAGTATGGCTCTTAGGCCCATTTTAATATCACATGTAATACCAATGAATGTATGCAAGCCCATTTGGGGAGACTACTCAACCCACCATCCGCTACTCTCCACCCGTACCAACCAAGCTCTCCATGTGGGGAATAACTCAACCCACCCAACCAAACTCTCCACTTTGCAACATATAGCTTTATCATATAATCTGAGGCCTAGCCTCTTTTAATAATCGGGCAAAGCCCTTTTTGATAAACTGGGGCAAAGCCCTTTAAGCACTTCCTCCATTTATATAAAACCCAACCCATGCATATAATGAGTATTTCATAGCATATCATGTGCATCTCATAACATATCATGTGCATATCATGTCATATCATGTATAACAATATCTCATGCATCATATTCATAATTAAACCCTAAGGGGTATAATGGTCATTTTTACCTAGGGGTAAAATAGTTATTTTTCATATTATAAGGGTAATTTCATAATTTTACCAATTATCAGGGTTTTCCATGTTCGTTAACAATTATCAATATTTCCGAGTGTTTAAACAATGATCTTTAACCCACTTTATCAAATTCGGGCTTTTGGGCCCAAAATCCCTAATGGGCCCTACGAATGCCGATTTAGCTCACTAAGCCCACTTAACCCAAATTTTACAACAGTACTAACCGTGTTAACATACAACTTTTCCAAATTTCATTTTCTATCAATTTTAACCAAATGGGCCTGAAAGCCTATTGGGCCTAATTCTAGCCCATTGAGGCCCAACTTACCATCGTGCACAAAATTACGCTCTTACCTGTTCCATCGACCCAAACACCGAACTTATAAAATTTATCGCATCTATAACCAAACGCAAAATCACAAGTTCCCGAAATGCCAGAATTTTGGCATTTCGGCTTTTCAGCGAATATTAATCTAACCTACTCCGAGGATTGTTACACACCTGTTTTGTGACGTTTGCTAACAAAGTCTCCCTCGACAACCTACAATTAATCACCACCATACTTAGTTTACAAATCATACTTACAAATCCAAAAACCACCTTACCATAGTCGGCCAAAGAACCCCTAATGGCCATAGATCACTTACCTTCACGAGGTCCGATGATTCGATCCAAGTTTATCCAAACCGAAACTCCAAGCCTTGCTGCTCCTTCAAAGTTGTCTATTTCACTACACAAACCATAAAAGTCGAATGAAAAAGGCCTAGTGAGGCCTATACCTCAAATCAATAACCTCCCTAAACTATAGGGGGTTTCGGCTTTTCTTAATATTTACACTACTGAATCAATTTAGAAAACGAGTACTTACCACAGTCTTCCCTTCTGCACTGCTTAGATCCAAAGTAGACTTAACCCTCAACCACCTAGCAGCCTTCGAATCCTAAAGGTCTACAGGTTCGGCTCTGCCCCTAGAACTAAGGTATTTCGGCTTTTAGGACCAAGAAAAAGAAATGGTGTGGTGGCTTTGTATTGGTGTTGCCGTTGGGGACTTTTAGATTTTAGTGGATGAAGGGATTGATCACAACAAAAGGAGAGAAAAGAAGGATGCTGGTCTAAATGAAATCGACACAACCACATCAAAAGTTTTGGATCTTGTGGCTATTCGGCAAGGGTGATGAAAGGAAAGAAAGTAGTTGTTTGGTTTTGGCAAAAGAAGAAAAAGAAAAAAAGGATGAAAGGAATGGTGATTTTGGCTACAAAAGAAAAGGAAGAAAAGAATAACCCTAAGATGCTTAAACAAAAGAAAACGGCACAACCAAAGCCCCTAATGCCGAAATACTAACCTACAACCCCTAAGCCGATTTCTCCTCCCTAATTTCCACTATTCGGCCAACACTAAGACTCCATTCAAATCCCTAAAATCTCTCCCCTTATCACTCCTAAGTTCATGCCTTTGACTGATTCAAACTCTCTCCAACAGAGTTCCATTTGACTTCAAACTCCTGCATGCTCAAGACACAAAAATAACAGCACAATTGCCAGCTTACTGAATCGAACCTTGGCCTTCCCTCTACCATTTACATGCCACTTTTTTAGCTCCTTAGTGGCGTCACTTAAACACTTTGCCAGGGGTTCTCTTGTGTTACATTTTACCCACATCTTTTACTAAGGCCACCTATCCAATGCCCCTAACTCCTTAAGTCCAAAATTCAAAAATTCTACCAGGTTTTTGCCAACACATGGGCTTTCCATAGGCCCATTTACACAATCCAATTATGAATTTTACAACCAAATACCAAATTTTAAAAATTTTACCAAATTCTCGAAAATTACGAAAATCCCGAAAATCAGGGTGTTACATACAATGTGAATCAACTTCTAATTTTTAATTTCAGATTGGTTCTGATGATTGTCTATTATTCAGAGACCGAATTTGTGTATCGAAGAATTTAGAGCTGATATAGAAGATTTTGCATAAAGCTTATAATGGTACTATGTCTGTTCATCCAGAAAGTGATAAAATGTATATTGATTTGAAAAATATGTACTGGTGGCCGGGAATGAAACAATATATTTCTGAATTTGTATCTAAATGTTTTATATGTCAACAAGTCAAAGCTTAACATCAGGTGCCTTCGAGATTACTACAACTAGTTACGATACTGGAGTGGAAATGGGAAAGAGTTACTATGGATTTTGTATCAGGATTACCCTTATCTCTGAAAAAGAAAGATGTTATTTAGGTAATCGTTGACCATTTAACAAAGTTTGCACACTTTATTTTGGTACGTATGAATTTCTCATTGGATAAATTGGTTGAATTATATGTTTATGATATTGTCAAACTGCATGGAGTACCAGTCTCCATTATCTTCGATAGAGATCCCCGGTTTACATCTCAATTTTGGATCAATTTACAAGAAGCTCTGGGTATGCAGTTACATTTTAGTATTGCATTTCATCCTTAGACTGACAGTCAATCAGAACGTGTGATACAGATTTTAAAAGATATGCTTCGGTGTTGTGTGTTAGAATTTGAAGGTAATTGGGAAAAGTATTTGCCTTTGGTTGAATTTTCATATAATAATAGTTATCAGTCAAGCATTAAAATGGCACCGTACGAGACTCTATATGGTCGTAAATGTAGAAATCCATTGTATTGGACAGAGGTCAGTGAGAAAAAGATACACGGAGTTGACTTAGTCTGAGAGACTGAAGAAAAGATAAAGGTGATTCAGGATAGTTTCAAAGCAGCCTCTGATCGTCAAAAGTCCTATGCCGATCTTAAATGAAAAGAAATAAAATTTCAGCTTAGTGATAGGGTATTTTTGAAAGTATCACCTTGGAAGAAAGTTCTCTGATTTGGCCGTAAAGGAAAACTAAGTCCGCGATTCATTGGACCTTATGAGATTATAGAAAGAATCAGACCTGTTGCATATCGACTAGCTTTACCACCAGAGCTTGACAAAATTCATAATCTTTTTCATGTGTCCATGTTAAGACGATATCGGTCAGATCCTTCCCATGTTATAGCACCAACAGAAGTAGAAATTCAGCCTGACACGACTTACAGTGAAGAACTGATTAAAATCCTGGCACGAAAGATAAAAGAATTAAGAAATAAAAAAGTAGTTTTAGTAAATATTCTTTGGCAACGACATGGTATAGAAGAAGCTACCTGGGAACTAAAGAATACAATGAGGAAGCAGTATTCAAACATCTTTACTGGTAAGATTTTCGAGGACGAAAATTCTTCAAGGGGGGAGAGTTGTAATAGCCCATTTTCAGTGAAATCAGAATAGTAGTTTCGGGACCACAAATCTGAGTTAAAAAGAAAATTTATTTTAATATTATTGTATGGTCTGCATTATGATAGGAAAGACGTATGAAATTTTTTTTATAAGAAACTTTTATCGATTTCATGTTTAATTATGGAGAGAACCAAATTGCATAAAATGCAAAACTTGAATTCTAGTAGCTATAAGTATAAAATAGCTATGGAGTTCAAAATTTGAGGTCCTTATATGGTAACTAGCCCATTAAAGAAAAGTTAGTAGATATTTTTGGTGAATCATCCATGGAAAATTAGAAAAAGAAAAGGACTAAATTGGAATGTTAAAAAAGTTAATGGATGATAATTAAATTAAATAGAAATAACATATTATTAGTATCATATTCTTCCCCAAAAATACATGGAAACCCTAAGAAAGAGAAAAACATTCAAGCAAGCTTTCTTGACTTAATTAGGTAAGCATTCTTGTCTCGTTTTTAGTAATTTTTATATTTTCGAGTTTGTAATAGCTTAATCTATCTATTTTGGGGATTAATTTGTAAAGATATCAAAGTATAAAAATTTTTCCATGGATGCAAATCCTGAAATTTTGAAATTTATGGTAGAAAATGAAAGGTTATTGATAAATAAACAATTTTCACAAAGAGAATTTTGATGAAATTATGATTTAGGGACCAAATTGAAAATTGGTAAAATCCATGGAAAAATTCTGATTTTTGTGAAAGTCATGGGCTGTTATTGTAACATGTAGTATTCAATTTGGCTTGAAATATGGATTAAATTGCATGAATTTCATTTTTCGATTTTAGGGACAAAATTGTCATTTATGAAAAAAATAGAGGCAAAATAGTAATTTTGCCTAAGATGTGAGTCGAATTCAATTGAGTATAAAATGAATTAAATTGATGCTAAATTCATTTATATAGATCTAGAAAACTCAAATACCATGTTAAATCGAGGAAAAGGAAAAGTGACGAATTAGTAGATTTCTGTATACGAACAAGTGTTGAGTTAAGTTCGTGTAACTTAAATAGCATATTAATACATCCAAATATCATAATAAGTTGATATAACTCAATCAATTCATATAATAACAATGAAATATGCACAAATTTAAAAGTATATATGTTCTGTTAATTAACACCCTATAGTCGTACATATATATATCATCTATCATTTTCATACCAACTCCTACTACCAGACATAAATCTTAATTTAACCAATATTAATCCACTGTCAAAACCTATTCCACATTCAATTTATAGCACGAACAAAACTTTAAATAATTTTAGTCCTTGGTCGAATATATAGTAGGCTTTAAACTTACTAATATGAAATATTCATAAGTTATTCATGACAAAACCAATTAATACGGATAATTAATATATATATCAGTTATGCAAATTATAATCTATACTTATCAAATGGATTTAAATCGCAACTAAACCATCAAACCAAACATATCAAAACATCTAACCAAGAAGATTTTAAACCAACCATAACATATAATAACTAAGCCATTTTCGATGGCTTAAATACACTTCTCAATCATAATGGATTCAAAAGATAGAATAGCTTATACATGACACAAGTTTAAACTTAAGCTTTCAAGAGAACCAAAATATAGACGATAGTGTGATGAGCTTCACTGATGATCCCGAGCACATAACAACCTCCAAAATCTATAAAACTAAGACAAGTAAACACACTATCAAAGTAAGCTATCTTAGCTTAGTAAGTTATAAGCAATTTAAAAAATTTAAAAGATATTAATAGCTCAATTTGAGCAACCAAGTCATGCTACTATAATCACATATTCAACCAAACTTGACAACCCATATATCTATCAATCAATCAAGTTTAATCCCCAACATGTTCGAATGTACATAAAATCTTTCAAAATAATTACTTATCACTTCCCATCTTACCATTTAATACCTAGCCGAATGTTCACTCACATATAAAATAAATAATCAAACATTATAACATATATATAACATATCATTTTATTATTATTTTTTCCTTTTCAACTCATCCATCTTTCATTTTTCCAAATCTATCATACATATTATATTTATTACTACCAACCACATAATTTCAAGTTCAATAATATCAACCACAAAGGTTTGATTACGTACCTGCATTATCATGAACATAAATATTACACTATTACTCTTGCATTTGATAATTAGATCGTCTGATCATTTTCATTGATCCGATGTATTCGCACACTTAGTGCTATTGTTTAACTGGAAAAGACATGAAATCGCACACTTAGTGCTAAATATTTTCCTTCGCGCATTTAGTGCTCGATAATCAAACTCACACACTTAGTGCTCGTTAACCAAACTCGCACGCTTAGTGAAATTTTCATGTCCACAACTATTTAAATTCACACACTCAGTGCCTCAATTTAATTACTCAATGCATATCAATTCGTATTTATTATTTCTATTTGCATTCGGCAACATCAAGATTTTATACATTTCAACTCGGCTCACACATATATATAAATTATATATATTTAAACCAACAATAAATATTTGTTTAATGACTTACCTCGGATATCGACGGACGATAAAGTTTGACTATTCAACTATTTTCGTTTTCCCCTGATCCACTTCTGATCTTTTTGTTTCTTGATCTATAAAGTTCAAAATTAAGCTTATTAAAATAAAATTTCATTCAATTTAATCCCAAACACATAAATGAGCAAATTACCAATTTGCCCTTTATACTTCACACATCTATAGTTTAATCCAAAACACATTAAACACAAAAAGAAACACCAAATCTAAACATAGTATGCTTAGGCCGAATACTCGCTAAGCTTATATAAGTCTCCATATTTCATAAATTTTACAATCTAGCCTTTAATTTAATATTTTTGCAATTTGGCCCTAAATGCTCAAAATTACCAAAAATCCCACTACCAAACATGTTAATCTAACACATATATTTTATTTTATATCATCAAACATAAAATTCATCAAATTATCAACAATGGCAATTCATGAAATCATCGTCAAATTCAAAAATTCAAGCATGGGTCTTGTAGTACTCGAAGCAACGATCTCAAAAACGTAAAACTTATTGAAAACCGAGCTAGAACTTACCTTGGATGAAGCTTGAAAGTCATGAACCCTAGGGTCTAATGTTTTTCATGTTTTATTTTTTTATGATAATATAACTTATTTTATAATTTACTAGTTTGCCCTTACGAATAAAATTTATAAACTATATAATCTATGTCTAATGACATCCACCATCCTTCAAAATGGCTTATTAACCACTTTAAGGCTTCTATTTAAAAATCCATCAAAAATTAAGTCCTTCCAATTAAAACTAGCAAATTTTCAATTTGTGCGATTAAGTCCTTTTATTAAATCGGGCATCTGAACAATAAAATTTTTAAACAAAACTTTCACAAAAGCAACTTCACACATTTCAAGCATAGAAAATAATATTTAAATATTATTTTGACTCGGATTCGTGGTCCTAAAACGACCGTTCCAACTAGGGTCAAAATTGGACTGTTAGAACTCTCCCCCTTAGGGATTGTTGTCCCTAAAAATCTTACCTATGAATAGGTTTGGATAACGCTCTTTCATTAAATCCTCAAGCTCCCAAGTTGCTTCCTCAACCCCGTGCTTATGCCATAGCATTTTCACCAGTGAGATTTTCTTATTTCTCAACTTTTTCAGTTCGTGAGCTAAAATGCGAATCGGTTCTTCCTCATAACTCAAATCGGGCTAAATCTCAATCTGTGACAGATTAATCACATGTGCAGGATCGGATCTATACCGCCAAAGCATCACGTGAATAACATTATGGATATTCTCTAGCTCGGGTGGCAATAACAATCTATACGCAACCGGCCCAATCCGCTCAATAACCTCATACGATCTAACAAATCTCAGATCCAACTTGCCTTTCTGACCAAATCTATGAATTTTCTTCCATAGCGAGACTTTCAAAAATACTCGGTCACCAATCTAAAACTCTATATCTTTATGTTTCAAATCCGCATAAGATTTCTGATGATCGGACGCTGCTTTGAAACTTTCACGGATTACTTTTACTTTCTGTTCAGTCTCTTTAACCAAATCAACCCCGTGTATTTTGTTCTCACCGAGCTCGGTCTAATACAAAGGTGTACGACATTTACGACCGTACAAAGCCTCATAAGGTGCCATTTTGATACTCGATTGAAAACTATTACTGTACGCAAATTCGATCAGAGGCAAGTATCTTTCCCACGTACCTTCAAACTCGAGAACACAACATCTCAACATATCCTCAAGTATTTGAATGATTCGCTTGGACTGACCACCTGTCTAGGGGTGGAAAGTAGTGCTAAAATGCAATTTAGTACCTAATGCATCTTGCTGTTTCTTCCAAAACTGTGATGTAAATCTCGAATCTCTATCTAAAACAATAGAAACAGGCACCCCATGCAATCGCACAATCTAAGAAACATACAATTTAGCTAGTTTATCGAGTGAGAAATCTGGACGGACCAGAATAAAATGACCTGACTTTGTCAATCTATCAACAATAACCCAAATCGCATCTTTCTTGCTCGGTGTCAATGGTAAACCATATACGAAATCCATCGTAATTCGGTCCCATTTCCATTCGGGTATCATAATCGATTGAAGTAATCCTGATGGTACCTGATGCTCGGCCTTTACTTGTTGACATACCAAGCATTTTGACACAAAGTCTGAAATGTCTCATTTCATAGTGTGCCACCAATAATACTGTTTCAAATCATTATACATCTTTGTGCTACCTGGGTGAATAGATAGTCTACTATTATGAGCTTTGTTACAAATCATCCGAATTAACTCATGATTCTTCGGTACACATTCGGTTTCTAAACCACAAACATCCATCAGCATCAACTTGAAATTCTGAGTCAACATTCGAATCGCAGTGATTCATTTTTACTATCAAGTTATTATCCAATTTTTGAGCTTCAAAAATCTACTGAATGAATAACGGTCTCGCTTTTAACTCTGCTATAATCGCACCATCATCAGACATATCCATATACGCATTCATAGCACGCAAGGAAAACAGTGATGTTCGGCTTAAAGCATCAGCAACCACATTAGCTTTTCCAGAATGGTAATCAATCACAAGCTCATAATCTTTAAGCAACTCTAACCACCATCGTTGTCTCAAGTTCAAATCTTTCTGAGTTATTAAATACTTTAGGCTTTTTTGATCGGAGTAGACATGACATTTCTCACCGAACAAGTAGGGACGCCATATCTTCAAAGCAAATACTATAGCAGCCAACTCGAGATCATGCGTCGGATAGTTCTTTTCATGCGACTTTAACTCTCTTGAGGCATAAACTACAACTTTGCCTTCCTGCATTAGAACACAGCCCAAACCATTCAAGGATGCATCATTAAAAATAACGACCTCTTTACCCGATTCCGGTTGAACAAGCATTGGAGCTTCAGTCAATAAAGTTTTCAATTGGTCGAAGCTTTTTTGACACCTTTCTGTCCACTCAAATCTAATATCTTTTTGAAGTATATTTGTCATTGGAGTTGCAATCATCGAGAAACCTTTTACAAATCGCCTGTAGTAACCAGCAAGTCCTACAAAACTCCGAACTTTTGAAACATTTCTCGGGGGTTTTCAATCAAGTATAGCCGAAATCTTACTCGGATCAACCCATATTCCCGATGTCAAAACCACATGCCCCAAAAAGCTAACCTCGTGTAATCATAACTCACATTTACTGAACTTTGCATACAACTGTTTATCTCACAAAGTCTATAATACTAATTTCAAGTGCTCGGCATGCTCAATTTCATCACGAGAGTAGATTAGTATCTCATCAATAAACACAACCACAAATCGATCTAAGTACTGTCTGAAGATCCAATTCATCAAATCCATGAAAACAGCAGGTGCATTAGTAAGTCCGAACGGCATCACCAAAAATTCATAATGTTCGTATCTCGTTTGGAAAGCAGTCTTAGGCATATCAGAATCTCTAACTCACAACTGATAGTAACCCGATTTCAAATCTATTTTCAAAAACACCGAAGCTCCCTTTAGTTGATCAAACAAATCATCAATGTGTGGCAATGGATACTTATTCTTCATGGTCACTTTATTGAGTTGTCGATAGTCAATGCACATTCTCATAGTTCCATCCTTCTTTTTCACAAATAGATCTGGTGCACCCCAAAGAGAGAAACTCGGTCGCGCAAAACCTCTATCTGTCAGCTCCTATAACTGGGCTTTCAATTCTTTTAACTCAGTAGGTGCCATTCGGTATGGAGCAATCGAAATCAGAGTCATCCCCGGTACTAACTCAATGGCAAATTCTACCTCTCGAATAGGTGGCAATCAGGGAACACATCCAGATACTCGCACACCACTGGAACAGATTCAATCTTCTTTTCAGTTACTTTACTATCAAGCACATACGCAAGATAAGCTTCGGAACCCTTTCTCACATACTTCTGAGCCCATACAGAAGATATCACTGCTGGTAAAACATGCAGATCAGTAGACTCAATTCGGACTCTCTCATCATTCTGGCACTACAAATCAATAGTCTTTCTTCTACAATTCACCACTGCATCATGTACTGTTAACCAATCCATTCCCAGAATTATATCAAACTCATCAAACGGCAATAGCATTAAATTAGCTGGGAAACACGAATCTTGAATCATCAGGGGGCAGTTCTTACACACTTTATCAACTAACACACACCGGCCCAGGGGGTTTGATACCCGAATCACAAACTCAGTAGACTCAACAGGCAAAATCTTATTGGATACTAATGTTTCACACACATAAGAATGAGTTGAACCAGGATCAATTAAAGTAGTCACAGTAATATTATAGAGAGTGAATATACCAGTAATAACATCATGGGATGAAGCCTCCTCTCGACCACGAATGGCATATGCTCTGGCAGGTGCACGAGTCTCGGATCAAACTGCTGTGTCTAAAGCCGCTCTTTGAGTACCACTCCTACCTCCGTGTTCCTGGGTGGTCTACCTCTAGCTACAACGGCACTTGGTTTCACACTCTAAACATTATCTTTCTCAACTGGCTCTGGGTAATCCTAAATAAAATGATCTCGTGAACCACATCTATAACATACTCTATTGTTATACTTGCCCCAACATTCACCCACATGCCACCTTCCACATTGCTGACACTCGGGTTTATTCGGTTGAGTATTACCAACACTGGCAATCGAAGTGGCTTATGAACTCACTGGTGGTCAATCTCGTATAGAAAGCCCGACAGTAGTCTTAAATCGGTTGCTATCATCTCGAAACTTCTTTGATGTCGACTGAAAAGTCTTACTCGTTTATCTCTTGCGAAAATCTCTAGCTTCGAACTCAGCTTTTCTTTTCTCTTTCCCATGCTCTTCAGCTTTGCAAGCTCGCTCGACAAGTACTACGAACTCTTTTATTTCAAGTATGCCAACAAGCAATTTTATGTCTTTATTCAGTCCTTCTTCAAATCTTTTACACATAGCAGCTTCAGTCAAAACACACTCTCGGGCATATCGACTGAGTCTCACAAATTTTTGCTCGTATTCAATAATAGTCATACGACCCTGTTTAAGCTCGAGAAACTCTTTACATTTCTGATCTATGAATCTCTGGCTGATATATTTCTTAAAAAATTCAGTCTGAAAGAATTCCCAGGTGACCCGTTCTTTCAGCACAACTGAAACCAAAGTATTCCACCAATGATAGGCAGAATCGCGTAACAAAGACATGGCACATTTTAGACACTCATCAGGAGTACATGATAGTTCTTCAAATACTCGGATAGTGTTATCGAGCCAAAATTCAGCCCTCTCAGCATCGTCATCATATGTGGCCCTAAATTCTTGGGCACCGTATTTTTGAATTTTATCAACAAGGGGCTTATTTAATCTCACAGGATCAATAGTAGGAGGTACCACAGGTATCAGAGGTGGGTTATTCGGGTTCAGGGGTTTTTGAATAGCCGGATTAGTCTGAATATATTGAGTAAACCACTCGTTCATCATATTATAAAAGGCTTGTTTAGCCCTATCATCATGGTTGCTTGTATTCGGCCGAGAATCAACCTGCGATGTCCCTTGCGCGGGAGTAGGCACTACACTCTCGACATCGTCCGCTACGGCTTGATCGGGATCAGGATCCATTTACTATACGAGAAACACATTTCAAGTGCCAGGAGTCATCACACTATCACAATATAATTTATGGCATGTATAGCTAGACTCAAACACACTATGTTAGTCTGAGAATTGACTAAACCGTAGCCCTGATACCAATCAAATGTAACACCTCTAACTCGCGTCCGTCGCCAGCGGGGTTACGAGGCATTACCGAAGAAAAACATAGTATTCGTACAATCACATAATTCCATAGATCTTATTCGTAAAATAAATATATTAAATTATTAATCACACTGTGTGCACAAATTATAATTCCCAAGTTCAAACGAATTCAAATCAAATATTAAACCTTTGACTTCATAATTATTTACAAGTACTATTTAACCAAATTAAACATTTCACATAGCTTACTATTCAAATCATGTGCAGCATTAAAATTGGCTATTATAAAAAAAATAAAACATGCTATTATAAAAAAAATAAAACATACTTGGCAATTCATTTAAAGACCAAATATGCCTATTTGCTAATTACAAAGCCATGCGCATTTGACCATTTTCATATAACCAATTTTAAGAACACATACCAACCACTAGTGTATTCGATTCCCATATCATCTATCATTTTTAGAGTATAACTGCATAATTAAAACACCAATTATACTTTAAAAATAATTCACATCCTATAATAGAGTATTAATACATCCAAATATCATAATAACTTGATATAACTCAATCAATTCATATAAAAACAATGACATATACGCAAATTTAAAAGTATATATGTTCTGTTAATTAATACCCTATAGCCGAACACATATATATCATCTATCATTTTCACACCAACTCCTACTACCAGACATACATCTTAATTTAACCAATATTAATCCACCGTCAAAACCTATTCCTCATTCAATTTATAGCACGAACTTAACTTTAAATAATTTTAGATAGGCTTTAAACCTACTAATATGAAATACTCATAAGTTATTCATGACAGAACCAATTAATACGGATAATTAATATATATATATCAATTATGCAAATTATAATCTATACTTATCAAATGGATTTAAATTGCAACTAAACCATCAAACCAAACATATCAAAACATCTAACCAAGAAGATTTTAAACCAAGCATAACATATAATAACTAAGCCATTTTCGCATGGCATAAATACACTTCTCATTCATAATGGATGCAAAAGATAGAATAGCTTATACATGCCATAAGTTTAAACTTAAGCTTTCAAGAGTACCAAAATATAGATGATAGTGTGATGAGCTTCACTGATGATCCCGAGCACGTAACAATCTCCAAAATCTATAAAATTAAGACAAGTAAAGACACTCTCAAAGTAAGCTATCTTAGCTTAGTAAGTTATAAGCAATTTAAAAGATATTAATAGCTCAATTTGAGCAACCAAGTCATGCTACTATAATCACATATTCAACCAAACTTGACTACCCATATATCTATCAATCAATCAAGTTTAATCCCCAACATGTTCGAATGTACATAAACTCTTTCAAAATAATTACTTATCACTTCCCATCTTACCATTTAATACCTAGCCGAATGTTCACTCACATATAAAATAAATAATCAAACATTATAACATATATATAACATATCATTTTATTTTATTTTTTTCCTTTTCAACTCATCAATCTTCATTTTTCGAAATCTATCATACATATTATATTTATTACTACCAACCACATAATTTCAAGTTCAATAATATCAACCACAAAGGTTTGATTACATACCTACATTATTACGAACATAAATATTACACTACTACTCTCGCATTTGATAATTAGATCGTCTGATCATTTTCATTCATCCGATGTATTTTCACACTTAGTGCTATTGTTTAACTAGAAAAGCCATGAAATCGCACACTTAGTGCTCGTTAACCAAACTAGCACGCTTAGTGAAATTTTCACGTCCATAACTATTTAAATTCACACACTCAGTGCCTAAATTTAATTACTCAATGCATATCAATTCATATTTATTATTTCTATTTGCATTCGGCAACATCAAGATTTTATACATTTCAACTCAGCTCACACATATATATAAATTATATTTATTTAAACCAACAATAAATATTTGCTTAATGACTTACCTCGGATATCGACAGACGATAAAGTTTGACTATTCAACTATTTTCGTTTCCCCCCGGTCCACTTTCGATCTTTTTGTTTCTTGATCTATAAAATTCCAAATTAAGCTTATTACAATAAAATTTCATTCAATTTAATCCCAAACACATAAATGAGCAAATTACCATTTTGCCCCTCATATTTCACACATTTATATTTTAATCCAAAACACATTAAACACAAAAAAAATACACTAAATCTCAACATAGTATGCTTAGGCTGAATACTCCCTAAGCTTATATAAGTCTCCATATTTCATAAATTTCACAACCTAGCCCTTTAATTTAATATTTTCGCAATTTGGCCCTAAATGCTCAAAATTACCAAAAATCCCAATACCAAACATGTTAATCTAATACATATATTTTATTTTCTATCATCAAACATAAAATTCATCAAATTATCAACAATGACAATTCATGAAATCATCATCAAATTAAAAAATTCAAACATGGGTCTTGTAGTACTCGAAGCAACGATCTCAAAAATGTAAAAATTATCGAAAACCGATCTAAATCTTACCTTGGATTAAGCTTGAAAGTCACAAACCCTAAGTTTCTTTTCTTTTTTTTCTTTGTTTTAGTTTCGGTGGTAGAGAAATAAAGATGAACTAATGTTTTTCATGTTTTATTTTTTTATGATAATATAACTTATTTGATAATTTACTAGTTTGCCCTTACTAATAAAATTTATAAACTATATAATCTATGTCTAATGCCGTCCACCATCCTTAAAAATGGCTTATTAACCACTTTAAGGCTTCTATTTAAAAAGCCATCAACAATTAACTCCTTCCAATTAAAACTAGCAAATTTTCAATTTACGCGATTAAGTCCTTTTATTAAATCGGGCACCTGAACAATAAAATTTTTAAACGAAACTTTCAAAAATGCAACTTCACACATTTCAAGCCTAGAAAATAATATTTAAATATTATTTTAACTCAGATTCGTGGTCCCGAAACCACCGTTCCAACTAGGGTCAAAATTAGACTGTTACAAAAAGGACAACCCAAAACTGTCCAAGTGCTGACCCAATTCATCTCATTAGCTGATTATTTAAGCTACAAGAAAGCCCTTGAAGACTTCTTCAAATTGCAATTCAGCGCCTCCACAATTGGTGGCATTGAAGATTTTCCCCAAGCCATATTTAGCAAAGTTGAAGCCATCAACTTTGCCATATAGATGGTTGGTCAAGGGGTGGCACTTTGGATGCTATTTTTAGCAAATTTTAGCTGCCACATTCAGCTAGAAAAACCTTCCTTGGCTGATCATTCAAAGCATCCCTCATTTATTCACATCTCTTCTCTCCTCTCATTTTCCCATTCCAAGTCCCTTGCTCTATTGCTGATTTCTCCTCTTGGAAAAGGGGCATTCATTAGCCATTTTGGAGCAACATTGAGTGTTCATAGTAGCCTTGATCGACGTGGACAACAGAGAATAAAGATGGAACAACCTAGTCAAGCCACAGAAAAACACCGGATTTGATTCTTGTTCCTATATCTTTAATTTTTGTTGATGTTATGATGAACATATCTATGAATATTTATGTTCTTGGAATGGTTAATTTAATCAACTTAGCTTGAATTTAATTCATGTTAGTTTGATTCCATTTCATCTATTTAAATTATTAAAATTGTGTTTATGCTGTTATAGGCTTTGGTAAAATGTTTGATTAAGTAGAATCATGCCTAAGTTATTCTTGCATTACAATTGCGAGGTAGTTAATAAATTAATTATTTAAACGGATTGAAATTATAATTAATTGACACAATACTTAATCAGTGCATGTTTATTCTTTAAAGGTAGCTGAAGGTTAAATTAGCAATGTATCTAGCAATACACTTGCCTTGCATAACTTGCAAGATCATTGTGATTAAACTGTTTCAAGGTAAGGATACCTTGTTATCTCACACAGTCTTTTATGTGCTTATTAGATTTAATTAATCGTTTGAATTGACATAGGGATATGCAAGAGATTAGTTCAATTTAATGAGTATGTATGTGCAATAACATGTTTGCTTATTAAAATCTGTTTAATTGTTTGAATTAATATAGGGATATGTTAAGAGATGAATGGATTTGTGTATGTGAATATGTTTATAAGTTAACAAATTACCGAGTTGCCGTGAATTTATTCGTAACAACATAAGCATGAGTTTAATAATTCTAAGTTAAAGAAACATAATTAATCCAACACAATTATGTCATCTTGATTAAATCATATTTTGAAATCGTGTATTAGAACTTTTATTTTTATTTAGTCTAAAATCTATTTTTTTAATCACCCTGTTCAACAAAATATTTTTCTTCATCAAAGTGTTTTAAATAGCATTCCTAAATAATTCATTTCACAGTCCCTGTGGGTACAATAACTCGACATTTACTTGTCACTTTATTACTTGTTGCGATTGTGTACACTAGCAGATTTTCGTCGTTCCATGTTTTTGGCGCCGTTGCTGGGGACTGTTTTAAAAAGTCATTATTTGTGAATTTGTTAGTTTTACATTTTGGTTTATTTTTCTATTTAATTTTTAACTTAATTAATTTTTCTGTGATTATTTCAGGTGTTTATGAGTATTGACCGAATTATTGACCTGCTCCCTGTAGACCCTGAGATAGAAAGAACATTTCTAGAGTGAAGAAGACAAGTGAATTAGGGAAGGACTGAAGAAATGAACCTTGAAAATTTTAATCAAAGAAATGGAGCAAACCCTGCACAAAATCCTATCCTTATTGCTGATGATATGGATAGAGCTTTAAGACAATATGCTGTGCCAATATTTCATGATCTTAATTTGGGTATTAGGAGGCCTGAAATTGAGGCACAACAGTTCGAGCTGAAACCAGTCATGTTTCAAGTGCTTTAGATAGTGCGTCAATTCAGTGGAATGCCTACTGAAGATCCTTACCTACACTTAAGACTATTTATGGAGGTAAGCAAATCATTCAAGTTAGTCGGAGTACCCGAAGATGCATTACGATTGAAGTTATTCCCATATTCGCTAAGGGAAAGAGCTCAAGCCTGGTTGAACTCAATGCCACCAAATTCAATTTCCACATGCAAGAGTTAGTAAAAAGATTCCTCATTAAGTATTTCCCGTCTAGCAAGAATGCTAAGTTAAGGAACGAGATCACTATTTTCCAACAAATGGATGATGAGTCATTATATGAGGAATGGGAAAGGTACAAAAAATTATTATGGAAGTGCCCTCATCATGGATTCCCACATTGCATCCCACTTGAGACATTTTATAATGGTCTCAATGCTCACACGAGGATGGTAGTGGACGCTTCTGCTAACGATGTTCTCCTTTCTAAGTCTTATAATGAGGCTTATGGAATCATTGAGAGGATTGCTAGCAAGAATTACCAATGGCCAACCAATCGAGCAGCATCAAGAAGACGAGTTCCTGGAATACATGAAGTAGACCCTCTTACTCCACTCGCATCTCAAGTATCATCAATATCCTCAATGTTAAAAAATCTTACTACTAATGGGTCTAATAGTTTTGCAGCACATCCACCAAATCAATTTGAAAGTATAGCCTATGTCTATTATGGGGAAGGACATTTGTTTGAAGAATGTCCATTGAACCCAGAATTCGTGTATTACATGGGTAACCAAAACCAAAATCGAGGAAGGCAAGGACTGCAATCCAATTTTTATAACCCATCGTGGTGAAATCACTCCAATTTTTCCTAGAGTAACCAAGTGGCTAGAACTAGTAACACTTACGCCCAACCTAGACCAACCCAGCCGCCTAGTTTCCCCTAACAAGTTCAGAAACCAGCTCAAGGTGAATCATCCAATAGCTTAGAGAATTTATTGAAGGCATACATGGCGAAAAACGATGCCACTCTAAGGAATTTGGAGAATCAAGTGGGCCAGGTTGCTACTGAACTTAAGAACCGACCACAAGGTGCTTTACCTAGTGATACAGAGAATTCGAGGAATTTAGGGAAAAAGCATCGCAAATCGTTGACATTGAGGAGTGGAAAGACAATAGAACCCAACACCATCGAAGCTGAAAAGGAGCAAGTTGACGCTCAAGATTCAGAGGAAGTTCAACTGAGTATGAAAATTCTAGTTTCACAAGAACCTGAATCTGCAAAACCCGACAAGGTAATTTCAGAACCAGCTAATTCTGACCAACTAACAACTCCGTTAGATGCAGAATTACCGCAGAAGACAAATTAACCAGTTCTAGTAAAGAAATCACCACCACCCTACCCTCAAAGACTTCAAAAGCAAAAGTAGGAGATTCAATTCAAGAAGTTCCTAGATGTATTCAAGCAACTTCATATCAACATCTTGTTGGTTGAAGCACTTGAGAAAATGTCGAACTACGTCAAATTCATGAAGGATATCCTATCTAGAAAATGAAGACTTGGAGAATTTGAGATCGTAGCTCTGACGAAGGAATGCAGTGCATATCTTCAAGACAAATTACCCTCAAAGTTGAAGGATCCTGGATGTCTTACCATGCCTTGCATCATTGGAGCAACATATTGTGGTAAGGCATTATCTGACTTCGGTGCAAGTATTAACTTGATGCCTATGTTAATATTTACGAAGTTGGGGATAGGTGAAGTTAGACCTACTACGGTTACACTTCAATTAGCAAATCTATCCTTAGCACATCCAGAAGGAAAAATCGAGGATGTATTGGTATGTGTAGATAAATTTATCTTCCCTGCTGATTTTGTTATTCTAGACTTTGAAGCAGATAAAGAAGTGCCAATTATCTTAGGAAGACCATTCTTAGCAACTAGAAGGACCCTTATCGATGTACAGAAGGGCGAGCTTACTATGCATCTTTAGGATGATCAGCTAACATTTAACTTTTTTAAGTTTATACGATTTCCTGACACAATTGATGATTGTTTTGCAATATCTGATTTAGAGGATTTAATAGTGGAGAAGGAGTTCAATTACGTTGAGGATCTGTTAGAACAAATTTTGACATCAGATCCTCTGAATGATGAAGAGGAGGATGAATACTTAGCGTTGCTAGAAACTAATCAAAAGGGATTTAATCCACAATCCCATTTTGAATCTTTCAAATTAGAGAAAAGGGATTATGCCCAGCCAAAAGCGTCAATCTAAGAGCCACCTAAATTAGAACTCAATGTACTACCTTCACATTTAAAATATGCTTATTTCGGTAACGCTTCTACTTTGCTTGTGATTATTTTAGCAGAATTAACTAGTAAGCAAGAAGAGAAACTCATCCTTGTATTGAAACAATTCAAGAAGGCTATCGGATGGACCATAGCCAATATTCACGGTATTAGTCCATCTGTATGCATGCACAAGATTATCGTTGAAGATGGCGAAAAAAGGACAATTGATGGACAACGAAGACTGAACCCTATCATGGAGGACGTAGTAAAGAAAGAAATCATCAAGTGGTTAGATGCGAGTATAATTTACCCCATCTTAGATAGCTCATATGTCCAATCTAGTGCGTGCCAAAGAAAGGAGGTATTACAGTAATTGAAAATAAGAATAATGAGTTGATACCAAATAGAACGGTTACGAGATGGAGAATTTGCATTGATTACTGGAAGCTAAACAAGGTGACTAGGAAAGATCACTTTCCTTTGCCGTTTTTGGACCAGATGTTGTATAAACTTGCGGGGCGAGACTATTACTATTTTCTTGATGGATACTCGGGGTATAATCAAATTACAGTAGCACCGAAAGATCTACACAAGACAACATTCACCTGACCGTACAATACATTTGCATTTGCACATATGTCATTTGGTTTATGTAATGCACCTGCTACATTTCAAAGATGTATGATGTCTATTTTTACTGACATGGTTGAGAAGTATTTGGAAGTTTTTATGGATGATTTTTCAGTATTCGGAGATACATATGATGATTGCCTAGCCAATCTAGCAAAGGTACTAAGGCGATGTGAAGAAACAAACTTAGTACTCAACTAGGAAAAGTGCCATTTCATGGTACAAGAAGGGATTGTTCTAGGGCATCGGATAATAAGACACGGAATAGAAGTAGACAGAGCAAGGGTAGATGTTATAGAGAAACTCCCACCTCCAACATCTGTAAAGGGTGTTAGGAGCTTTTTGGGCCACGCCGGTTTCTATTGAAGATTCTTCAAGGACTTCTCCAAAATTGCTAAACCTTTATCCAAATTATTGGAGAAGGACACGACTTTCAAATTTGATGAAGAGTGCTTAAGAGCTTTCAAAGATTTGAAGAGTCGATTAGTTTCGACACCCATAATCGTCACACCAGACTAGGATTTGCCATTTGAATTGATGTGTGACGCAAGTGACTTTGCGATAGGAGCTGTCATGGGTCAGCAAAGGAACAAAGTTTTACATCCCATCTACTATGCAAGTCGAACTCGGACAGGAGCTCAACTGAATTATACGGTAACAGAAAAATAGTTACTTGCTATTGTGTTTGCTTTTGACAAGTTTCGATCTTATCTTGTAGGTACCGAAATGACTGTCTATACAGACCACTCGATAATTAAGTACTTACTTTCCAAGAAAGACGCTAAGCCAAGGTTGATCCGATAGGTACTTTTACTTCAAGAGTTCGATCTAGAAATTCAAGATCGAAAGGGAGTAGAAAATCAAGTAGCAGACCACTTGTCTAGTTTGGAGCTACAAGAAGGGAACTTTCCTCTTATACCAAATCGAGAAACGTTTCCAGATAAACACATACTAAAGGTAAATCATGTCCATAATACCCCTTGGTTTGCTGATATTGCTAACTTTTTAGCTTGTTATTTGATACTGATTAATAATATGTATCATTAAAAGAAAAATTTTATTCACGATGTGAAGTACTATTTCTAGGAAGAGTTGTACTTGTATAAGAAGTGTGCAGATCAAATGATCAGGAGGTGCATGGCAGAAGATGAAGTACATAAGATTATATATCATTGTCACTCTGCTCCAAGTGGGGGACACTTCAGAGGTAGACGTACTGCAGCCAAGGTATTGCAAGCCGGATTCTTTTGGCCAACACTATTCAAGGACACATATGCTTACGTAAAGAGTTGTGATCGATGTCAAAGGGTTGGAAATGTCACCAACAGAAATGAGATGCCTCGAACAAATATCATTAAGGTAGAATTATTTGGTGTATGGGATATTGACTTTCTTGGTCCTTTCTCTCTGTCCTTTGGTCACAAGTATATATTGGTAGCAGTAGACTGTATGTCTAACTGGGTCGAGGTTGAAGCTTATCTGAAAAATGATGCTAGGGTTGTGATGAAGTTTTTGGAGAAACATGTGTTCACAAGGTTTGGAACCCCAAGAGTCATCATCAGTGATGAAGGGTCCCATTTTGTGAACAAGTGGTTGAAATGGTTATTAGATAAACATGGAGTGAAACAGTGAAACACAAGGTCGCTTTAGCTTACCATCTGCAGACGAATGGGCAAGCTGAACTGGCAAACAAGGAGATCAAAGGCTTAATTGTTAATATATAATGATATCCATTATAATATATATTAATTATTATCAACTTTATATAGAGTTAGGATTAGTTTTAATTTTAATCATATTTTGTTTTTGTTTTAATAAATTAATAGTAATGATAATTTAATATGTATATATTTAATTATTAATTGTTGTTAACTTTGAGTAGAATTAGAATTAGAATATTTTAATTATTAAATTACTCTAAGAATTCTACTCTACTTCCTACTCCTTCCATTATAAATTCCACCCATCTAGTCTTATTTTCATTCATTCACCATTCACTCCAAAAAAACCCAAACCATTAAGTGTCGAAACCTCCTACCTGAACACCTAGCAGCAGCATTGCCCAGTTGATCGGCCAGCACACGCCCAACAGACCTAGCTCAATTGCATGCCGCATGCCCAGCAGCCCTTACACAGACACGCTAATGGCCTCCCCGTGCCGCTACACTTGCTGCTCCAGCCTAGCTGCCCAGGCCATGTCTTGCACCAGTACCCAGCACCTACGCGCTCACACCAGGCCTGTTCGACAAAGCTCCACACATTGCTGCTTCCACAAGCACCAAACCCGCATGCCCTAGCTACCTTGCACATCTTTTGAATCATTAATAATTTTTATTATTTAAGCTTTTGAGAAAATAATTTTTTCCCATCTTTGGATCAGGTTAATCATGCCTCGCAAGAGAACTTGTGCCTGTGTCCAAATTGATGAAACACAAAACAAGTTCCATTGCGAAGAAGCCAAAGCAAGATACGAGAGTATCATCAAAAATCAACAGATGCATCCTGAGAAAGGCTTCACATTGAAAGAACGCAACTATATTAACTTTATGGCATGTATTCGTCAAGTTGCTGAAACCCTCAATTGGGAATTATTTTGTGAGAAGAGACCTAGTGTGGATGAGGAGTTAGTGCGTGAATTCTATGCGAATTTAACCTCAAGCGAGTTGACAGAAGTTCCAATTTACGGAATCAAGGTACCAATAACTTCAAACGCTATTAATGAGTTCTTTGAATTGCTTGATTTCGAAAATGACTATTATTCTTCCTTGATGAGCAATATAAAGCCTTAAAATTTGCATGAAATTCTCGAGGAACTTACAGTTCCAGGTTTTAAGTGGATTATGTCAAAGCAAGGAATCCACACTTGTCGAAGAGAATATCTCGCACCACTCGCAAAGATATGGTTCTATTTCATCCGATTCAGCCTTATGCCTAGTTCACATGGAACTATAATTTCATTAGAGCGAATGGTCTTATTACACTTAATTTTAACTGGAAACACCATTGATGTGTGAAAAATCATCCTTAGAGAAATGCGGAATTGTGCCGTTAGACGTTCTAGCCCAACCTACTTTCCCTTTACGATAACAATTTTGTGCTTGAAACTTAAGATTCTTGCAAGCACAAAGAAGATAGGCTACAGGCAGGGCACAATCATAGATTGAGACCTCTACCGAATAGCTGGAGATTGTCTTCTATAGTAGTGAATTGAAGAAAGTGAGGATCTCAAAGAAGAGGAAGAAGATCTCACAAAAATTAAGCCAATAAAATCGGCTGAAGTCCCTGATAAGGTGGAACCAAAGGAACCAGAAGTTGAACCTGATGACGAAACTCCAATGTCCAGAGCTCAACCACCTAGCCCAGATCTTCGAGATGAGCTATCAAAGTTGATGGACATAATGCAGCATATGCAATGGCAACAACGAGCCTACTAGAGATACTCAAAAATAAGGGATGACTCGATGAGAAGTGATCTTAAGAAAATTTACAATGACCCATTTATTTTTGTGCCTGAATTTCCAGATTTTATATTTGAACCAAGGAGTCCATTATCGAAGAAGGACCAAAGCGATTCATGCAAAGGAAATAATGACGAAGTAAAAGATGAGTCAAATTCGGAAGGATCTGCAAATAAATAAAAGGGAGGATCTTGACTTTATTTTATTTTTGTTCTTAGGTCATTTTAGGATTAAGGTTAAGTAGGAATTTTTATTTTTGCATAATAAAATAAGAGAGGAAAATCATAAATAAAATTTGAGCAAGTCACAAAGTATAAAGTGTGCCAATAGATATATACATGTTTAGGATTGGATTTACAGAGAGCTTGGCACTTAAGCAGTCATATTGACTCACCTCCTCTTTTCTAGAATCCTACCTAGTGTATAATATCTATTCATTTTAAACAATGAGGACATAAAATGGCTTGATTTTGGAATTATTTACCCAATTTCTTATAACAATTGGGTAAGTCCAATGTAATACATGCCTAAAAAGAATGGCATCACTGTGGTTCGCAACGACAAGGACAAATTAATTTCTACACGTATTCCCATTGGATGGTGAGTTTGTATGGATATTGCAAATTGAATTTGGCCGCAAAGAAGGATCACTTCCCGCTTTCTTTTTTTGATGAAATGCTAGATTGGTTTGCTGGAAAGGCCTATTATTGCTTTTTAGATGACTATTCTGTGTACAATAAAATTGCTATTGCACCGGAGGACCAAGAGAAAGCAACCTTCACCTGCCCCTTTGGTACTTTTGCTTTTTGTAGTATGCCTTTCGGTCTTTGTAACGCACCAGCCACATTTCAAAACTGCATGATGGCAATATTCTCAGATATGGTTGAAGACTCTTTAGAGGTTTTTATAGATGATTTCTCAGTCTATAGGAATGTTTGATCATTGCGCTAACAATTTGGGTAAAGTACTGAAGCAATGTAAGGGCAAACATCTTGTCCTGAATTGGGAAAAATGTCATTTCATGGCAACTGAAGGCATTGTGTTAGGACATTGCATCTTTTGTCAAGGCATTCAAGTAGACAAAGCTAAGGTGGAAATCATTG
Organism: Gossypium longicalyx; assembly: GCA_025698465.1. Classification (NCBI taxonomy): domain Eukaryota; kingdom Viridiplantae; phylum Streptophyta; class Magnoliopsida; order Malvales; family Malvaceae; genus Gossypium; species Gossypium longicalyx. The sequence goes on along the minus strand of CM046997.1, from coordinate 70,425,349 downwards.
AGAATTTACCTCCACTAACAAACGTAAAAGGTATTCGCAGTTTTCTTGGACATAGAGGGTTTTAACGAAGGTTTATTAGAGATTTATCAAAAATTGCAATGCCCTTATGCTAATTGATAGAACAGAATCAAAAATTATTGTTTGATGGTGCATGTCTGGATGCCTTTATTCAGTTAAAAAAGAAGCTAGTGAATGGACCCATTATCATTGCACCCGATTAGTTTCAACCTTTTGAAGTTATGTGCGACGCAAGAGACTTTGCTGTGGGTGCGATTCTTGGACAAAGAAAGGGAAAAATATTTCACGCCATCTATTATGCTAGCAAAACTCTTACAGAGGCTCAACTCAATTACACAACTACAGAGAAAGAACTACTCGTTGTAGTTTTTGCTTTTGACAAGTTTCGTTCCTATCTTGTCAGTGCAAAGGTTATTGTATTCACTGATCACTCGACGTTGAGATATCTCTTTGTAAAAAAGGATGCCTTACCAAGATTGATACATTAGATACTACTGCTGCAAGAATTTGACATCGAGATAAAAGATCATAAGGGTTTAGAGACTTAAGTTGCACACCATTTGTCTCTATTGGAAGTTGGTAGCGAAGATGGAAACATACTTCAAATTGTCGATGCATTCCCAGATGGGAAGTTATTTGCTGTAGATGCAACTCCTTAGTATGCAGATTTGTTAATTATCTAGTGTGTGGAAAACTTCCATTGGATGTCACAAGCCATAAAAAAGAAAGATTTCTTTGTGACATAGTGAAGAATCATTGGAAAGAGCCATATTTGTTCAAGGTATGCAATGACAACATCATTCGACGTTGTGTTCTGAAAGAAGAGATGTTTTCAATCCTGAAGCATTGTCATGATGCTCCTTATGGAGGTCATTTCAGTGGTATGAGAATTGTGGCTAAAGTTCTCCAATTAGGATTCTACTAGCCAACATTATTCAAAGACACCCACAAATTTTTAAATCAATACGATAGGTGTCAGCGCACCGATTTTATATCTTGACACAATGAAATGTTGCAGCAGCCAATTATGAAGGTTGAATTATTCAATGTTTAGGGTATGGATTTTATGGGACCGTTTCTAAGCTCATTTGGAAATCTTTATATATTAGTAGTTGTTTACTACGTCTCGAAGTGGGTTGAAACTATTGTAGTCCCAAAGGATGATGTAAAGACAGTGCTAAAATCTTTTCACAAGCATATACTCACCTGCTTTGGCACACCAAAGGTATTGATTAGTGATTAGGGTACACACTTTCAGTGCAACCAAGTGGCAACTGCAATGAAGAGATATGGAGTTAATCATAGAATGGCTACTACTTATTCGCAAACCAGTGGACAAGTCGAAATATCGAATTGACAAATTAAGAACATTCATAAGAAGGTTGTAAACCCTTCGAGGAATGATTGGTCTTTCTGATTGGATGACGCTTTATGGGTATTACGGATAGCATACAAAACTCCATTAGGGATGTCACCGTATCAATTGGTTTTTGGGAAAGCATGTCACTTGCCAGTCGAACTGGAACACAAAAGAATATGGGCAATTAAGCAAGTGAACATGGACTATCAAGCGATTGGAAAGAAAAGACTGTTGGATATCACTTATTTAGAGGAGATTAGGAGAAATGCTTATAAAAACACTAGAATTTACAACGAAAAGACCGAACGATGGCATGACAAAATTATTTTACAGTGATAGTTTATCACGAGTCAACATGTTTTATTATTCAATTCTCGACTTAAATTGCACCCAGGTAAATTACGTTCACGTTGGTCTACACCTTTTGAAGTTGTTCACGCATTTCCTCATGGTTCAGTCACAATTCGAGATTTACATGATGGACACCAGTTCAAAGTAAATGGACAAAGGCTGAAACACTATTTTTGCAACAGTGATCAAAAGCTGCCAGAGACCATTAAATTGGTCGAAAAGTTTACTTTTTAATTAGTACTCTGTGATTTTAGTTTATTTATTTATGTTTTGTTACATTTTTTTTCTTTCCTTCTTTGTAGAATAAATTAGGTACATTTGTCGACGCATTAAAATTTTGTTGTTGGCTCATTCCATAAGTCTATACTACCATTTATATCTCATCAGAATTCAGAAAAATTCAAATTGCACTATTGGATCAAAATCACTCAGCCGTTTGATCCTTCTGAACAGGCACAATTTTTATTGGATACAACCCTTCCTGCCAGCCTTATATCTCTGCATAAAACAACACACCTCTCCATCTTCCTCTTTCACTCACTATAAATCCTATTCCATTGTACCGACTATAACACATTGAAGCAACCATTTTTATTTCTTTTCTCTCTTCAAGATCATATCTTTTTAACTTTAAACCTTTCTCCCTTAACAAAAGATGGCCAAAAAAAGAGGCTCGATTAAGAAAACTACCAAATTTATTGGAGAACATGCGTCCTCTACTACCATAGTCCGTGAATCGAAATCCCCCAGGCCAGCGCAGACAAAGGAGCCAATAATCTTTTTGAATAAAGCGGAAAAGGAACGATTTCACGACAACTAGGGGTGTGCAAAATTTGGGTAAAACCAAAAAAATTCGGTTAATCGACTAAATTCAGTTAATCAGTCAGTTAACCGAATTAATTCAGTCGGGGTCGGTTAATAATTTTTTTGAGTTTTCAGTTAACGGTTAATTCGGTTTGAATCCGGTCGGTTAACCGAATATTTTCTGTTTAACCGAAAATACTAACAAATAAATTTATAATATATAAATAGCCCACTATTTATTCAAACCCAATTCAACATAAACCCAAACCCAAATACCCAATCTAATATATATTAACCCAAGTACCCAACCCATCCCAATCATAAAAATTACAAATAATTTAATAAATAAAAATAAAAATCTAAAAATAAAAATAAAAATAAAAAAATAAAATTTTAAACAAATAATTCGGTTAATTTTGTTAATTCGATTAATTCGATTAATTTGGGTAATTCAAGTAATTCGAGTAATTCAGTTAATTTGGTTAATTTTATACTTATTTTAACCGGAAATAAAAAAATATAATTTTCGGTTAATTCGGTTAACTGACTGAATTAACTTAAAAAATTTTGGTTTGGTTAATTTTTTTAAAAAAAATTTAGTTCGGTTAATGGTTAAAAACTTTGAAGGATCGGTTAATTCGGTTAATGTTATTTTGGGTCAGTTAACTGGTCGGTTAACCGATTGAACACCCCTAACGACAACATGTTGAAGCAAAACTTCCATCCCGAACACGGCATTTCCCTTTTTCCACAACAAGACTTAGGTAAACAAGTCTACAAGACCATCTCAAAGTTAAAGTTGGAAGCTGTTTGCACCCATCCTAGAAGCTACTCACATTCACTGGTACGTGAGTTTTATACTAATCTCTATGATCATGAGTAGAGTTCATTTTCATTCGAGAAGGTTTAATACCATGAGACGTTGAAAAAAATCAATGAGCTATAAAACACCAAGGTCGATGTCGACGAACACTCTGAGTTCATTGATGATACCATAGATGAAAAAACGAGACCTATTGGTGAGAGACTTGTGTGTTGAGAAAGCAGTGTGGACGAGTTCCCATCAAAAGAATTATACTATGCACCATCACTCCCTGATGCTACAAGGAAAAATTTGTTTTCATTTTGTCAACTACAGGCTAAAGCCCTCTACTCACAACAACACAGTCACCCTCGACAGAATGTGTCTGATACATTCTATCGTCAAGGGCAGAAAAATTGATGTAGGTGCAATACTTCACCAAGAAATTATTGACTAAGCTGCAAGGTAGATGGGGATCTTGGTTTTCCCATCACTGGTGATGTTATTGTGCTAGCAAAGAGGAATCGTGCCCACTGCTGGTGAGGATGTCCTAGAAAATAAGGGCTCAATTAATGAAGCTTCTGTAGAGAAAATGACTCGTGGCAAAAACACGCCGGTAATAAAGGAGGCAGAAACTAGTAAGACAAGAAAGGGCAAAGCCAAAGCCAACAGCAAAGAAACTAACCTAATGCAGAGACATCATTATGCTGCAAACTGAAAGATGTCGAAAAAATGGAAAATTCTATCAACAACAGGTAGATTAGGCTTGTCGCTATAGTAGAAGATATGGAGAAATCCCAAAATTTGTTTTATGCTTATACCAAATCCTGGAACAGTTCTATTGTAGTCATATTAGGCCAACTAAGCCCATCCCCACTATTGGAATTCCTAGTGTTTCCACCAATCATTCAAAATTATGACCTCTTTTCCTCGGATGATGACTTAGAAGAACAAGATAGATCGGTGGAATCCCCACCGTATGTGCAGGTCTCTGATAATGAGAAATAAGAGGAATCCAGAGACATTAAAGAATGCTTGTAAAAGATTGATAACTTGTTTTAGGGTGGTATTTTTTCTAATCAAGAAGACACTGTTGTTGAGAAGGAAGTCACTGCTATAGAAGAGGAAGTTGTTGCTGAAGAAGAAGAAGTTACTAAAAATGAGAAAGAAAAGGAAAAAAAAGATTATGTTGAGAAGAGTGTCATAGCACCCGAGTCTATGGGTGCAAATATTGATAATTTGGAGCAAGCTGGAGTGAGACCGTTGGAAGTTGCTAAGGTAACCTATAAGGAGCAATGCAATTCATTGGCAATAGTGGTCTACACTAGACCACTCCAAGTGGCCTCTCCTACACAGGAAGTAGCCGATAACGCTAAGGTAGAGCCGGAAACTGAGGAGAAATCCGAAAACCATGCAAAGCCCAAAGAATAGAAAAGGAAGCTTTCTAAGGATAAAAAATGAAAGAATGAGGAGAATAAAAAGAGGAGAAAGAAACATCACACAGCCACATCGATGGACTGAGTTAGTTTATTTTAAGCTTTATTTTTAGTATTCATGCTTTGCATGTAGCTGTAAGTTTTATTTTGATAAGTATACATTGTCATTGCATTTTTTTATTGCCATTTCATTTTCATGTTAGTGCATTGGGAACAATGAACTTTAAGTTTCGGGGAATTCAAATAGGGCTTGGAAATGCACCCATATTTCAAAATATTATTTTTGAAAATGAAGCATACAAGGTTTAATTATAGTTAATGAAAATTGTTCAAAATTTTTGTAACATTCAATGCTTAATTCTTGAATCATGTGAATTATCAAAGAATGAGTTGGATAAATTTGACAGAAGGTTTTAGCTTCAATTCTATGATGAATGGATTAGGTTGCATTAGTAGTGGATGTGTAACAGCACGATTTTAGGGCTAGTCAGAATAGTGGTTTCAGGACCACAAATTCGATGAATAAAAATTTATTTTTATTATATTTTTACGGTCTACAGTTTTACAGAATGATTTCGTGAAAATCTCATTTGAAAATTTTGACGTTTGGGCACTCAATTTAGTCAAAAGGACTAAATTGCAATAAGTGCAAAAGTTGAGTTCTACTTGTTAAAGGTGTCCAATTGCTATGGGATTTTAAATTAGAGTTCTAGTTAAGTTTAAGGACAAAAATGGACATGATTAGGTGAAACTTCAACGTCTTAAGTGAAGGGCATTTTGGTCATTTAGTTAATAAAAGAATAAAAAGGGAAAATAAAGCCAAAATTGGTGTCCATCTTCTCTCCTTGGCTGAATTTTACAAGACACCATAGCTAGGGTTTTCTTCAACTTTCAAGCTTGATTGTAAGTAAATCCTAACCCCATTTTTAATACTCTTTACATTTTTGAAGTCCTCGTAACCCGGTTTACCTATTTCTACCATTATTTTGAAGTAGGGTTCATGGTTGAAAATTTACCCATGTGTGATATGCATGTATTTTGATGTTTGATGGAAGATATTGTATGTTTAAGGTGTGATAAACAACTTTTACTAAGTGATTTTTAGTGAAAATGCATAAAAAGGACTTATTTGTAAAAGTTGTTAAAATGAGTAGTAGAAATGTGATTTGATGAAAAATGTGGGCTGCTATAAGCATGGAATTGGTTCAGCTAGGCTTGGGTTATCAAGAAATTGAATACATTTCATTTTACGAGCCTAGGGACTAATTTGTAAAAATGTGAAACTTTAGGGGTAAAAAGGTAATTTTTCCATAATGTGATGTTTGGACTGATGTGAGTAATGTGAATATTAAATAAGTTAAATATGCTATTATAGATAAAGAAAAACGAAGTTCAGACCTTGATCCGGGGAAGAATAAGGTGTTTGACGATTAAATCTTTTTCTACTAATTTGTATCGAGGTAAGTTCGTATGTAAATAATGGATTATGATTTATGCTTTAATTGCTTTAATATTGTATGAATCATTATTGACTCTTTTGATGTAATCGACAAAGTTCGACAAGAGAGAAAATCCCAGTTGAACCTTAGGAATAAATAGGATACAAATGTCATGACATTAGGGTTATTTGAGATCACGTGTAAGACCATATCTGGGATATGGCCTCAATATGAGACTTCATGTAATACCATAGTTGGGCTATTGGCATCGATATGAGATCCCATGTAAGACCATATCTGGGATATGGCATTAGTATGGTGCTATGAGTGTGAGATTTCCTAAGTATCCTTTAGTATTCCAAGTGGTTCAACGGGAATCGTAACGAAAATGTTAATGTTGCGAAAGACCATGATGTGTTGTAAGATGGTACAGGTATGTACGTAAGACTTATGCTTAATGAGCTCGATATGTGAAGAATCCCTCAGTAAGCTTATCATTGTGCAGGCTAAGATACTAAGGTTATAATAATATCCATGCCAAGTTGGACTATGAGATTTATAATGACATATATCTTAATTCACTTCATGTTAATTGCATGATAAAGGTGTGTTTATAATGCTTATTATTTGCATAGGAACTTACTAAGCTTTAAAGCTTACTCTCTTTCTTTTCCCTTGTTTTATAGTTTCACCAAGCCAGCTCGGGGATCGGAGACTGTCGGAGATCCATTCACACTATCAACTTAATATTTTGGGTACCAATGGTTTTATTATTTTGAGTTATGGCATGTATAGGGACTTGGTATCTTTGTTATATGTCATAGTTGATTTGGCCAAATTTGTTGGCGTGTAATGGTATTGATTCATTTTGTATATGGCCATTTAATGTTGACCTATAATGGATATCAGGGCCTATGATGGTTATGCTGGCTATTGATATCTTCATATGATGATACTTTTCATGGATGTGGGATTTTTCATGGCTTGAGTTGATAAGTTTGTGATACCGTATATGATGGACAATAGCATATGAATAATGTGTGGATGCTTTGGTTGTGGCTAATTTGGTTGAATGTTTATGCTTTGAATGGTGCTATGTTTTGATGTGTAGGTTGTGCATGGAAGGGTAGCAAAAAGGCTTGGTAAATAGCCTTATTTTTGTCCACATGGGTAGACATACGGGCGTGTGTCTACGCTGTGTGTGACACACGGCTTGCCTCATGGGCGTGTGATCTAGCCGTGTGTCCCCTGCACCTATTTCTACCATTATTTTTAAGTAGGGTTCATGTTTGAAAATTTACCCATGTGTGACATGCATGTATTTTGATGTTTGATGAAAGATATTGTATGATTAAGGTGTGATAAACAACTTTTACTAAGTGATTTTTAGTGAAAATGTATAAAAAGGACTTATTTGTAAAAGTTGTTAAAATGGGTAGTAGAAATGTGATTTGATGAAAAATGTGGGCTGCTAAAAGCATGGAATTGGTTCGGCTAAGCTTGGGTTATCAAGAAATTGAATACATTTCATTTTACAAGCATAGGGACTAATTTGTAAAAATGTGAAACTATAGGGGCAAAACGGTAATTTTTCCATAATGTGATGTTTGGACTGATGTGAGTAATGTGAACATTAAATAAGCTAAATTTTCTATTATAGATCAAGAAAAACAAAGTTCGGACCTTGATCGGGGGAAGAATAAGGTGTTTGACAATTAAATCCTTTTCTACTAATTTGTACCGAGGTAAGTTCGTATGTAAATAATGCATTATTATTTATGCTTTAATTGCTTTAATATTGTATGAATCATGATTGACTCCTTAGATGTAATCGACAAAGTTCGACGAGAGAGAAAATCCCGGCTGAGCCTTAGGAATAGATAGGATACAAATGTCATGACATTAGGGTTATTTGAGATTATGTGTAAGACGATATCTGGGATATGGCCTTGATATGAGACTTCATGTAAGACCATAGTTGGGCTATTGGCATCGATATGAGTTCCCATGTAAGACCATATCTAGGATATGGCATTGGTACGGTGCTATGAGTGTGAGATTTCCTGAGTATCCTTTAGTATTCCAATTGGTTCAACGAAAACTGTAATGGAAATGTCAATGTTATAAAAGACCATGATATGTTGCAAGATGGTACAGGTATGTATGTAAGAGTTATGCTTAACGAGCTCGATATGTGAAGAATCTCTCAGTAAGATTATGATTGTGCAAGTTATGATACTAAGGTTATAATAATATCCATGCCAAGTTGGACTATGAGATGTATAATGACATATATCTTAATTCATTTCATGTTAATTGCATGATAAAGGTGTGTTTATGATGCTTATTATTTGCATAGGAACTTACTAAGCTTTAAAGCTTACTCTCTTTCTTTTCCCTTATTTTATATGTCACCAAGCTAGCTCGAGGATCAAAGACTGTCAGAGATCCATTCACACTATCAACTTAATATTTTGGGTACCAATGATTTTATTATTTTGAGTTATGGCATGTATAATGACTTGGTCTTTTTGTTATGCGTTATAGTTGATTTGGCCAAATGTGTTGGCTTGTAATGGTATGGACTCATTTTGTATATGCCCATTGAATGTTGGCCTATAATGGTTATCATGTCCTACGATGGTTATGTTGGCTATTGATATATTCATATGATGATGCTTTTCATAAATGTGAGATTTCGCATGGCTTGAGTTGATAAGTTTCTGATGTCGTATATGATGGACAATAGCATATGAATGATGTGTGGATGATTTAGATGTGGCTGATTTGGTTAAATGTTTATGCTTGGAATGGTACTATGTTTTGTTGTGTAGGTTGTGAATGGAAGGGTGGCAAAAAGGCTTGGTAAATAGCCTTATTTTTGTCCACATGGGTAGACACACGAGCGTGTGTCTAGGTCGTGTGTGACACACAGCTTGCCCCATGGGCGTGTGATCTAGCCGTGTGTCCTCTGCACCTTAATTGCTGCAAAACAGAATGCTTAGTATCAAGTACACAGGGAAATACATGGGTGCATGTCTCAACTGTGTGGAAGGAATAGCCTCAGGCATGGGCATATGCCCTGGGAGTGTAAAGTCTGCACCTATTTTATGAAAAATTATGAATATTAAATTGACCATATTGTCTAAGCACAAGAGCGTGTGCCTTGGCCGTGTGACTTATATTTGTTCTTTGGTAATAAACAGAGAGTTACACGAGTTAGGGACATGGGCGTGTGTGACCACACGGCCTACCCACAGAGGCATGTCCCAAGCAATATGGGCGTGTGGCTCTTAAACCATGAAAATTTTTCTAAGTGATGTGAAATTTTCCAAGGTTCTTGTTTAGTCCTGAACCACTGCCAAAGCATGTTTTTGGCCTTGTAGGCTTGTTATAGGGACGATTTGAATGTATGTGAAAAGTTTTAAATTTGAATGGAAATTTATGTCTTGGTTTTGTATGTTTGCTTATATTTAGGTCTGGTAATGCCTCGTACCCTGTTCCAGAGTCGAATATGGTTAAGGGGTGTTACAGGATGACTATTATCATTCCTTAAATCTTGAATGAATCTACTTTTTACAATAGTGTATACATGTATATATAGTTATAAATTAGAGACACTCCAAAGTGGGTGTAGTATGGAATGTTAAAATGGGAACACTCCAATTCAAGCGTTAGAAAAATCATTCTAGCCAAAGGCTGTCACTACATGAATGTATGTTGGCACAATTACGTACTCCTTGGGGGTTTGCTGTACCCCATCATTACTTCTTAGGAGCAAGGGTATAGTAATGCAACAATATCCCCTATTTAAAAAAAATGTATATATATAATATATAAATACTTAGTATTGTATAATAAATGTTGTAATGGTAGATAGGACTTCGAGTATGAAGCATGATGCTAGCATTGATGAAGTTGCAACCTTATTCATTCATTCATATGAATTGTTGATACAATATTCTTTCATTTGAATGTGATTAATCCATTGGGAATTTAGAGGGTTCAAGTTGCTGGAATGATCATTTGCCATAGTAAAATTTTTGTAGCCTTGCTAGTTTCTGTTTTACTTGAGGACAAGTAAAAACTCAAGTTTGGGGGTGTGATAGCACTAGAAGGAACATAGGTTTTCCCCTTATTTATTGGTTAAATTGTTCCTATTTAGTTATCCTTAGCATACATTTTAGCATTTTCGGTTTAGTAAATTTCATTTTATAACTCAATGAATCCTAGCCTATTTTATCCTTAATTTTTCTATCTTTTTTCATGAATGTCGCTGCATAAGTGAATTCCAGATTGCATCCAGAATTGTCGTCTCACCTAACAGTTATCTGAATAAGAACTAAAATTGCGTGAGCTGTCCAGTCTAGTATAACCAACCTCTACGTACAAGGACAGAATAATTTTGAGGAAAGGACACCTTACTGTAGGAGGAGGACATAAAAGGTGGACGTGAGAAGAAGAGCTAGCTCTTTTTTCCGGATGATCATCTCCATCATCCTACCTTGAAGCTTGCGGCCATGGCAGCTTAAGCCTCTTACGGGTGATCCAACGTGAAAACCAGATGTAGACTACCTTCTAACAAGAAGACCTAAGTGCAAGACACGAAGGAATAGAGAGATTCAGTTGATTTGTCTAGGAATAGTATTCTCCACTCGATTCTTTCATATTTCTTTATGAATGCTGGTGATTATTCTCTACTTTCTGTTTGCATGGAAGTACACATGAATTCTTGATTAAATGTTATCTTATTCAATCTTTCTTTTATTGTTTAATCTTGGGGTTTGAATTTTTTTAACATGGAAGTGTTATTGCAGTCACTGATATTGGAAAATGCAGTGATAGTTTGAGCCAACAAGCATTACAACGGAAGTTGAGTGAGGATTAGAGGAATTTAGTCCACTTGTTCTTAATAGTACCGTATTACCATCATCGGAAGGTAAGGTTAGTATGCACGTTTTAGTCTTAGATTAAATAGAGGATTGACGCTGGGTAAGATATACATTGAACTTTATTGCTTCGACAATCACCTATCTTTTTATTATAACACCCCTAACCCATATTCGTCGTCGGAATAGGGTTACAAAGCATTGTCGAACTTATTTCTTAAATAATCATACATTTTATATGCATTTTTCAATTAAAATAGAAGTCAATCAAATACAATCATATAGTCCCTAACACGAGCCCTCGTGGGCCAAAACAAGCATTAGAAGTGGTTTGGGACTAAATCGAATACTTAATAACTTTTTAGAAAAACATAGAAAATTTTCAAAGTGCAGAGGACACATGCCCATGTGGCCAAGCCTTGTGTCTCACACGGCCAAGAGGCACGCCCGTGTCATAGGCCGTGTGGACAAAAATAGGCCATTTTCCAAGCTTTATTTCTCACCCAAAGTTGCATCAACCTAAACACAACAAATAACATATGACCATATCACCAATCAAACCAATCTCAACCAAATCCAAATCATGCACTACCAATACCAACAACTCTAATGCTCAAAAACATCACAATTTGCCATTTCAAAACATACCAATATCACTTTCAAAGATTCACCTAAATGGTCAATTTCATATATGCATTATCTTACCTAAAACTTAGCATGCTAATACATTCTCAATTTCAACCAACTGCTATCTAATCACCAATTCACAATAAGGCATTCACATAGCAATTATAAACCACATATAAAAGGGCCATTTATACATATTTACATATCAAAACATATGACTACTTACAAGCCAATTCAAATGGCCAAAATTCATCAAGACATAAAGGCTATATTAGCCAAAAAGACCTATACATGCCATAAAACCATACTATTCAAAGTTCAAAAGTACCAAAACAACTACTGGATAGTGTGATGAAATCTCTAACAACTTTCAATCTGAGCAAGCTTTGAAATCACTATAAAACACGGAAAAGTAAACAAAGTAAGCTATTAAGCTTAGTAAGCTTGTATGGCTAATAAGTACAACTTACCATATAATCATAATTTAAGTGATTAAACATGGCATAATGCAACACAATTTAATCCACAAACCTAACACATATTCATCCATAAGGTTAGACATAAAATTTTCAAATTTCATAGCTTCAATGCTTCAATAATTCACATACATACCTGTAATGATACATATCGATCTCTTATTCTTTCATACCATCAATATACCCGTTGAACCATTTGGAATACTATCAGATACTCGGGAATCTCGCACTCTAAGTGCCAAATGTATGGTTGAAACCATATCACTCTCATCTCATATAAAGGCTACAATAGCCCGATTTTAGGCCTAGTAGGAACAGTGGTTTCGGGACCACAAATTTGACGTAAGAAAATTTATTTTTATTATATTTTTATGGTCTACAAATTAACGAAATGATTTCGTGAAAATCTTGTTCGAAAATTTTGACTTTTGGGCACTCAATTTGGTCAAAAGGACTAAATTGTAAAAAGTGCAAAAGTTGAGTTCTACATGTTAGAGGTGTCTAATTGTTATGAAATTTTAAATTGGAGGTCCTTAAATGGCAATTAGACCATTGGATAATTTGTTGGACAAAAATAGACATGAAATGGGTGAAATAGAATATTTTTAAGTTAGGGGCATTTTGGCAATCTAGTAATTAAAATGAATTAAAAACAAAATAAAAGCCAAAATTTCTTGTCCATCTTCTTCCTTGGCTGAATATTAAATGAAGAAACTACGGCTAGGGTTTTCCAAGCTTCCAAGCTCGATTGTAAGTCCATTCTTGCCCCGTTTTTAATGATTTTTTATGTTTTTGAAATCCTCGTAACAAGATCTACCTAGTTCTACCATTTATTTGAGTTGTGATGAAGGTCTAGGTTTTGACCCATATCAACTTTTGCCAAGTAATTTTTGGTGAAAATGCTTAAAAGGACTAAATCATAAAAGTTATAAAATATTAAGTAAAAGTGTGTTTTAGTGGAAATTGGGGGCTCTTATAGTTATGAAAATGATTTGGCTAGGCTTAAAGTGCAAAGAAATTGAATAAAAATTATTTTACGAGCTTAGGGGCAAAAGTGTAAATATGATAAAGTTTAGGGGCAAAAATGTAATTTTTCCTTAATATGAGTTTTGGATCACATTGACTAATGTGACTAATAAATAGATAAAATATGATATTATAGATCAAGGAAAATGAAGTTCGGACCTAGAATAGGGGAAAAATGAGATATTGACGGTTAGGTCCCTTTTTGCCATTATGAATATTATGCCTAATAGTATTTATAAAAGTACGATTGGTATTATGTTCGTTATCCATGACATCAAGAGCAAGTGTGATAAAGATGTTACGTGCATGTGAGAAAGGATCTCGTTTGAACCTTAGGAATAGTTTAGGATACAAGTGACATGTCACTAGGAATTAAAAAATTCGAACTCATTGAGTGGTTTGGGTTCGTGATATATGTGACATCTGAGCTCATTGGGTGGTCTGAGTTCATGATGTACAAGATAAATGTAATTTGGTTCTAGGTGATGATCTTGTGTGTTCTACCGGTGGCTAGGTAGTCCTGAGTGGTTCAGATACCTGACAGCTTATGTGAGTAGCCCGTGTAGTTACACCTTGATCGATTGCTTATGCTAGCAGGCCAGGGAGTAGCTCTATTGCGAGCGTTACATGATATGAGGTAGCTTTGGCTACATATGTATATATGGCACTTATGTGCAAGTTTTTCGCGTGTCCAATAGGATTCCAAGTGTTCAACGGATGGTTTAAAGAATGATTTGATGATAGTCCCAAAAGGGTATGTCAAAGATAAGAATGAATATGTGAAAATTGTTGAAAGGGTACATGTATATACACTAAGCTTATAGTTATTGAGACTTTGAAATGTTGAGACCTATGTGAGTTAAGACGTATGAATTATGATTATGAATTTTGTTGCAATATCTTGCTAACTTACATTGTGTAATTGAACACGGAATCCATGAAATGGGAGTTTATGATTAGTTGAAAATGAGCTTATGATAGTTATCATTATATTGCATTAAAATAGTTTTGGACAGCAGTAGTAGTCCGACTTTGAAAATCCACCTAAAATTGTGGAACTAGAATTAAAGATTGAATAAAATATGAAATTAAAGCTTATTAAGTTTGGTTTCACATAGAGGAAACGGTATAAGCAAAATAAATTTCATATTATGACATATTTGAATTTTTGTGAGACAGGGTAAGAGTGATTTCGGGCTCCCCTATCTTAAATTTGGAAAATCACTAAAAATTTTACAAAAATAATTATGGGTTAGAATTTAAATGACTAAATTCTTAATGAGTTTATTTTTAGGGGAAACAAATGGGAACATCATCTGGATCCCGTATTAAGAGGTAATTAATTTTAAAAAAAGAAAGGTCGAAGCTGTCAAACAACATAATAGGGGTAACTTTGAAGAATAAACTGTACTTATTGGCTAATACATAAATTTTGAACATTTTATGGTAGAAAGATATATGAGTTTAGTTTCAAATGATTTTAACGAATCTTAATTTATAATTTTGTACCTCAAGTTATAATTAATTTAGTGACCATAACTTGAGTAAACAGCTTGACTTGAACATAAGTAAAAATGCAATTATGATTGTATTACCTTGAGATCATGTTGTAAGAATCGATAGAAACATGTTGATAACTTGCTTATTATTTTCATACTGACTTACTAAGCTATAAAGCTTACCCCCTCCTTTCCAATTCTTTAGTGTTGTCAAGTTAGCTTAGGGTTGGAGATCGTTAGAGGCAGCATCACACTATCAAATTATCAATTTGGGGTGTTAATAAACCTTAAGTATTTTCAAGTAAGTGGCATGTATAGAGACTTAGTCTTTTGATATATGTGTTTCATGATTTGGCCAAATGTATTGGCTTATAATGATTCAATTGTATATAGCCATAAGACGTGGCTTATATTTATTATTGGGTTGTAACCCTATTATATGTGCATGCACAAGCTTAAAAGTTTCATGTGATGTGAGTATGTGACTTAATATGGTTTGCAATGTCTTAAGCAAGCATGTTATTCTATGTATGTGAAATATGTTGGTATTTTATAAAGTTATGAGCTAATCTTGAATATGATTGTTTGATGATTAAGTTGAAATCTTTTGGTATGATGGTAACCATGATATAAAAATATAAGTGATATCATAATACACAAGGCCAAATGAGTGTGTAAAACACATGAATCATGACATGCAAATGCTATGATTGTGGCCTAAATGAAGATGTTTAATCATTAAATGGAGGCCATGTTATATGTCCTTGATGTTGTATAAATGTGTAAGGGTTTATGATTGACCAAGTGTAACACCCCTCACCCGTATCCGACGCCGGAATAGGGTTCGAGGCATTACTGATATTTCATCTTTACAAACTTACTAAATTGGGTCACTGAACTTCGCCCAAATTTAAAACCATTCAAGCATTTACACCCTGTCCCTTACACAGGCCTTCAAGGCCTAAAACACACTTCGGGGGAGTACAAGGCAAAACTAAAAATATTCGATACACTTTGAGTACCTTAGAAGCTTTTCCCTTACTTGAAGTGCAACACGCCCGTGTGATGGGGCCGTGTGGTTATAAACGCCTATGTGGCTTAGGACACACCCATGCCCTTAGCCCGTGTGCAACACAGACTTCAACCTCATAATTCTATTAAAAACACACGGCCAAGACACACGCCCGTGTGCTTAGCCCATGTTTTATACTGACTTAAATATTTAGGTGTAGGGGACGCACGGCCATACCATACACCTATGGGGATAGGCCATGTGTCACACATGGCCTAGACACACGCCCGTGTGTCTACCCATGTGGACGTTGTTAGGCTATTTTCCAAGCTTTTGATCACCCTTTGTCAACTAAACATACTTATTGGTTACTTTTGCGCATGTTAAGGCCAAATTATACACTTATGTATATATATAAAACTTTTATTAACCTTATTGCATGTAAACCTCATGTCATTAGTTTCATACATGCTAAGTTAATTCTCATCTTGTATTTAAGGATTTCCATGTCTACTTGACATATCTAAGATTGGCTCATTTTTATAACTCATTGCCAATTACAACCAAGCCATCACATGTGAACATAAACATGCATAGATTTGTAGGTCATAGCCTACTTCAAAACAAGCCAATTTCCATGGCCATATACAAAAAGATAAGTATAATTTTACATGCCTTCAACTTGGCAAATCAAGTGACACATATAACCAATTATTCAAAGTTTTATACATGCCATTGAACAAAATTTAGGGGTCTATATACCAAAGCTAAATTACTTGATAGTGCGCTAATTCTCCAACCGTCTTCCAATCTTTACGAGTCCTCAAGCTCTGTAAGATAGGGGAAAGAGAGGGGTAAGCATTTACATGCTTAGTAAGCTTGAATAATTGGAAAGTAAACTTACCGATTATTTAGCATATATCCTTATTAATTAATGAAACCAACGAATGTGAAAATGATTTTCCTATCACATGCACTCAATCGATGAGTTAGTCACATAACAAAACACCATGTATTATATATTGGATGAGCTCATCATTCAACATGTCATTTGTACATATACCACGTGTTAGTCCCGTTGAGTTTTCAGGAAATCTCGGTGGATTATCCAGTCTCCGTGTAACGCCCCCACGCCCGAGACCGTCGCCGGAGTCGAGCTTGAGGTGTTACCGAACATAATTTATCAAATTAAGAACTTCGAATCATTTGTTTCTACATTCACAGCTTTCTAGCTACCTGCGTCACAGTTACAAGAAAAATCATATCTCAAGTTACGAAACTCAAAATCAAGATCCGTAAATGTTTCCTAAATCTAGACTTATATATCTATTCACTAATTTTTTTCTAGAATTTTTGGTTGGGCCAATTAATTAACTTTATTAGTTAAAGTTACCCCTGTTTCAGGACTTGATTGGACTGACCTCTTTTTACTACGAACCATATTTCTCTCTATGAAAAATTCATATGACTATGCCGTTTGTTTATCCTGAAACTAGACTCAATAAGGATTCCAAGAATATAAAATACTCTACCTAATTATATTTGTACAATTTATGGTGAACTTCTAAAGTTGTAACAGGGGATCCAGAAATCGCTCTGGCCCTGTTTCACTAAAATTCAAATATCTTCTAACATATAATTCCTTTACCTGTTTCGTTTGTTTTATGTGAAACTACACATATTAGGATTCAATTTCATATTTAATCCATCACCAAATTCGATTTCTATGATTTTTAATAAAATTTCAAAATCACGTCAGTGTTGCTGCAATGTTCTGTTTAAGGCAAATTTCATCTTTTCATGAGTTTTTATGAACTAGATAACCTATTAACCTTCCATGACATCAAACATGATCTAAATTAGCCATTTCCATGACTTATCATTATCAAGCATTTTCTCAACCAAATCACCGCCATATCACAAAATTATTTACACAAAGTAGGTATATTGCTATAAATGCCATACTTAAGTTTTACAAGCCATTTACCAAAATAAAAGTCCTTCGGATAGTGTGAACGAGTCTTCCACCTATCCCGATTCTCAAGCCGGCTTGTCAAAAATACAATGAAAGAAAAGGAGGGAGTAAGCATAAATGCTTAGTAAGTTCACATGCAAATAGCAAGTAACATAATCACGCAATTCCACATAAAACATCATTTAAATTTAATATCTTTCTACGATTTCATCTTACCAAGTTTTCAACCCGAGGGTTTAAACACATACCTGTCAGATTTTCTCATTTACCACACTTACCAACATGTCACCTTTGTTTTAGGCATTCTCCTTATTTTCTTAAGATCCACCCGTTGAACACATCGGAATATAATTCGAATACACGGAAAGTTTGCACATAAGTGCCACATATGTAGCCAAGCTACCATGTAACCCGCCCATAAGCGAACTCAGACTCAACTCAACGAGCTCGGGCATTCGCATCCATAAGTGAACTCGGACTCAACTCAACGAGCTCGGATGCCTAGTTACATCTCACGAACTCGGACTCAACTCAACGAGTTCAGACATTTGCATCCATAAGTGAACTCGGACTCAACTTAACGAGTTCGGATGCCCAACCATCCTAGTGACATGTCACTTGTATTCTAATCTATTCCCAAGGTTCAAACGGGCTTTTTCCTCGATTACACATCTTTGCCGTCTTCCACGGAACATCGAAACCGATACTCGGTAGCAATTCATAATTTACATATTATTCAATAATAACCATAAAGCATAATATTTCATGATATTAATCATCATATCACATAAATAACATTAAATTACTTAAAATGACAATTATGTTACTACATTTACACATGAACTTACCTCGATACAAAATATTAGCAATCAAGCCTATTCCTCGTAAACTTTGTTTTTCCCTCGATCGCGACTTGAATCTCGTTTCTCTTGATCTATAATGCCAAATTAATATTATTTAATACATACATTCATCAAATAGCATTTAATACGAACTTTGTCAAAATTACATTTTTGCCCCTAAACTTTTGCATAATTACACTTTTGCCCCTAGGCTCAGGAATTAAACTTCATCCCATTTTCTTATGTTTTATGACATGCTGATCATTTTTCCCTTCTATGGCAACATCAAATTCTCATTCTAACATGTACTTATAACTATTAGGTATTTTTACTTATTAAGCCCTTTCTCTCGTTTTCACTTAAAACGAGTAGCACAAGTTGCCTAGCATAAGCTAAATCAAGTTACCGGGACTCTAAAAACGTAAAGAACACTAAAAATGGGGCTTGGAATCACTTACTATGGAGCTTGGAAGCTTGAAACAAACCCTAGCTATGGAGAACCCTTTAATTTTCGTTCTAATGAAGAAGATGGACATATTTTGCCATCTTTTTCCTTTTTTTAATCTTTTAATTACCAAATGACCAAAATACCCTTAATACCTTTCTTTGAAAATTTTTATGTACAACCCCATTTTTGTCCAAAATTTTAGAAATTGGTCAAATTGCTATTTAAGACCTCTTCATTAATATTTCAAAGTAATTTCATACTAAAAACTTCTAGAATGCAAATTTTGCAAGTTATTCGATTTAGTCCCTAATTTCAACTTAAGCACTTTATGCACAGAATTTCGTCACGAAATTTCCACACAATCATGCAATCATATCATAAACATCAAAATAATTATAAAATAATTATTTCTATCTCGAATTTGTGGTCATGAAACCACTATTCCGATTAGGCCCTAATTCGGGATATTACACTCTGTCAATTCATACGAATGAACATTCCAAGTATGCACTCCCGGAAACCTCACATTTTACGAGAGGGTTACCAGTCCAGGCTAAATCCCCCGTAACATAAACTCATAAGGTGATGTCAGGGTTACCAGTTCAGGCTAAATCCCTTATAGTGACAAAGACCCTTAGTGAGCTCAAATCTGAATTACCAGTCCAGGCTAAATTCAGACCCTAATCAGATTACCCGTCCGGGCTAAATCCACAATGCACACATATTCTTCGGGAGGCTTGATCATTCAAGGAACACTCGTCTGAGCTAGATCGTTTTCATACTTGAGATCATCGGATTACCCGTCCGGGCTAAATCCTTTCTACAACACATGCAGGATCTCAAGTCACATGTCAATCATGGTTTATCCATCGAATTCCCTTTCGAATCTCAACCGAGACATTTTCCAACAAATCATTATCAAGAATGCATTCCATGCATTTTCATGCCATCAACAATGCAATCATCATGCATTTATAAATCATGCAATTATGCATATTATGAGTTTACTTTAAGTTATCCGAACTTATCTGGTACTTGTTTCGGTGATGTATTTCGGTTATTCTGAAACCTTTCGTTTTCCTCGGTCGACCTCTAGAATTTGTTCCTCGGGGTCTATAACAATAAAATTAAATTATTAACACCTCACATTGTACTATTTGAGCCTAAATTTCACCCCGGTCCAAAAGACCATTTTGCCCCTAACCTTTCACATTTTTACGATTTAGTCCCTAGGCTCGTATAATGAAACACATGCAATTCCTATCTTACCCAAGCCTAGCCGAAAACTATTCCTTCTTATGGAAGCCCACATTTTCCATTATTTTTACATTTCTACCACATATTTAACAACTTTTGTAAAAAGGTCCCTTTAGGGGTTTTTCATGAAAATCACCTAGGAAAATATGTTTAACACACCTTCAACTTTCATATTCCTCCATAAACCATCAAAATACAAGCAACTCATGCATGGGTAAATTTTTAAACATGAACCCTAGCTTGAAATATGGGTAGAAATGGAGAGAGTAAGCTACCGGGATTTCAAAAATACAAAGAACATTAAAAACGGGGCATGGGTGCACTTACTATTGAGCTTGAAAATGTTGAAAACCCTAGCTATGGAGTCCCTTGAAGTTTCAGAAGCATGGAGAAGAGAAATGAGCTGATTTTGGTTCATTTTTCCCTTTTTATTTCATTAAAATGCCAAATGACCAAAATTACCCTTAAGTCCTTTCTTCAAAATTTCATCCATGCAAGCTCATTTTTGTCCAAAAAATTAGAAATTGGGCAAATTTCTCTATAAGGCCTTCTAATTTATAATCTAAATCAATTTTATACAAATTGCTTTTAGAATCCATGTTTTGCAGTTTATTCAATTTAGTCCCTAATTTGGACACCTTACTCAAAGAATTTCTTCATGAAATCTTAACACATGCATATTATCATATTCTCGACCTCATAATAATCATAAAATAAATATTTTGAGGTTGGATTTGTGGTCTCGAAACTACTATTCCGACTAGGCCCTATTTCAGGATGTTACATTTCTCCCACCTTAGGGACTTTCATCCTCGAAAGCCTTACTAGTAAACAGGTTCGTGTATCGGCTTCTCATGGTTTCTTCTGGTTCCCATGTAGCCTCTTCTACACCATGTCGATGCCATAAAACCTTTACTAAAGCCACATTTTTATTTCTCAACTCTTTAACCTCTTGAGCCAAAATCTTGACCGGTTCCTCTCCATAGGTCATGTCGGGTCTAATCTCAATCTCTGCTGGTGAAATCACATGGGAGGGGTTTGATCGATATCGCCTTAACATGGATACATGGAACACGTCATGAATCCTTTCTAATTCGGGTGGAATACCAAACGATAGGCTAATGGTCCAACTTTTTCAGTGATCTCGTACGGTCCGATAAATCGCGGACTCAATTTGCCTTTCCGACCAAACCTCAAAACTTTTTTCCATGGGGATACTTTCAAGAATACTCTATCTTCTACTTGAAATTCAATCTCTTTTCTTTTTAGATCAGCATATAATTTTACCTATCGATGCCGCTTTTAAATAGTCTCGTATTACTTAAACTTTTTCTTTAGTTTCCTTAATTAGATCAACCCCATGAATTTGACTTTCTTTTAGTTCTTCCCAGTACAATGGAGTTCAACACTTTCTTCCATACAAGGCCTCATAAGGCGCCATCTTCAAACTTGTTTGAAAATTGTTGTTATAGGCAAATTCTACCAATGGTAAATACTTTTCCCAACTACCCTGAAATTCGAGGATGCAACATCACAACATATCCTCAAGAATCTGAATCATCCACTCAGATTGACCATTGGTTTGAGGGTGGAAAGCCGTACTAAAACTCAATTTTTTACCCAGGCTTCTTGTAACTTCTTCTAGAATCTCGAAGTGAACCTTGGGTCTCTGTCCGAAATAATCGATAGCGATACCTCATGTAATCTCACAATCTCAGATATGTACAAGTAGACTAATCTATCAAGAGAGTAATCTATTCGTATTAGAATTAAATAAGCCGACTTCGTCAATTTATCCACCACAACCCATATAGCATGTTTCTTTTTCGGAGTCAATGGTAATCCTGTCACAAAATCCATAGTAATTTTGTCCCACTTCCATTCGGGGACCATTACAGGCTGTAACAAACGTAAAGGCACTTGATGTTCAGCTTTAACTTGCTGGCATATTAGGCACTTTGATGCAAATTTAGAAATGTCTCTTTTCATACCGTTCCACCAGTACATTTTTTTTCAAATCGTTGTACATCTTGGAACTTCTCGAATGAATAGACAAACGGTTGCTATGTGCTTCTCGCAAGATTTTTCGAATAAGTTCATCATCTTTAGGTACACAAACTCTATCTCTGAACATCAAACATCCATCAGGACCAATCCAATAATCTGATTCAATGCCCAACTCACATTGAGTCCTTTTTGCTTGCAGGTCTCTATCATTAATTTGAGCATCATAGATTTCCTGAAGAAATGCCGGCCTAACCTCTAGCTCTGCCAAGACTGAACCATCATCAAGCAAAACTAACTAAGCGTCCAGGGCTCTCAATGCAAACAAAGATTTTCTGCTTAACGCTTCGGTGACCACATTTGCCTTACCCGGGTGGTAGTTAATGATCAGTTCATAATCTTTTATTAATTCCAACCACCTCCGCTGTCTCAGATTCAACTCTTTTTGAGTCAACAAATACTTCAAACTCTTGTGATCTGTAAATATATGACAAGTCTCACCATATAAATAATGCCTCTAGATTTTCAAGGCAAAGACAATGGTGGCGAGTTCTAGATCATGTGTCGGATAGTTCTTCTCGTGTGGCTTCAACTGCCGTGAAGCGTAAGCTATCACTCTACCATCTTGCATAAGTACACAACCCAATCTGTTTAAGGATGCATCACCGTAGACCGTAAACTCTTTTCCCGGCTCAGGTAGTACTAAAATAGGAGCTTCTGTCAGTAACATCTTTAACTTCTCGAAACTTTGCTGACACTTGTCTATCCATTCAAATTTTACGTCTTTCTGCAACAACCTCTTCATTGGAGTTGCTATTATGAAAAATCCTTTCAGAAATCTTTGGTAGTAACTGGCTAAGTCCAAAAATCTTCTAACCTCGGTCACATTTTTAGGCGGTTTCCATTCAACAATAGCAGAGATTTTAACTCGGATGCCTTCACCCGAAACAATATGACCCAAAAATCCAACTTCCTGGAGCCAAAATTCACTCTTGCTAAACTTAGCAAATAGTTGCTTTTCCCATAAGGTCCGCAACACAGTTCTCAGGTGCTTCGTATGCTCTGACTCATCTTTAGAATAAATTAAGATGTCGTCAATGAACAAAACGACAAACTTATTCAAGTATGGCTGAAATATCCTATTCATTAGGTCCATGAATACTGCCAGTGCATTCGTCAATCCAAATGGCATAACCAGAAATTAATAATGGCCGTATCTGGTTCTAAAAGTTGTCTTTGGCACATCCGATTCCTTAACACGTAACTGATAGTAGCTAGACCTCAAGTCTATCTTAGAGAACACAATGGCTCCTCTCAACTGGTTGAATAGATCATCGATCCTTGGTAAAGGATACTTATTCTTAATAGTTACCTTTTTCAGTTGTCGGTAATCCATACATAGTCTCATTGAACCATCTTTCTTCTTTATAAGCAATACGAGGGCACCCTAAGGCGCAAAGCTCAGCCTAGCAAAACCTTTATACGTCAGCTCTTGCAACTATGCTTTTAATTCTCTCAATTCGGTTGGTGCCATTCTGTATGGAGTAATAGAGATGGGAGCTATTCCTTGCACCGATTCAATACCAAACTCAATCTCTCTCTCAGGAGGTAATCCGGGTAATTCTTTCTAGAATACGTCTGGATATTCAGATACTATTGGCACAATCTCAAGCTTCAATTCTATTTCCCACGTGTTCAACACAAAAGCAAGGTAGGCTTCGTACCCTTTGCTCACATATCTTTGAGCAACCATTACCGTGATCACAGCTGGCGACGTGCCCAACTCTCTTAAATCAACTTGTAGGATCTTACCATTTGGGCATTTCAATTTAATATACTTTCTACCACAATTTACAATTACATCATCCAGGGCTAACCAATCTATGCTAAGTATTACATCGAATTCATCAAAAGGTAACAACAGAAGGTTAGCCGGAAAACATTGACCATGAATCGTCAAAGGACAATTCCTACAGACTTTATCGACCAAAACTGATTTGCCTAGTAGGTTCGACATTCTGACAAAAAATTCCGTAGGTTCAACGGGTATGTTCATACTAGACACCAATCTCATGCAAATGTAAGAATGCGTCGATCTCGGGTCAATTAAGGCAATAACACATGTATCGAAAAGAGAAAAAGTACACGTAATAATGTCTAGAGCAGAGGCTTCCTCTCAAGCACGAATTGCATACATTCTTCCCCGGGCCCGAGCCTCTGATTTTCCAGTGTCTTTGGCTGCCACGCGACCGCCACTAGCACTTTCAAGGTATCTTAGAGGTCTACCTCGTGCCATGGGAGCACTTGACTTCGGAGTTACTTCCACATCTCTTTCAATTCGCTCTGGGTAGTCCTTGAGAAAGTGGTCAAGAGAACCACATCTGAAACTTGCACCGCTCTTTACTCGGTACTCTCCGAAGTGAAATTTGTTGCAACTCTTACACTTCAGCTTTTGGTCATCTACACTCCCCGCACTAGTCACCATCGGGGAGGAAGACTTCTGGTCTCGTCGTTTAGAGCTTCTTGTTCTACCCGAATATCCTATAGATGAAGTGGAGCATTCATGTTGGCTCCTTAATTTTTTTGTAGAAAATGAAAGTGTCCTACCATCGGATCTCTTGCTCGCAACTCGAGCCTCTCTGTTTTCTTATTTTCTTTCATTATTGAGTTCCTCGGCCTTCTTGGCCTGACCAGCTAATGTGGTAAACTACCGTATTTCAAGGATCCCAATCAACAACCTGATGTCCTCATTCAAACCTTCCTCGAAGCATTTACACATTTCTGACTCAGTTTGAACCTACTCAGTTGCATACTGACTCAACCTTAGAAACTCCCTTTCATATTCAGCCAGAGTTTTATTCCCTGGTTTGAGTTCTAAGAACTCCTTTCGTTTCCAGTCTAAGAACCTTTGACTAATATACTTCTTCCTAAACTCTGCTTCAAAGAATTCCCAAGTGATATTTTCCTTCGGCACCACCGAAGATACG
Organism: Gossypium longicalyx; assembly: GCA_025698465.1. Taxonomy (NCBI): domain Eukaryota; kingdom Viridiplantae; phylum Streptophyta; class Magnoliopsida; order Malvales; family Malvaceae; genus Gossypium; species Gossypium longicalyx. Next base: position 70,400,097 of record CM046997.1, on the reverse strand, counting down.
GTCTTCCACCAGTGGTACGCAGTGTCCTTCAAGAGAGAGACGACACACTTCAAGCACTCCTCAGGTGTGCACGATAAGTCGTCCAAAACCTGTGTGGTATTCTCGAGCTAGGACTCAGCTCTCTCAACATCATCCTCAATTTTAGCTCTAAATTCCTCGGCCCCATACTTTCTAAGCTTATCTACGGGGGCATTACTAATTCTTACTGGTGCCATACCTCGTGGAAATTCCTCATCGGGTTGGTTAGGAGGCGGAGGCGGTCGTGGTATGTTAGGGTGATTCCTCAAATAATCCCCAAACCATTCATCCATCATGTTAAAGAAGGCAGCTCGAGCTTCTTCCCGGCCTTTAGACATAACTCATCTACTACTAATAGATACAACTTGTTGTACAGAAGCTGGAGCATGGCTCTCGACTCCCTCGGACTCTTCTTGTGCTTGATTGGAAGACATTTACTATGTTCAGAAACAATTTAAACTATTAGGAGATATCACACTATCAACGTTTATATAATAGCATGTATAGCGAACTTAAATACCCTCTACAGTAGTCCTAGAACTGACTAAATCGTAGCTCTGATACCACCAAATGTAACACTCCTCACCCGTATTTGACGTTGGAATAGGGTTCGAGGCATACTGATATTTCATCTTACAAACTTACTAAATCGAGTCACTAAACTTTGCCTAAATTTAAAACCATTCAAACATGTACACCTTGTCCTTTACACAGGCCTTCGAGGCCTAAAACACACTTAAGGGCAGTACGAGACAAAACCAAAAATATTCGATACAGTTTGAGTACCTTAGAAGATTTTCCCTTACTTGAATTGCAACACGCCCGTGTGATGTGGCCATGTGGTTATACACACCCGTGTGGCTTAGGACAAGCCCATTCCCTCAGCCCGTGTGCAACACTGACTTCAACCTCATCATTCTGTTAAAAACACACAACCAAGATACACGCCCGCGTGCTTAGCCCATGTTCTATACTAACTTAAAGATTTAGGTGTAGGGGATGCACGACCATACCACACACCCATGGGCACAGCCTAGACACACGCCCATGTGTCTACCCATGTGGACCTTATTAGGCTATTTACCAAGCCTTTGATCACCCTTTATCAACTTAACATACTTATTGGTTACTTTTGTGTATGTTAAGGCCAAATTATACACTTATGTATATATATATATATATATATAAACATTTGATTAACCTCATTGCATGTAAACCTCATGTCATTGGTTTTATACATGCTAAGTTAATTCTCATCCTGTATTTAAGTATTTCCATGTCTACTTGACATATCTAAGATTGGCTCATTTTTATAACTCATTGCCAACTATAATCAAGCCATCACATGTGAACATAAACATGCATAGATTTGTAGGTCATAGCCTACTTCAAAACAAGCCAATTTCCACGGCCATATACAAAAATATAAGTATAATTTTACATGCCTTCATCTTGGCAAATAAAGTGACACATATAACCAATTATTCAAAGTTCTATAGATGCCATTGAACAAAATATAAGTGTCTATATACCAAAGTTGAATTAGTTGATAGTGTGTTGATTCTCCAACCGTCTTCCAATCTGTACGAGTCCTCGAGCTCTGTAAGACAATGGAAAGAGACGGGTAAGCATTTACATGCTTAGTAAGCTCGAATAACTGGAAAGTAAACTTACAGATTATTTAGCATACATCCTTATTAATTAATGAAACCAACGAATCTGAAAATGATTTCCCTATTACATGCACTCAATCGATGAGTTAGTCACATAACAAAACATCATGTAATATATCTTGGATGAGCTCATCATTCAACATGTCATTTGTACATATACCACGTGTTAGTCCCGTTGAGTTCTCAGGAAATCTCAATGGATTATCCAGTCTCCGTCAATTCATACGAATGATCATTCCAAGTATGCACTCCTGCAAACCTCACATCTTACAGCGGGATTACCAGCCCAAGGAAAATCCTCCATAACATAAACTCATAAGGTGATGTCGGGATTACCAATCAAAGCTAAATCCCTTATAGTGACAAACACCCTTAGTGAGCTCAGATCTGAATTACCAGTCCAGGCTAAATTCAGACCCTAATTGGATTACCCATCCGGGATAAATCCACAATGCACACATATTCTTCGGGAGGCTCGATCATTCAAGGAACACTCGTCCGGGCTAGATCCTTTTCATACATGAGATCATCGGATTACCCGTCTGAGCTAAATCCTTTCCGCAACACATTCAGGATCTCAAGTCACATGTCAATCATGGTTTATCCATCGACTTCCCTTTCTAATCTCAACCGAGACATTTCCCAACAAATCATTATCAAGGATGCATTCCATGCATTTTCATGCCATCAACAATGCAATCATCATGCGCTTATAAACCATACAATTATACATATTATGAGTTTACTTTAAGTTATCCGAACTTACCTGGTACTTGTTTCGGTGATGTGTTTCGATTATTCCAAAACCTTTCATTTTCCTTGGTCGACCTCCGGAATTTGTTCCTCGAGGTCTATAACAATAAAATTAAATTATTAACACCTCACATTGTACTATTTGAGCCTGAATTTCACCCTCGGTCCAAAAGACCATTTTGCCCCTAACCTTTCACATTTTTACGATTTAGTACCTAGGCTCGTATAATAAAACACACGCAATTCCTATCTTTCCCAAGCTTAGTTGAAAACTACTCCTTTTTATGGCAGCACACATTTTCCATTATTTTCACATTTCTACCACATATTTAACAACTTTTGCAAAAAGGTCCCTTTAGGGGTTTTTCATGAAAATCACCTAGGAAAATATGTTTAACACACCTTCAACTTTCATATTCCTTCAAAAAACCATCAAAATACAAGCAACTCATGCATGGGTAAATTTTTAAATATGAGGGCTAGCATGAAATATGAGTAAAAATGGAGAGAGTAAGCTACCAAGATTTCAAAAATACAAAGAACATTAAAAATGGGGCTCGGGTGCACTTACTATTGAGCTTGAAAATGTTGAAAACCCTAGCTATGGAGTCCTTTGAAGTTTCGGTAGCATGGAGAAGAGAAATGAGCTGATTTTGGTTCATTTTTCAATTTTATTTCATTAAAATGCCAAATGACCAAAATGCCCTTAAGTCCTTTCTTCAAAATTTCATCCATGCAAGCCCATTTTTGTCCATAAACTTAAAAACTGAGAAAATTGCTCTCTAAGGCCTTCTAATTTATAATCTAAATCAATTCCATACAAATTGCTTCTAGAATCCATGTTTTGCAATTTATTCAATTTAGTCCCTAATTTCCAATTGGACACCTTACTCAAAGAATTTCTTTAGGAAATATTAAAACATGCATATTATCATATTCTCAACCTCATAATAATCATAAAATAAATATTTTGAGGTCAGATTTGTGGTCCCAAAACCACTATTCTGACTAGGCCCTATTTCGAGATGTTACACCAAGGCTTGGAAAATAGCCTAAGTGTTGGCCACACGGGCAGATACACGGCCATGTGTCTCAGTCGTGTGGGGAACACAGCCTAGCAGACGGCGTGTGACTTGATCGTGTGACCCCATTTCGTTGCTAACGTCGTAAACAGAGAGTTACATGGGCTGAGGACACGGGCGTGTCCCAAGCCACACAGACGTGTGTGACCACACGGCCTAAACCACACGGGTGTCTGACTCTTTAAACATGGAAAATTTCTTAAGTGTTGTAAAATTTCTTGAAGTTCTCGATTTAGTCCTGAACCGCCCCGATGTATGTTTTGGGCCTCGTAGGCCCGTATAAGGGACGATATGCATGTGTTTGAATATTTTTGAGTTGGTTGAAAATTTATGGCATGGTTTTACATGTATGTGTGTGTTTAAGTCCAGTAATACCTCGTATCCTATCCTAGCGTTGGACACGGGTAAAGGGTGTTACATTTAATGGTATCAGAGCTATGGTTTAGTTAGTTCTCGGACTAACCTAGCATGTGTGAGAGTGTAACTATACATGCCACGTATACCTACCAACATGAGATTTCTCTCGCTTAGACAGATATACTCTCCAACTGAGCTACACCCGATCATGTTGGTAGTGATGCTAAAGTATCTGAGAAGAGTATACTTATGATGAAATAAGATTTATAAAGGTACGAATAAAGGTCTATGATGTGTATATGATGATGTACGAAATGGAAGTTTATCATGTGATAAACTTATTCATGTTTGTTTGGCATTCCTATGATACTATGTGCCTGACTTGTTTTGATTAAGTGAATGTGGTGAATAAATTGACTCTAGATTCATAGAATGCACGTATTAGAACACTCGTTTGAATAAAACAATCGAAAAGTTTGTATGACATAAATATGCATGTTAGTTTGCCTGAAATGAATAATATATCTTGATGATATTGTTATGAGGATAATGAATGTTAATTTAAATATGTGTATATATATATATGAGAGTCGAGTTATTGGCCTTACGACCTCACCCCGTTACCAATGAGGTGCCCTATGGTGAAATTTCACGAAAATTATGTTGAATGAGTTCCTCAGTGAGAAATCGAAGAGTTCAGTGATATAATAAATATAAAGGTGATCAGAAATGGAGAATGGGTTGTTAAGTAAAGATAGTATGAAATAGATAGCAGACTATTTGAAGAATTATTCGAAATATACCATGTCATAGTTAAGGAAGAAGTTAATCTCAATTAACCGATCCAGTCAGGTATGGTATTAATGGGATGTATTGCTTAGAATTTCTTCTGGATTGGTTTTCAGTAATGAATGGAATAATGTGAAATAATTGATGACAGAAATAGTTGAGAGAATAATATTTAAAGGGTAAAGACGTCTGAATATGACAGTTCAGCTGAATAGATTATGATAATCTTTTTTGGGGTATTTTATATATTCATTTTGTACTCAGAGGTATTCACGTGGCTATCTATTTTCTGATAAAAAATCTTATCATATGAGGAAGTTGTCTAATCATGATGATAGTCAAAAACATTATCTGTTTGATTGGTTTATAATATGCATCGTTCTATTTCTCTCTAATAGTCTATTTTATTCTGTCTATGGAAAGTTGATAAGGAAATGTATACGACGCTATGATTCTGTTTCCTTTGATTGATACTCTATTTTGGTATAAATATATGAAAAGTATGTTGTTTTTGTCGTATTTAATTACAGTGGGCCTTAATGGTGTCTTCTCCTGGATTTCTTGTCTCTGAAGGATCATAGAGATCTTTATTCTCTTATTTGGGCTATGCTCTTGGAAATTTTGTATTTGTTCACATCGTAAATGTAAATGTCTCGGTCTTCTTGTTATTCTTATTGTTAACATGTGTCGATCATGGTTCAATTTGTACGGGATATTCATGGAATAGAACTAAAATTGTCTAATATGGTTATATCTTTATTCTGATCATGGGAACATAGTGGTTTTGATATGAGTTTTTCTAGTTTTCATGAAAAGGGTTGAAAACGGTCAAAGTATAGACTGTGATAGTTGAGTCTAGATTGTATATTGGTTTACATTCTACCAGTCATCTTGATTTCTATTGGGTTAGAAAGAGGCCTTATGATTTTCTTGAGCTAATCCAGTTTATAAAAGAATTTTGACCTATGTTATGAAAGAATTATAAGAGATTGTATACTTGAAATGTTCTATCATCAGTATGAAGGGAACCACTTGACTTATTAATGATCGATGGATGAGGTCGATTATATTATTCAATCTATGTGAGTTGTTTATTTGAGATATTAAATAAGATATTCATGTTCAAGTTTATTCTCAGGTTTGGAAATAAAATTTTAGTTTTTCTATCTGGGTAAAAGACGAATGTTCAAAATGAAAAAGGTATATTCTGGAAAACATTGTTATGAAATAAAGTTGCTCTAATTGATAAAGTTATCGCCTTGTGAAATTTGCATGATCTATTACATGTTAGCAAGGTTTTGAATAGTCGAGGATATTGTTAACCGAAGCACTAGATTTGGTTTAGCCTGTATCGAGCAAGAAATTCATGATTTTTAGTGATGTGCCATTAAGCGGAATATGATGTGTTTTAAGACTATAAGGCAATGAGATAGCTTAAGGTATCCAATGTTATGGAAAGATCTGAATCTGAGATAGCATAGATGATTTGAACCATTGAAAGATGATGAGTTGGTTATTGTTTGATCTTTGAGAACAACAAAAAATACAGTTACTAGTATTGGGGTTGAAAATCCTCGATTTCATTGAGAATGATGGTTATATGGTTAATCTTGTCTATTGACGGTTCGGTCTTAGCTGAGTACAAGGCTGAAACTGAAGTTTTATTGTAAGTCTGTGCAGCTGAGAAATGTTATGTGATTTGTTGTTATATGTTTGGCAAAATTGCAAATCGTTTTAGTAGGTACAAAATTCTCACTTGACAGGTAAATGGAATTATGTGTCTCTGAGGTTCTTATATTTCTTTGAATGTTAGTCTTCATTAATCAGATTGAGGTTGGAGGTTTATATTGTGACCTCTTGGGAAAGCTAAAGGAAGCTCTGAAAATTTACAGGCAACTGAGAGATCGAATTCACAAACTATCAGACCGTATGAAATTATAGAGAGTATAAGGTTGAATTTGAAAGGATTCAAGTATGTTATATGCATGTGTGATATGACGGTATGGATCATATTCTTCGTATATATGAGTTCTCTGACATAAGTCAAGATTCAGTTGATGTGTTATATAACGAAGAACTAGTCATGACCTTGGAACGAAGGATTGTAGTGTTAAGAACTAAAAGTTCAGTATTAGTAAAGGTTCTCTAATGATGGTATGAATAAAGGAGCTTATGCGAAAATCAAACCTCATTTTTGGTAAGATTTTCGGGGACAAAAATCCCTAAAGAGGGGAGAGTTGTAACAGCCCGATTTTGGGCCTAATCAGAACAGTAGTTTCTGGACCACAAATCTGACATAAGAAAATTTATTTTTATGGTATACAAATTCACGATAATATTTCGTGATCTCGTTTGAAAATTTTGACGTTTGGGCACTCAATTTGGTCAAAAGGACTAAATTGTAAAAAGTGCAAAAGTTGAGTTCTACATGTTAGAGGCATCTAATTGTTATGAAATTTTAAATTTGAGGTCTTTAAATGGTAATTATACCATTGGATAATTTTTTGGACAAAAATGGACATGAAATGGTGAAATAGAATATTTTTAAGTTAGGGGCATTTCGGTAATCTAGTAATTAAAATGAATTAAAAACAAAATAAAAGCCAAAATTTCTTGTCCATCTTCTTACTTGGCTGAATATTACATGAAGAAACCATGGCTAGGGTTTTCCAAGCTTCCAAGCTCGATTGTAAGTCCGTTCTTGCCCCGTTTTTAATGATTTTTACGTTTTTGAAATCCTCGTAACAAGATCTACCTATTTCTACCATTTATTTGAGTTGTGATGAAGGTCTAGGCTTTGACCCATGTTATAAATTTGTGCATTTTGATATTTAATGGTAGACTATGCATGTTTATGGTTGGAGAAACAACTTTTTCTAAGTGATTTTCGGTGAAAATGCTTAAAAGGACTAAATCGTCAAAGTTATAAAATATGTAGTAAAAATGTGTTCTAGTGGAAGTTGTGGGCTGTTATAGTTATGAAAATGATTTTTTTAGGCTTAAAGTACAAAGAAATAGAATAAAAATCATTTTACGAGCTTAGGGGCAAAAGTGTAAATATGATAAAGTTTAGGGAAAAATGTAATTTTGCCATAGTATGATTTTTGGATCACATTGACTAATGTGACTAATAAATAGACTAAATGTGATATTATAGGTTAAATAAAATGAGGTTCGGACCTAGAACAGGGGATAAACGAGAAGTTTACCGTTAGGTCTATTTTCGCCATTTTTGGTATCGAGGTAAGTTCGTATGATAATAATAATGCAACGTTATACTTGAATGTTAATGCTTGATATTACATGAATTGTAAGTACGTGTGTAAATAATGTGACATTATAACATGTTTTGATGTGTTAATATTTTGTGATAAATGTTCCATTATTATAATGAATGTTATGCCTAATAGAGACTTAGTCTTTTGATATACATGTTTCATGATTTGGCCAAATGTATTGGCTTATAATGATTCAATTGTATATAGCCATGAGATGTGGCTTATATTGATTATTAGGTTGTAAACCTATTATATGTGCATGCACAAGCTTAAAAGTTTCATGTGACGTGAGTAGGTGGCTTGATATGGTGTGCAATGTATACAGCAAGCATGTTATTCTATGCATGTGAAATATGTTAGTTTTTTATAAAGTTATGAGCTAGTCTTGAATATGAAAGTTTGATGATTAAGTTGAAATCTTTTGGTATGATGGTAACCATGATATAAAAGTATAAGTGATATCATAATAGACAATGACAAATGAGTGTGTAAAACACATGAATCATGACATGCAAATGCTATGATTGTGGCCTAAATAAAGATGTTTAATCATTAAATGGAGGCGACATTATATGTCCTTGATGTTGTACAAATATGTGAGGGTTTATGGTTGACCAAGGCTTGGAAAATAGCCTAAGTGTTGGCCACACGGGCAAAGACACGGTTGTGTGGGGAACTGGAAACACAAAAATTTATATACTTTTTCATACCCATTTTTACTTAAATTCGTGCAAATCCGATTAAATTCTTGTTGAAAAATAGTTAAATTGTGTTAAAAATATGAACATGGTGAATTTTAGTTAATTTTATAATTAATTTTGATTAATTTTGACTATTTACAACAGATTCGCGCAAAGGGCGAAAATTGGGTCGGCTGACACTGCTGAAAGCACAAAATCGAGAAGTAATTTGATGTATCAAGAGACATTAATTTCCAGCCTAAGGCGGTCCAGAAATGTGTATTAATTCATAATTTAATTAATTTTAATTTATTCCCCATTTAATTTGGGTTAAATAAATTATTTTTAATTAATTATGGAGAAAGGCTCTAGTTGAACCGCACTGGTGGAACCAAATTGAGTGAACCAAACCAGCCACAAATTGGGCAACCCAGAACCGTCCATATGCTGAACCAAATAAGAATTTTAGCTGATTAAATATGCTTGCAAAAAGGCCCTTGAAGACTTCCAAATTTCATTCAAACCCCACCTTTAATTGTGGCTTTGTAGATTTGCCTTAGGCTATTTTTAGCAAAGTTGAAAGTCTCAAATTTTGCCAAGTAGATGGTCGGCCATAGGGGACTCTTTGGCTGCTAGAATTTGATATTTTTAGCAGCCACAATCAGCTATAAAAGCCACCCCTTGCTGATCATTCAAACCATCCCTCAATCCCACAACATTCTCTCATTCTCTCTTTTCGTCTCTCACTTTTCTCTCCATTTTTTTTCCACTCCATTTCCCTTTTTGTTGAAGTGCCGATTTCTTCTCTTGGGAAAGAGGCTCTCATCAGCCATTTTGGAGCAGCAATTAGGTGTTCATAATCCACCTTGTTAGCCGAGGGCAATGAAGAACGAAGAATTGAGCAACTAGTCAAGCCACAAAGAAACACCAGATTTGCTTCTTGTTCCCTATCTTTTTAATTTTTGTTGTTGTTTTGACGAACATGTTTATGAATATTTATGCTATTTAAATGGTTATTTTAATCAATTTAGCTTAAATTAAGTTTGTGTTGGGTTGATTATATTCTGCCTGCTTGAATTGTTAAATTGATTTTTATGCTGTTATAGGCCTCGGTAAATTCACGGCAACTCGGTAATTTGCTAACTACTGCTCATACATACTTATTAAATTAATCAATCTCTTGAACATTTTTCAATGTCAATCCAAGCAGTTAATCAATCTTCACAAGCATATAAAAGATTAAGTGAGGTAACAATGTATTTCTACCTTGAAATAGTTTAATCACAAAGATCTTGCAAGTTATGCAAGGCATATGTATCGCCGAATACAATGCTAATTTAAACTTCAGCTACCTTAGAAGAATAAACATGCACTGATTAAGCATTGTGTCTACTATTAAATCATATTGAAATTATAATTAATAGACACAATGCTTAATCAGTGCATGTTTATTCTTCTAAGGTAGCTGAAGTTTAAATTAGCATTGTATTCGGCGATACATATGCCTTGCATAACTTGCAAGATTTTTGTGATTAAACTATTTCAAGGTAGAAATACCTTGTTACCTAACTTGATCTTTTATATGCTTGTGAAGATTGATTAACTGCTTGGATTGACATTGAAAAATGTTCAAGAGATTGATTAATTTAATAAGTATGTATGAGCAGTAGTTAGCAATTTACCGAGCTGCCGTGAATTTACTCGTAGCAATATAAACATCAGTTTAATAATTCTAAGTTAAAGAAATGTAATTAATCCAACACAAGTATGTTATCTTGATTAAATATTATTTGAAATCGTGCATTAGAATTCCTTTGCTTTATTTTAATTATTTAGTTTTTAAATAGTTTTTGACCATCTGTTAAAAACCAAATTATTTTTACCTGACCAAAGTGTTTTACAATTAATTTCTTAAATAATTCTTTTTACGGTCCCTATTGGTATGATAACTCGACATTTACTTGTCACTTTATTACTTGTTGCGATTGTGTACTCTTGTACATTTTCGTTGTTCCAAGTTTTTGGCGGCATTGTCGGGGACTGTTTTAAAAAAAAAAGCCATTATTTGTGAATTTGTTAGTTTTACATTTTGGATTATTGTTTAAATTTTTACTTACTTAATTTTTCTGTGATCATTACAAGTGTTTATGAGTATTGACCAGATTATTGACTTACTCCCTGTAGACCCTAAGATAGAACGAACCTTTCGACGGCGAAGAAGACAAGTGAACTAGAGAAGGACTGAAGGAATGAATTTCGAGAATATGAATCAAGGAAATGGAGCAAACCTTGCTCAAAATCCTATCCTTATTACTGATGATAGGGATAGAGCCTTAACACAATATGCTATGCCAGTGTTTAATAATCTTAATCCGGGTATTAGGAGACCCAAAATTGAGGCACAACAATTCGAGCTGAAGCTAGTCATGTTCCAGATGCTTCAGACAGTAGGCCAATTCAGTAGAATGCCTACCAAAGATCCTCATCTTCATTTAAGACTGTTTATGGAGGTGAGTGACTCTTTCAAATTAGTCGGAGTACCCGAAGATGTATTACGATTGAAGTTGTTCCCGTACTCACTAAGTGACAGAGCTCGAGCCTAATTGAACTCATTGCCACCAAACTCAATTTTCACATGGCAAGAGTTAGCCGAAAGATTCTTTATGGTGTATTTCCCGCCAAGCAAGAATGCTAAGTTGAGGAACGAGATCACTGCCTTCCAACAAATGGATGATGAGTCCTTGTATGAGACATGGGAACGATAAAAAGAATTATTACAGAAATGCTCTCATCACGGAATCCCACATTGCATCCAACTTGAGACATTTTATAATGGTCTTAACACTCATACGAGGATGGTAGTGGATGCCTCTGCTAATGGTACTATTCTTTTTGAGTCTTACAATGAGGCTTACGAAATCATCGAGACGATCGCCAGTAACAATTATCAATGGCCAACCAATCGAGCCTCGTTAAGAAGACGAGTCGCTGGAATACATGAAGTGGACGCTCTCACTTCACTCGCATCTCAGGTATCTTCAATATCCTCAATGCTTAAGAATCTTACCACTAATGGGTCTAACAATTTTGCAGCCCAACCACCTCCCTAATTTGAGAGTATAGCTTGTGTTTATTGTAGGGAAGGACATTTGTTCGAAGAATGTCCATCAAACCTAGAATTTGTATATTACATGGGTAACAAAAACCAAAATCGAGGAGGGCAAGGAATGCAATCCAAGTTATATAACCCATCGTGGCAAAACCACCCGAATTTTTCCTAGAGTAACCAAGAGGCTGGAACCAGTAACAAGTACACCCAACCTAGACCGACCCAGCCGCTTAGTTTTTCCCAACAAGTTTAGAAACCAGTTCAAGCTTAATCATCCAATAGCTTAGAGAATCTGCTGAAGACTTACATGGTGAAGAATGATACCTTAATTCAAAGCCAAGCAGCTACATTGAAGAACTTGGAGAACTAGATGGGCCAGCTTGCAACTGAACTCAGAAATCGACCACAAGGTGCTTTATATAGTGATACAGAGAATCCAAGAAATCCGAGGAAGGAACATTGCAAAGCATTAACATTGAGAAGCGAAAAGATAGTATAGCCCAACACCATCGAAGCTAAAAAGGAGCCAGCTGACACTCAAGATGCAGAGGAAGTTCAACCGGGTGTTGAAATTCCAATTTCACTAGAACCAGAACCTACGACATCTAATAAGGTAACCTTAGAACCACATAATTCTGATCAACTAACAACTGCGTTAGATGTAGAAGTGCCACCAAAGACAAATCAACCAGTACTAGTTTTAGTAATGAAACCTTTACCACCCTACCCTCAAAGGCTTTAGAAGCAGAAATAGGAAATTCAATTCAAGAAGTTCTTTGATGTACTCAAGCAACTTCATATTAACATCCTATTGGTAGAAGCACTTGAACAAATGCTGAACTATGTCAAGTTTATGAAAGATATCCTATCTAAGAAGCAAAAACTTGGAGAATTTGAGATGGTAGCTCTGACGAAGGAATGCAACACATATCTTCATGACAAACTACCCCCAAAGCTGAAGGATCCTAGATGTTTTACCATACCTTGCAATATTGGAGCAACATATTGTGGTAAGGCACTATGTGACTTGGGTGCAAGTATAAACTTGATGCCTATGTCAATATTTAGAAAGTTAGGGATAGGTGAAGTTAGACCTACTATGGTTTCACTTCAACTTGCATATCGATCCTTAGCATATCTAGAAGGAAAAATTGAGGATGTATTGGTAAGTGTAGATAAATTCATCTTTCTTGCTGACTTTGTGATTCTAGATTTTGAAGCAGACAAAGAAGTACCAATTATCCTAGGAAGACAGTTCTTAGCAATCGGAAGGACTCTTATTGATGTGTAGAAGGGCGAGCTTACGATGCATGTTTAGGATGATCAGGTAACATTTAATGTTTTTAAGTCTATACAATTTCCTGATGCGATTGATGATTGTTCTACAGTATCCGACATAGAGGATTTAATAGTAGAAAAGGAACTCAACTCTATTGGGGATCCACTGGGAAGAATTTTGACATCGGACCCTCCAAATGATGAAGAGGAGGATGAATACTTAGCTTTGCTAGAGGCTAATCAAAGGGGATTTAATCTGCAATCCCATTTTGAATCTTTGGAGTTAGAGAAGAAGGAGTATGCCCAACCAAAAGTGTCAATTGAGGACCCACCTAAATTAGAACTCAAGGTACTACCTTCACATTTAAAATATGTTTATTTAGGTAACGCTTCTACTCTGCCTGTGATTGTTTCAGTAGAATTGACTATTGAGCAAGAAGAGAAACTTATCTTAGTCGTGAAACAATTCAAGAAGGCAATCGGATGGACCATAGTCGATATTCGCGGTATTAGTCCATCTGTATGCATGCATAAGATTATCCTGGAAGATGGCAAAAAAAGGGACAATTGATGGACAAGGAAGACTGAACCCCAACATGAAGGACATGGTGAAAAAAGAGATTATCAAGTGGTTAGATGCGAGTATCATTTATCCCATCTCAGACAGATCGTGGGTAAGTCCAGTCCAGTGCTTGCCAAAGAAGAGAGGTCTCACAGTCATAGAAAAAGAGAATAACAAGTTGATACCAACTAGAACAATTACGGGATGGAGGATTTGCATCGATTACCGGAAGCTAAACAAGGTGACTAGGAAAGATCACTTTCCTTTGTCGCTCTTGGACCAGATGCTGGATAGACTCGCGGGGCAAGACTATTACTATTTTCTCGATGGATACTCGGGGTATAATCAGATTACAGTAGCACCAAAAGATCAACAGAAGATAGAGTTTACCTGTCCGTACAGTACATTTCAAAGATGTATGATGTCTATTTTTACTAACATGGTTGAGAAGTACTTGGAAGTTTTTATGGATGACTTTTTAGTAATCGAAGATACTTACGATGATTGCTTAGCCAATCTAGCTAAGGTACTAAGGCGATGCGAAGAAATGAACCTCGTACTTAACTAGGAGAAGTGCCATTTCATGGTACGAGAAGGAATTGTTCTAGGGCATCGGATAACGAGGCATGGGATCGAGGTAGATAAAACTAAGGTAGACGTTATTGAGAATCTTCCACCGCCAGCATCTGTAAAGGGTGTTAGGAGCTTTTTGGGCCACGTCGGTTTTTATTGAAGATTTATCAAAAACTTCTCCAAAATTACTAAACCATTATTCAAATTATTGGAGAAGGACACGACATTCAAGTTTGATGATGAATGCTTAAGAGCTTTCAAGGATTTAAAGAGTCGATTAGTTATGACACCCATAATCGTCACACCAGTCTGGGATTTGCCATTTGAATTGATGTGTGAGGCAAGCGACTTCACGATAGGAGCTGCCATGGGTCAGCGAAGGAACAAAGTTTTTCATCCCATCTACTATGCAAGCCAGACTCTTATAGGAGCTCAACTGAACTATACGGTAACAGAAAAAGAATTACTTCTTATTGTATTTACTTTTGACAAGTTTCGATCTTATCTTGTAGGTACCAAAGTAACTGTCTGTACGAACCACTCGGCAATTAAGTACTTACTTGCCAAGAAAGATGCTAAACCGAGACTGATCCGGTAGGTGCTTCTACATCAAGAGTTCGATCTAGAAATTCAAGATCGAAATGGAGTAGAAAACCAAATAGCAGATCACTTGTCCAAATTGGAGCCGCAAGAAGGGAATTCTCTTATTATACCAATTCAGAAAACGTTTCCAGATGAACACATACTGAAGGTAAGTCATTTCCATAATACCCTTTGGTTTGCTAATATTGCTAACTATTTAGCTTGTGGTTTGATGCCAATTGATAAGACATATCAACAAAGAAGAAAGTTTCTTCACGATGTGAAGTACTATTTCTGGGAAGAGCCATATTTGTTTAAAAAGTGTACAGATCAAATGATTAGGAAATGAGTGGCAGAAGATGAAGTACAAAAGATTTTATACCATTGTCACTCAGCTCCAAGTAGGGGACACTTCAGAGGTACTCGTACGGTGACCAAAGTATTGCAAGCCGGATTCTTTTGGCCAACACTATTCAAGGATGCATATGCGTATGTAAAGAGCTATGACCGATGTCAAAGGGTTGGAAATGTCACCAACAGAAATGAGATGCCTTGAACAAACATCATTGAGGTAGAATTGTTCGATGTATGGGGTATTGACTTTCTTGGTCCTTTCCCTCCGTCTTCTGGTCACAAGTATATATTGGTAGCAGTAGAATATGTGTCCAAGTGGGTCGAGGCTGAAGCTTATCCGACAAACAATGCGAAGGTTGAAATGAAGTTCTTGCAGAAACACGTGTTCACTAGGTTTGGAACCCCAAGAGCTATCATTAGTGATGAAGGGTCCTACTTTGTGAACAAGTGGTTAAAATGGTTATTACACAAGCACAGAGTGAAACACAAGGTTGCAACAGCTTACCATCTACAGACGAATGGGCAAGCTAAACTGGAAAATAAGGAGATCAAAGGCATACTTGAGAAGGTAGTTTGCCCGAACCGACGACATTGGTCCAAAAGGCTGGATGATGTTTCGTGGGCTTACAGAACAACATATAAGACACCTTAGAGATGTCACCTTACAGGTTGGTCTTTAGGAAAGCCTGTCATCTACCATTGAAGTTAGAGCACAAAGCTTATTGGGCTCTTCAACAGCTTAATTTGGATCCTAAGCTCACAAAAGAGAAATAGATGTTCCAACTTAATGAGTTAGAAGAGTTCTGAATGTTCTCATATGAAAATGCCAAATTACTTAAAGAAAGACTCAAGAAATGGCATGACAAACACATTCGAGTTCGAGAATTTGAAGCAGGTCAGCAAGTCTTGTTGTTCAATTCCAGATTAAGGTTCTTCCCAGGTAAGCTAAAATCACATTGGTTCGGTCCATTTACGATTCATCAAGTCTATTCATATGGAGTTGTTGAACTCCAAGGTAAGGGAGGTAATTTCTGAGTTAATGCTCAGCGCCTGAAACATTATTGGAGAGATAAAATTGAACGGGCTAAAATCTCATTCATTTTATCGGATACCTAATTTCTTGTTTTTATTTTTTGTGAATAAATGATTTAGGGTATATTTTCGGGTTTAGTATGTTTAAATAAATTCTGTCTAGGAGATTACATCTTAAGCAGGACCGTTTGTGACACCTCCAATCTTTCTTGGGAATTTATTTTGACATAATTTCCTAAGAAATTATTCCCTAGATGGAAAAATAAATTTTTAGTTTTTCAAATAAAAGGGTCAATTTTGATCCACGTTTTAAATGGCAACTCAATTTTAATTTTTCATTAAGTATAGGGACTTAATTGAATTATTTTTAAAATTTGGTTGCTCTTTTTAAAATTAATAAAAATTAGATGCCTCTTTTTGTAAATATTTTCAAAAGGCTTCTAGAATAAATATTTTTAATTTAATAAATAAATAAAAGAGGTTAAACATGCCTTGTAAGAGAACTTGTGCTTTCGCTCAAATTGATGAAACACAAAACAAGTTCCACTGTGAAGAAGCCAAAGTGAGATACGAAAGTATCTTCAAAAATCAACAGATGCATCCAGAGAAAGGCTTTACATTAAAGGAAAGAAACTACAAAGACTTTATGGCACGTATTCGTCAAGTTGCTAGAAGCCTCAATTGGGAACTATTTTGTGAAAAGAGACCTAGTGTGGATGATGAGCTAGTTCGTGAGTTCTATGCAAATTTAACTTCAAGCGAGATGACAGAAGTTCTAGTTCACGAAATCAAGGTACCGATAAATTCAAATGCTATTAATGAGTTCTTTGAATTACCTGATTTTGGAAACAATGAATATTCCACATTAATGAGCAAAATCAAGCCTAAGAATTTACAAGAAATTCTCGAGGAACTGACAGTTTAGGGTTCTACGTGGACTGTGTCAAAACAAGGAATCAACACTTGTTGAAGAGAATATTTGATGCCACTCGCGAAGGTATGGTTTTACTTCATTCGATTCAGCCTTATGCCTAGCTCATATGGGATTACAATCTCGTTAGAGTGAATGGTCTTATTGTACTCGATCCTAACTGGAAAGACCATTGATGTGGGAAAGATCATCTTAAGGGAAATACAAAATTGTGCCGTTAAACGCTCTAGCCCTGCTCACTTCCTGTTTACAATAACAATTCTATGCTTGAAAGCTGAAATTCTTGCAAATGTAAGGAAGACAGGGTATAGCCAAGGCACAATCACAGATTGGGAACTCTACCGAGTAGCTGGAGACTCAGTTCTACAGCAACGATTTGAAGGAAGTGAGGAACCTGAGGACCCTGATGAAGAAGAAGATCCCACGATGCAATCATTTGAAATCCCTGATAAGTTAGAATCAGTGGAGCCAGAAGCTGAACCTGATGCTAAAACTTCAATATTTAGATCTCAACCGCCTAGCCCAGACCTTCGAGATGAGCTATCAAAAGTGATGGACTTAATGCAACATATGCAATGGCAGCAACAAGCCTACTAGAGATACTCAAAAATAAGGGATGACTCGATGAGAAGTGCTTTTAAGAAAATATACAATGACCCGTTTATTTTTGTGCCTGAGTTCCCAGATTTCATATTTGAACCATGGAGTCCATTATCAAAGAAGGAGCGAATCGATTCATGCAAAGGCAATAATGATGGAGCAAAAGATGAGTCCGATTCGGAAGGATCTGCAAATAAATAAAAGGGAGGGATCTTGACTTTACTTTAGTTTTGTTCGTAGATTATTTTTAGGATTAAGTTTAATTAGGAATTTTTATTTTTGCATAATAAAAAAAGAGAAGAAAATTATGAGTAAATATGAACAAGTCACAAAATATAAAGTGTGG
Organism: Gossypium longicalyx; assembly: GCA_025698465.1. Classification (NCBI taxonomy): domain Eukaryota; kingdom Viridiplantae; phylum Streptophyta; class Magnoliopsida; order Malvales; family Malvaceae; genus Gossypium; species Gossypium longicalyx. The sequence continues at coordinate 70,382,100 of CM046997.1, read as the reverse complement.
TAATAGATATATACATGTCTAGGATTGGATTCAGAGAGAGCTTGGTACTTAAGCAGTCAAATTGACTCACCTCCTCTTTTCTGGAATCCTACCTAGTGTATAGTATTTATGCACTTTAAACAATGAGGACATTGTTCATTTTAAGTTGGGGGGACCGAAATTTCCATTCAGAATAATTTTTTCCTTTTAATTATGATTAGGATATATTGTTCAAAAATTTGAATTTTGTTAAGTATGCTAAACTTGAGTATGAATAAAGTTCTATTATTTCCATAAATTATTATGTTAACTTAATAATGACATGAATGTATTTTTAAATAAAGCATGCAAATTCATACCAAAAATTTTTTAGTTCTTTAGGAAAGTTAGGTATGCATGAAAGTTTAAGTCTTTAGAATTGACTTAGTAGTTTCTTGAGGTGAAATCCTAGGGAGCAAGAAACTTGTAAATGATTTAGGCAACTATTATTTGTACCGTTTGAGCCTTTCAAGCCCAACTTGGTAAATTTTATCCTTTAGAACCCAACTTTAAGACTATATGGCCTAATTTTATTTCGACCCTGGCAATATTTAGCCATTACTTTTCGCTTAATGATCTTAAAATTGTCCCAAACACCAGACTCAGTACTATTCAAAATGTTCTTCAAAAATAAGTTTAGGGTAGTTGAAAAGAAGTATCAAATGCTCGAGAATTGCAGTACACAAAGTAAGTGCTCGGGTTATTTGTAACACCCTAACCTGTATCCATTATCGGATTAGGGTTATGAGGCATTACTGTATAAAACACAGTTCAGCACACTCATTCCTCACCTTTCATACACCAAGAATTAATAAACATTTAAAACTTATCAATTCCAAATATCCACAATTCACTTATTATAAATTCGAATACATGGGTCATAATTCCAATTCAGAAATAATCAAACCTTACTGAACATATATCGCAAATAAGCACATTTCAAAAATACCAACTAATTCAGTACGAGCATATATCAAAACCCAACTGATTATGTTCCATAATTACTAAATTCGAACCAAACTTGTATATATCATAGACATGTTCATATATTTAATACTTCCAATATTCAGTTTCTTATATCCATCATATTAATGCCATTTTCATAATTAAAATCATATTCCATTATATATCATTACACTTCATACTTAGAATATATGCCAATTTCTATCTCATTAATCGTATATCAAACATAACATTTGATAACTTCTGCACAAGTTCATAATAAAACTAATTGAACCATATTACATGAATTATTATGCAATCACATATGAAACTTAAATACATTATAACATGGCCGAACATACTAATGATGCATACTTAACACTTGAACACAAATAACACTCCAGCGTGCATCTAATTCATATCTGTAACATCCTGATTTTTGGGTTTTTCGCGATTCTCGATATTTTAGTAAAGTTTCTAAAATTTGGTATGTGGTTGTGAAATTCATAATTTGAGTATGTAAATGGGCTTATGGAAGGCCCATGTGTTGGCCAAAACCCGGTGGAATTTTTGAATTTTAGACTTAAGAGTTAGGGGTACTAGCTAGATTACCTTATGTAAAGTTATGGGTAAAATGTATCACAAAAAGAGCCTCCAGTAAAGTGGCTGAAGTGACGCCACTAGGGAGCTATAAAGGTGGTGTGGGGAGCATAGAGGAAGACCTGGGATTGATTCCCTATGATGGCAAAGAGGATACTAATTTTTATGCTTTGAGCATGCAAGAGTTGTAGCCGAATGGAACTCTTTGGGGGAGAGTTTGAATCAGTCAAATGCATGGATTAAGGAGGGATAAGGAGAGAGATTTTAGGGATTTGAGGGGGAGATAGAGTTGGCCGAATAATGGGGATTAGAGAGGGAATTTCGGCAGAGGGGTTTTAGTTGGGGATTTTTGGCATTAGGGACTAGGTTGTGCCGTTTTCTCCTTTTGGTGTAGTTCTTTTCTCTCTTTTTTTTTCTTTCCAGCCGAATCTACCTACCTCCCATTCATCTTTTCTTCCTTTTCATTCTTCCAAACCAGTCCACTACTCCCTTTCGTTCACCTATTGTCTTTCTGACCACCACTACCGCCGAAATATCACAAAAAGCCGAAACCTATGGAGACTAGGTGGTGCTGATTCTTTACTGACTAGCAACCTTTCTTTTTATTTTCACTTTTTGGTGATCAATTATCTTATCTTCTAAGCATAGACGGACTCAAGAAGAGGGGACTGTGGTAAGTGTTCAAACTCTAAACGATTTCAAATAGTAACTGTTGATAAAAGCCGAAACCCCTATAGTGTAGGGAGGTGGCTGAATGTGGGTATAGGCCTTGTGGGGTTCTTCTTTTAATCTTTTTATGGGTTGTATAGTAGAGGAGCAGCAAGGCGTGGTGTCAACTTGGATTAGCTCGAATCATTGGAGTGGCTAGATCTAGTCATCAACTTCGGCAAAGGTATGGATCTTAAGGCCATTATGGATGGTGGCCGAATGTGTAAGTGTTGATAATAGATGGTTCTCGTTTTGGTTTAATTACTGTGAGCTGATCTATAAGTGGTTGATTATAGGAGAAATCGTGTAGGGGATCTCGTCGAGGAATATCACAAATCAGGTGTGTAACGAACCCTTTTTCATAGCTTAAAGCGATAAATGCCGAAAAGCCGAAATGCCGAAATTCTGGCATTTCGAGGACTTGTGAGCAAGCGAACGCTCATTAGTTAGTTAGATTCGTTAAGATGATGATCGGAACGTTGGTAAAGGTAAGAGTATGATTTTTGGCACTCATGGTAAGTTGGGCCTCGAGGGGCTAAAATCGGGCCTAATGGGCTTTCGGGCCCATTTGGGTAAAATTGGTAGAAAATAAAAACCTGTTAAATTGCGCGTTAAGACTGGTAAGACCAATATGAAATATAGGCTAAATGGGCCTAGATGACTAAATACTGGTAACACCAATATGGAATATAGGCTAAATGGGCCTAGATGACTAAATCTGCTATGTAGGGCCCACTAGGGGTTTTTAGCCCAATAATTCGGTGTCGCTAAAAATGGGCCAGAATCACTGTTTGCACGCATGAATTGTTAGTAACCGTTAATGAACATGGAAAACCCTAATTTTTGTAAAATTACGAAATTACCCTTATAATATGAAAGTGACTATTTTGCCCTAGGTTAAAATGACCATTATACCCCTAGGGTTGAATTTTGAATTTGATACATGGGATTTTGATATACATGATTGATATGATATACACATGATATGTATGATATGCACATGATATGTATGACATTCACATGATGTATTCATAAATGCATTGGGTTGGGTTTTTATATGGATGGAGGAAGTGCAAAAAGGCTTATGCCCCAGTTTACCTAAAAGGGCTTATGCCCCAATTATTAAAAAGAGGCAAGGCCTCCAGTTATATGATAAAGCAGCTATGCTGCCAGTGGAGAGTTTTGGCTGGGTGGGTTGAGTTATTCCCCACATGGAGAGCTTGGTTGGTACGGGTGGAGAGTAGCGAATGGTGGGTCGAGTAGTCTCCCCAAATGGGCTTGCATTCATTCTTTCGTTGACATTGCATATGATATTGAAATTGGCCTATGGGCCGACCGTTTCTGATGAAGGCTTGGCCCGATAATATGAAATATGTAAAGGCTTCGGCCCAGTGTTATGAAATATGAAATATGAAAAGGCTACGACCCAGTATATGTTGAGCTTGGACTTGGGCTAAGGCCCAGCAGGTTGATACTGTTCTGGGCTCTGAAAGGGGCTTGTTGCACACTGAGTTTCCAAACTCACCCCATTTTCTTAACCTTGCAGGAGAGCCATGATGTGGGGACTTGGAGCCGCAGGGGATTCAGAGTGGCCACGGTGATCGCCCTTGGGCTTTTAATTAAGCATTTGGTTTTCTTTAAGTTTTCTTTATTTATTATTTATTTTTGGGTTGTAATAAGGCCATTTTAACTTTTCTTTTATTTCTTTTCTGGATTATTTTATTTTTATTAACTTTAAACTGGTTGATAATTAATGGGCTAGACTTAGGACGCGTTTTCAAAATGAAACTCGTTTTTAAAATAACACAACGACACGATTATCCAGTTTTAACAAGAATATTCACTTAAATAAATTTCAACTCGTTATAACCAAGTGTGGCAATGGCAGTGGGCATGTCTAGGATTGGATCCAATCGAAGAGCTTGGTACTTAAGCAGCCTTCATGGCTCACCTCCTCTATTTCGGATACCTACCTGGTGCCTAGCTTCCATTCACTTTGTTAGCTTAACAAAAGTTAGTTTTTAAACACTAAAACGAAACATGGATTTTAAAACTTTTATGTGGCACGTCAGATTTGGCCATAACGTCTGGGCCAGGTTTGGGGTGTTACAATATCTATATTAATATACCTAAACTTCATATTTTTATCCTATTAACTAACCCAAAACATACGTAATCATTACCATCATTAAACATTTGAACCCATACCAATACAATCAACCAAAACAATCATAAAACATATTCATTTCTTACCACTTAGTAACTGAACCTGTTAAGTTAATATACCATCATCCACCACTCTAATTATACCACATTTCATATTTCTAAAATGAGCTAACTATTAAAACGACTACCAAAACCAAACTCATTAAACATTTTAATTAAGAACATGTAAAACCAAACTTAAGCATAATATGCAAGTCATTTTCGCATGGCTTTAAATACATACTCATTCAAAATAATTAACTCTAAGACTAGCCTATACATGCCACATAACTGAGTCTCAAAAAAATATTATTTACTAAAATGATAACAGGATAGTGTGATGTCGTCTCCATCGACTTCCAACCCGAGACAATCTCCAAAAATATATAAACATAATAAAAAGAAAACACAGAGTAAGCTTTTAAGCATAGTAAGCTCGTATCTTAATAAACTTAACATAACAATTACTTTCATTACAATGCCGTAAACATAATATGCTATCTCACACAACCTTTCTAAATTTCATAACATGTTCTCATATCAAATTATCATCATTCAATATTATACTTACTCACTTAACCAACTTTAACTTTCACAAACTTATTCAATTAAATTTTCATACATCAACCCTTTCACACTTTCACATAGCCAAATGACCATATTATGGGAAATAACACATTTAATTATTTATCTTTCTCATTTGAATCTTGTATGATCATTTATAATCAAATTCACTTTCCATTCAAATAGCATCTAAAATATTTCACATATGCAACTTTACAAATCACATCTTATTCATTCATTTATGTTTCATTAGCACATAATCATAATTCATTTCCACAAACATCACAATACATTCTTCGCACATATACTTACCTTATTTTCAAATAGGTAATTAATTATCACGTACTTGATCGTTTTAGCTCGTTTAATGTATTCAACTACCATATCAGCAATAAATCTTTTAGGCATAAACTTATAATAATTTCACCGACATAAAGCCTGCTAGGCCTAAGCTTGTATCTCACACCGGCTCAAGGCCTGCTAGACTCAAAGTCTGATTTTATACAACGGCAAGAAGCCTGCTAAACATAAGCCCAATTCAATTCACCAGCACAAGGCGTGCTAGGCTCAAAGCTCGAATATCACCATTATAAAGTCGTCTCATAAACAATTCATAAAATATAGCATGTATACCTGTTCACTTTGCTCGATTTATTGATTCAATAACAATTTATAATTGCCCTTTGAATTATTCGATATTTTTCACACTAAGTGTCATTCTTAATATCTCGCACACTAAGTGCCATTCTCAATATTTCATACACTGAGTGCCATATTTGATTGCCCCGCACACTAAGTGCCACATTTAGTCCATATGTCGTCAGACATTAAAATATTCACGTATATACAATTTATACGATATTAAAGCATTAGAAGCATAACTTTAACAATGCTTATTGCATACGAACTTACCTGGCTAAATTGTAGAGATACAAAAGTTCAGGGGCATTTTGGTAATTTTCCCATTTTCCTCGATTTTCCACTCGATCTTCATCTAAATTAATAATTTTATTCAATATATTAATTCAGATAGTAAAACATTTCATTTCATACAATTTGGTCATTTTTGTCATTTTACAAAATTGCCCCTAAAGTTTTACTTTTATTCATTTTAGTCCCTAAGCTCAAAACATGCAAATTAACCATTTTTAACCATAATTAAGCTTAGTCAAATGTTCATGGTATCAAAACAATCCATAATTCACATTATGGCAAAATTATAGTTTTGCCCCTAATATTTCAACTTCTTTACAATTTAGTCCCTATATCATAAAAATGCAAATTCATGAAATTGAGTAAAATTCTACTATATTCGAATATCACTAGTGTCTCTAGCAGCCCACACATCTCATTTATTTCATATTTTAACCATAAAGTTTTCACATTTATCAATTTAGCCCTTAATTGTCAATTTCACAAAAATTCACTTAACAAAAAGTGTTTAACTATCAATAAGGACTCATATTCTTCCATTAAACTTCAAAGTCCTATTATACTTATTAATGGAAAATATCAAACTATTCAATGGTTTTGCCAAATAGCCCCCTCATTAGATAGATTAAGCAACAACGACCCCGAAAATATAAAAATAATTAAAAACGTAACTAGAAATGCCTACCATGCATTAGCCGAAAGTTGGAAGCTTCTCCCATGGCTTCTCAAGCCTTCACATTCGGCTGGTAAAAAGAGAATGAAAAAGATGACACCTTGATTCTTTTATTTTATTCATTTTATTATTATTTTTAACCAATTTACAATATTAACCTTTATACACTTTATTTATTACACCAAATGCCAAGCCATCATATCCCACTATCTCTTTAATAGGCTAATTACCAAATAAGGGCTTCCACTTTAAAGTTCTATATCTATTTAATACCTTTAGCTTATAGAACACAACTTTTGCACTTTATGCTATTTAGTCATTTTTGCTTAATTAACTATCGAAACAATAAATTTTTTTAACAAAAATTTAATACCATCTTATTGCCACTCCGTAAATATTTATAAAAATATTTACGACTTGGTTTATAGAAACAAGGTTCCGATACCTCATTTTCTAAACCCACTTGACCTTAGGGTCATACCACTTAAACTTAATAAATCGATTATAAAAAAAAATCACAATATCAAAAACATTTTTAAAATCATAATTAACTCGTAAATATTAAATATAAGATTGACAAACCTACTCGTCGAATTTGGTGGCCCCGAAATCATTGTTTCGATTAACCCTAAAAACAGGCTGTTGCAACTCTCCCCCCTTAGGGATTTTCGTCCCCGAAAATCTTACCAAAGAATAAATTAGTGATTTACTTTCACCAGCCTCATCAATTTCTCACCTAGCCTCAGATTTCTCAACTTTTCAATCTCATCAACTAAGATTATGGTCTGCTATTTGCTATACATCATAACAAGCTGAGTTTCTACTTCTGTAAGAGATACTATAGATAAAGGATCTTATTTGTATCATCACATCATATATATAAGAAACAAATTACAGGTTTTCTCAAGTTCTGATAATAATCTCATTCAATCTGATGAATTACGAACTCAACTTCTCCTTATAGCTAAATCGAGAAATTCTATTCCCACTATAATACTTTTACAAATACTCAATTTTCTAATGTAAAATTCAATGCTTTCACGCATCAAGCCCACATATATTTTCTACAAATCTGAAATTGCTTTTAGACGGTCATGAATTACTTTCATTTCCCCTCAGCCTTTCCAATCAGATTGACCCCGGAATTCTTTTTATAAAAATTCAATTCAATACAATGAAGTTTAGTAATTGCAACCATACCACACTCATACAATGCTATCTTAACATTCATCTGATAACTATTATTATTATATACAAACTTAACCAACAATAAATGTCTTTCTCAGTTGCTTTCAAGTTCTAAAACACAGTGTTACAAAGTAATTCCACACCCAAAACTCATAGTATTTTATTTCAGTAACACGATACAATCCTCGTGTCTCCATTTGAAAAATGAAAACTAGCACTCTTTTAGTACTCCCCGTACGGATAGGTAATTACCACAGTGCTAGATGTCACGATTGCCGTAAAATCTCTGGATTTCTCAATACACGAACTCTATCTCGACACAACGAATGATTGTCGGTTCCAATCTGGAATTCTAAATCAGAAAAGAATTTACGTTGTACCCTTTTTAACTTGTAATTCACTGACACACCTCTTAGCTTCACAAATTTGCTAATTAAACATCAATTTAGTTTCTAGCTCAGCCAATAACTACTCATCATTTGATAAGAATAATCACATGATTATCGATTGTAAAAAAGATAAACATTCTCGCTCAGAACCCCAAAGACTATAATCGTTTGCCCAGATTGATAATCAATCACTGACTCATAATCTTTCAACAGTTCAAACCATCTTTAATTCTTGTGTCGGATAACTCTTTACCTGATGCAGGCTAAACCAGAACTAACGCTTCAATTAACAATGTCTTCAACTGTTTACCATTTTCTTAATAAATATCACATCATTCAGACTTACCAATGACGATCTCCAAGAACATTTCTCAATAAAACCATTCTGATGGATATAATTTTGTATCATATCTTCTAGAATATGAATCCTGCATTCAGAATATTCATCTATTTATCTATGAACATTCAAAGTTTATTTCCACCCTATGGATAGATTCAGATACAAGTAACTCGATTAATCCTTCAAGCAATTAATCCAATCAAACTAGACAACTGAATCGATCTCGACTATCAAGTAATAACTTTTCAATTATTAATCAACAAAGCTTTAAACCATACTGAAGCAACAACCATCAGATAAATTAAAATCATAGTGCCATAATAAGGCCGACATCTTAACCGTATAGATATATAATGTCCCAATTATGAATAATGCTTTTTGAACATAAGAGAAATTGAAATATAATTACAATCATTCAATAAATATTTTTCACAGATAACCATATAGAATCATAAGAAAGCAGAGATACTATAATCTCAAATATATCACTATAATGATCTTTTTAAGAAAGCACCCATATCAGATGACATATATCTCAGTGATGTCTTAGAAGAAATCCAGAAGTAAAGCATCACTCATATACACTGGAATCAACAGTAACAGAAACAATATAATCTTCATGTATACTAAGCAGATCAACAACCAGTAGGAACAGAATACCAGCATCACACAGATTTAATCATCAATCTTTTCTTTCAATAAAATGAAATAGAATACTAGAGAAAGATATAATAATGTCGATTGTAACCCGAACAGCCCAACAATGCTTTCATATATCAATATATATATAGATAACATTCTCATATGATAAAAATTTCATCTGAAAATATACAGCTTCACATACCTCTGAGGATAATTGAACACATAGAGTACCCTGAAGAGTTCTCGTAAACCATTCGACTATAATCGCTGTGCTCAAATATCTTTATAATTCAAATATGATTCTACTGTCTATCTCTAACATCACTAATTTTTCACTATCCCAACACTAATAGAGGCCAATTCAGAAGAACTTCCAGTTAATACATTCTTTAGATATCATACCTGAATATTTGGTTTCATCTAATTCAACTTTTATTTTAACAGTGACTTTGCATATTACAAATGGCCTTCAACACGATCCAATATCCTTTCTGTTACTGTCTTCACTTGTGGACTCATTCTCTTATCTGATCACAGTACTAATCCTTCAATCATGAAACTCTGTCATTCCACACTTATAAGCTTATTTAAGCCATATAATATGGATTTCATTACAATACTTTACCGATGAGGGGGGTGAGGGTCATAAAGCCTCAAATTTATCTCTCATATATACATCCACATCACATATACTATTATGAATGGCCAATTCATTACTAATTTCACATTCTCAAAACACCTAACCATCTTTTACTTATGATCACTTTTGTACTGAACACATAATTCATACGCTAAATCAAATCATTAATTCACAATCAAAATATTCACGTAACAATCACATACCAAACATCACAACTCATATACTTATATAATTATAACATTTATCAATAGCAGAATATCATGCATTCTGATTTATACCTTTATGAGTTTCAACTCATCACCAACACATTTTCATTCAAGAGTTTGAGTATAGCATTCTGTACTATCAGAATTAGCTCAGTTGGAAAGCATATCTGTCTCATCAAAATAATTTTCGTCAGAGTCGGGAGATATTACACTATCACAGGTTAAATGTGGCATGTATAGCTAGACTCACATACGCTATGGTAGTCTTAGAACTGAATAAACCATAGCTCTGATACCAATCAAATGTAACACCCCTAACCCGTATCCGTTATCGAATTAGGGTTATGAGGCATTACTGTATAAAACACAGTTCAACACACTCATTCCTCACCTTTCATACACCAAGAATTAATAAACATTTAAAACTTATCAATTTCAAATATCCACAATTCACTTATTATAAATTCGAATATATGGGTCATAATTCCAATTCAGAAATAATCAAAACTTACTGAACATATATCGTAAATAAGCACATTTCAAAAATTCTAACTAATTCAGTACGAACGTATATCAAAATCCAACTGATTATGTTCCATAATTACTAAATTCGAACCAAACTTGTATATATCAAAGACATGTTGTATATATCAAAGACATGTTCACATATTTAATACTTCCAATATTCAATTCCTTATATCCATCATATTAATGCCATTTTCATAATTAAAATCATATTCCATTATATATCATTACACTTCATACTTAGAATATATGCCAATTTCTATCTCATTAATTGCATATCAAACATATCATTTGATAACTTCTGCACAAGTTCATAATAAAACCAATTGAACCATATTACATGAATTATTATGCAATCACATATGAAACTTAAATATATTATAACATGGCCGAACATACTAATGATGCATATATATACAAGTGCGCAATTCATCCTAAAAATAAATCCATACTTAACACTTGAACACAAATAACACTCCAGCATGCACCTAATTCATATCTATATTAATATACCTAAACTTCATATTTTTATCCTATTAACTAACCCAAAACATACTTAATCATTACCATCATTAAACATTTGAACCCATACCAATACAATAAACCAAAACAATCATAAAACATATTCATTTCTTACCACTTAGTAACCGAACCTGTTAAGTTAATATACCATCATCCACCACTCTAATTATACCACATTTCATATTCCCAAAATGAGCTAACTATTAAAACGACTACCAAAACCAAACTCATTAAACATTTTAATTAAGAACATGTAAAACCAAGCTTAAGCATAAAAAGCAAGTCATTTTCGCAAGGCTTTAAATACATACTCATGCAAAATAATTAACTCCTAGACTAGCCCATAAATGCCACATAACCGAGTCTCAAAAAATATTATTTACTGAAATGATAACAGGATAGTGTGATGTCATCTCTATCGACTTCCAACCCAAGCAAATCTCTGAAAATCTATAAACATAAGAAAAAGAAAACACAGAGTAAGCTTTTAAGCTTAGTAAGTTCGTATCTTAATAAACTTAAAATAACAAATACTTTCATTACAATGCCGTAAACATAATATGCTATCTCATACAACCTTTCTAAATTTCATAACATGTTCTCATATCAAATTATTATCATTCAATATTATACTTACTCACTTAGCCAACTTTAACTTTCACAAACTTATTCAATTAAATTTTCATACATCAACCCTTTCACACTTTCATATAGCCAAATGAACACATTATGGGAAACAACACATTTAATTATATATCTTTCTCATATGAATCTCATATGATCATTTATAATCAAATTCACTTTTCATTCATATAGCATCTGACAAATTTCACATATGCAACTTTAAAAATCACATCTTATTCATTCATTTATGTTTCATTGGCACATAATCATATTTCATTTCCACATACATCACAATACATTCTTTGCACATATACTTACCTTATTTTCAAATAGGTAATCAATTATCACGTACCCGATCATTTCAACTCGTTTAACGTATTCAACTACCATATCAACAATAAATCTTCTAGGCATAAACTTATAATAATTCACCGGCATAAAGCCTGCTAGGCCTAAGCCTATATCTCACGCCGGCACAAGGCCTACTAGACTCAAAGTCTGATTTTATACACTGACAATAAGCCTGCTAGGCATAAGCCCAATTTAATTCACTAGCACAAGGCTTACTAGGCTCAAAGCCCGAATATCACCATTATAAAGTCATCTCACAAACAATTCATAAAATATAGCATGTACACCTGTTCACTTTGCTCGATTTAATGATTCAATAACAATTTATAATTGCCCTTTGAATTATTTGATATTTTGCACACTAAGTGTCATTCTAAATATCTCGCACACTAAGTGCCATTCTCAATATTTCATACACCGAGTGCCATATTTGATTGCCCTGCACAATAAGTGCCACATTTAGTCCATATGTCGTCAGACATTAAAATATTCATGTATATACAATTTATACGATATTAAAGCATTAGAAGCATAAATTTAACAATGCTTATTGCATACGAACTTACCTGGCTAAATTGTAGAGATACTAAAGTTTAGGGGCATTTTGGTAATTTTCCTATTTTCCTTGACTTTCCACCCGATCTTTATATAAATTAATAATTTTATTCAATATATTAATTTAGATAGTAAAACACTTCATTTCATACAATTTGGTCATTTTTGTCATTTTACAAAATTGCCCCTAAAGTTTTACGTTTATTCATTTTAATCCCTGAGCTTAAAACATGCAAATTATCCATTTTTAACCATAATTAAGCTGAGCCGAATGTTCATGGTATCAAAACAATCAATAATTCACTTTATGGAAAAATTACAATTTTGCCCCTAATATTTCAACTTCTTTACAATTTAGTCCCTATATCATAAAAATGCAAATTCATGAAATTGAGTAAAATTCTACTATATCTAAATATCACTAGTGTCTCTAGAAGCCCACACATTTCATTTATTTCACATTTTAACCACAAAGATTTCACATTTATCAATTTAGCCCTTAATTGTCAATTTCACAAAAATTCACTTAACAAAAAGTGTTTAACTATCAACAAGGACTCATATTCTTCCATTAAACTTCAAAGTCCTATTATACTGATTAATGGAAAATATCAAACTATTCAATGGTTTTGCCAAATAGCCCCCTCATTAGATAGATTAAGCAACAACGACCCCGAAAATATAAAAATAATTAAAAACGTAACTAGAAATGCCTACCATGCATTAGCCGAAAGTTGGAAGCTTCTCCCATGGCTTCTCAAGCCTTCATATTCGGCTGGTAAAAAGAGAATGAAAAAGATGACACATTGATTCTTTTATTTTATTCATTTTATTATTATTTTTAACCAATTTACAATATTAACCTTTATACACTTTATTTATTACACCAAATGCCAAGCCATCATATCCCACTATCTCTTTAATGGGCTAATTACCAAATAAGGACTTCCACTTTAAATTTCTATAGCTATTTAATACCTTTAGCTTATAGAACACAATTTTTGCACTTTACGCGATTTAGTCATTTTTGCTTAATTAACTATCAAAACGATAAATTTTTCAACGAAACTTTAATACCATCTTATTTTCACTCTGTAAATATTTAAAAAAATATTTATGACTCAGTTTATAGAAACAAGGTCCCGATATCTCATTTTCTAAATCCACTTGACCTTAGGGTCATATCAGTTGAACGTAATAAATCGCTTATAAAACAAAAGTCACAATATCAAAAACATTTTTAAAATCAAAATTAACTCATAAATATTAAATATAATATTTACAAATCTACTCTTCGAATTTGGTGGCTTCAAAACCACTGTTTCGATTAACCCTAAAAACGAGCTGTTACATTTAAAAAAAAAGAGCACATGTATTTGAAATAGATGTACAAAAGAGCATATGAAAGTCAAATTGGTGTATCGAAGGTAAAAATTCTGAAGGTTCGATTGACACTGAGTCTAGGGTTTTAAGCCAAAATTTATCCATCTGTCACCTACCCCTAGCCTAGCCATGTTACAACCTTGATAAAGAACTATTGATTCAAAGTTCTTATGTTACCTACATTAGTGGAGAGAAATTGCTACGATCGACATATGAGGACATAAGTTAAGCTTAATGATTGCAGTTTAATCTTGAATAAAGGAATAAAATTCAAATTGGTAAGGGTTAACATGTCTTTGTTACAAAAGCGTTTAGTCTAAAATTTGTTATTATAATAAGTTGTTGAATCTAATCTGAACGTTATACTTAAGTACCATAACTATCATATTTCTTCTTTTTGAGCATGAGTATATCAAATTCATAATTTTAGGGAGAATGTTGTTCCGAAGGAGTTTTTCAAAATTGTTTCCGATAAATTCTTTTCAAAATTTATCCATTACTCGGGACGAGCAATGAATTAAGTTGGGGGTGTGGAAACGCAAAAATTTATATACTTTTTCATACCCATTTTTACTTAAATTCATGTAAATCCAGTTAAATTCTTGTCAAAAAATAATTAAATATTATAAAATAATTAAATTGTGTTAAAAATATGAACATGGTGAATTTTAGTTAATTTTATACTTAATTTTGATTAATTTTGACTATTTTCGATAGATTCGCGCAAATGGCGAAAATTGGCTCGACTGACACTATTGAAAGCACAAAACCGAGAAGCAATTTCAAGTATCAAGGCACATTAGATTCCAGCCTAAGACGGTCCAGAAATGTGTATTAATTCATAATTTAATTAATTTTAATTTATTCCCCATTTAATTTGGGTTAAATAAATTATTTTTAATTAATTATGGAGAAAGGCTCCAGTTAAACCGCACTGGTCGAACCAAATTGAGTGAACCGAACCAGCCACAAATTGGGAAGCCCAGAACCATCCATATTATGACCCAAATAATCATTTTAGCTGATTAAATTTGCTTGCAAAAAGGCCCTTGAAAGACTTCCAAATTGTATTCAAACCCCACCTTTAATTGTGGCTTTGTAGATTTGCCCCAGACTATTTTTAGCAAAGTTGAAAGTCTCAACTTTTGCCAAGTAGATGCCCGGCCATAGGGGGGCTCTTTTGCTGCTGGAATTTGATATTTTTAGCAGCCACAATCAGCTATAAAATGCACCCCTTGCTTATAATTGAAACCATCCCTCAATCCCACAACATTCTCTCATTCTCTCTTCTCCTCTCTCACTTTTCTCTCCATTTTTTTTCCATTCCATTTCCCTTTTTGTTCAAGTGCCGATTTCTTATCTTGGGAAAGAGTCTCTCATCAGCCATTTTGGAGCAGCAATTAGGTGTTCATAAGCCACCTTGATAGCCGAGGGCAACGAAGATCGAAGAATGGAGCAACTAGTCAAGCCACGGAGAAATACCGAATTTGCTTCTTGTTCCCTATCTCTTTAATTTTTGTTATTGTTTTGATGAACATGTTTATGAACATTTATGCTATTGAAATGGTTATTTTAATCAATTTAGCTTAAATTAAGTTTGTGTTGGGTTGATTATATTCTGCCTGCTTGAATTGTTAAATTGATGTTAATGCTGTTATAGGCCTCGGTAAATTGCTTGGTTAAGTAAAATCATGCCTAAGTTATACTTGCAATATAATTGTTAAATAACTAATGAATTAATTATTAAATCGTATTGAAATTATAATTAATAGACACAATGCTTAATTAGTGCATGTGTATTCTTCTAAGGAAGCTGAAGTTTAAATTAGCATTGTATTCGGTGATACATATGCCTTGCATAACTTGCAAGATTTTTGTGATTAAACTGTTTTAAGGTGGAAATACCCTATTACCTCGCTTAATCTTTTATATGCTTGTGAAGATTGATCAACCGCTTGGATTGACGTTGAAAAATGTTCAAGAGATTGATTAATTTAATAAGTATGTATGAGTAGTAGTTAGCAAATTACTGAGTTGCCGTGAATTTATTCGTAGCAATATAAACATCAGTTTAATAATTCTTAGTTAAAGAAATGTAATTAATCCAACACAAGTATGTTATCTTGATTAAATCTTATTTGAAATCGTGCATTAGAATTCTTTTGTTTTATTTTAATTATTTAGTTTTTAAATAGTTTTTGACCATCTTTTAAAAACAAAATTATTTTTACCTGACCAAAGTGTTTTATAATTAATTTCATAAATAATTCTTTTTATAGTCCCTGTGTGTACGATAACTCGACATTTACTTGTCATTTTATTACATTTTGCGATTGTGTACACTTGCACATTTTCGTCGTTCCAGGAGCACGGCCTTAGCACACGGGCAAGTGACATGGCTGTGTGACCCCATTTCATTGCTAACATCATAAACAGAGAGTTACACGGGCTGAGGACACGGACGTTTCCCAAGCCACACGGGTGTGTGTGACCACATGGCCTAATCCACACGGGTGTGTGACTCTCTGAACATTGAAAATTTCCTAAGTGTTGTAAAATTTTTGGAAGTTCTTCGTTTAGTCCAAAACCACCCCCAATGTATATTTTGGGCCTCGTAGGCCCGTATAAGGGACAATATGCATTTGTTTAAATGTTTTTGAATTGGTTGAAAATTTATGGGCCAGTTTTACATGTATGTGTATGTTTAAGTCTGATAATGCCTCGTATCCTATTCCAACGTCGGACACAGGTAAAGGGTGTTACAAATGCTCCCTCTCAAGTTATCACTAGGTTTGCTCACACAAGCTGATGGTCAAGACGTAACTATATGGTGTTGCTCACACAAGCTGACGAGTAACGACAACAAATGCCAGAAAACTCAGCCACCAGCAGAACGTACAGACTAGCACCCAAAGTAAGGTAACCCCTAATGACATGTCGTTTTTCTCCTATCTATTTCTAAGGTTCAATTGGGAGATCATATATTACCAAATCTTCATCGAGTATATTCGTGAAGTCGTATTCATCAATAATGTAATGATAAAGCATTTGAAACACACACAATTTAATGCTCATTAACATACGAACTTACCTCGATCACAAAAATAATGAAATAGATCGACTAGTCCGAAACTTTATCTTTTCCTCATTTTATATCCGTATGAGGCTTAACTTGATCTAAATAATCAAATTCAATCCATTTAGTATTCATTCTATTCAATTCAACCCAAAATACATTTTTGAAAATTTACACTTTTACCCCTAACACTTTAACTTCTTTACAATTTAGTCCCTATCTCATAAAAAAGCAAATTCATGGAATTTAATACAATCCCTGTAACAGCTCATTTTCAGTCAAATCAAAACAGTAGTTTCGGGACCACAAATATGAGGTCAATATTTATTTTATTATTTTAATGTCTACAACATGTTAATAGTGTAATAAAAAAATTCGTTAAAAAATTTTATCGTTTGCATGCTTAATTTGATAAAAAGGACTAAATTGCAAAAAGTGTAAATGTTAGGTTCTAATATTTAAGGGGGTATAATAGCTATGGAACTTTAAAGTGTAGGTCCTTATGTTGTAATTAGACCATTGTTATAGTGAGTGGGAAAATATGGTCACTAAATGGATGTTTTTAATGGTTTTATAACAAGGTTAATTAAGTAATTTAGTAAATAAATTAAGTAAAACAAAAACAAATTGATTAATGTATCATCTTCCTAAGCTACAGTTGACCAAAATTAGAGAAGCAAACTCCATTCTTAACACCTTGAAGCTTCAACACTTGAAGTCTTTGCATGAGATCAATTTTGAGGTTAGTTTTTAATGATTTCTATGTTTTTAGAGTCGTTGTAGCTTAATCTAACTAGCCAGGGGATTAATTTGCAAAGCTGTTAAAAGTCTAAGGGTTTTCCCATTGATGAATGTGTATGTTTTTTGAAGTTTAATTGTAGAAACTGAATGGTTGTTGTTAGATAAACAACATTTGTTAAGTGATTTTGAATGAAATTGCAAATTAGGGATTAAATTGAGAAATGTGATAAATTGTGTGGTAAAAGTGTGAATATGTGAAATATATGGGCTGCAATAAGCATGTAAAGAATTTGGCTAGCATGGATGTGGATTAAATTGCATGTTTATGAGTTAGGGACTAAATTGTAAAGAAGTTAAAATAATAGGGTAAAAGTGTAAATTTGAAAAAATGTGTATTTTTGGACTAAATTGAATACAATAAAATCTAAAAGGATTGAATTTGATTATTTAGATCAAGTAAAGACTCGTACAGAACTAGATGGAAGGAAAGATAAAGTTTTGGACTAGTCAATCCTATTACGTCATTTTTGTAATCGAGGTAAGTTCATATGTTTAATAAGAATTAAATTACATGTATTTGAATGCTTAATTTATATAATTGTGATGATACGACACTATAGAAATTCTCGACAAGTTATCAGCAATGTATAAATCCCAATTAAACCTTAAGAATGATAGGATACAAATGACATGTCATTAGGGGTTACCGTGTTTTGGGTGTTGGTATGTACATTCTACCAGTGACTGAGTTTTCCAGCATGTGTTGTAGTTACTTGTCAGCTTGTGTGAGCAGACCTAGTGATAGCTTGAGAGTGAGCAATGATATGAGATATGAGATTGAGATGGTTTTGACCATGTTTTGGCACTTAGTGTGCAAGATACCTAAGTATCCGATAGTATTCCAAATGGTTCAACGAGTAAAGATGATGGTATGAGGATATAATGGATGATACGAACCACATCAAATATTTGTGAGAAGTATGTCAATGAATTTATAGTTGATGTACTCATATAGGACTAATTTGGATATGATTATGTGCTAACCTTTGAATTTGATAGTAACTTACCTATATTTACTTATGCTTCTTTAAATTGTGAATGAATGGTAAGTTATACTTATTAGTCATACAGGCTTACTAATTTTAATAGCTTACTCTATTTACTTTTCCGTGTTTTATAGTGATTTTGAAGCTTGCTTAGATTGGAAGTTGTTGGAGATCTCATCACAATCCAGCCGTTGTTTTGGTACTTTTGAACTTGTGTATTTTTGTTATATGGCTTGTATAGGTCTTTTGGCTAATGAAAGCCTATATGTTTTGGTTTTGTAATTAGTCATGTAATATGACTTGATTTGGCATATGTTGGTATATGTATGTATATATGTGGTTATTCTCATCTTGTGTGTATTTGGATTGCCATGGAATATGTTTGGAAATGTAAATGTGTAAATGACCTTTTGATATGTGGTTTATAACTGCTATGTGGAGGCCTTAATTGGGTATTTGTATTTTGAGTACCAAATGGTTGAATTTTGAGATATGGTATACATGTTGATTTAGGCACAAAGTCTACTAAGTAAGTTTGATATTTAGGTGATTGTTGGGAGTCATATTGGTACGATTTTGATTGCCCAATTGTGCAGTTATGAACATTGTTATTGTTGGTATTGGTATAGATTGATTTGGACTTGGTTGTGAATGGTTTGAATGCCTATTGATGATATGCTCATATGCCATTGTATATGTTTAGGTTGATGCAAATTTGGGGTGAGAAAAATGGCTTGGAAAATAGCCTATTTTTATCCACACGGGAAAAGACACGAGTGTGTGTCTCAGTCGTATGTGACACAGAGTCAAGTGGCACGGTGGTGTGTCCCCTAGTACTTATTTAGAAATCAAGTTAGTAGCTTCACACAGCCTAGCACACGGGCATGTGGCTTGGCCATGTTGCACAAGTCAGTATACCCTCCAGTTTTCACACGACCTAGCACACAGCCTGGCACACGGGTGTCTGAGGCCATTTTAAAGGGTACACGGGCTAGTCACACGGGCATGTGGTTGGCCGTGTGACCCAAGCCAGGGAGTTATATAGGGTCAAACATGGTCTGGGACATGGCCATGTGATCCCATTTCGAATGTTCACATGGCCTGTGACACGAGTGTGTCAAACGACTTGTCCACACGAGCGTGTGTCCCCTGCACTTGAAAAATTTCTATGTATTTCTAAAAATTTATTAAGTATTCAATTTAGTCCCGAACCACTTTTAATGCTTGTTTTGGGCCTCAAGGGCTTGTGTTAGGGAATATATGACTATATTTGAATGGTTTTTAATTAGTATGAGAATTGTAACTTGAATTGTATGATTGTTTATGAGATTAGTCTGATAATGCTTTGTAACCCTATTTCAGCGACGGATACAGGTTAGGGGTGTTGCATTTATTAGTATCAGAGCATAATTTAGTCTATTGAGTCTAGTTATACATGCCATATTTAACCTGTGATAGTGTGATATCTCCTGACATTTTTAAATTATATTTTCATATAGCAATGGATCCCAATCGAGCAGTTTCTGATGATGTAGAAAGTCATGCGCCAGCCACTATTCATGGAGCAGCACTGTCTGAATCGAGACCGGTATCTGAGGGTCAAGGAGGAGAGGCCAAGGAAGCCTTCTTCCAAATGATGAACGAGTGGTTCTTTGAGTTTGTCCGAATGAATCCAATTGCTCAGCAACCTTTACCCCTACCTATTCCCCAACTGGTTTCCGTAGCTTCTCAAAGTTTGGAAACTTCGAGTATGAGTAAGCCACCTCTTGATGAAATTTGAAAATACAAGGCTGAAGAGTTTAGAGCTACAGTTGACGATGATCTTGAGAGAGCCGAGTTCTGGCTTGAGAATACAATTCGAGTTTTTGATGAACTATCTTGTACACCAGCGGAATGTGTTAAATGTGTTGTATCACTTCTAAGAGATACTGCATACCAGTGGTGGAACACTTTAATATCTATGGTGCCGAGAGGAAAAATCACATGGGAATTCTTTCAGACTGAGTTTAGGAAGAAATATATAAGTCAGCGGTTTATTGATCAAAAGCACAAAGAATTTTTAGAGTTGAAACAGGGTCGTATGACAGTAACTTAGTATGAAAGAGAATTCATGAGATTAAGTAAATATGCTCGAGAATGTGTTTCCACTGAAGAAATTATGTGTAAGCGATTTGAAGACGGATTGAATGAAGACATTAAGCTACTATCCAGGATTCTTGAATTGAATGAATTTGTTGTGTTAGTCAATGGAGCTTGTAAAGTTGAGAAGCTTAACAAAGAAAAGAAAAAAGTTGATTCTGAGGCTAGAGATTCGAGAAAGAGGTCAATGAGTAAACCCTATCATTCCTCTTCAAATAAATCAAGAGATTATTATAACCGTTCGACAGCTTTAGTGGGGTATTCTAACAGAGACTATGAGAAGCAACACACGAACCCAAAAGCATAAGCTACTTCAGTATTGAGTGTTGGTAGTGTTAAATCAAATAAACCTGAGTGCCAACAGTGTGAAAGATGGTATTTTGGAGACTGTTGGATGAATACTAAAGCCTGCTTTAGATGTGGCTCACAAGATCATTTTATTCGGGATTGTCTTGAGTTATCTGAGAAAGACAAAATTCTAAATATGAGGCCGAGTAATACAGCTGCCAGAGGGAGACCACCTCGAAATGCTATAAATGCGACTAGTAGTAAAGATGCGACAAAGGATTCTACTGTGGGATCTAAGGCTCGAGTGCCAACCAAAGCCTATGCTATTCGCGCTCGCAAAAATGCATCAGCACCAAATATTATCACCGGTACATTTTCTCTTTACGACACTGATGTAATTACTTAGATTGATCCTGGATCGACTCATTCGTATGTTTGTAAGAATTTAGTGTCTAGTAAGAGTTTACCTGTTGAATCAACTAATTTTGTGATTAAAGTATTGAACCCCTTAGGTCAGTATGTCCTAGTTGATAAAGTTTACAAGAATTGTCCTTTGATGACTTGGGGTTGCTATTTTCTGGACGATTTGATTCTTTTACCATTTGATGAATTCAATGTGATTTTAGGTATGGATTGGTTAACTATGCATGATGTTGTTGTAAATTATAGACGAAAGACTATTGAGTTAAAATGTCAGAATAGTGAAATTCTTCGTATTGAATCCTATGATTGGAGTGGGTTGCCTATTGTGATATCGATGATCCTAGCATAGAAATATGTGAGAAAGGGTTACAATGCTTACCTTATGTATGTACTTGATACAAAAGTGTCTTAATCAAAGATTGAATCAGTGCCAGTGGTTTGTAAATATCCAGATGTGTTTCTACAGGAATTACCCAGGTTACCACTGATCAAAGAGGTTAAATTTGCTATTGAGTTAGTACAGGGAAAATCACCGATATCGATAGCTCCATACCGAATGGCTCCGACAGAGTTGAAAGAGTTGAAAGCTCAATTGCAAGAGTTAACAGATAGAGGTTTTGCACGACCTAGTTTTTCGCCCTAGGCTGCACCAGTTCTGTTCATAAAGAAGAAATATGGATTGATGTGACTACGTATCGACTATCGTCAGCTTAACAAGGTTACAATTAAGAATAAGTATCCTTTGCCAAGAATTGATGATTTGTTTGATCAGTTAAAAGGAGCAACAATATTTTCTAAGATTGATTTGAGATCTAGTTATTATCAGTTACGGGTTAAAGATTCGGATGTGCCGAAGACTGCATTAAGGACCAGATATGGACATTATGAGTTTCTTGTTATGCCGTTCGGATTAACTAACACTCCTGTAGTATTCATGGATTTGATAAATCGAATCTTTAGACCGTATTTGGACAGATTTGTAGTTGTATTCATTGATGACATTTTGATTTATTCTCAAGACAAATCTAAACGTATTGAGCATTTGAAGATTGTGTTACAAATATTGAGAGATAAGCAATTGTTTGCTAAATTCAGTAAATGCGAGTTTTGGCTTCGAGAAGTTGGATTTTTGGGACATATTGTTTTGGCGGAAGGCATCAAAGTTGATCCGAGTAAGATTTCAGCAGTTGTTGACTAGAAACCACTAAGAAACGTATCCAAGGTCAGAATTTTTCTGGGATTAGTTGGCTACTATCAGCATTTTGTAAAAGGGTTCTCGATGATTTCTACACTGATGACTCGGTTGTTACAAAAAGATGTGAAGTTTGAGTAGTCTGAGAAATGCAATAGAGTTTCGAACGATTGAAAGCACTGTTAACCGAAGCACCAGTTTTAGTTCAACCTGAGTTGAGTAAAGAGTTTGTGATGTTCAGTGATGCTTCATTAAATGGTTTCGGATGTGTTTTAATGCAAGAAAGCAAAGTGATAGCTTATGCTTCCAGACAGTTAAAACCACATGAAAAGAATTATCAGACGCACGACTTTGAGTTGGCTGCTATTGTATTCGCATTGAAAATTTGGCGACATCATTTGTTCAGTGAAAAATGCCATATTTTTACCAACCACAAGAGCTTGAAGTATCTATTGTCTCAGAAAGATTTGAATTTGTGACAATAAAGATGGCTCAAGTTGTTGAAAGACTATGAGTTAGTGATTGATTATCATCTGGGGAAGGTGAATGTAGTCACGGATGCTCTGGGTAGAAAATCTTTATTCGCTTTGAGAGTGATGAACACACGATTGACATTATCTGATGATAGTTCAATTTTAGCTGAATTAATAGCTAAATCAGTATTTCTCCAACAAATTTGTAAAGCTCAGAAATGTGACAATGAATTGCAAGCTAAAAGAGTACAGTGCGAATCGACTACTGATTCAGAGTATCAGATCGAATTCGATGATTGTTTGCTGTTCCGAACTAGAATTTGTGTACCGAGAAACTTCGAGCTTATTCAAAAAATACTACACAAAGCACACAGTGGTTATTTATCTGTTCATCCGGGGAGTACTAAGATGTACAATGATTTGAAGCAGTCGTACTGGTGGTTAGGCATGAAACGAGACATTTCAGAATTTGTGTCGAGATGCTTGGTTTATCAACAGGCTAAAGTCTAACATCAAGTACCTTCAGAACTATTACAGCTTGTAATGATACCTGAATGGAAGTGGGATAGAGTTACGATGCATTTTGTATTGGGATTACCCCTATCTCCGAAAAAGAAAGATGCTATTTGGGTTGTTGTTGATCGGCTGACGAAATCTGCACATTTCATTCTGGTACGTACTGACTTTTCACTTGATAGATTAGCTAAATTGTACATCTCTAAAATTGTCAGATTGCATGGGGTGCTAGTTTCTATTATTTCAAATAGAGATCCACGATTTACGTCACGATTTTGGAAGAAATTGAAAGAGGCTTTGGGTACACAGTTGCATTTTAGCACTACTTTTCATCCTTAAACCGATGGTCAACCTGAGAGAGTGATTCAAATTCTTGAAGATATGCTTCGTTGTTAGAATTTGAAGCCAGCTGGGAAAAATATTTACCATTGGTTGAGTTTGTATATATTAATAGTTTTCAATCGAGCATACAGATGGCACCATATGAAGCTCTATATGGTCGTAAATGCCGAACTCCATTGTATTGGATCAAGCTTAGTGAAAATAAGATTCATGGGGTTGATTTGATCAGAGAGACCGAAGAGAAAGTGAAAGTAATTCGCGATAATTTGAAAGTGTATGACCGTTGAAGAAAGTGAAAATCATATGCGGATTTGAAACGTAAAGATATTGAATTTCAAATTGGCGACAGAGTGTTTTTGAATGTATGACCATTGAATAAGATTCTTCGATTTGGTCACAAAGGAAAATTGAGTCCGCGATTTATTAGACCGTATGAGATTATCGAAAGAATAGGCCCAGTGGCTTATAGACTTGAGTTACCGTTAGAACCTGAAAAGATCCATATTGTATTTCATGTGTCTATGTTAAGGAGGTATCAAGCAGATCCACCGCACATAATTTCTCCGACAGAAATTGAAATTTAACCCGATATGTTGTATAGCGAAGAACCGATCAAAATTTTTGCTTGGGAGATTAAAGAGTTAAGAAATAAAAGCATAGCTTTAGTGAAGGTTCTTTGGCAACATCACGGTATGGAAGAAGCTACGTAGGAACCCGAGGAAGCTATGAGAAAACAGTACCCTAACCTATTTTCCGGTAAGATTTTTTAGGACGAAAATTTCTAAAAGTGGAGAGTTGTAACAACCCATTTTCAGTCAAATTGAAGTAGTGGTTTTGGGACCACAAATTTGAGATCAAAATATTTATTTTATTATTATTTTAATGTCTACAACATGTTAATAGTGTGGTAAAAAAATTTTGTTATGAAATTTTATCGTTTGCATGCTAAATTTGATAAAAAGGACTAAATCGCATAATGTGTAAAAGTTGGATTCTAATAGCTAAAGGGGTCTAATAGCTATGAAACTTTAAAGTGTAGGTCCTTATGTGGTAATTGGATCATTTTTATAGTTAGTGGACATTTATGGTCACTAAATGGATGCTTTTAATGGTTTTATAACAAGGTTAATTAAGTAATTTAATAAATAAATTAAGTAAAACAAAAACAAATTGATTAAGGTATCATCTTCCTAAGCTATAGTTGACTGAAATTAGAGAAGAAAACTCCATTCTTAACACCTTAAAGCTTTAGCACTTGAAGTCTTAGCATGAGATCAATTTTGAGGTTAGTTTTTAAGGATTTCTATGTTTTTGGAGTCGTTGTAGCTTAATCTAACTAGCCCAAAGATTAATTTGCAAAACTGTTAAAAGTCTAGGGTTTTACCATTGATGAATGTGTATGTGTTTTGAATTTTAATGGTAGAAAATGAATGGTTGTTGTTAGATAAACAACATTTTTTTAGTGATTTTGAATGAAATTGCAAATTAGGGCTTAAATTGAGAAATGTGATAAATTGTGTGGTAAAAGTGTGAAAATGTGAAATAAATGGGCTGCTATAAGCATGTATGAAATTCAACTAGCATGGGTGTAGATTAAATTGCATGAAATTGCATTTTTATAAGTTTGGGACTGAATTGTAAAAAACTTAAAATAATATGGGTAAAAGTGTAAATTTTCAAAAATGTATATTTTTGGACTAAATTTAATAGAATGAAATCTAAATGGATTGAATTTGATTATTTAGATCAAGTAAAGCCTCGCACGAAACTAGATGGAGGGAAAGGTAAAGTTTTGGACTAGTCGATCCTATTATGTCGTTTTTGTAATCGAGGTAAGTTCGTATGTTTAATAATCCTTTAATTATATGTATTTGAATGCTTAATTGATATAATTGTGATGATACGACACTACAAAAATTCTCAACAAGTTATCGGCAATGTATAAATCTTGGTTGAATGTTAGGAATGATAGGATACAAATGACATGTCATTAGGGGTTACAGTGTTTTGGGTGCTGGTTTGTATGTTCTACCAGTGACTGAGTTTTCTGGCATGTGTTGTGGTTACTTGTCAGCTTGTGCGAACAGTATTGTGTAGCTACATCTTGATCGTCAGCTTGTGTGAGCAGAACTAGTGATAGCTCGAGAGTGAGCATTGATTTGAGATGGGTTTAACCATGTTTTGGCACTTAGTGTGCGAGATACCCGAGTATCCGATAGTATTCCAAATTGTTCAACGGGTAAAGATGATGGTACGAGGATATAAGGGACGATACAAACCAAATCAGGTATTTGTGAGAAGTATGTCAATGAATTTATAGTTGTAGTACTCATATATGACTAATTTGGATATGGTTATGTGCTAAACTTTGAATTTGATAGTAACTTGCCTATATTTACTTATGCTTTTTTAAATTGTGAATGAATGGTAAGTTATACTTATTAATCATATGAGCTTACTAATCTTAATAGCTTACTCTATTTACTTTTCTGTGTTTTATAATGATTTTGAAGCTTGCTCGGATTGGAAGTTATCGGAGATCTCATCATACTATCCAGCCGTTATTTTGGTACTTTTGAACTTGTGCATTTTGGTTATATAGCATGTATAGGTCTTTTGGCTAATGAAAGCCTATATGTTTTGGTTTTGTAATTAGTCATGTAATATGACTTGATTTGGCATATATTGGTATATGTATGTATATATGTGGTTATTCTCATCTTGTGTGCATTTGGATTGCCATGGAATATGTTTGGATATGTTGGTACATGTATTGTTTTCTCATAGCTTCCTCGGGTTCGCACGTAGCTTCTTCAATACCATGGCACTGCCAAAGAACCTTCATTAAAGCTATGCTTTTGTTTCTTAACTCTTTAATCTCTCGGGCAAAAATTCTGATCGGTTTTTCCTACATGACATACCGGGCAGAATCTCAAACTGTACCGAAGAAATTATATGCAATGGATCCGATTGGTACCATCGTAAGATGGATACATGAAACACATTATGGATTTTTTCAAGTTCTGACGGTAACTCAAGTTAATAAGCCACTGGCCCTATTCTCTCAATAATCTCGTATGGCCCAATAAACTGTGGACTCAATTTCCCTTTTCAACCAAACCGAATAATCTTCTTCCACGGCAATACTTTTAGAGATACTCTGCCGCCGATTTGATATTCAATATCTTTACGTTTCAAATTTGTGTACAATTTTTGTCGATCTGAAGCTGCTTTCAAACTATCATGAATTACTTTGACTTTCTTTTCGGTCTCTCTAATCAAATCAACCCCGTAAATCTTTTTCTCACTAATCTAAGTCCAGTACAAAGGAGTTTGGCATTTACGACCATATAAAGCTTCATACGGTGCCATTTTTATGCTCAACTGATAACTATTATTATACGTAAACTCAACCAATGGTAAATATTTTTCCCAATTGCCTTGATAAATATTTTTCCCAATTGCCTTCAAAATCTAAAACACAACAGCGAAGCCTATCTTCGAGAATCTGAATCACTATCTCGGATTGAGCATCTATTTGCTGATGAAATGCAATACTAAAATGCAATAGTGTACCCAAAGTCTCTTGCAATTTCTCCTAAAATCGTGACTTAAACCACAGATCTTTATCCAAAATAATAGAAGCTGGCACCCGTGCATTCTGACAATCTCAGAGATGTACAATTCAGCTAATCTATCAACTGAAAAGTTTGTACGTACCAGAATGAAATGTGCAGATTTCGTTAAATGATCAACAACAACCCAAATAGCATCTTTCTTTTTCGGAGATAGGGGTAACCCCGACACGAAATCCATTGTAGCTCTATCCCATTTCCACTCAAGTATCATCACTGGCTGTAATAGTTCCAAAGGTACTTGGGCTTTAACCCATTGACAAACCAAACATCTCGACACAAATTCTGAAATGTTTCGATTCATGCCCGACCACCAATACATTTGTTTCAGATCACTGTACATCTTAGTACTCCCCGGATGAACAAATAAGTAACCACTTTGTGCTTCCTGTAAAATTTTCTGAATAAGCTTAGAATTCTTTGGCACAAACTCTACCTCGGAACAACAAACAATCATCGGATCCAATCTAATACTCTGAATCAGTAGTCTACTCGCACTGTACTATTTTAGCTTGCAATTCATTGTCTCATTTCAGAGCTTCACAAATCTGCTGGAGAAACACCAGTTTAGCTTTTCATTCAGCTAAAATCGAACCATAATCAATTAATGTCAATCGTGTGCCCATCGCTCTCAAAGCGAACAAAGATTTCCTACTCAGAGCATCCGCGACTACATTCGCTTTCCCCAGGTCATAATCAATCACTAACTCATAATCTTTCAATAATTCAAGCCATCTCTGTTATCGCAAATTCAAATCATTTTGAGATATCAAATACTTGAAACTCTTGTGATCAGTAAAAATATGGCATTTTTCATCGAACAAATGATGTTTCCCAATTTTCAATGCAAAAACAATAGTGGCCAACTCTAAGTCATGCGTCGGGTAATTCTTTTCATGCGATTTTAACTGTCTTGAAGCATAAGCTATCACTTTGCCTTATTGCATTAAAATACATCGCAAATCGTTCAATGAAGCATCATTGAAATCAAAAATTCTTTACCCAACTCAGGCTAAACTAAAATTGCTACTTTGGTTAATAATGCTTTCAACTAATCAAAACTTTGTTGACATTTTTCAGACCATTCAAACTTCACATCTTTGTAACATCCCTTTCCCGTGTCCGACGCCGGGACAAGATACGAGGCATTACCAGACTTAAACATGTACATTCATGTAAAATTGGGCCATAAAATATCAATCATATTAGAATCATTCGGTCACATGCAAAATGTCCCATACACGGGCCTTCGAGGCTCTAAACATACATTAAAAGTGGTTTGGGACTAAACTGAGAACTCACGAACATTTTTACAACACTTAGAAAATTTTAATGTTTGGAGAGTCACACGCCCGTGTGGGTAGGCCGGATGGTCTCACACGCCCTGTCCTCAGCCCATGTAACTCTTTGTTTATGATGTCAGCAAACATTTAGGGCCACACAGCCAAGTCACACGCCCATGTGTTAAGGCCGTGTCCTTCACACGGCTGAGACACACAACCGCGTCTCTGCCCGTGTGGTCAACACTGAGGCTATTTTCTAATCCTTTTTGTTGCCTTAATCTTTCACATACTTAAATAATTTAAAGACACATATCATAGCATCATTTTAATGATTTAGCATGCCTCACTAAAGTACATTTTTAACAATCAACCATAACATATTCCCCAATAATTAATCTCTACTTATTCAACAAATGTCCATGTTCAATCATTATCAACTTAATGCCAATTTACACATTTATTCCATAGCCATGACCACCCTGGATAGTCCTAGGGAATTCTCATGCACATATGTTATTTACTATTCATTCATGGCAGACAATTATAATCATATCACAAAGCATCAACACATGGCAAGGATAATTAGGCTTACAAGCCAAAACATTATAAGCCATATCTCATGGCTATATACAATGAATCAATATAAGCCAATACATTTGGCTAAATCATAAGAACACATATGAATAACTAAGCTCCTATACATGCCACTCACTTGAAGATGCTTAAGACTTATCGATATCCCCTATTGATAGCTCGATAGTGTGATGCTGCCTTCGACGATCTCCAACCCCGAGCTAAAGAAATGAAAAGAAGGGGGTAAGCTATATAGATTAGTAATTCCATATGAAAATAATAAGCAATTTATCAACATGATTCCATCAATTCTTACAACATGATTCCAAGGTAAAATAATCATAATTGCACTTTTACTTATGTTCAAGTTAAGCTATTTACTCGAGTCATAGTCACTCAGTTACTTATAACTTGAGCTACGGAACTCCAAATCAAGATCCAATAATTTTTCCTGAAACTAGACTGACGTATCTACTTATCATAAAATTTTCAGAAGTTTTGGATTAGCCAATAAGTACATTTTATTCTATAAAATCTCCCCTATTTTGCTGCATGATAGTTCCGACCCCTCTGGACTAAAAATTAATTATCTCTTTGTACAAAATTTGGATAATGTTTCCGTTTGTTTTTTCAAAAAATAAACTCATAAAAGGATTTTAAGAATATAAATTATGACCCATAATTATATTTTTACAATTTTTAATGATTTTTCCAAGTCAGAATAGGGGATTCCAAAATCATTCTGACCCTGTCTCACAAAAATTCAAATATCACAAAATAAAAATTTCTTTTTCTTTCACAGTTTATTGTTTATGAAAATAGACTCAATAATATTTTATTTCATATCTTATTAAACTTCTAATTCAATTTCTACCATTTTTGGTGATTTTTCAAATTCACAGAACTACTGCTGTCCAAAACAGTTTTATTACAAATTTCACTCTTACATAATCTCACTTACTCCATTCTGTCTTACCGAATGTTCGCTCAACTATCGAGCACATTGCTCATAAATTTTCACACACATATACCTGCACTTATTCATCATATAGAAATATTCAATTACACTAGTCATTACATGATCACATGTAGTTTCTCTTAGTCAATTTCCCGTTGAACTCATCGAAATAATAACAGATACACGATGGCCTGCACTTATTACCACCCTTGTAACTGAAGCTATTTGGTGCACATAGTAGCCTACACTTAGTACTACATCTATGACCAAAACCGTCTCTCACACATAGTGGCCTGCACTTAGTACCACACATGTGATCGAAGCTATCGGGTACGCATAGTAGCCTGCACTTAGTACGACACATGCGACCTAACCATCTGGTACACGTAGTAGCTTGCACTTAGTACTAAACACGTGACTTAAAACCATCTTAAACACATAGTATCCTGCACATAGTACTACACATATGTTCTCACAATGGATCATTCATATCTTTTCTATTCCAAAGGTCCAACCGGGAAATTCCTCACTTTTCAACATTTTACCCACTCATCCATAATCAACTTCAATTCATAATTTACATCAAGTGATCATTTAATATACAAACACATCTCATATAATATCAAAATATTATAACATAAGTAAAAACGATATATTATTTACATACAAACTTACTCGTTTCAAAGAAATATCATGTTCAATCAAATTTCCATTATATTCAATCATCCCATCACATTATCGTTAACATATAAATCAATACAACCATAGCAAAATTGATTTCAAGTGTAACAACAATAACATGAATATCATGCTTATTTAATCACATGAACTTACCTTAAATGCAATTACGGCCAACTATTCCAATTTAGTCCAAAATCTCAAACTTTCCCGATTTAGGCCTGAATCTCGATTTTCTTGATCTAACATTTCAAATATAGCTCATTTATTATTCACATTATTCAAATTGACCCAAAAATCATACTTTTACAAATTTATATTTTTACCCCTAAACTTTATCATATTTACACTTTTGCCTTTAGGCTCGTAAAATGATTTTTATTCAATTTTTTTGCACTTTAAGCCTAGCCAAATCATTTTCATAACTATAGCAGCCCATAATTTCCACTAAATTACACTTTTATGACAAAATTTTATAACTTTTACAATTTAGTCCTTTTTAACGTTTTCACCGAAAACTACTTAGTAAAAGTTGTTTCTCCAACCATAAACATGTATAATCTACCATTAAACATAAAAATACTCAAATTTATAACATGGTTCAAACCCTATACCTTCATCATAACTCAAATAAATGGTAGAAATAGGTAGATCTTGTTACGAGGATTTCAAAAACGTAAAAATCATTAAAAACGGGGCTAGAATGGACTTACAATCGAGCTTGGAAGCTTGAAAAATCCTAGATATGTCTTATCCATGCAAGTTTTGGCCATGGGGTTGAAGATGGACAAAAATTGGCTTTTAATTTTATTTTAAACTCATTTTAATTACTAAATGACCAAAATGCCCCTAACATAAAAATATTCTATTTCACCCATTTCATGTCCATTTTTGTCCAAAAAATTAACCAATGGTCTAATTATCATTTAAGGACCTCAAATTTAAAATTTCATAACAATTGGACACCTCTAGCATGTAGAACTCAACTTTTTCACTTTTTACGATTTAGTCCTTTTGACTAAATTGAGTGCCCAAACGTCAAAATTTTCGGATGAAATTTTCACAAAACAATTAGACAGGATTGTAGACCATAAAAATATAATAAAAATGAATTTCTTACGTCGAATTTGTGGTCTTGAAACCACTGTTACAACTAGGTCCTAATTCGGGATGTTACATCTTTCTGTAATAATTGAGTCATCATTGTACCAATCATCGAGAACCCTTTTACAAAACACCGATAATAGCCAGCTATGTAGCAACCCATTTTTAGTCAAATCAAAACAGTGGTTTTGGGACCACAAATTCGAAGTTAAAATTTTTATTTTATTATTATTTTGATGTTAACAGCATGAAAATATGATTGTGTGAAATTTTTGTTAAGAAATTTTATCATTTGAGTGCTTTATTTGATAAAAAGGACTAAATCACGTAAAGTGTAAAACTTCTGTTCTATTAGCTAAAGGTGTTTAATGGCTATAGAACCTTAAAGTTAAGGTCCTTATATGGTAATTAGATCATTAATTAGATAGTGGATGATAATGGCTTGGCATAATTGAAATATTGATTTAATAATAAGGTTAATTTTGTAAATTTGTAATTAAGGTTAATTAAAATAAAACAAATTCATTTTATCACCTATTATCATATTCTCCAACCGGTTGCTAGGGCAAAGGAAGCCATTTTTTCCTTTACATTTAGCCAAGCTTCCTACTTCAATTGTAAGTTCGTTTTTGTCCCGTTTTTAATGATTTCTACGTTTTTGAGATTGTTGCAGCTTAATCTAGCTAGCCCAGGGACTATTTTACAAAATTGTTAAAGATTTTGAATGTTTCCATTGATGAATAAGTATGAGTTTTTAAGTTTCTTGATAGATTATGAATGCTTGTTGATAGATATACAAGTTTTGTTATGTGATTTTTAATGAAAATGCAAATTAAGGATTAAATTGAGAAATGTGAAAAGTTTGTCGGTAAATTGTGAAATAAATGAAAATAAAGCTGATATGAGTACTAGAGAAATTTGGCTAGCATGGGTTAGTCCTAAATTACATTAATTTGTTTTTTTATGAAATAAGGACTAAATTGTAAAAGTTGTGAAACATTACGGGCAATTGTTTAGAAATGCCTGAAAATGATTTTTGGACTCAATTGAATAGCGAGATAATTAAATAAGCTAATTTTGATTACATATAGATCAAGAAAAGTAAAACTCGGATCTAGATAAGGGAAAAACAAAGTTCTCGACTAATCGATCAGTTTAGCTGTTTTTGCATCTGAGGTAAGTTCGTATGTAATAAGCATTGTTATAATGATGTTTTAAATATTTTGATATTGCATAAATTGTGAATACGAGACTATAGACATGTTGGACAACGGTTCAGTTATGTATTGGCAGTTGGTGTGCGAGATTGAAATAGCTTCGACTATATAATATTGGCACTTAGTGTGCATGACCAAGATAGCTTCGACTATATACATTGGCACTTAGTGTGCGAGATTGATATAGTTTTGGCTATTTATTTGGCACTTATTGTGCGAGTTTCTCGAGTATCAAATAATATTCCAAATGGTTCAATGGGTACATCAAATATGTGGATGATTATGAGTTTGATAAGGAGTGGTACAGGTATGTACGTGAATCGTACAAGCATTGAAATAACATGATTATTAAAGTGATAACCAATCTTGAAAATGGAATTGTAATAGGATGATGATTCCATATGTGAATTGTATATTATGTTTTATTTGTTTAAAGTGTGCACATTTGGTAAGTTGATTTTAAATGCTTTACGAACTTACTAAGCTATAAAGCTTACTTTATGTATTTCTCTGTGTTTTATAGTGATTGGGGGACCATCGGAGATCGCTTCACACTATCCATCTATCACTTGGTACCTTTGAAATTAAGTTTTAGATCATATGGCATGTAAAGTGACTTTGGTCATTTTGATAAATGTGGTGCTTATGAAATTAGCCATTTCAATTGGCTTGTAAATGTCTAAGGTTTGGTTTGTATATTTGGCCATGTGAGCTGGCTTATTTTGGTTGATTTGGTTATGTTTATATGTATACAAATGACCTATGTTGTGTGATTGAGGTTGGTTTCGAGATGCTTTTCGATAGTAAGTTTTATAAATGTCAAATGGTTGATAATTGAGAAGCTATGTGCTTCTGAATTGGTGCATGATAATGCATGTTTGGAAAGGTTTAATTAGATGATCTGAATATGTGAAGTTGGAATGATTTTAATGAGTAAAATATGAGATTATAAGCATGTTAGTTGTTGGTATTGAAATGGTATGTTTTAGCCTTGATTTTGGTTGAATTGGATGCCCACTTATGCTATGAATGAGTACAATTTGAATTGTGTCGGTGTGTGCAAATTGGGATGGCAAGATGGCTTGGTAAATAGCCTATTTTTATCTACACGAGCAGATATACGGGCGTGTGTCTCAACCATGTGTGACACACTGTTAGGTTACACGGCTGTGTGTCCCCTGGTGATGACTCAAAAACCAAGTCAGTATGCTCTACACGGCCTTACACACGGGCGTGTGATATGGCCGTGTGGCATAAGTCAATATACACTATAGGATTGGCACGGCCTAGCACACACCTGGCACACAGGCGTGTATGGCCAAATTTAGGGCACACGGGCTAGCCACACAGGTGTGTGTGTTGGCCTTGTGACCCAAGTTAAAGAGTTACACGGGGTTGGACACTGGCTGGGACACGGCTATGTGCTTCTATTTTGAATGTTCACACAGCCTGTGACACAGGCGTGTCTGTTCTCACACGGCCGGGTCATACGGGCGTTTGTCCCCTGTTTTGAGAAAATTTTCTTAAGTGTTCAAAAAGTTTTCAAAGTTATCATTTTAGTCCTGAACCTCTCCTAACACATGTTTAGAGCCTCGTAAGCTCATATTAGGGACATTATGATTGAGATTGAATGATGATTGCATAAATTGTGAAAATGTAGGTGAAGTGAATGCAAAATTGTTTTATAAGTCCGGTAATGCTCCATAGCCCTATTCTAGCATTGAATACGAGTGAGAGGTGTTATAAGCTAATCCTAGAAAAATTTTAACCTCAGATACGTTTCATGGTGGTTTTCAGTCAACAACTATTGAAATGTTACTTGGATTAACTCTGATTCCTTCAGCCTAAACAATATGTCCCAAAAATCCAACTTCTTAGAGCCAAAACTCGCATTTACTAAATTTAGCAACCAATTGCTTATCTCGCAAAGTCTGCAATATAATTCTCAGATGATGGACATGCTCAGATTCGTCTTGAGAATAGATTAGAATGTCATCAATGAATACAACTACGAATCTATCTAAATATGGTCTAAAAATTCTATTCATCAAATCCAAAAAAATTGTAGGAGCGTTAGTTAATACGAATGGCATAATAAGAAATTCATAGTGCCCGTACTTGGTTCTGAACGCAGTTTTTGGCACATCTGAATCTTTTACCCGCAACTGATAATAACCAGATCTCGGATCAATCTTAAAAAATACTATCGCTGCTTTCAACTAATCAAACAAATCATCAATTCTAGGCAAATGATACTTACTCTTAATCGTAAATTTCTTAAGCTGACGATAGTTGATACAGAATCTCACCAATCCATTTTTCTTTTTTGACGAATAGAACTGGTGTACCCCAAGGCGAGAAACTAGGTTGTGCAAATCGTCTATTTGTTAACTCTTGCAACTGAGATTTCAACTCTTTTAACTCTGTAAGAGCCATTCTATATGGAGCTATCAATATCGGTGATGTTCCTGGTACTAACTCAATAGCAAATTCAACCTCTCTGATTTTTGGTAACCAAGGTAATTTCTCTAGAAACACATCTGGATATTCGCAAACCACTGGCACCAATTCAATCTTTAATTCAGACACTTTTGTATCAATACGCAAGGTAAGCATTGCAACCCTTTATTACATATTTCTGTGCTAGCATCGTCGATATCACAATAGGTAACCCACTCGAATTATCAGATTCAATATGAATAATTTCACTATTCTGACATTTAAACTCAATAGTTTTTCACCTACATTTTACAACAGCATCATGCAGAGTCAACCAATCCATACCCAAAAGCATCAAATCAGCCAAAAAATAGTAACCTCGTGTCATCAAAGGACAATTCTTGAAAACTTTATCAACTAGGACATACTAACCTAAGGGGTTCGATACATTAATCACAAATTTAGTGGACTCAATAGGTAAGCTCTTACTAGGCACTAAATTCATACAGACAAATGAATGAGTCGATCCAGGATCAATTAAAGCAATTATATCAATGTCATAAAGAGAAAATGTACCGGTGATAACATCTAGTGCCGATGCATCTTCATGAGTGTGAATAGCGTAGGCTCTGCCTCGCACTCGAGCCTCTGATCTCATAGTACAATCCTTTGTTGCACCTTTGCTACTAGTCACATTTCTAATATTTCGAGGTGGTCTCTCTTTCGCAGCTATATTACTGGGCCTTGCATTTAAAAATTTGTCTTTCTCTCGTAACTCAGGGCAATCACGAATAAAATGATCTTGTGAGCCACATATGAAATAGGCTTTGTTATTCATCTAACAATCTTCAAAACGCTGTCTTCACTACAACAAAACAGGTTTTTAGTGGCGTTTTTAGCGGCATTTGAATGAAAAACGTAGCTAAAGATCAAGCATTAGCGGCGCTTTTCAAAAACGCCGCTAAAGATCGATTATTAGTGGCACTTTTTTTAAAAACACCGCTATATGTACACCTTTAGCGGCACTTTTTAGAAAACGCCGCTAATGCTTGATCTTTAGCGGCGTTTTTTGAAAAACAGCATTATATGTACACCTTTAGCGGCGCTTTTTGAAAAAAGCCACAAAAGAATTTTGCAAAACGCCGTTGTTTTGTATTGAGCTTTTAGTACTTTAGCGGCGCTTTTTAAAAATGCAAGGTCGAGTATTAGCGACGTTTTTTTAAGAAACGCTGCTATAAGTACACCTTTAGCGGCACTTTTTAAAAAACCCCGCTAATGCTCGATCTTTAGTGGCGTTTTTTGAAAAACGCCGCAAAATAAATTTTCAGAACGCCATCATTTTGTATTGAGCTTTTAGTGGCTTTAGCGGCGCTTTTTGAAAAACGTCATAAAAAATGAAAAAAAATTAAAATACTATTATTTAAAATAATTTTAAAGATTTTTGGTATGTGACTAATTATTTTTTAATTTATATGCTAAATATTTTCTTATATAATTGTAAAAGAGATAGTATTAATTTTAAAATATTGAATTAATTATCATTATAGTTTAGGGTTTACGGTATATGGTTAAGGGTTTAATGTTTATGAGTTACTATTTAAAGGTTTAAGGATTATGGTTTAAGGGTTAGGGTTTAAGGTTTAGGTGTTAGGGGTTAAGGGTTAAGGGCTAGGGGTTTAGGGTTTAGGGTTTAGGGTTTATGTTTTAGGGTCTAGGGATTAGGAGTTTAGGGTTTAGATTATTTAGTGTTTTTTAATTTATATGATAAATATTTTCTTATATAATTATAAAAGAGATAGTATAAATTTTAAAATATTGAATTAATTATCATTATAGTTTAGGGTTTATGGTTCAGGGTATATGATTTATGGTTTAAAGTGTATGAGTTACTATTTTAAGGTTTATGGATTATGGGTTTAGGGATTATGGTTTATGGTTTAAGGGTTGAGGTTTAAGGCTTAGGGTTTAGGGGTTAGGGGTTAAGTGTTAGGTTTTAGGTTTTTAGGGTTTATAGATTATGTTTATGATTTAGGGCTTAGATTAATTAATGTTTTGTAATTTATATATTAAATAATTTATTATATAATTGTAAAAGAGATAATATTAATTTTAATATATTAAAATTATGATTATAGTTTAAATTATGTAAGAGATAATTTCCCCCTTTTCCCTAATCCGAATCCTTAAAATAATCACCCCTTTTTCCCCAATTCGAAGTCCAAAATCCCCGGTAAATGTTTCTTTTTCTAACAATGGTTTAGTGTGCAATTGTATACATGAACTTTAATTTGATCCAGTTCTTGTAAATTATTAACACAATTATTAATATGACATCATTTTATATTTATATATTGCATACATAAATATTTATATTTATCCAATATAAAAATATATTGATGTATTTATTTTTTAAAATATGATTAAATCAAAATTAAAGTTTCAACTATACATTTAAACTACAATTAGAATTTCACGTCTACAATTACGCATTAGACCGAAATTCATATATAATTCTGAGACGTATCTCTATCAAAATTTATGTGTATACATATAATTAAATGTTATTTATATAAAAATCTAAACAACTAATGCAGATTATACTTAAAAGAATAATGCTTGTATTGCTATGTCATTTTGTATTTTTTAATTCATCGATTTCATTTTATTTCTGTTAAAGTTTCCTTTTGTATTTTATATGATAATTTAAAAATTATAAAACTCTTCAAAAAAATTTAAAATTAAAAAATTAAAAAATTAAAAACTTAAATATTTAATATTTAATATTTTAGTCCATATTTTAGTTAAAAAGTTCAATATTCAAAATTTAAAAAAAAATCTAAAAAATGATAATCTCAGCACAAATTTTTTGAAAGAAAAAATAGAAAAAAATATGTTAAAAATAAAAAAATAGTGGCGTTTTCCAAAAACGCCACAAAAAATTAAGATATAGTGGCGTTTTTATCAAAAACGCCACAAAAAACTGAACTATAATGGCGTTTCTGTTGAAAACGCCGCAAAAGGCCATTATTTTACCAAAAAAAGGGAAAAGGGAAATCAAAATCCCGCTCACTCCCAAAAAATAACTTTTGGTTACTCGCTCTTACACCCTCTTCTTCTCCCAAATCCCCCAATAAAATTTAGCTACTCTTTTTCTCTCGATCTGAAAAAAAAAAAGAAACTG
Organism: Gossypium longicalyx; assembly: GCA_025698465.1. NCBI lineage: Eukaryota > Viridiplantae > Streptophyta > Magnoliopsida > Malvales > Malvaceae > Gossypium > Gossypium longicalyx. Next base: position 70,342,788 of record CM046997.1, on the reverse strand, counting down.
AGAAAGGCACAAAGGGTTTTTGGAAGCAAAGTAGAGCGAAAGAACCCTTCACTGTTATTCACTCTGTTTTCGCCAATGAAGTTCCTCTTTCGATTCATTTCCAGTATAAATATCAGGTTTCCATTCTTTATCGATTTTTATTATTTTCGAAGGGAATTTATTTAATTGTTTGTTCATTAAGTTAAAATTCGAGGGTTTTTTTTCGACAAATAAATTTGTGTTTTTAGGGGAAAGGAACCATTCCTAATAGCAACATATGATTTTGAAGGACCTTTGTTTTTTTCAATTCTCCATTTTGCCTGCTTAAGTAGAAAATTTTGCTGGAAATTTTCTCATGGTCGTTAACCAGATTTCAGCAAAGAATTTTAAGGTTTTCAAAGAAAAGAAGCTTTGGAGGCTTTATCGAAATGGACAGTGTATTAACTTGGTTCAGTTTTGTGTTTAGGTCGTCATGGGGGGACACCCTTGCACCATGCAGCAAAAAGAGGCCTTCTAAAAACAATCAAATTACTTCTTTCTCATGGAGGTTCATGTTCTATCGATTTCTGTTATATATTATGGGAAAACTAAGTTATTAGTCGTTGCATGATAAATATGTTTGATTTGAAATTTAGAGTAGTCTAATAAGCAACTTGTTCGAACTTTCAGCTAATCCGTTGGTGATGAATGATGATTGTCAAACACCTCTAGATGTTGCTAGGGTGAAAGGAAATGTCAATGTTGTAAGGGCAATTGAGGTATAACTAGAATTTCACTTTCAATATTTTATGATTTTATGATCTACTCAAAACTTTTGACTTTTCTTGTAAAACTAAGTGCTTTCTTAAGTGAGGTTATTTTGCCTTCTAATGTTGTGCAGGATCATATATGTTTATTCTCTAGTTGGATGCGGGAGTTTTACGGGCCAGGATTTATTGAAATGTTTGTTCCTCAGTTGCTTTCAAGAAAAGTGTGGGTATTATTGTTTATTGTACCTTTTAATTTCAAATTTTCTTTCTCTTGCGTTGTTTTAGATCACCATAGGCCATAGAAGAATATGCCTAGATAGTTTTTATTCATATAAATCTCGAATAGAATTTATCTTTTCTAGCGATTTATTCAGCATCATCATCTTATTAATGTGTTTCTTACAGTTGGGTGGTTGTTCTACCAACTGGTTCCCGAAATAATTCAAAACCTTTCAAGTTGGAGCTGGCCATATATTCTACTTTGCACGTATCGCAAGTATAACTTATCTCCCTTTTTGGGTCTATAGCAATGCGTGTCTAAGGAGGGTGCAAAAAGAGGAGAAATGAGTTATGCTCTTCAAGTTCCTCTAAATTAGACTTATGCCTTTGTGGTTGTATAATTAATCAATTATGTGGTTGTGGACACCAAGTTACATTTCTTTAAGTTGTTTAAACAACTTAAAATTATTGGAAACAAAACAGATATTTAGTATATTGGAAACAAAATAGATATTCCTGAACCCTTTTTTTTCCCCTCATTAATTACTTCATGTGCAGAATGTTAAGACATTTAAAAATGTCAAAGGCTGTGATGATGCAAAACAGGAGCTTGAAGAAGTAGTGGAGTATCTCAAAAACCCATCAAAGTTCACCCGCCTAGGGGGGAAGTTGCCAAAGGTTTGTGCATGGTGTATGAAATTGGTTTTGTTTTTGTCTATTTTACTGAATACTCCTTACGATGGAATATTTTGGATCTCTAAGTTGTATATTTCTCAAGGGTATGCTAGAAAATAGAAATAGAATAAAAAAATATCAATGGTTTCTATGTGAGGAGAACCAAATATACCAAAAACTGACCTAAAGTCCTGTTATCTAAGCATTAGCTCAGTGGTAGGGTGGGGAAGGGGATTTACTAATGATTCTAGGTTCAGTTCAACATTTTTCCTTATAGAGGAAGGAGAAAACAAGTTTCGATGTTTTTGTCGATTGTTAAGTCTACAATGAATAATTCTACATTTTATGTGAATAATGATTGTTGAAATTGGTATGCCATGATTCATTTTGGAGTACTAGGGTTTTTTGTGATATTCTTCTAGTTTTATTATCTTATGCACAACCAAATTGCAGGGAATCCTTTTGACTGGAACACCTGGAGCTGGAAAAACCTTGCTAGCCAAGGTTAGTTGTTCCTTCTAATTCTCATTATGACTGCTTACATATGTCTAGGAGTTTTTGCAAGTTACATCTTAACCATCATACAAGTTTTCTAGCTGTTAGTGGCTTCCTTTGAAGCATGTTGCATGTGCATATATCCATATTAAGATAGGTTTGATTTTTCAACCTTGAAGGCTATTGCGGAGGAAGCTAGGGTACCTTTCTTCTATAGAGCAGGATGAAAAACCACAAAAAATAAATTCATTGATTATATACATAAATTCCTCAAAAGATAAAAGAATACCAAAAATCTCAATATTCAGCTTGCTTTTTTCTTTTTTCCTGTCATGAACAGACAAAAAATGTTTTGAAGATGATTATATTCTCACCTACCAGGACAAAGAAGGTGATTGGCTGATTGCAGGCAATATTCCATAGCAGTAAGAATATTTTTCCTTCCTAATTTTCTTGGTTCCTTACTTTAGTTTTCTTATTACAAGCAACCTTTGCGAATAATAGTAATCATGGAAAAAGTACAAGAAAAAAATATTTATTATTTTTATTTTTATTTTATTATTTAGAAAAAAATATATTTTTTTCTGATGTCCGCTATCTTCCCAATGGGTTTAAGAAATTTATTTTATTACTCTTTGAATGTTGGTGCAAATTTGTTTCTAGTGCTAATATTTAAAAGAATCCTGCAGCTGTTTTTGCTACTCTGGGTGTTCTGGTTTCAATTTATTGGATGTTGATTAGTTTCTAAATTTGAAATCTGGGTATGTTCAGTTTTTAAGCTTAGATCAATTTTGGACCCTAGTATTTATGCTTTTTGTTTCTTATGTCAGCTGAGAAGCTTTCAGTATTGACCTTGAAGGGTATCATTCCAAATTCCAATTTTGTGTTTTTGTTAAAAATGGAGATGAATGAGAATTTGCTACTTTTAATTTTACAGTTTGCTTGCATGAATGTTTAGCCTACCTATTCTTCCTCAAAATTTTATTCTAAGTTTGAATAAGAAGATGTAACAATTGTGTCCGGGAAATAATAGAAAGTTGGTTGTTTCAAGTGTGCTTTTGTTCTTAATACCAAATTTTGTTTCAAACCGAGTGATTATGTTGGGGTTAACAAAGACAAGAGGAAAAATGAACTGATCTCTATGGAACTTTTCTTCTACTATACATAATGCAGTGATGATGGTTTACAATATAGTGACAACCTTTAACACAACCCTTCATTTGTATTAATGACATTTGAGACAGAAATATAGTATAGGTTTGAATGAACTTGAGTGAATAGTTGACTAAAAGTATATAATCTCTTTATGAGTCTTTTGTTTTTCATGTCTGATCCTTCAAATATGCAACTCTATTGGAACTTGTTCTTGTTCATTTTTGAAGTCTCACGAAGTGTAGGTTTCTGTTGTGAAAATGTTGAAAATAGCTGTTTTGACATGTAAAATAGCATTTAAGCTTATCTTGTGTGGAATCTTATAGTTCTATATATTCTTGGGAAATGGGGGAAATGTTTAGGTTTGATGGGGTGGAAAGGATGGTTAAAATAGAGAAGAAATGCACTTCAATAATTGTTATTTTGTGCACTGCAATAATTACAATTTGCTTATGGAAAATAGGTTTTCATCCATTCTCTAGTTGGACTTTTTTTGCTTCTTTGTTGATGTAACGTGTCTGTGATTTCAGCTCATAAAGCCAAATATATAAACGTTTTTATTCTCTGTTTGGTTTTCTATTTAGTTCTCTTGTAAAATGAATATAAACGTTGAAAGAATTTTCAATTTCTTTTAATTTTTTGCTTGCGTGTGTTCCTTGAGCAGCAATTCAGACAAGGTTACAAATGACAATCTCGAGATAGCTCACACTGCGGAGGACTTCTCTAAGTTATATGCAGGCATTGCAATACTTTGGCTTCATCTAAGCTTGAACCATCCCTCTGTTGTATATTGTTTCTTCTTCTTTTTTTATATTTTTCCTTTGATTAATGAGAGGTGATGATGATTTGGCATTCTTTTCTCACTATGATGAATTTTTTTTTAGAAATAGTAATACTTTGTGAGTGTCTGTGTGTTTTTTATGTCTTAAATTACATATTGAATCAATGTTTATGTATTAAATTTAAATTCATTAATTTTTTATATTTAGTTTTAAAGTTAAAATTTTAATAGAAAATTTAATTTAATTAATATTTTTAATTTATCCTTAAAGTATATAGTTTAAAGTTCAAATTTTAAAAATTAAACATAATATAATATTTACCATAGAAATAAATATTATTTAATTAAAATAATATTTTTAAAGGTCATGTTCTTTAGCAGCGTTTGTAGAAAAGCGTCGCTAAAGGTCTATTTTATAGTGGCGTTTGTAACAAATGCGTCGCTAAAGGTCACGGCCTTTAGCGGCGTTTGCTGGAAAAGCGTCACTAAAGGTCACGGTCTTTAGCGGCGTTTTTTTGAAAAGCGCCGCTAAAGGTCACGGTCTTTAGCGGCATTTTTTGAAAAGCGCCGCTAAAAGTCATGGTCTTTAGCAGCGTTTTTTTAAATAAACGCCGCAAAATTGCGGCGCTTGTGAAAACGCCGCTAATAGTTCTAGTGGCGCGCTAATAGTGCTTCCACATTATTGACACTTAGGTTTGTTGCTTCTGACACTACCAACACTCGATACTAAAATGGTTTGAGCTTTCGGACACGTGTGTTGCTTTCAACGATCTCTATTAGAATACCCCATTGAAGCATTCGAACGATTATAAGAATCCCTTGATTTCTTTGAAAAGGAATGATAGGGTTTACTCATTGACCTCTTTCTCGAATCTCTAGCCTCAGAATTGGCTCTTCTCTTTTCTTTGCTAAGCTCCTCGACTTTGCAAGCTCTACCGACTAATACAAAAAATTCTTTTAGTTAAAGAATCCCTACTAGAAGCTTAATGTCTTTGTTCAACCTGTCTTCAAACTGTTTACACATAATTTCTTTAGTGGAGATGCATTCTTGAGCATACTTACTCAGTCTCATGAATTCTCTTTCGTACTCTGTTACGGTCATACAACCCTATTTCAATTCTAGAAATTATTTGTGCTTTTGATCAAGAAATCACTGACTTATATATTTATTTCTGAATTTAGTCTGAAAGAATTCCCACGTGATTCGTTCTCTCGGCACTACAGACATTAAAGTGTTTGACCACTAGTACGCAGTATCTCTCAGAAGTGATACAACACATTTAACACATTCCGCTAGCGTACAAGACAGTTCATCAAAAACTTGAAATGTATTCTCAAGCCAAAACTCAGCTCTCTCAAGATCATCATCAACTGTAGCTCTAAACTACTCTGCCCTATACTTTTGAATTTTATCAACAAGTGGCTTACTTATACGCAAAGGTTCCAAACCTTGAGGAGCTACGTGAATTGATTGGGGAATAGGTGGGGGTGGAGGTTGCTGAGCAGCCGTAGTCATTCGAACAAACTCAGTAAACCATTCATTCATTTGGAAGAAGGCTTCCTTGGCCTCTCCTCCACGACCCTCAAACACGGGTTTCGATTTAGATGATGCTGCTCCGTGAATAGAGGCTGGCGCATGACTTTCTATATAATCAGAAATTGCTCGATTGGGATACGTTGCTATATGAAAGCATGATTTAAAACTGTCAGGAGATATCACACTATCACAGGTTAAATATGGCATGTATAGCTAGACTAACACACGCTATGTTAGTCTTAGAATCGACTAAACCGTAGCTCTTATACCAATAAATGTAACACCCTTAACCCATATCTATCATTGGAATAGGGTTATAGAGAATTATCAAACTTATTTCTTAAATAATCATACATTTCATGTACATTATTCAATTCAAATAGAAGTCAATCGAATACAATCATATAATCCTTAACACAAGCCCTCGAGGCCCAAAACAAAGTGGTTCGGAACTAAATCGAATACTTAATAAATTTTTAGAAAAACATATAAACTTTTCAATGTGCAGGGGGTACACGCCCATGTGGCCAGGTTAAGTGTCTCACACGGCCAAGAGACACGCCTATGTTACAGGCCGTGTGGAAAAAATAGGCCATTTTCCAAGCCTTATTTCTCACCCAAAGTTGCATCAACCTAAACACAACAAATAGCATATGACCATATCATCAATTGGCAATCAAACTAATCTCAACCATGTCCAAATCATGAAATACCAATACCAAAAACTCTAATGCTCATAAACATCACAATTATCCATTTCAAAACATACCAATATCACTTTCAAAGATTCACCTAAATGGTCAATTTCATATATGCATTATCATACCTAAAACAAAGCAAGATAATACATTCTCAATTTCAACCAATTGCTGGATAGTTTGATGAGATCTCCGACAACATCCAATCCGAGCAAGCTTCGAAATCACTATAAATGTAACACCCCTAACTCGTATCCATCGCTAGCGTAGCGTTACAAGGTATTACCGATCAATTCATAATGTAAGGCATACATTTATCAACTGTAAAGCATTCATTCTCATAAATCATTAATCACAATCACATTGTCCCTTATAAGAGCCTACGAGGCCTTAAACATGCTTTGAAAGTGGTTCAGGACTAAATCGATATCATATGAGAATTTTGGAAACTTAATAAAATTTCAACCATACAGGGGTCACACGCCCATGTGAACGGCACACGGCTCCAAACACACCTTTGTCTTAGGCCATGTGGAAATAGGGCATACATACTGACTTCGGTCACATAGCCAACCACGCGCCAGTGTGTCTAGCCCGTGTGCCCTTCGAAGTGGCCACACACGCCTGTGTGCCAAGCCGTGCACTAGGCTGTGCCAAAACTGTAGGGTATACTAACTTATGCAACAAGGCTAAGTCACACGCTCGTGTGCTAGGCCGTGTACTAATTAGGGGGTATAGTGATTTGTACCACACAGCCAGTCACACGCCCTTGTGTGAGACCGTGTGGAGCATACTGACTTCATTTTAATAACAACACCACGGGACACATGACCATGTAACATGACCGTGTGTCACACACGGCTGAGACACACGCTCGTGTCTTTGCCCATGTGGACAAAAATAGGCCATTTTCAAGGCCAATTTGCCACCCTTATTCAAGTACACCTGCACAATCAAAATGGTAACATTTTATCATACAATTAGTCAGCCAAAATCAACCAAATGCATAGTTAATACAATATCCATTTCAACCAATTTCAATACTCAATTCAATGCCATTTACCTAATCAAATACTTATCAATTCAACTTCTAAAACTGTACCTCATCAAAGCATTTCTCAAGCATTTAAACTCCACAATTCAATTTACCATGTTCATACCATACATGTCAAAATAAACTATTTCTGTAACATCCTGATTTTGGGCCTAGTCAGAACAGTGGTTTCGGAACCACTATTCTGAGGTCAGAGAAATTATTTTTAATGTTATTTTATGTGTTATAGCATGATTATATGAGTGCATGAAAATTTTGGTGAAATAATTTTAGCGATTGTTTGCTTAATTTTGAAAAAGGACCAAATCGCATAAAGTGCAAAAGTTTCGTTCTACTAGCTAAAGTGTTAAATAGCTATAGAACAATAAATTAGGGGTCTTTATTGAGTAAATAGACCATAAATATGTTAGTGACTGATCAAGGAGACAAAAATATTGTAGGGTCAAAGTTAGGTGAAATGTTGGTGATTAATTTGACTAGTAATATAAAAAAATAAAGAAAAAAAGGTATCATCTTTCATCTTCCTTCTTCCCCACCAAAAATACCAGAAAAGAGGGGGTTTTGAAAGCTCAAAAATATCAGCAACTTATATCCCTTACAAGTAAGTGATTTTGATGGCCTTTCTTGATAATTTTTGTACTTTTGGGACCCTTGTAACATAATCTAGCTGATGAGGGGACTATTTTGCAAAATGGTTGAAATTATAGGGTTTTTCCATGAGAATATTCATGTTTTTTGCTGAATTTTTATGGAATAAAATGAATCTTGGTTGTTAAATAAACAACTTTTGTGAAAGGATTTTCATGAAAACACCTAATATGGACCATTTTGTAAAGTTTGTTAAATGGATGAGAATTGTGTGAAATAATTGGAATTTTGAGTTGCTACAAGAGTAATAAAGGTTGGGCTAGGCTTGGGTAATGAGGAAATTTGATAAAAATCAGTTTACGAGCCTACGGGCAAAATCATAATTTTTGTGAAAGTCTAGAGGCAAAATGGTAACTTTTCCAAAGTATGAATTGTGGAATGCTTAATTTAATGTGATGATTAAATGAGTAAATTTTATTATTTTAGATCAAGAAAATTGAGATTCAGGCTTAAATCGAGAAAGTACGTGGTTTAGGACAAAAAGGGAATAATTAGCCATTTTTGCATTCGAGGTAAATCTGTGTGACTAAATAAGCATATTATCCATGTTATTGTTAACATACTTGACATCTATCTTGCTATGATTGTATTGAATTATATGTTGGTGATATTGAGTATGAGAAAGTGATGTCAAATGTTAATAACATTTATGTGATGATTAGATACATTGGAAATTTGATGGAATATGATATTCCATTGAAACAAGTAAGATATGCGTAAATATTACAACTTTATCATTATTATGCATTTAATGATTGATTTTACATAAAATGTTTGAATGTGGCTATGAGTAATGTATGATGAGATTAATTTACGGGAAACTCCCAATTGAATCGTAGGAATAGATCGGATACTCATGCCATGATGCTAAGGAGATATGAGAGCTAGTGTAAGACCACGTCTGGGACATGGCATCGGCCTCAAGATATGAGAGCTAGTGTCAGACCATGTCTGGGACATGGCATTGGCCTCAAGATATGAGAGCTAGTGTAAGACCTTTTCTGGGACACGGCATCGGGCTCGAGATATGAAAGCTAGTGTAAGACCATGTTTGGGACATGGCATCGGCTTGATATGTGTTAGTGTAAGACCATGTCTGGGACATGGCATCGACACTGATAGATGAGAGCCAGTGTGAGACCATGCTTGAGACATGGCATCGGCCTCGATATACGAGAGTCAGTGTAAGACCATGTCTGGAACATGGCATCGACTTTGATGTGTGAGCCAGTGTAAGACCATGCCCGGGACATGGGGTCGGCACGTTACCCTATGCTTGAGTCTTATTGAATATCTTGTAGTATTCTAAATGGTTCAACGGGAAATTTACGATTTATGTCGAAATAAGAGAGGTTATGACCATGATGTGAGTGATACAGGTACTTACATGAAATTCATGAAATGCATGCTCAATGTATGTTGTATGATTAGTAAGGAATGAAAATGAGTAAGCTATGTTTATGATCATGTTGAAAGGGTACAGGTATGTACTAAAAATTCATGAGTGATGAGCTCGATGTATATTGGACTTTTGGTAAGAATGTAAATGAGTAAGTCATACCTATGAGAATGACTTTGTGACGACCTTGTAAATATGAGGACGATACCTATAGTGTATAATTATATGGTAAATTTGATGGATGATTATGTGTGAGGCTTTTGGGTCGAATTAAATTGGGATATGATATGTTTTTCCCCTCACCTTGTGGCCTAATGAATATGAAAAGAGAAATTTATTGGCATGAAAGCTTATTTAAAGATAATTATGAAAGGGTCAAATTAGCATTGAATCAATTTTGGACAGTAGCAGTAGTCAAACTTTGAAAATCCACAAAAAATTTTGAAAATCAAATTAGAAGCTGAATAAAATATAAAATTAAATCTTATTGAGTCTAGTTTCATATAGAAGAAATGGTGTAAGAAAAAGAAGTTCATATTATGAGATATTTGAATTGTTGTGAGACAGTGTCAGATTGATTTCGAAATCCCCAATTTTGGATTTGGAAAATCATTAAAAATTTTAAAAAAATAATTATGGGTTATAATTTATATGCTTAGAATACTTAATAAGTCTATTGTCAAAATAAACAAAAGACAACATCATTTGAATCTCGTACAAGGAGATAATTAATTTTTAGTGAAGAGGGGTCGAAACTATCAGACAACAAAATAGGGGTGAATTTAAAGAATAAACTGTACTTATTGGCTTGACCAAAAATTCTAAAAATTTTATGGTAGGAAGATATGTGAGTCTAGCTTGAGGGAAAATTAGTGAATCTTAATTTGGAGTTCCGTAGCTCCAGATATAAATAATTTAGTGACTAAAACTTGAGAAAATAACTTGTCTTGAACATAAGCAAAAGCGCAAATATTGTGGTATTACCTTGAAAAGTAAGTTGATAAATTGCTTATTAATTTCATATGATCTTACTAAGATATAAAGCTTACTCCCTTTCTTTCGTTTTCTTTAGTGTTGACAGGTTAGCTCGGGGTTGAAGGTTGTTGGAGGCAGTACCACACTATCAAACCATCACCTTTGGAATGTTGATATATATATGCTAAGTGTCTTCAAGTGAGTGTATATATAGAGACTTGGTTTTTTTTTTTTTTTTATATGTGTTAACATGACTAGCCAAATGTATTGGCCTATATTGAGTTATTTGTATATGGCCATGAAGGGTGCTCATATTGATTATGGTTTGTGAACCTATCTATCTATGCTATATTCTAATGCTTGTGATGTGATTATGCTTGTTGGCCATATATAGTTGGTGTTATGAAATATGTGCATGATGAATGTTTTATGACCAATCTAAATGGTCGTGGCCATGAATTAAATGTGTAATATGGAAATAAAGATGTGAAGGATTAAGGGTAACTTAAAGGCTTGGAAAATAGCCTATGTGTTAGCCACACGGGCTGAGACATGGCAATGTGTCTCAACCGTGTGGGGGACATGGCCTCAGCACATGAGCGTGTGGCTTGGCCATGTGTGTAACACCCCTCACCCGTATCCAACGTCGGGACAGGGTTCAAGGCGTTAACGGACCTAAACATTCACAACAACACATAACATATTACCAACCATGCATGGCAAAGAAGCATATGCACATCATCAATATCAAACATAACATAAATAGCTAGATTTATAAGTCAGAATCATTAGCTCACTAAAGACCAATATATTTGGCCAAATTATAATAACACATGTTATAAAACTAGGTCCCTATACATGCCACTCACTTGATAATTCTAGCATATGTGTTTATCTTTGTCAAGGTGTTGGCTTGATAGTGTGATCTTTGCCTCCAAGACGATCTCCAACCCTAAGCTAACCTGGAAACACTAAAAGAAATGGAAAGGAGGGGGTAAGCTTTATGCTTAGTAAGCTCACATGAAATAATAATAAGCAATTTACTAACATGCTTTCCATAGTAAAACTAACCCTATTATACATTTACACATGTTCTGGTTAAGCTACTTTCTTGAGTCACAGTCACTAAATAATTTATAACAGGAGTTAAGGAACTCCAAATTAAGATCCGTAAATTGTCCAAGAAAATAGACTCATATATCCTTCCACCATAAAATTTTCAGAATTTTTGGTCCAGCCAATATGTAAAGTTTATTATTCAAATCTCCCCTATTTTGCTGTCCAACAGTTCTGACCTCTCTTCACTAAAAATTATTTATCTCATATTTCGGGACTTAGATGATGTTCCTGTCCATTTATCCTGAAAGTAGACTCATTGAAGATTCTATTAATATAAATTATAACTCATAATTATTTTTGTACAATTTTTAACAATTTATCCAAGTCAGAACAGGGGATCTCGAATTCATTCTGACACTGTCTCACAAAACTTAGAATATCACATAATATAGAACTATTTTTCTCCCCTTGTTTCTTTTATATGAAAATAGCTCATTAATCTTTAATTACATAATTTTTTTTAAATTTAATTCAAATTACACAATTTTTGGTGAATTTTTAAAGTCACACAACTGCTGCTGTCCAACACTGTTTTACTACTAAAATTCACTCTTACATAATTTCATTTAATCTATTTTGTTTTATCGAAGTTCACCCAAATATCGAGCACATTGCTCATAATTTTCATAAAGATATACCTGCACTTATTCATCATATAATCATGTTCACATGTATTTTTACTTGATCGATTTTCCCGTTGAACTCTTCGGAATAATAACTGATACTCAGTTGCCTGTACATATTTTCACACTTGTAGACAAGGCTATCTAGTACGCATAGTAGCCTGCACATAGTACTACACATGCCATCAATTATCCGGTACATGTAGTAGCCTGCACTTAGTACTACACACGTGACTTAACCAACTGATACACGTAGTAGCCTGCACTTAGTACTACACATGCGACCAATTATCCGGTACACGTAGTAGCCTGCACTTAGTACTACACACGTGACCTCACAATAGATCATTCATATCATTTCTATTCCGAAGGCTCAACCGGGAAATTCCTCACTTTCCAACATGTTACAAATTTATTCATAGTCCTTTTTCAATTTGCAATTTACAATAAATAGTTATTCTATAGGCAGCCACATTTCATATGATAACAAAATATAATAAAATAAAAAGAATCGATAAATTATTTACGTACAAACTTGTCGAAATCTCATCAAGTACAACTGTGTAGTAATTCATACAATCCAGGTAATAGTAATTTAACACTCAATTCATGTAACAATAATTTGCCATTCAATTTCACATGACACAACAAGCATTACATTTTTCCATATCATACATACCATCCATCAACTTCTCTTAAACATATTAAATCATACAATTTATGACATATAAATAGAGAATTACAATTCAAGCATGGTATTGCATTATTATTAACACACGAACTTACCTCGATCCAGAAACGGCAATTTACCATTTTAGTCCATAACCTTGTATTTTCCCGATTTAAGCCCGAATCTCAATTTCCTTCATCTATAATATCATATTTAGCCTAATAATTAGTCACATTATTCATACGGGTCCAAAAATCATATTTTTACAAATTTGCATTTTGACCCCTAAACTTTTGCATATTTGCACTTTTGCCCCAAGGTTTGGAAATTCAACTTCATCCTATTTTCTTATGTTTTACGACATTCTGATCATTTTTCTCTTCTACGACAACATCAAATTCTCACTCTAACATGTACTTATGAACATTAGGTATTTTTACTGATTATGCCGTTTTACTCATTTTCACGTAAAATCACTTAGCAAAAGTTGTTTAACACAATTTCAAGCTTCATATTCTACCATTAAACATAAAAATACATGCATATAATTCATGGGTAAATTTTTAAACACAAACCCTAGCTCAAAATAATGGTAGAAATAGCTAGAACATGTTACTGAGACTTCAAAAATGTAAAGAACATTAAAAACGGGGTTCGAGATCACTTACAAATGATCTTGGAAAGCTTGAAAACCTTAGCCATGGTTCTTTTCATGAAAAATTAGGCCATGAGGAAGAAGATGAGCAAATTTGGCTTATTTTGGCATTTTTAATTCATTTAATTACCAATTTACTAAAATGCCCTTAATGAAAAACTTCTAAAAACCTATCATACCATGTCCATTTTTGTCCACAAACTTCAAAATGGTATAATTACCATTTAAGGACCTTTAATTTAAAAACTCATAACAATTAGACACTTCTAACATGTAAAACTCAACTTTTGTAATTTTTACAATTTAGTCCTTTTGACCAAATTGAGTGCCCAAACGTCAAAATTTTTGAATGAAATTTTCACGAAATCATTCTGTGAAATCGAAGACCATAAAAATATAATAAAAAATAATTTTTCCTCATCGAATTTGTGGTCTCAAAACCACTGTTCCGACTAGGCCCAAAATCAGGATGTTACAATGTGGTCCAAATTATTCGCTGACATCATAATCAGAATGTTACACGGCTTGAGAACACAAACGTGTCGAAGGCACACGGGCGTATCCCTATGTCCACATGGGCGTGTGACCTTGTGTCATGGAAAAATTTTCTAAGTTTTCCCAAAACTTTCTAAGGTTCTTAGTTTAGTCCCTAACTACTTTCAATGCATGTTTAGGGATTCGTAGGCCCGTGTTTGGGACATTATGCATGTATATGAAAATTTTTGATACGAATGTATTTTTGTAGCCTGATTTTTGCATGTTTGTTGATGATTAAATTCAGTAATGCCTCGTACCCTGTTCCAGCGTCTAACACGAGTAAGGGGTGTTACATTTAGTGGTGTTAGAGCTATGGTTTAGTCGGTTCGTGTAAGAGTCTAGTTATACATGCCACAAATTGGTGATAGTGTGATACCTCTTGACGTGAATAAGAACTATCTTGTTTAGATAAAGGTACTCTCCAACCGAGCTACACCTGATCACGTAGATGGTGATACTAAAGTATTCAAATAAAGTGTAGTTATGAGGAGTTGAAACTCAAAAAGGAACGAACAAGAATTCGTGAAACATATATGTACATATTTGTGATATGAGAAAGATGAAATATAATGTGTACATGGCATAATGAGCTTATTTATGATTGATTGACAATCCCATGGTGTATATGATTGATTTGTTCGAGTGAATGCATTTGTTTAGATAACTTACTAAAAATATAGGTAGAAAGAATTTTCATGTATAATTATTTGAATTATTACAATTGGCAAGATCGTATAACTTAAGTAAATGTGTTAAATTGTTCAAATAGATTTATATGATTGTAATGAAATGCATATGATGATGTGTGAAATCAAAGTTTCGATTGTAATGTATATTCATCCATGATTGTTGGCCCTCGTATGAGATGATGTGCTTGATATGTTTAATTAAGTAAATGTGACAAGAAAAGTTATCCAAAACTCATAGAATGTGTGCATAAGTGAACTTGAGTGAATAAGATAATCGAAAAATTGTGAAATGCAAATATGAACGATAATTTCCCCGAAATGAATGACATGATTGTGATGGTGTCGCTATGATGATGAAAGTTGTGTCATATGCATATGTATATAAGAGTCAAGTTAGAGGTCCTACGACCTCACCCCCTTACTAGAGTCGTGTTTTGTAATGGAATTTCATGAAATTTGCTCTAAATAAACTCACAAGTGTAAAACCAAAGAGTTCAGTGGGGGAATAACTATAAACATGATTAGAGATTGAGAATGAGTTGATAAGTAAGCCAGAGCTAGAAAATTATTAGTTTGACATAAGGATTATTTGAGATATACAATGCCATAATTAGAGAAGAAATTTGCTTTGATAAATCGAATTACTCAGGTACTAGGTTGAGAAAATATAATGATTGTGACCTTCTCAGAACTGATCTTCTTTAGTGAAAAGAATAATATGAGATTTATGATGACAGAAATAGTTGCAGAAATAATATTTGAAATATGAGATGTCTGAGTATGGTAATTACAGTGAACAGATGATGACTGTCTCTCTTGATATATTCTAAAAGATCATTGTTCTCAGAAGTGTTATAGTAGATATCTATCTTCTGATGAAATTCTTGTTATATGAGAATGCTATCTGATCTAAATGTCAGACGAAGGCATTATCGGTTTGACTGGTTTATAATATGTTTTGCTCTACTTCTCTCTGGTATTCTGTTATATTCTATCTGTTGGGAACTTATGAGAAAATGTAACACCCCTTACCCGTACCCGACACCGGAATAGGGTACGAGGTATTACCAGATCATAATACATAACATTAAATAAAACCGAGACAAAAATATGGCATCCAATTAGATCATGAATCATTATAACATATGCCTTTAACAATATTAGCCAATTTCAATGGCTTTGTACAAAATAATCTGCCAAATACTGTAACTAATATTTTATACCTAGGCAATTATGACATGTAACAAAATAACTAAGCCTACTATACATGCCATAATTCAAAATGTTTAGTTCAAATACCAAAAGTATTGATAGTTCGGATAGATCTTCAACGATCTCTAACTCCTGTGCTAGCTGGATGACACTATAAAACAAAAGAGAGAAAAGAAAGTAAGCTTATAGCTTAGTAAGTAAGTATATAAATAATGAATAAGGAATCTAATATGTTCACAAAATAACTCAACCATATCTATTTTAATTTCACTATTTACTCCAATTTGATCAAGCTGTCCCTCTTGCGTCATGTTCACTGAATAAATCATAACTCGAGTTACGAAACTCGAAATTCAAATCCATAAAATTTTCCTGAAACTAGACTCATATTACTTCTTACTAAAATTTTTCTAGAATTTTTGGTTCAGCCAATTAGTACAGTTTATTAGTTAAAGTTTCCCCTGTTATACAACTCAACTTATCTGACCTCTGTTCACTACGAATTTTTTTTCTCCCTATACAAAAGTCAAATAGCCATGAAATTTATTTCATTTAAAAATAGACTCAATAAGGAATCTAGGAATATAAACTATATTTCTTAATTAGTTTTGTACAATTTTTAATGATTTTTCAAAGTCAGAACAGGGGATCACTTAGTCATTCTGAACAAGTCTCACAAAAATATAAATATCTCAAATTATAGGATTTCTTTACTTGCTCTGTTTCTTTTACATGAAAATAGACTCATTAAGCTTTAATTTCATATCTCATTCAGCCTCTAATTAAATTCTTACTATTTTTGGTGATTTTTCAAATTCACATCACTGCGACTGTCCAAAACAGTATTATTGCTAATTCACTCTTTCACACTTTCTTTGTATTAACCTCATTTTAACATGCGTATCACAATTCATTTTCACCACATTTCATACATCACAAGTATAGGTCCATGATTACAATGTCACCATAAAATCATCCCGTTGAACACTTCGGATCAATCCTCGATACTTGGTGGTTTCAGCACATAGCTCCACCCATCATATTTCACATAGTTTGGCTCTCTTGTACACATGGTGAACACTTAGTACTACCCATGTGACCTAGCCAGTTTATATCGTAGCTCTCTTGTCTACATGGTGTCCTTCACTTGGAACCACACATGCGACCTAGCTACATTTGTCCTCTCCCGTAGCTCTCTTGTCTACATGGTATACATCCCGTATCACACATGTGACCTAGCTACCCCATAGTATCTCGTAGCTCTCTTGTACACATGATGTGCACTAAGCACCATACATGTGACCTAGCTACGTACCATCTGTATTATCCAATCTTTTCGAAGGTTCAACCAGGATTTTTCTCTCTATTACTTATTTCCATTCTTCCAATAGTCGATTATGATTCAAAATCAGCTAAAATTTATATACTATGCTGAAATATAAAACATAAATAAAGATAATGCATTATTTACATACAAACTTACCTCTGTGCAAAATATGGAAATTTTGCAATTTAGTCCAAAATATTTTTCTTCTCCCTTTAGAGGTCGATTCCACGCCTTTTGTTGATCTATAACAACACATTTAGCTCATTTAACACTCATACTATCTATTTCAATCCAAAAATCACATTATGGAAAAATTATGTTTTTGCCCCCTAACTTTTACAAAATTACGATTTTTCCCCTAGGCTCGGAAATTTAATTTCAGCCCTTATTCTTATGTTTTATGACATGCTGATCATTTTTCCCTTCTATGGAAACATCAAATTCTCACTCTAACACATAGTTGTGAACAATAGGCATTTTTACTGATTATGTCGTTTTGCTCGTTTTCCCTAAAAATCGCTTAGAAAAGATCGTTCTCATAACTTTAAACATTCATTTTCTACCATAAAACATCAAAATACATGCATATTATTCATGGGTAAATTTTTAAACATAAACCCTAACTCGAAATAATGGTAGAAATAGGTAAACCGAGCTACGAGGATTTCAAAAATGTAAAGAACATTAAAAACGAGGCTTGAGTGCACTTACTATTGAGCTTGAAAGCTTGGAAAAAAACCCTAGCTATGGTGAACATACAAGTTTCGGCCAAGGAAGAAGATGGATGGACAAAATTTTGGCTTATTTTTCCCATTTTATTTCTTTTAATTACCAAATGACAAAAATACCCTTAAGGCCTTTCTTTAAAATTTTGTCCTATTCATGCCCATTTTTGTCCATATAAAGTATAATGGTCTAATTGGCATTTAAGGACCTCTACTTAAAACCCCCATTTCAATCAAGTACCTTATGAACTAGAACACACATTTTTCACCTATTTCAATTTAGTCCTAAACATCAAATTAAACACCTAGTCATAAAATTTTTAACCTCGGATTCGTGGTTTCAAAACCGCTATTCTATTTTGGCCCTAAATTGCGCTGTTACAGAAAATGTATATGATGCTATGATTATGTTGCCTTTAATTATTGCATTTGATTCTAGTGGGATGAAATGATGTTTTCTTCTGGACTTTTTCTCTCCGAGGAATTATCGAGGTCTTTCATATTTTCTTAAGAGTTTATTTTTGGTCTTACGATATAGTATCGTATCTTGGGATTTTTCTATCCTGGATTTCTTTACTTGGTTTTCTTGTTATCTTTGTTCCATAATCTGTCAATTATGACTCATGTTCAAAGTGTGTTCTTTAGCTTGCAATAATCATGTCAAGTGTGACTATGCTCCTGATTTGATCATGGTAATGCAGTGATTTTAGTATTTGGATTTTTCTAACTTCCATGTAAGGATTTGACATCGGCAAAGGCATAAGTGGTGAAATTTTGAATTTCAACTGGTATGATGGATCTCTTTTCTCAAGTAAGTTAATCAAAGCTAATGTCTTCAATTGAGATATATTGGTTTTTTGAGCTAATGTAAGTGAAATGGTCTTTGATTAGCATGATGAGTGAATTTCGAATGATTTTATGATAAAATTTTCATCTTATGAAAGTTGAATGGCTTATTCCATGAATAGCAAAACTTGGACAGATGAGAATATTGTTAACCAAAGAATTTGAACAAGTCTAGTCTGCACTTGGGCAGAGACTTCTTAATTTTCAGTGATGCACTGTTGTATGAATTTTGATGTGTTTTAAGACAATAAGATAATGTGATAGCTTAGAGCTTTCGATGCTACAGAAAGATCTGAATTGTTAGTGGGGTTAGAGTCGAGCATCAGGTTTTACCGAAGCTATCTTCTCTAGTACTGATATTAGAATAGAAATGGGAAAGAATTATTCTCGAGGCCATATCAGAATTATTCCCATCTTGGAAAGAGGAAAAATGTGATGTAGTTTATTGCTAGATGTTTAAGGAGATTTGTGAAGCATGCCGGAATGTACTGAATCCCCGCTCATCAAATTTATGAAATTTCATGTCTATATGATTGTTAGATTTCTTGGAATACTAGTCTCCACTAATCAGACTGAGATACAGGTTATATATTGTGATTTCTTGGGAAAGCTAAATGAGGCTTTTAAATTTAAAGGCCACTGAGAGTTGATTTGGTAATCAATCGGACTGTGTGAAATTATAGAGAGTGTAAGGCCAGGATGAACTCATTATTTTTATTATTCGAATTCAAAAAGATTCAAGTATGTGCTTATATGTGACATGATGGCATAGATCGGACCATTGTGTATATGAACTCTCAGATGGAGGTTGAAATTCAGCCGAGGTGGGGTATAGCAATGAACCGCTTATGTCACTGATATGAGAAAGTAAAGAGATAAGTATTAGAGTCACAATCGAGTGAAAGTTCTTTAGCGATGATTTTGGGAAAGAGAAGTTTATGTGAATACCAAAACTACTTTTCCGGTAAGATTTTTGGGGACGAAAATCCTTAAGGGGGAGAATTGTAACAGCTCGATTTTGGGCCTAGTCAGAATAGTGGTTCCGGAACCACTATTCTGAGGCCAGAGAAATTATTTTTAATGTTATTTTATGTTTTATACAATGATTATATGAGTACATGAAAATTTTGGTGAAATAATTTTAGCGATTGCTTGCTTAATTTTGTAAAAGGACCAAATTGCATAAAAGTGTAAAAGTTTCGTTCTACTAGCTAAAGATGTCAAATAGCTATAGAACATTAAATTAGGGGTCTTTATTGAGTAAAAATACCATAAATATGTTAGTGGCTGATCAAGGAGACAAAAATATTGTAGGGTCAAAGTTAGGTGAAATGTTGGTGACTAATTTGACTAGTAATATAATAAAATAAAGAAAAAAGGTATCATCTTTCATCTTCCTTCTTCCCCGCCAAAAATATCAGCAAAGAGGGGGTTTTGAAAGCTCAAAAATATCAGCAACTTATATCCCTTACAAGTAAGTGATTTTGCTGGCCTTTCTTGATAATTTTTGTACTTTTGGGACCCTTGTAGCATAATCTAGCTAATGACGGGACTATTTTGCAAAATGGTTGAAATTTTAGTTTTTTTCCATGAGAGTATTCATGTTGTTTGCTAAATTTTTATGGAAGAAAATGAATCTTGGTAGTTAAATAAACAACTTTTGTGAAAGGATTTTCATGAAAACACCTAATATGGACCATTTTGTAAAGTTTGTTAAATGGATGGGAATTGTGTGAAACAATTGGAATTTTGAGTTGCTACAAGAGTAATAAAGGTTGGTCTAGGCTTGGCTAATGTGGAAATTTGATAAAAATCATTTTATGAGTCTAGGGGCAAAATCATAACTTTTGTGAAAGCCTAGGGGCAAAATGGTCATTTTTCTAAAGTATGAATTGTGGAATGCTTAATTTAATGTGATGATTAAATGAGAAAATTTTATTATTTTAGATCAAGAAAATTGAGATTCGACCTTAAATCAAGAAAGTACATAGTTTAGGACAAAAAGTGAATAATTAGCCGTTTTTGCATTCAAGGTAAGTCCGTGTGACTAAATAAGCATATTATCCATGGTATTGTTAATATACTTGAAATCTATCTTGCTATGATTGTATTGAATTATATGTTGATGATATTTAGTATGAGAAAGTGATGCCAAATATTAATAACAATTGTGATCATTGGATACATTGGAAATTTGACGGAATATGATATTTCATTGAAACGAGTAAGATGTGCGTAAATATTACAACTTTATCATTATTATGCATTTATTGATTTATTTTGCATAAAATGTTTGAATGTGGCTATGAGTAATGTATGATGAGATTAATATGGGAAACTCTCGATTGAACCATAGGAATAGATCGGATATTCATGCCATGATGCTGAGGAGATATGAGAGCTAGTGTAAGACCATGTTTGGGACATGACATTGGCCTCGAGATATGAGAGCTAGTGTAAGACCATGTTTTGGACATGGCATTGGCCTCGAGATATGAAAGCTAGTGTAAGACCATGTCTGGGACATGGCATCAGCCTCGAGATATGAGAGCTAGTGTAAGACCATGTTTGGGGCATGGCATTGGCTTGATATGTGTCAGTGTAAGACCGTGTCTGGGACATGGCATTGGCACCGATAGATGAGAGGCAGTGTATGACCATATCTGGGACATAGCATCAGCCTCGATATACGAGAGTCAATGCAAGACCATGTTTGGGACATGGCATCGACTTTGATGTGTGAGCCAGTGTAAGACCATGTCTGGGACATGGCATCGTCACCTTACTCTATGCTTAAGGCTTATTGAATATCCTGTAGTATTCGAAATGGTTCAATGGGAAATTTACGGTTTATGTCGGAATAAGAGAGGTTATGACCATGATGTGAGTGATACAGGTACTTACATAAAATTCATGAAATGCGTGCTCAATGTATGTTGTATGATTAGTAAGGAATGAAAATGAGTAAGCTATGTGCTAAAAATTCATGAGCGATAAGCTCGATGTATATTGGACTTTTGGTAAGAATGTAAATGAGTAAGTCATACCTATGAGAATGACATTGTGACGACCTTGTAAATACTAGGTCGATACCTAGGTCAAATTAAATTGGGACATGATATGTTTATCCCTTCACCTTGTGGCCTAACGAATATGAAAAGAGAAATTGATTGGCATGAAAGCCTATTTAAAGATAATTATGAAAGGGTAGAATTAGCATTGAAATAGTTCTGGACAGCAACAGTACTTTGACTTCGAAAATCCATCAAAAATTTTGGAAATTGAATTAGAGGCTGAATAGAATATGAAATTAAGGCTTATTGAGTCTAGTTTCATATAGAAGAAACGGTGTAAGCAAAAGAAGTTCATATTATAAGATATTTGAACTGTTGTAAGACAAAGTCAGAATGATTTCGAAATCCCCTGTTTTACTTTCGGTATATCATTAAAAATTGTACAAAAGTAATTATGGGTTATAATTTATATGATTAGAATACTTAATGAGTGTATTTTCAGAAGAAACAAAAGAGAATATAATTTGAATCCCGTACGAGATGATAATTAATTTTTAGTGAAGAGAGGTCGGAACTATCGGACAGCAAAATAGGGGTGATTTTAAAGAATAAACTGTACTTATTGGATAGACCAAAAATTTTGATAATTTTATGATAATAAGATATGTGAGTCTAATTTTAGGAAAAATTATTGGATCTTAATTTGGAGTTCCGTAGCTCCAGATATAAAAATTTATTGACCGCAACTTAAGAAAACAACTTGACTTGAACATAAGCAAAAGCGCAAATATTGTGGCATTATCTTGAGAAGCAAGTTGATAAATTGCTTATTAATTTCATACAGTCTTACTAAGCTATAAAGCTTACTCCCTTCTTTTCCTTTTCTTTAGTGTTGACAGGTTAGCCCGGGGTTGGAGGTCGTCGGAGGCAGCACCACACTATCAAACCATCACCTTTGGAATATTGATATTTATGCTAAGCGCCTTCAAGTGAGTGGCATGTATAGGGACTTGGTTTTTTTTATGATATGTGTTAACATGACTAGCCAAATGTATTGGCCTATATTGAATTATTTGTATATGGCCATGAAAGGTGGCTCATATTGATTACTGTAACAGCCCAGTTTAGACCCTAGTCGAAATAGTGGTTTCGGGTCCATAATCTGAGTTAGAAAAATATTTAAATATTATTTTTTTTGTTTTCAGTACGTGGTTAAGCATGTGTGAAAGTTTCGTATAAAAATTTGTTCGATTGTGTGCTTAATTTTGAAAAAGGACTTAATCGCGTAAAGTGTAAAAGATGTGTTCTATTTGTTAAAATGCTTAATTTTATGTCTCTTAAAATGAGAGGTCCTTATGATGCAAATAGACCATTGTTATGATTAAATGGCATAGATGGACATGAGATAGTGGAATTATAATGAAAATAAAAAGGTTAAAAATGTAAATGGCTTATTGATGTTAATTAAATTAAAACAAAACATGAAACAAAGCCATTATTATCTCATATTGCCGAAAATAAAAGGAAAAAGAAAAGAAAAAATGATAGTTAGGGTTCGGCTAGTTCAAGCATTAATTAAGGTATGAGTTTTGTTTGGTTTTTGATGATTTTTACGTTTTTGTGATAGTTGTTAAGTGTTCTAGCTAGCCCATATTTGAATCTCTGAAATCGTTGATGATTTTGGGTTGAGCCATTGATGAAATTATGAGTTTCATGAAGTTTGATGTTAGTAAATGAAAGATATGTATTGGGTTAACATGTTTTGTCTTTAAATTTTTGATGAATTTGAGTAAAATGGGCTAAATTGTGAAATTTGTAAATTGAGGGACTAAAATGTGAAATAAATGAAATATGTGGGCTTATATGAACTCTATGAACATTCGGCCTAATATGTGGTTTTGTGAATTAGGGACTAAATTGTCAAAATGTGAAAATGCAAGACTAATTTGTAAAATGTCCTAAATATGTGTATATTGACTGAATTGAATGGTTTGTTGAATAAAAGGGTTAATTTTGAATACATATAGATCAAGAAAAGAGAAATTCAAATTTAGATCGAGGAAAATCGAAGATTATCGAGTAAATGATCCGGATCATTAATCCCAAGTACGAGGTAAGTTCGTACGTGATAAATGATGTTACAAGTATGTTTTAATGCTTTGATAATGCATAAATTATATATATATTTGACTGTGGTTTGAGTAAGATGATAAATCGACTATGCTCGGCACTAAGTGTGCGATTTGAAATAGTTTTGGTTATAAATAGCACTAAGTGTGAGAAATGGAATAGCTTCGGCTATATAAGGCACTAAGTGTGTGATAGCGAGATAGCTTCAGTTATTTGAGATGGCACTAAGTGTGCGGGATTGTTCTAGCTTTGGCTAACCATTAAAGCACTAAGTGTGCAAATTCTTAAAGTATGGAAAGGCTTCGGAAAGAATTAATGTATTCGAACAGAAGGTGAGGATGAAAATGAATAAATACGAGAAAGTTCAGGTATGTACGAAACCTATGTGGTAAAAGATACTGTGTGTACAAAGCTTGATGAATTAGTATGAACATATTAATTGTGATGGAATAAAATTGATGGATGATTTGATAACTACTAAGTGTTTATTAGTTGATGTTTTGTATTATATAAATTGTTAATTATATTTAGTACGAACTTACTAAGCTTCAAAGCTTACTGTGTGAAATGTTCTCTATTTTACAGTGTTATAAAGCTAGCTCGGATCCAGGGATCATCACTTACTCATTCGCACTATCAGACATCTATTTTGGTACCATTTTGAGAGTTGTATATATGGTATATGGCATGTATAGGCTAGTGTCATTTTGGTATGTTTTGTGTGGTGATTAGCCATGAGACTTGGCCTGTAAATATTGGTATGTATGGTCTCTTAAGTTGGTCTAATTGGTATGTTTGATAAGTAAGAAATGTGATGTTTATAATGTTCATGTGATGGTTTAAATATGGGATGTTGAATTGACAAGTTTAATGGTATGAAATAGGTGATAAGATGATGAGATTATACTTTTGAAACTTATGTGAGTTTTAGTGATTTTGGTATATTTAGGTTGTGGAATTGAGTAGTGAATTGGGTGGTATTTGGATGTTTGCAATATGTATGAAATAGTTGATTTGGTTACTTATAAATGATGCAAAAATGTTGTGGTTGTGGTTGTGGTGTGATTGTGATAGGTGGAAAATGTGGCTTAAACCAAGCCTAATTTCACCCCACACGGTTGAGTACACGAGCGTGTGTCTCGACAGTGTGTTTGTTGTGATTTAGCTATTCAAGTCAGTCTCGAGCACGGCCTAGACACACGGGCGTGTTTGGTGGCTATGCGAGGCACACAGCCTTGGTACATGGGCGTGTGTGGCCATTTTGAAGGGTACACGGGCTAGACACGCGGGCGTGTGGTTGGCCGTGTGACCCAAGTCAGTTTCGACTACGGCCAAGGCAATCGGGCGTGTCTTGTGGTCGTGTGGTTAAGGCAGTAGGTATGCCCTGTTTTGCCACAGTTTAGACACACGGGCATGCCTAAAACCTTGTGAGGCACACGGCCTATTCACACAGGCGTGGGACCTGTGAAACTTTCAAATTTTTGTTAAGTTTTTGAGAAAAATTGTATGTGCTCGGTTTAATCCCGACCCCTTTCTAAAGCATGTTTAAGGTCTCGTTGACCTAATATAAGGGACTTGATATTGATGTATGATCTATGCTATATGATTATTGTGTAACGAATGCTAGATGTTTAGATATGTTCGATAATACTCCTTTACCCTAGTCCGGGGACGGATACGGGTTAAGGGTGTTACAATTATGGTTTGTGAACCTATCTATCTATGCTATGTTCTAATGCTTGTGATGTGATAATGCATGTTGGCCATATATGGTTGGTGTTCTGAAATATGTGCATGATGAATGTTTTATGACCAATCTAAATGGTCATGGCCATGAATTAAATGTGTAATATGGAAATAAAGATGTGAAGGATTAAGGGTAACTTAAAGGCTTGGAAAATAGCCTAAGTGTTGGCAACACGGGCTGAGACACGACCGTGTGTCTCAACCATGTGGAGGACACAACCTTAGCACATGGGTGTATGGCTTGGCTGTGTGGTCCAAATTATTCGCTAACGTCATAGTCAAAGAGTTACACGGCCTGAGAACACGGGCGTGTCGAAGGCACACAGGTGTATCCCTGTGTCCACATGGGTGTGTGACCTTGTGTCATGGAAAAATTTTCTAAGTTTTCCCAAAAACTTTTAAGGTTCTCGGTTTAGTCCCTAACTACTTTCAATGCATGTTTAGGGCTTCGTAGGCCCGTGTATGGGACATTATGCATGTGTATGAAAAGTTTTGATACGAATGAAATTTTGTAGCCCAATTTTTGCATGTTTGTGAACGATTAAGTCCGGTAATGCCTCGTACCCTGTTTCGGCATCGGACATGGATAAAGGGTGTTACATTTTCTATTAGCCAAACACACATCAACATTAACATCATTTACAAGCCAACTCTCATGGCTATAAACACAACCAAAATACCACACCTAGCCTGTACATGCCATATACCATATATACACAACTCAAAAGTACCAAATAGATGTCCGATACTGCGATGATGTTCCCGACGACTTCTAGATCCGAGCTAGCCTTGATTCACTATAAAACATAGAAAAATAACACGAAGTATGCTTCATAGCTTAGTATGCTCGGATGTAAATAACTTAATTTATCAAATAAATGTAAATCAACCAATTTCACATTAACTACAAACCTTTCTCATGTCTTAAACATTATTAAATACCATCTTATTGAACTTTTTCTATTTAATACTCGAATAGGTTCTGTACATACCTGTATGGCCTTGTACTAATCTCTTTCTCAACCCCATCATTCGTTTACCTGATGACCCATTTGAAATAGAAATCGGATACTCAATAGTCTCATATGATAAGTACATATACCATGGCCCATAGTCAAATCAAGGTAACTTATCCGAAGAACAATTATCATGGCTCGATGCCAAATCATATGATATGTATAGCCCGAAGCCAAACCGGTATAACTCACACCCTAAGTGCTAATATCATGGCTTGAAGACAACTCAACTTATCATCTAATAATAAGACACTAGTATCCAAATCTATTCCTAAAGTTCAACCAGGATTTCACACCTTCCGTTCCTATCATCAAATGCATTCGTAGAGTCGTTTTCACAATTCAAACATTATCCAAAATCTCATTATCACAAATTTTGCAATATCAAAGGTTTTAACATACTTTATAATGAAATTATCACATACAAACTTACCTCGTGTATGAAAACGGCAAAATGAGTCAATTACTCGATAATCTTGCCTTTCCCCTGATCTAATTCTGAATTATTCTTTTCTTGATCTAAATATATTCAAAATTAATTTCTTTAATCAACCACTCATTCAATTTAGTCCAAAACATACATTTAGGCCTATTTGCACTTTAGCCCTTAAACTTTTACACTTTTAACAATTTAGTCCCTATTTCACAAATACACAAAATTCACATATTTTCAATAGACCCAAGCTTGGCCAAATTACATATAGGTCCCTAACAGTCTAAAACTTTCATTTATTTCACATTTCAACCACTCAATTTGCATATTTCACAATTTAATCCCTATTATG
This sequence comes from Gossypium longicalyx, assembly GCA_025698465.1. Taxonomy (NCBI): domain Eukaryota; kingdom Viridiplantae; phylum Streptophyta; class Magnoliopsida; order Malvales; family Malvaceae; genus Gossypium; species Gossypium longicalyx. The sequence continues at coordinate 70,315,333 of CM046997.1, read as the reverse complement.
CAATCTCATCAAAAATGACTTTACAAAAAATGGAAATCTATCATCAAAATTTCATATTTCATCTTCAAACACCAAAGAAAACTTAAGCTCATCAATGGAAACTCTTAAAATCTTTAACAGTTTTGAAATTAAAGGTACGAGCTAGCTAGATTGAGCTGCAATGTTTACAAAAACATAGAAATCATCAAAATCCGAGCAAACACAAAGTAAACAAAGTAAGCTATTAAGCTTAGTAAGCTCGTATGACTAATAAGTCAGACAGACTCACATCTATCTACTATACTTGCATTGACAATCTATGCTTGCATATTATTGTTGTGACGTTAAACAACAGATCAACTATGTTTTTACTAAACTCTTTATGCTTATAGGTCTTTATGAATTATTTTGTAGATCGTTGTTGCTGACTTTTGAACAGATCGAATCTACATCTCACACTATCCATTAATGTTGGTAGTTTTTCTTCTTCTTAGGGTCGTGGCATGTATATATGGCTATATTTGTTGTTATGACAAAAATACTAAACTAAGATGTTAGGTACTTTATTAAGATTGTAAATGGGCACATTCTTAGTACAATTAGAAATGTATGGAATTGATCACTTGTGTTTTGTTTTGGCTTGTGAATGAATTAAGTGCTATACTAGAAATGGATCAAAGTTTACATGTTTTAGTTGTTGATGTTGGATATAATTGTGGTGTCATGAATGGCACATTGGTTGGTTGTTTTTAGGATATTGGTATGATATGTTGTGTTGTGTTGTTTGTAATCTCAATTGTGACATGCTTTAAGATGTTATTGAATTAGTTGTGTATGTTTTAAATATGGTAATGCATATGTTTATGTAATGTAATTTAATTGTGATTGAGGTGCCTATAAGGCATATTGGTTGAATGGATTTTTGCATCATTTGAATTGGTTAATTTAAGCATGTTTTGGTATGTTTTAGTGCCTTGATCATATGTGTAAATGGCTTGTAGGTACTTGTGGGAGTGGGTGAGAGAAATGGCTTGATTTTGGCCAATTTCTTGTCCACATGGCCAAAGACACGGGCATGTGTCTCAGCCGTGTGTGACACATGGCCATGCAACATGACCATGTGTCCTCTGTAGGTTTTTAAGGAATTCAAGTCAGGCAGTTACACGGCCTAGCACATGGCCTGGCACACAGGGGTGTGAGGCCATTTCGAAAGTTACATGGCCTGGCATACGGGCATGTGGCTTGGCCGTGTGACCCAAGTTAGAGAGTGACACGGGCACAGACACGGGCTGGGACACAGCCTTGCCACTATTTCAAATGTTACATAACCTGAGACACGGGTGTGTGACCCTTGTAGCTTGAATTTGTAACACCTCTAAACCGTATCCGTCGCTGGGATAGGGTCATACAGCATTACCAGAAACTTTTAACTTAAAACATTCGATTACAATAATTTATAAAACACATCATATTCCATTCAAACATATGCATAACATTCCTTTCTCGAGCCCTTGATGTAACACCCCAAACCTAGCCTAGACGTTACGGCCGAATCTGGCGATGTCACGTTGAAGTGTTCTTTGTAAAATGTGATATCGTTGAAAAATCCGTTCTTTATTTAACCTCTTTGTGTGACTTAAGATTTATTTTAATACGTTTGTTCAAAAGTGTGAGTTGCTTGTCAAAAAGTTAATCATATTAAAACGTCTCTATTATTATTTTATTTGTAAAACATAACTGCATGTGGAAGCTCTTCAAAACAGGTTTAGTAATGTAACACCCCTTACCCGTGTTTGACGCCAGAACAGGGTACGAGGCATTACCGGTCTTAATCACTAATCATCGTATAAAAAAAACCGATTCAAATTTTCACTCTAATTTAAAACTTTTTCAAACACATTCAAGCTGTCCCTTAGAAAGAGCTTATAAGGCCCATATCATGCTTTAATTCAACCACACACATAGGCAAGCATGCACATTCATAAATTGCATCATTTAATTAATAACATAATCAAGACTATCTACATTAAATGACTTTATACAATAGAGACCTTCAAATAACATAGGTCAATATTTTTGGCCAATTCCTAGCAATTTAGTAACAATTAAACGAGTCTCCATACATGCCAAAGACTTAAAAATACTTTAAAACCTTTATATATCGATCAATAGTTTGATAGTGTGATTAAACCTCCGACGACCTCCAACTCGAGCTAACATCTGAGACACTATAGGAAAAAGGAAAGGAAGGGAATAAGCATTATAGCTTAGTAAGTAAGTATGTAAATATTAATAAAAAATAAATTATCATACTTTAAATGAAGTCACAATATGTTCCCGGAATATTACCATCACAAACACACACATACTTTCACTATTACAATCATAAACAGGTTCAAAATAAGCTGTCTAGCAGAGTACCAGCAGCTAAATTATTTATTTCTTGAGCTAAAAAACTCTAAATTACAAACCGTTAATTTTTCTTGAAACTATATTCACGTATATTCTTACCATAAAATTTTCAGAATTTTTGGTCTATCCAATTAGTACAGTTTATTCATTGAAGTTACCCCTATTTCACAGCTCAACTATTCTGACCACTCTTCACTACGAATCAATTTTATCCTCGTACAGAATTCAAAATATTTTCTCGTTTATTTAATTTGAAACTAGGCTCATTAAGGATATCAAGCATATAAATTATATCCCATAATTATTTTGTACAATTTTTAATGATTTTTTCAAGTCAGAACAGGGGATCATGTAGTCATTCTAAATTAGTCTCTCAAAAACTTAAATATCTCATAATATAGAATTCCTTTGCTTGCTCTGTTTCTGTTATATGAAAATAGACTCATTAAGCTTTAATTTTATATCTCATTAAGTCTCTGATTCAATTTCTACTATTTTTGGTAAATTTTTAGATTCACATCACTGCAACTATCCATAACAGTTTTATTGTCAATTTTGATCTTTCACACTTCAATTGTATTCATCACTTACCCATAACAATCTTTCCAATTTCCAACCACATATCAAGCATATTGCTCATAAGTTACACACGTATATACTTACACTTATTATCACAAAGTCATTCACAATTTCATTTAATCAATTTCCCAGTTGAACGCTTCGGAATAATAACAGATACGCGATGGTATCGCACACAGCCCACCTTTATAATCGAAGCTCTATTGTACACATAGTGGCCTTCACTTAGCACCACTCATGTGACCTAGCTTGATTGTACACATAATTTTGGCTCTCTTGTACACATGGTAAACACTTAATACCACCCATGTGACCTAGCCAGTTTATCTCGTAGCTCTCTTGTCTACATGGTGTCCTTCACTTGGAACCACGCATGCGACCTAGCTACATATATCCCGTAGCTCTCTTGTCTACATGGTGTACACATATTATCACCCATGCGACCTAGCTACATCATAATGTCTCGTAACTCTTTGTACACATGGTGTGCACTCAGCACCATACATGTGACCTAGCTACATACCATCTATATCATCCAATCTTTCCGAAGGTTCAACCGGGATTTCTCTCTCTTTCTAATACTTGATTCCATACTTCCAATAGACAATTATGATTCAAAAATCAGCTACAATACATAAAATATGCTGAAATATAAAAACATAATAAATATAATGTATTATTTACATACAAACTTACATACTTTCTCATTTTCATGTCTAATTAATATTGAACATTTAAATCATCATAATTATACTTACTTTCAACACCTCGACAATCATAGTAAATATATTAATTTTACATTGAAACATGCATAAATTAATGCTTATTATACATATGAACTTACCTCGATACTAAAACGGCCATTTTATCAACTTTCTCGATTTTCGATTTTTTTCCCGTTCTAGGTTCAAATCTCATTTTTCGGGATCTAAAACATCATATTTGACTTATTTAATTAATGTACTATTCAAAACAGTCATTAACTCAAACTTTGGAAAAATTACAATTTTGCCCCTAAACTTTTGCATATTTACACTTTTGCCCCTAGGCTCGAGAATTAAACTTCATCCCTTATTCTTATGTTTTATGACATGCTGGTCATTTTTATATTCTATGGCAACATCAAATTCTCACTCTAACACATAGTTATGAACAATAAGAACTTTTACCGATTAAGCCGTTTTACTCATTTTTGCTTAAAACCGCTTAGCAAAAGTTGTTTAACATAATTTCAGCCTTCATATTCTACCATAAAACATCAAAATAAACACATTTCACCTATGAGTATTTTTTCAAATATGAACCCTAGCTTAAATTATTGCGAGAATAAGCTTAATGAAGCTACAGGGATTCCAAAAACGTAAAGAACTTGAAAAACGGGGCTAGAATGGACTTACTATTGAGCTTGGAAACCTTAAAAAACCTAGCCATGGCTTCCCCCATGCTAATTTCGGCCTCCATGAAAAGGATGAGTCAATTTTGGTTTTATTTTCCCTTTTTATTTCTTTTAATTACCAAATGACTAAAATACCCTTAAGGCCTTTCTTTAAAATTTTGTCCTATTCATGCCCATTTTTCTCCAAACAAAATATAATGGTCTAATTACCATTTAAGAACCTTCTCTTTAAACCCCCATTTCAATCAAGTACTTATAAATTAGAACACATATTTTGCAACTTTTGCAATGTAGTCCTAAACGTCCAATTAAGCATTTTATCAGTAAAATTACTTAACGATATTTTTACACAATATTTTAATCAATAAATAAAACTTAAAACTTAATCGGAATAAATTTTTTGACTTCGAATTCGTGGTTCTAAAACCATCATTCCGTTTAGGCTCTAAATCGGGCTGTTAAAGCAACTTCTGCAAATAAGCCCTAATAGGCAAATTAAACATGAAATCTATAAAATTTCTTATCAATGCTCTAGCACATTCATCTAATCACTCGGTAAATTATAAAAATTAATCGAAATAAACTTTTCTATCTCAGATTTGTGGTTTCGCAACTACTATTCCATTTAGGCCCAATTTCGAGATGTTACAAGTAATCGTGGTGTCTTTGAAAAATAGTTGTCTTTTTGGAAACCCGCGTCTTTTTTCCTATAGCTAGCAGTTATATATCTATGCAAGTAAAAGTCCCAATTTAAAAATTAAAAATTTAGAGAGGCCATATTACATAAAAATATACCCAAAATAAGATTATTTAAAATCGAAATCAAATGTGGAAGCATATGTGGCCACCTTTAAGTCCCTTGCAGCACCGACCCACCTAAGACTGGGGATTACCTACGCAGATAAATAGAAGGGTGAGTTTACAAAAACTCAGTGTGTAATCCCTTATCAAACAATCGGTCAATCATACAATAAGCAAATACTGATGCAGGCCTAAGCCCGCTTTGATGTGATTCGGTTTTAGTGAGGGCCTTAACCCATTACAGTATCAGTATTAGTCTAGGCCTAAGCCTATCTCAGTGACAATACAATATAGATATGCAATCAATAGATCCTACCCAAATAGCCTCTGCGCTCCATCTCCGTCCAACCTTACACTCCATGTGGGGACAAAATCAACCCACCCATCCCTACACTCCAAATAGCACCGTTTGCGGCACTAAACAGTATTTGCAGTAGAGTTGCCAGTACAGTACACTTCCTCCAATCATAATAAAACCCATCCCCATGCAACATATCATGCATCATGTCATGTCCTGTCATAATATCATATATGTATTCAATATGTTCAAATGACATGCTCAAATACAATCATACATCACGTAAGGGCATAATAGTCATTTTATCAAATAAGGGCATTACAACCATTTTAACAATAAGAAGGTCTAGGTGCACTTATTGACTCAACAGTAGGTCCACAGTCGTCTCGAGCAACCTGTGCAACCTTAACAGTCAAACAGTAAAATTGGGCCCACAGCCCATATCGCGACCATGTGGGCCCACAAGCCCGTGTGGTCCACATAGTCCAGAAATGGCCTTGGCCATGTGAACCACACATCGTGACCTAATATTCTCCACACATCTGTGGGATTTACCTATGTGGGGCCTACATGCCCGTGGGGACCACACGACCTAGTTCAGCCAAAAATTGCCCAAAACAACCTCGGCCCATGAAATCGCTCATAGTCAGTCTCAACGATCATAAGCCCATGTTTAGGCTTAGGGACCACCACACGAGCAAGTGTACGCCTGTGTAGCGTCGATGGTCACTTATTTTGGCTTTTGCCGATATACGATTAGGGACAGTGTTTTTACACACCTTGTTTGCGAAAATGTGCAAATAGCCCACGAACACTCCATCTTATATTCAATCACAAGCTTCGGTTAATCGCTTACTAATCGAATTAACAAGAACCCTAACCAAAACACTTATCCAAAAGATATGACTTAATACTTTCCTTGATCGAACGATTGAGACTGTGCACACTTTAACCAATGCAGAAGACATATTACAGGCCCTTAGAGATCACCTGTATTCCAACTGAAACCAAATAACCTTAAACATATCATTCGCACAAATAGTTTGAACCAAGTGTATATCAACTTATCAAAAGCGTAAAACTAAGAATGGGAGACAGAAGCAATCGACCTATACCCCAAAAGCACATACTTAAACCGAGGCACAAGATGGAAGAATTGCCCCCTAGTAGTAATCGGTAGAGAAAAGAAGATGTTAGAAGGAATACAATTACGGCAGAGAGAATGAGAGAAAAGAAAACAACCATGTGCACCTGAACAAAGATGGTGAAGAGAGGCAGGAAACAAGAAAACTGACAGCTCGAAGAAACAAGAAAAATGAAGGGAAAGGTATTTGCCAAAACCGACAGAGTGGAGGGAAAGAGGAAAATTGTTCAGCCAAGGAACCAAGGGCTAGAAGTCGAAAGAATTGGGAGAGGGCAGAAAGGTATTTGGCCACAAGCAAGAACCGAATGCAAGAGGAAGGGAGAAGAAGCAATCGGTCAGCAAGAGGGTACTAAGGAAGAACAAACTCAAACTAAGCCAAAACTGAGACAAACCCGAATAATCCTTAGCAATAATCGGTCCCAAAAGAGTGAAAACTGAAAGATGGAGAGGCAGTAAAAACCAAAGGCAACAATTTGGCACCAAAGAGAGAAAAGAACCAAAATGTTCTCAGTAACCGAAAAGGAGAGCAATACTAACCCAAAGCCGAATTCTGAGTGATTAAAGTACCAATACGGCAACAACTCTTCCACAACCTCAACATCCCATATTTTCTTCCTAAAATCTCTCCATCATAATTTCCTCAACCACTAATTTCAAACTCCACTCAACTCAGTAATGTTTCGGTCAACCTCTACTACCCATACGGCAAGAGCAGCAAAATAAAGCACTCCTTTGTGCCAAGCAAGACTCGAACCCAAGACCAGTAGTGCCAACAACACGCCACTTATCCTTTAGACCACTAGGTCCATTCTGACATGCTTTTCCCTTATTTATTTATAAGCCTACTGCTTAAAGACAGGGGTTTATCCGTGTAAAACAAAATTTTTTACACAAGCCAAGGCTTAAACCCAAGACTTCTTGGACTCTTCCCAGGACACTTAATCATTGAAGCAGACATGTATTTATGTGACTTTCTTGCACAACTAGACATTTATGTACGGCCTCCTAACTGTTCGCATGCTTAAGACCTAATACTTCTAGGCAAAAATTCGGGGCGTTACACTCGAGGCCTTAGAAACACTTTAGAAATGATTTGGGAGTAAATAAAAAACATTTACAACTTCACGGTAGAAGATAAAAAAATCCATACTACCGGAGTCACACGACCGTGTGGCCAGGCCGTGTGGATATTCGAAGTAGGCACACTTGGCCGTGTCCCAGCCTGTAGCACCCCTAACCCGTATCCATCACTAGAATAGGGTTACAGAGTATTACTGGACTTATTTATTAAATAATCATACATTTCACATTCATTTCTCAAATCCATACAAGTCATTCAAATATAGTCATATAGTCCCTAACATGAGCCCTCAGGACTTAAAACAAACAATTGAAGTGGTTCCGGACTAAATTGAATACTTAATGAATTTTTAAAAAAACATAGAAATTTTCAAAGTGCAGGGGACACATGCCCGTGTGGCCAGGCCGTGTGAGAGAGACACGCCCGTGTCACAGGCCGTGTGGACATTCGAAATGGGATCACATGGCCTATTCATAGCCTGTGTCTGACCCCGTGTAACTCTCTAGCTTGGGTCACATGACCAACCACACGCCCATGTGACTAGCTCGTGTACCCTTTGAAATGGCCTCACACAGCCGTGTGCCAGGCCGTATACTAGGCCGTGTGAAAACTGGAGGGTATATTAACTTATGCCACACGGCCTAGTCACACGCCAGTGTGCTAGGCTGTGTGAAGCTACTGACTTAGATTCTAAATAAGTATCAGGGGACACACGACCCTATCACTTAGCCGTGTGTCACATGCTCGTTTCAAAGCCATTTTTCTCACCCAAATTTGCAACCACCTAAACACATCAAGTAGCATATGACTATATCATCAATGAGCATTCAAACTAACCAAAATTCAAGTTCAAATCATGCAATACCTTTACCAATAACCAAAAATGCTCATAAACATCACAATTGGCCACTCAAAATCATACCAATATCACTACCAAAAGTTACCTAAATGGTCAAGTGCATATATACACTTTTTGTACCTAACACACATTCAATATGCCATTTCAATAAATACCAAGTCGCCTTCAAGCATTCACCTAAATGGTGACTTTCTTTATGCATTATCTTGCCTAATGCTTAGCATGCTAATACATTCTCAATTTCAACTATTTGTTACTAAAACACAATTTCACAAGAAAAGCAGTCATATATCAAAATATATGATTACTTACAAGACCATATTTACATATACACATTTCAAAATATATGACTACTTACAAGCCAATTCTGTCACAGCCTGATTTAGACCCTAATCAGAACGATGGTTTCGGGACCATGAATCTGAGTCAGAAAAATATTTAAAAATTATTTTTTGTGTTTATTTTGTCTGAATTTATATCTGTGAAATTTTCATGATTTAATTTTGTCGTTAAGGCGTCCGATTAAATAAAAGGACTTAATCCAGTAAATTGAAAATTTGATAGTTTAAAGTAAAAGGTCCAAATAGTTAGTGGTTTTCTAAGTTGGAGTGTTTATAATATAATTATTCCATTAACATGTAGCTTGTACGGTAATGGACATAGGTTATATAATTTTTATTATTATTTCATTAAGGTTAGTTAGGTAAATTAATAATAAATTAATATATGTTATTATATCATAAAATAATAAGCCATATTCATGTTATTTTCTTCATCTTTGCACGAAACTAAAATAAAGAAAAAGAAAGAAAACAAAGTAGGATTCGGCATTGTTCAAGCTAGATTAAGGTAAGTGTCAGCTCGATTTTTGATAATTTTTACGTTTTTGAAATCGTTGCTTCGAGTACTACAAAACCCATGCTTGAATTTTTTATTTTGATGAATATTTTGAGTTGTGACATTTGTTGATAGCTTGTGATTTTTGTTGTTTGATGATGTAAAATAAAATATATGTTTTAGATTAACATATTTTGTATTGGAGTTTTTGATGATTTTGAGTAATTAGGACTAAATTGAAAAAAAAATAATTTGAAGGACTAAAATGTGAAATAAATTGAATATATGGACTTGTTTGTGAGTGGGTAAAATTCGGCCCAACATAAGTATAGGGAAATTTGGTGTATTTTGTGTTTTATGCAATAGGGACTAAATTGAAAAAATTGTAAATGTTAGGGGTAAAATGGTAATTTTCCCATTTATGTGTTTTTGGACTAAATTGAATGAAAATATGTTTGAATGAGCTTAATTTGAATATGTTTAGATCAAGAACTAAGGAAATCGGACATGGATTGGGGAAAAACGAAAGTCGTCGACTAGTTGTCCGATTCTGTTTTGTATCGTACGAGGTAAGTTTATAAGCAAATAAATGTGTTTATTGGTAATTTAATATTATATTTATGTGTTGTTATGAAATGTTAGAATTTAAATATATTATGGCCGAATATGATTAAATGTGGCTACTACACTTCCGAGTTCGATTCGACCAAGATACGTCGTCTGAAAGCCCCGTATGAACCTTAGGAATAGCTAGGATACATATGTCATGACATAGGATTTTGATATATGTGTGTGAGTAAGTCCATGGCACCTATTTATGATTCTGATTTCAGTTTACGAGTAAGACCCTCTCTGGGACAGTGACATCGATATATGGCTACATGTAAGACCACGTCTGGGACGTTGGCATTGTACGATTTATGTGATTATCCGAGTGTCCTATACAATTTTGAATGGTTCATCGGGAAAAAGTAAACCATGTACGGATTGTATAATACGAGCTAAATGGTCAGGTACGAGTTAATTTGGTATTTATTCAAGACAAGGTAAGAAAGTATTGTAGCTGTATGCTATAAATCATATACTTTACAAATGAGAAATCCATGTATATTTGAATATGTGCATTTGGCTTGTGATGAACAAATTATGTGGAATTGAAATGTCATTTAGTATGTGTATATGTATACTTGCGTTTTCAGCTACTTAGGTTTAAGCTATACAAGTGATGTTATCTAATGATTCTTGTGTTATATAAGTGAATAAACGGATGTGTGATTTTTTGGCTGGAAGTAAATTTACAAGTGTTAAATGGTCATATATGCATTCGGCTTAGGTGTATTATAGCTTATGCAAAATGTTTCACATATATAATTTATAAGTTTGAGGTCAAGCATAAAAATGTTAATGTATTTGTTTGATTATCATAAGATATTTATAGTAATGAGTTGTTTATTTGCTTACGACTTACTAAGCTTTGATAGCTTATTTTGTGTGCTATGTTTATTCTGTTTTATAGATTTTGAAGTTAAGCTACAAGCTCGGGGACTGTCAGCCAAGCTCATTACACTATCTATTGTTTTGGTACCTTATAAGCTAAACTTAAATTATGGCATCTATAGACTGGTTTTGGAATTAATTATTTTGAATGTGTTTGTATATTAGCCATGTGAAAATGGCTTGCTATTTATGTTTAAGTTTGACTTTATGTGGGCTTTGTTATAATGTCTTGTGATATTGGTTTTGATAATTTTGGCTGTATTTTGGATTGTGGTTTGAGCTCACTTTTACTTAAATGCTATATGTTATACAAGAATAATTCACATGATAGACGCTATATGTGTTAGTAATGGTTTGACAATGGTTGGTAAACTTAAAATGGTTGGTGTAATGATTATTGTGTGTATGCATTTTCATAGCATGTTAAATTGATTTAGTCAAGGTCTTGAACAGGTAAGACATACATGAATTAGTTTGAAACTAATTCAATAATATATTGGTATATTCGGTTATAAGATGCAATTGAATAAAAAAATTTGATTTATTTGTGGCTTGCCATTGTTTATATGAATATTTTTGTATATGATAATTTGACTTGATATATTTGATATAAAGTATGTAATAGTTACGTTCTGTATATGTCTATTTGTGTAATTAATATTTTGAAATTTCAGGAATAAACTCTTTTATTTATTAAGTATTTTTGATCAACTAGTTGAACTATGCATGCATGTTTTTAGATAGGTATAAGCTGTTTAATTTCGGTTGAGGAAGTTAATCGATGCCTTGAGCTAATGATGACAAGATGGGATTATTATATGAAATCATTAATTTATATTGTATCATATTTCGGTAAATGTGATTAATATAGGTAGTTATAGTAAATTTGTGTCCAACTGTAGCATATTCAATGTTGTAATATTATATTATAGAATAAGTATAATGATTTAGACAATTAAAGTATATATATTTATAAGTCAATTGATTTGAACCGTGAATGAGTAATAGTTAAGATCAAACTTGGCTTAGCTAAATGCATGAAAGAATGACTAGATGAATAATGGCATATGCAGTAATAAATTATGATAATTATATGTGTTTTGGTGTGGTGAATAAGTGTTTATCTTAATGTTAAATGAATGACGAATTTGATATGATTTTTATAAAAAAAAGTGGTACATTTGCGTAATGTAATTGTATATTGTTACAGTGTCTGATTAAAGTGTAATGAGGTTTGTATATCTGCATGTATTATGAGTTTGAATTAAAAGTATATTCAACTCTATAGTACTGGTATTTAAATAGACTATGAAATTACTTAACGATTGTTTCTATTTTTTTCCTTTTAGTTATTATAAGTGTGTGTGTACGTGATTATCTGAAAATGTGTTTTTGATTGGTGATACCCTGTAACCCTAATTCGACAACGGATAAGGGTTTGAAGTGTTGCATTTTATTGGTATCAGAGCTACGATTTAGTCGGTTCTAGGACTAATGTAGCGTGTGTGAGTTTAGCTATACATGCCATAATTATATACTATGATAGTGTGATGACTTCTGACATTTGAACTGTGTTTTTATATAGTAAATGGATCCCGATAGAGCTGTAGCTGATGATGTCTAGAGTGTAGCGCCTGCTCCCGCGCAAGGGACAGTGCAAGCAGATTCTCGACCGACTTCGAGTAATCCAGAAAGTAAGGCAAAACAAGCCTTTTATCAAATGATGAATGACTGGTTCACTCAATATATTCAGACTAACCCGACTGTACAACAACCTCCACCCCCGATTAATCCATCTTCGATGACTGCTATACCTCAAGTAAGTGATCCGCTGCGATTGAATAGACCACTTGTCGATAAAATTAGAAAACATGGGGTTGAAGAGTTTAAAGCCACTGATGATGATGACACTGAACAGGCTGAGTTCTGGCTTGATAATACCATCCGTGTGTTTGATGAGCTGTCCTGTACTCCTGGTGAATGTTTGAAATGTGCTATATCTTTACTTCGAGACACAGCATATCACTTGCGGAATATCCTAGTATCAGTAGTTTCGAAAGAGCAGGTGACCTGGGAATTCTTTTAGACTAAGTTCCATAAGAAATATATCAGTCAGAGATTTATCGATTAGAAGCGTAAAGAATTTCTAGAGCTGAAACAGGGTCAGATGATAGTGACAGAATACGAGCGAAAATTCATGAGACTTAGTCGGTATGCCCGAGAGTGTGTTTCTGCTGAGGCTATAATGTGTAAAAGATTTGAAGATGGGCTGAATGAAGATATCAAACTGTTAGTTGGCGTACTTGAGATAAAAGAGTTTGTGGTACTTGTTGAGCAAGCCTGCAAAGCTGAAGAGCTCGGGAAAGAAAAAAGAAAAGTTGACTTTGAAGCTAGAGATGCATGCAAAAGAACATCCGGTAAGTCATTCTAGTCGGCATCAAAGACCACCAGTGAGCTCGAGAGCTACCTCAGTAGCGAGTATGGGTAATGTCAGATAAAATCAACCCGAGTGTAAGCACTATGGTGAATGACATTCCGACAGTTGCAGATTGCACGAGCGGGCCTGTTTTAAATGTGGATCAACAGATCATTATATTCGAGACTGCCCAATGTTAGCTGAAGAAAATTCGATGCAGAATACGAGATCGGGTAACACTTCAGCTTGAGGTAGACCACCCAGAAATGTTGGTAATACTAGTGGCAATTAGAGAGGGACTAAAGATACGGCAATCAGATCTGAGGCTCGTGCACCTGCCAGAGCCTATGCTATACGTGCGCTAGAGGAGGCTTCATCCCCAAATGTTATTACTAGTATATTCACTCTTTTTGATACTAATGTAATTGCATTGATTGATCTTGGTTCTACTCATTCCTAAGTATGTGAGACATTAGTATTCAGCAAGACTCTGCTTGTTGAGTCTACTGAGTTTGTGATTAGGGTGTCAAATCCCTTGGGCCGAGTGTTATGGTTGATAAGGTGTGTAAGAATTGTCCTTTAATGGTTCGAGATCTGTGCTTTCCGACTGAGTTGATGTTGTTGCCATTTGATGAGTTCGATATAATTTTGGGCATGGATTGGCTAACTTTACATGATGCTGTTGTGAACTGCAAAAGAAAGACCATTAATCTGTGAAGCCAGAATGATGAAGTTATTCAGATCGAATCTAGGGATTTGTATGGTTTACCAGCAGTGATTTCTTCGATGCTAGCTCAGAAATACGTGAGAAAAGGGTGTGAAGCTTATTTTTCCTACGTGTTCAATAGTAAAGTGGCTAAAAAAATTGAATCAGTACCTATTATATGTGAGTATCTAGATGTGTTTCCTAAAGAATTACCAGGTTTGCCACCTATTCGAAAGGTAGAGTTTGGTATTGAGTTAATGCCTGGGACGACTCCGATATCCATAGCTCCATACAGAATGGCACCTACCGAATTAAAAGAATTGAAAGCTCAGCTGCAAGAATTGACAGAAAGAGGTGTCACGCGACTGAGTTTCTCTCCGTGGGGTGCACTTGTGTTTTTTGTGAAAAAGAAAGACAGAACTATGAGAATGTGCATCGATTACAGATAGCTTAATAAGGTGACTATAAAGAATAAGTATCCGTTGCCACGGATTGACGATCTGTTTGACCAACTAAAAGGGGCTACAGTATTTTCGAAGATAGATTTGAGATCAGGCTACTATTAGTTACGAGTTAAAGACTCTGATGTACCAAAGACTGCTTTCAGAACGAGGTATGGACATTATGAGTTTCTGGTTATGCCTTTTGGACTCACTAATGCACCTGCTGTTTTCATGGATTTGATGAAACGAATCTTCAGACCGTATCTGGACCGGTTTGTAATTGTGTTTATAGATTACATTTTGATCTACTCTTGTAATAAAGTTGAACATGCCGAGCATTTGAGACTGGTGTTGCAGACCTTGCGAGATAAGCAGTTGTATGTAAAATTCAGGAAATGTGAGTTCTAGTTAAATCAAGTTAGTTTTCTGGGCCATGTGGTATCAGCATCGGGTATTCGGGTTGATCCGAGCAAAATTTCAGCTATACTTGATTGAAAACCTCTGAGGAATGTTTTAGAAGTCTAAAGATTTCTAAGACTTGCTGGTTATTATAGACGATTCGTGAAAGGTTTCTCTATGGTTACATCTCCAATGACAAAGCTATTGCAAAAAGATGTTAAATTCGAGTGGTCGGAAAAGTGTCAGAAAAGTTTTGATTAGTTGAAAGCCCTTTTGACAGAAGCTCCAGTACTAGTTCAGCCGGAATCGGGTAAAGAATTTTTTATTTATAGTGATGCATCGTTAAATTGTTTGGGCTGTGTTTTGATGTAGGAAGGCAGAGTGATAGCTTATGCCTCAAGACAGTTAAAGCCACATGAAAGAAACTATCTGACACATGACCTGGAATTGGCAGCTATTGTGTTCGCATTGAAAATTTAGTGTCACTATCTGTTCGGTGAGAAATGCCATGTTTATTCTGATCATAAAAGCCTGAAATATTTGATGACTCAGAAACATCTGAATTTGAGACAATGCCGATGGTTAGAATTATTAAAAGACTACGAATTGTGATTGATTACCACCCAGGAAAGGCTAATGTTGTTGCTGATGCTTTAAGCCGAAAATCATTGTTTACCTTGCAAGCAATGAATACGCATATGGCTATATCTGATGATGGTTCAATAGTAGCTGAATTGAAAGCTAGACCATTATTTGTTCAACAAATATGTGATGCCCAGAAGGTTGATAATGAATTGATTGTGAAACGAGCTCAGTGTGAGACGGATGCTGATCCAGAGTTTAGAGTTGATACTAATGATTGTTTGAGGTTCAGAAACTGAATTTGTGTCCCGAGGAATTCAGAGTTGATTCAGATGATTTTGAATGAAGCTCACAACAGTCGATTATCTATTCATCCTGGTAGTACAAAGATGTATAATGATCTGAAACAGCTTTACTGGTGGCATGGTATGAAATGAGACATCTTTGACTTTGTTGCAAGATGTTTAGTCTGTCAACAAGTAAAAGCTAAGCATCAGGTGCCTTCAGGACTACTTCAGCCTATCATGATACCTGAATGGAAGTGGGATAGAGTTACTATAGATTTCGTATCTGGTTTACTGTTGACACAGAGCAGGAAAGATGCAATCTGGGTTGTTGTTGATAGATTGACTAAATCAGCTCATTTTATTCCGATACGTACAGACTACTCACTGGATAAGCTAGCTGAATTGTATGTTTCTCAAATTGTGAGACTACATAGTGTGCCTATATCTATTGTTTCGGATAGAGATTCGAGATTTACATCACAGTTTTGGAAGAAATTGCAAGATGCACTAGGTACGAAATTACATTTCAGTACTGCTTTCCATCCGTAAACAGATGGCCAGTCTGAGCGAATCATTCAGATACTTAAGAATATGTTGAGATGTTGCATTCTCGAATTTGAAGGTACGTGGGAACGATATCTGCCTCTGATTGAATTTGCATATAATAACAGTTATCAATCGAGTATCAAAACGGCACCCTATGAGGCTGTGTATGCTCGTAAATGTCGTACGCCACTATACTGGACTGAGCTCAGTGAAAATAAGATACATGGGGTTGATTTAATCAGAGAAACTGAACAGAAGGTGGAAGTGATCCGTGAAATTTTAGAGGTGGCATCAGATCAACAAAAATCTTATGCGGACTTGAAACATAAAGATATATGGTTTTAGATCGGAGACAAAGTCTTCTTAAAAGTCTCACCGTGGAAGAAAATACTTAGATTCGGTCGTAAGGGCAAACTGAGTCCGAGGTTTATTAGGCCGTATGAGATTATAGAGCGTATCAGGCCAGTTGCTTACAGACTATTGTTGCCACTTGAGTTAGAAAAGATCCACAATTTATTCCACGTTTCGATGCTTCGGAGGTATCGATCTGATCCTTCACATGTGATTAGCCCGTCTGAGATTGAAATTCAGTCAGATATGACCTATGAAGAAGAACCGATTCGCATTTTGACTCATGAGATTAAAGAGTTGAGAAATAGGAAGATTCCATTAGTTAAAGTACTGTGGCATAAACACGGAGTTGAGGAAGCAACATTGGAGCTAGAGGATATAATGATCCAAACTTATTCACCGTTAAGATTTTCGGGGATGAAAATCCCTAAGGGGGAGTTGTAACAGCCCGATTTAGACCCTAATCGAAACGGTGGTTTTGAGACCACGAATCTGAGTCAAAAAAATATTTAAAAATTATTTCTTGTGCTTATTTTGTTGGAATTTATATCTATGAAATTTTCGTGATTTAATTTTCCCGTTAAGGCGTCCGATTAAATAAAAGGACATAATCACGTAAATTGAAAATTTGATAGTTTAAAGTAAAAGGGCCAAATATTTAGTGGTTTTCTAAGTTGGAGTGTTTATAATGTAATTATTCCATTAACATGTAGCTTGTACGGTAATGGACATAGGTTATATAATTTTACTATTACTTCATTAAGGTTAGTTAGGTAAATTAATAATAAATTAATATATGTTATTATATCATAAAATAATAAGCCATATTCATGTTATTTTCTTCATCTTTGCACCGAAACTAAAACAAAGAAAAAGAAAGAAAGCAAATTAGGGTTCGGCCTTGTTCAAGCTAGATTAAGGTAAGTGTTCAGCTTGGTTTTTGATAATTTTTACGTTTTTGAGATCTTTGCTTCGAGTACTACAAAACCCATGCTTGATTTTTGATTTTGATGAATATTTTGAGTTGTGCCATTATTGATAGCTTGTGATTTTTGTTGTTTGATGATGTAAAATGAAATATATGTTTTAGATTAACATATTTTGTATTGGAGTTTTTGATGATTTTGAGTAATTAGGATTAAATTGCAAAAAAAAAATAATTTGGGGGGCTAAAATGTGAAATAAATTGAATATATGGACTTGTTTGTGAGTGGGTAAAATTCGGACCAACATAAGTATAGGGAAACTTGGTGTATTTTGTGTTTTATGCAATAGGGACTAAATTGTAAAAATTGTAAATGTTAGGGGTAAAATTGTAACTTGCCCATTTATGTGTTTTTGGACTAAATTGAATGAAAATATGTTTGAATGAGCTTAATTTGAATATGTTTAGATCAAGAACTAAAGAAATCGGACTTGGATCGGGAAAAAACGAAAGTCGTCGACTAGTTGCCCGATTCCGTTTTGTATCATCCGAGGTAAGTTTATAAGCAAATAAATGTGTTTATTGGTAATTTAATATTATATTTATGTGCTGTTATGAAATGTTAGAATTTAAATATATTATGGCCGAATATGATTAAATGTGGCTACTACACTTCTAAGTTCGATTCGACCGAGATACGTCGTCTGAAATCCCTGTATGAACCTTAGGAATAGCTAGGATACATATGTCATGACATAGGATTCCAATATATGTGTGCGAGTAAGTCCATAGGATTTCGATATATGTGTGCGAGTAAGTCCATGGCACCGATTTATGATTCTGATATGAGTTTACGAGTAAGACCTTATCTGGGACAGTGGCATCGGTATGTGGCTACATGTAAGACCACGTTTGGAACGTTGGCATTGTATGATTTATGTGATTATCCGAGTGTCCTATCCAATTATGAATGGTTCATCAGGAAAAAGTAAACAGTGTACGGATTGTATAATACGAGCTAAGTGGTCAGATACGAGTTGATTTGGTATTTACTCAAGACAAGGTAAGAAAGTATTGTAGTTGTATGTTATAAATCATATACTTTGCAAATGAGAAAACCATGCATATTTGAATATGTGCATTCGGCTTGTGATGAACAAATTATGTGGAATTGAAATGTCATTTAGTATGTGTATATGTATACTTGCTTTTTCGGCTACTTAGGTTTAAGCTATACAAGTGATGTTATCTCATGATTCTTATGTTATATAAGTGAATAAACGGATGTGTGATTTACTTTGACTATTTGGCTGGAAGTAAATTTACAAGTATTAAATGGTCATATATACATTCAGCTTAGGTGTATTATAGCTTATGGAAAATGTTTCACATATATAATTTATAAGTTTGAGGTCAAGCATAAAAATGTTAATGTATTTGTTTGATTATCATAAGATATTTATAGTAATGAGTTGTTTATTTGCTTATGACTTACTAAGCTTTGATAGCTTATTTTGTGTGCTATGTTTATTCTGTTTTATAGATTTTGAAGTCAAGCTACAAGCTCGGGGACTGTCAGCCAAGCTCATCACACTATCTATTGTTTTGGTACCTTATAAGCTAAACATAAATTATGGCATGTATAGACTGGTTTTGGAATTAATTATTTTGAATGTGTTTGTATATTAGCCATGTGAAAATGGCTTGCTATTTATGTTTAAGTTTGACTTTATGTGGGCTTTGTTATAATGTCTTGTGATATTGGTTTTGATAATTTTGGCTATATTTTGGATTGTGGTTTGAGCTCACTTTTGCTTAAATGCTATATGTTATGCAAGAATAATTCACATGATAGACGCTATATGTGTTAGTAATGGTTTGAAAATGGTTGGTAAACTTAAAATGGATGGTGTAATGATCATTGTGTGTATGCATTTTCATAGCATGTTAAATTGATTTGGTCAAGGTTTTGAACAGGTAAGACAACATGAGTTAGTTTGAAACTAATTCAATAATATATTGGTATATTTGGTTATAAGATGCAATTGAATAAAAAAAATTGATTTATTTATGGCTTGGCATTGTTTATATGAATATTTTTGTATATGATAATTTGACTTGATATATTTGATATAAATTATGTAATAATTAAGTTCTGTATATGTCTATATGTGTAATTAATATTTTGAAATTTTAGGAATAAACTCTTTTAGTTATTAAGTATTTTTGATCAACTAGTTGAACTATGCATGCATGTTTTTAGATGGGTATAAGTTGTTTAATTTCGGTTGAGGAAGTTAATCAATGCCTTGAGCTAATGATGACAAGATGGGATTATTATATGAAATCATTAATTTATTTTGTATCATATTTCGGTAAATGTGATTAATATTGGTAGTTATAGTAAATTTGTATCCAACTGTAGCATATTCAATGTTGTAATATTATATTATAGAATAAGTATAACGATTTAGACAATTAAAGTATTTATATATTTATAAGTCAATTGATTTGAACCGTGAATGAGTAATAGTTAAGATCAAACTTGGCTTAGCTAAATGCATGAAAGAATGACTGGATGAATAATGTCATATGCAATAATAAATTATGATAATTATATGTGTTTTGGTGTGGTGAATAAGTGTTTATCTTAATATTAAATGAATGCCGAATTTGATATGATTTTTATAAAAAAAAAAGTGGTACATTTGTGTAATGTAATTGTATATGGTTACAATGTGCGATTAAAGTGTAATGAGGTCTGTATGAATACATGTATTATGAGTTTGAATTAAATGTATATACAACTCTGTAGTACTGGTAATTAAATAGACTATGAAATTACTTAACGGTTTGTAACGTCCCAAATTTTTGGCCTAGATGAATTGGGCTTTGGGCTTTGGGTCTCATAAAATTTTTAAGTGAGCAAGAAAATGACAAATGACATGTTGGCTTTAAGGGTTTAAGGAATTTGAAGTGTCTAGTTATGTTGGAAAAGTTCTGGGTTCGAGTTTTGTGGTGGAGTAATTTTAATTTAATTATTAGAAGAATCAGGGTTGACAATTAGTTGGGCTTTTAAATAAAGATAGGCAAAAATAGCATCAAAAAGCCAAATGGATGAGTGGCTAAGTGACGCCACTTAGGGAGTAGGGAGGTGGCTTTAGTGGCTAGTAAGGAGATACGAGGTTTGAATCCTAGCTTAGTACTTTTAGAAGTTTAATTTTGGCCTTCTAGAAGGGTGGAAATGACGTGAAGATGGACTCTAAGGGGAGTGTTCAGAAGAGAAAATTAAGGAAAAGATCAAGGGGTTATCAGGGAGAAAAACGAGGGGATGAGAAGGGAGAAGTGATGGAGCTGAATTGGGAATTGGGCATGGAAAATTCGGCTATGAGGGCTATAAATAGGGGTCGAATACAAGGTTGCCACGCTACTGCCGAAATTCTTCTTCAAGATCCAAAAAGCCGAAAACCCTTTTGTTTTTCTTTCTTTTCTTTGTGCTGATTTCTATTCTTCTCTACACAATTTTCTTTGTTTCACTTAGCCGATTTCTTCTTCTACTCTTCTTCTTTAATCTGTGCCAAATAAACCTTATTCACCATACTAAGTTTGAAATTCGAATCTCCCAAGGGTCGAATACTCTTTGAACAAATCTAGTGTAAGTGTTTTACAATCGCTTTTCTTTGCTAAGTATCGATTATTGTCCCTCACTCTTTCTAATCAACTGTGGTAGTGAATTAGTATCGGATCTCGGATCTTAGCTCTTTGCCAAAATTGCCTTTAGGTGCTTGCATTGCATGTTTGATGTATGATGATTCTATTTTTTTTTTGTAAGCTTGTTTTTACTGAGGGTTTTACACACTGAGTTTGGGAAAACTCACCCCCTCTTTTATTTTATTTTCAAGTGATGCTTAGTAGAAGGTTCGATGTTTGGAGGGACTCTGGGTGGCCAGCTAGCAAGATAATTTGGATTTGTTTTTTTTAAGCATATAAGTTTTTATTTTTTTAAGTATGCTTCAGACCAAATTGTAATAAGGTTTTCATTATGTTATTATTGCTTGAATTATTATTATTATTTTCATTGTAATTACGAGAAGTTGAACATGGATTTGCTAAATTATAATATGTTTTCTACGTTTCCGTAACTAAATTTTAAAACGACATGTTTTCATAAAATCATATGTTTTAAACAAGTGATTGAAAGGAGTTTTTTTAAGTTAATTAAGGTTTCTTTTATTTTAAGAAGAGTTTTCAATGAAAACACGATTTTGGCTAAAACACTTTAATGTGACACACCAGATTCGGCCATAGCGTCTGGGCCGGGTTTGGGGTGTTACATTTAGTGGTATCAGAGTTCGGTTGCAAAACTCGGTGAAGTGGGCCTTATTATTATTTGGTTTCTTTTTCTGTTTTTTAAAAAAAAATTGGATCACACTGTTTTGGAAAAAGGGAAAACTTGTTGAATGGCACACCGAGTCTCCGACGTCAAACCAAGTAAGTATTCTTATTCTTAATTTTGTTTAAATTGTTATACATGAGATAATTAGAGGGCTACTTTAGATGATTGTTAGAATGGAACTAAAGCCCGTAGGATCTGAAAACTGTAGAGAATTTTCGAAAACAATCTTCTCTGTAACACCCCCATCCCGGTCTAGACATTGTGGCTGAATTTGGTGTGTCACATCAAAGTATTTTTCAAAAATTGATCCTTTTGCTAGGAATACGTTACTGAATCTAAAACCTTTTATTTTTATTTAACAAAAGTTCTCATCAAAACGTTTACCAATTTGTTTGCTTTGGTATATTACTTCAATTTAAATCGCGGAACATTTTAAAAACGTTGTTGTTGAATGCTCGTATTCTTTAAAAAATTGTGTTACTTTGAAAACTCGTGTTTCCCTTGGCTAGCAGTTTAATATAAGAAATTAAAACCCAAACTAAAACCTAAAACCCACCAACAGCTTTATTACATAAAATGAAAACCCGAGACGAGATCTAAATTAAAATAAAAGAAACCGAAGTAGTAGTGTGGCCATTTTCGAGTCCCTCGCAGCTCCAAACCATCTAAGCTCAGGGATTACCTGCACAGTTAGAAACAGAGTGAGTTTATGAAAACTCAATGTTAATCCCTATAACCAACAAACAGTGAATAACACAAAGATCGATGCGATGCCGGCCAAGCCCTTTTCATGATCGATGCGATTGCAAAATGCAACCCATCCCATAACCATCCAGTACACCACCCGTACCAACGAGCACACCTGTGGGAAAATCAATCGACCCACCCAACCAGCACACCAATATCCCAGCAAAGCTACCAGTAATAATAATAACGCAGCGTAGCTGCCAGTAACGGTAAGCGTGGCAAGCCACCAGTAATAGCATATGTGACATAGTCACCAGTACAGTACTTCCTCCATATCATAACCCACCCCATGCAGATGTCGTGTCATAAACAATACGTGTATGCAGTATATCATACTTATAACCAATCATGTAAATGTCATTCACACATTAAATAGCCCACCGCTAGCATCATAAAGGTCATACCATTAGTTAGGGGTAAATCAGTAATTTTTACCCCTTAGGGATATTTCGGCCACTTAACTGATTTTAGGATCTCAATACAGATAGCGACCCTTCAGAAGGTCTACAGTCATAACGAATGACTCAAACAACACGTGTGGCTTAAACAGTGTAAATGGGCCTAAGGCCCATTACTCGGCCGTAGTGGGCCCACCAACTCGTATGGCCCCTTTTAGCCTAAATCTAGCCATGGGTATGCGAAATTTCATAGCCCAGTTCAACACATATTACCTTTCGTGAATTTTACTACGCGTGGGCCCTCGAGCCCATTAGGCCCACACGGCCTATTTTGGCCGATAGAGGCCCATAACGGGTCAAGCCTAGGAGAGCGCTAGTGGTGGCCTCTGCAGTCTGTCGCCCAAATTTTGTGGCTCGATTCATCTTGTGAGCGTTCACACGTTCGCGTGATCGCAAATGCCGAAGTTTCAGCTTTTCGACTTCTACCGATTCGTGGCTACCCAATAGGGTGAGTACACACCTTTTGGCTTTTGGTCAGTTACAGAACGGTGTACGGTTACACACCTACACTCATCATTGAACACAGAGTACAGTTGGGTGTACGAACACACACCTTGATTTGCGAAAGTGACAGAATCCCCTACGAGTCTAAGGCCTTGATCGAAGAGAAAGTGGCCAATGATGTCTAGATTGGTTTGGGTTGATCTCGTGCAACTCGGCCCTTAACCAAGCGTTCGAAGACGGGGTTCTGATGGTCCAGTAACGCTTTGCACCCTTCGTTACTTGGTGATAACTGAACCCCGCGATCATACAGCATAGAAGAAGGAGTCACCACTCGATAAATACAAAGAACTATGAAAAAGGAATATTCGGCTAGAGAAAAATAATATGAGAACACAATTAATAGTCATTGCTCGATATACTTACCACTAGAAAAGAGGCACTGAACTTGCTCAATCAAACTAACCGAGTAGGATTTAAGAAGATGACTAAAAGAGATAGAAAAGATTCGGTAGAGAGAAGGGGTATTCGGTTTTCACAAAAGCAACCCGATTAACAATGGTATTCGGCCAAAGTTTTTAGGGTAGAGACGGTACAGAGGTGTGATGATAGAAGAAAGGTTTGAGGGTAAGAAGAGGGGGAAGAGGGTTTCGGCACAGTGTTGAATGTGAGCTAAGAAAGTGCTCAGTTAAGGGCTTCGGAGAGCAAAGCAAGAAAGCAAACAAAAGGTCTTACTAACCAGCACAAAGATTTCGGCTCTACCCGACAGGCACACAAGAAATCGACAGTAGAGAGTGATATCCAAAATGACCAAAACGAGCAAAAATAATAATAAAGGAAAAGTTCGGTACCTACTCTCTACCCAAATGCCAAAAATACTCTCTCCATACCCCTTAGCCGAATTTGCCCTCCCTTCACACACACCTATTCGACTACAACCTCCTTCCCAATTCCAATTCCAAGATAATCTCCCTGATTTCCTCCACAAAATCCTCCCTTATCTCTCCATGATCTACTCCCAAGACCAGTTCAAATTCTTACACAGTAGAGTCCGAATCCACTCCAAACTCTTGCTGCCCCCTTCCAGCAAAATTAAATACTTCTTTGCTTGCCATGGGATTCGAACTCATGCCTCCTTAGCTGCTCCACACGCCACTTGCCACTAAGCCACAAGGCTTTTTTTTTCCATCAACCAACCATGTTAACTTATAAGGCCCAAGTGCCAGCGTTTAGGTTCTTTTAAGAGTAAAAGCAAAGATGCTACAAAAGCCGGAACTTGGACCCAGGACCTCCCCAAACACCCCCAAACACACCCAAAACAACTAACCTTTAAAACAAATAGGAAATTTGTGCTAAAATTGGTAAAAGTTACAAACCCTAAATTTTAGGGCATTATAACTCTACCCCCCTTAAAGAAATTTCGACCTTGAAATTTACCTGATTAAAGAAGGTGAGGATTTTGATGCCGTAAAGTTTCTTCTGGTTCCCAAGTGGCCTCCTTAACGCCATGATTAATCCAAAGCACTTTAACCAGTGGAACAGACTTCTTTCTCAATACTTTAACATCACGCTCCAATATCTGTACTTGTTTTTCCTCGATAGTTAGATCAGACCTAACTTTAATTTCCTCGATTGGTACGACGTACGAGGGATCAGAATGGTACCGCCTAAGTATGGAAACGTGAAACACATCGTGAATTCTGTTCAGCTCCGAAGGCAACTCAAGTTGATAAGCAACCGGTCCCACTCGCTTAAGTATCCAATAAGGCCCAATAAATCTAGGGCTCAGCTTGCCCTTCCGTCCAAATCTCATAATTTTCTTCCACGGTGATCCCTTAAGGAAGACATAGTCCCCCACAGAGTACTCGATCTCCTTACGTCTTAAGTCTGCATAGGACTTCTGCCTATCAAACGCTTCTTTTAATCGATCTCGAATCAGTTTTACCTTGTCTTCTGTATCAGCAATTAACTCCGGCCCCAGAGTTCACTGCTCACCCAATTCAGTCCAACAAGTAGGAGTATGACACCTACGACCATATATTGCTTCGTACGGTGCCATACGAATACTGGACTGGTAGCTGTTGTTATACGCAAATTCCGCCAACAGTAAATAATCCTCCCAACTGCCCCTGAAATCCAATACACAACTCCTTCACATGTCTTCCAATATCTTAATTACTCTCTCAGATTGTCCATCCGTCTGAGGATGAAACGCAGTACTGAAATCCAGTGGTGTACCCAAAGCCTCGTGTAATTTCTTCTAGAACAGAGATGTAAATCTAGGATCCCTATCAGATATGATAGAAACCGACACACCATGCAGTCTTACAATCTCAGCCACATACAACTTGGCCAACTTTTGTAACGAATAATCAGTGCGGACCGGTATAAAATGAGCAGACTTAGTCAGTCGGTCTACAATCACCCAAACCGAATCCCTCTTAGAAGGCGTCAAGGGTAACCCACTTACAAAATCCATGGTCACCCTCTCCCATTTCCACAGTGGGATCTTAACTTGCTGCAGCAACCCAGAAGGTAACTGATGCTCAGCCTTAACCTGCTGGCACGTCAAGCACTTACTTACATAATCGGTAACTTCGCGTTGTAACCCAGGCCACCAATACAACTCATGAAGATCTCGATATAACTTGTTCCCACCAGGATGCATGGCATAAAGACTACCATGCACCTCACGTAGAATAGACTGCCTCAGACCAGAATCATTCGGTATACACACTCTGCCCTGGAAACATAACATCCCTTCCCCATTCAGTCCAAAATCTGAAGTCTCACCTTTTTCCACTTGCTAAAAATTAGGAGCTAGCGACTCATCCAACAACTGTTTCTCCTTAACTTGATCAGTCCAAGTCGGTCTCACTTGCAGTTCAGCTAACAAGCTACCATCATCGAACAGGCTAAGACGAGCAAACATTGCTCTTAAATCAAAGACAACTCTACGACTCAGTACGTCAGCTACCACATTAGCCTTGCTTGGGTGGTACTCATTTGTACAATTGTAATCTTTAAGCAACTCAGTCCACCTTCGTTACGTAAGGTTCAACTCCTTCTGAGTAAGGAGATACTTGAGGCTTTTATGATCTGAATAAATAATCGTCCTCTCCCCATACAAATAATGCCTCCAAATTTTTAGTGCAAACACCACCGCTACTAACTCCAAATCATGAGTGGGATAATTCACCTCGTGAGGTTTAAGATGCCGTGATGCATAAGCAACCACCTTCCCTTCTTGCATCAACACACAACCCAATCCAACGTGTGACGCATCATTGTAAACAGTAAATTCCTTCCTAGACTCTGGCTGTATCAAAATAGAAGCCTCAGTTAAGATTTTATCCAACTTCTCAAAACTCTCTTGTTGTTTATCGGACCAAACAAACGGCACCCCTTTTCGCAACAATTTAGTCAACGGTGCAGCTATCACTGAAAATCCTTCCACAAAATGTCTGTAATAACCCGCTAAACCTAGAAAACTTCGAATCTCAAATACTGTCTTTGGTGGTTTCCATCCTAACACGACTTTAATTTTTCGAGGGTCGACCCTAATCCCCTCGGCAGACACCACGTGAACCAGAAATGTCACCTCACGCAACCAAAACTCGCATTTACTGAATTTTGTGTACAACTATTTCTTTCTCAAAATTTGAAGGACAATCCACAAATATTCATCATGCTCCTCCTCACTTCTCGAATACACCAATATATCATCTATACACACTACTACGAACTGATCCAGATAGGGTTGAAATACTCAGTTTATCATGTCCATGAAAGTAGCTGGTGCATTAATTAACCCGAACAGCATTACTAGGAACTCGTAATGACCATAACGAGTCCTAAACGCTATCTTATACACATCAGCTTCCTTAACCTTCAACTGATGGTACCTAGATTGAAGATCTATTTTGGAGAACACAGTAGCTCCTCGTAATTGATCAAATAGATCATCAATCCTCGGTAGAAGGTACTTGTTTTTGATGGTCAGCTTATTCAGTTGACGATAATCAATGCACAAGTGCATGGACCCATCCTTCTTCTTCACAAACAGTACTGGTGCTCCCCACGGAGACACACTCGGTCAAATGAATCCTCGGTCTAACAACTCTTGAATTTGAGCCTTTAACTCCACTAGCTCCTTTGGTGCCATTCTATATGGGGCGATGGACACTGGAGCTGTTCCTGGTAGAAGCTCGATTCCGAATTCAACCTCTCAGTCTGGAGGAAAGCCCGGAAGCTCTTTTGGGAAAACATCCGTAAACTCCTTAACAGTTCTAACATCCCCAACAATAAGACTTTTAGTCTCAGAATTGCTGACATACGCTAGGAAAGCCTCACAACCCATGCGAACAAGCTTCTCGGCTCTTAATGCCGATATCACATTAGAAAAATAATCCCCTTGCTCCCCTATTACAGCCACCTCCTCATCCTCTGAAGATCTCAAGACCAACCGTTTAGTAGCACAATCCAACTTCGCACGATGCTTTACCAGCCAATCCATGCCTAAAATAATATCAAATTCCCCGAATGGCAGCTCCATCAAATTCGCAGGAAATACGACCCCTTGAACTTCCAAGGGCACATCCTTGAACAACTTATCCACCCTGACCGATTGTCTCAACACTGTCATTTCACTAGCGGTGCTCTCAGATTGAATACCCAATGTTCCAGACACAGTGCATGCAACATACGAATATGTGGATCCAATATCAATTAAGGCAACATAAGGCAAATTATAAATTAGGAACGTACCGGTTATGACGTCAGGGGCGTCACCATCCTCTCGACGACAAGCAGCATACACCAAGGCCGGTTGTCTCGCCTCAGTATTACCGACGCCCTTGCCTGGTACCCCACGACCTCGTCCAAACCCATTTCCACCCCTAGCCTGTCCACGACCTCTCGGTGACTGACCACCCCTCACAGGTTGAACATGACCCTGTCCTGTAGCTTGCATCTGAGTAGGCCTCTGAGGAAAATTCCTAACTTGATGCTCTATGGACCCACATCTGAAACACGCTCCAATCTTTTTCCAGCACTCACCCAAATGAGATCTTCCACAGTCAACACAGGGCTGCGGTCTTGCAGCGACAACAGGACCTTCAGCTCAGACTGGCCTATCCAACTTAGCCTTCTTAAAAGGCCTACCTCCAGTACTCGAGGATCCAAAGTCCCTCTTAACTCTGCCCCTATCTTTCTCTCGATTTTGGCCCTCAAAGCGCTTCACGTCCTCAGCAATCTTCACTTTTTCGACTAGGGAAGCAAAGTCTCACTCCCTCTGTGGAGCTATCAGAACTCTCAATTCATCGTGAAGTCTATCTTCGAATCGCACACAGCATTTGTACTTAGTAGCTACTATCCCACGAGCATAACGACTCAATCATAAGAACCCTACCTCATATGCCGCCACAGTCCTATTCCCCTGAGTCAAGTTTAGAAATTCCTTCCTTCGGGCGTCCACATAACTTATGCCCACATATTTTCCCTGGAAAGACATTTTAAAGAAGTCCTATGGCAGTCGGTCAGCTTGTGTACCTTCCCTCACAGTAAGCCACCATTGGTATGCCTCATCTCGCAGCAACGACACTCCCCCCTTCAATTTTTGTTCCACGGTACAATCTAGATCATCCATTATCTGCTCTGTAACCTCTAACCAATATTCTGCAACATTCGGGGCTACTCCAGAAACACCCTTAAAGATCTCCGCCCTATTGGATTGGAGTCGCTCAGAAATTAACCCCCGGGCCACTGAACCCGTACTCGCTCTAGCAACCCTTTCGAGAACCCGCAGCATTGCCTGAGACAGGGCATCATCTCCAACTACTCGATCATGAGACCCGGTCTCAGTTATTGGTGAAGCCGGTGTCTCCTTCGCAGGCATGTGACCCGATGCTGAAGATCCAGCCCTAACACCAACCCGGCATCTACTACGGCCTCACGTACCCCTTCCACGAGTACCTCTAGTTCTCATATCGATATTCGCTTTATCTGTATTTAAAAGTTTTATGCTATCAGTTTATAATTTCAGTTTATTATTAAAAGATATTTTATGATAAACAATATTTATAGTTTTGTTTTCACAGATTGAGATCCCGCTACCAATATCGGTTTTCTACAGTCTCAGTTTGCTCTAACCAGAGATTTAATGCTACCTATTATAACAGTTTTCCAGCATCACATTTACAACTTAAAACAATAGATACTAGTAGAGAACATATAGATTTGGCGCCGGAGACTCAGTGCGCCACACTTTCAATAACATCATTTCAAAAACAGGTCAAGTTTCGTTGATAAATTTCAAAACCGAATTAAATTTTGACTACCCACACTATAGCCGAGTTTTGTAACCTGGATCTGATACCATTAAATGTAACAACCCCAACCCAGCCTAGATGTTATGGCCGAATCTGGTGTGTCACATCAAAGTATTTTTCAAAAATTGATCCTTTTGGTAGGAATCCGTTACTGAATCTAAAAACTTTTATTTTTATTTAACAAAAGTTCTCATCAAAACGTTTACCAATTTGTTTGCCTTTGGTATATTACTTCAATTTAAATCGCGGAACATTTTAAAAACTTTGTTGTTGAATGCTCGTATTCTTTAGAAAATCGTGTTATTTTGAAAACTCGTGTTACCCTAGGATAGCAGTTTAATATAAGAAGTTAAAACACAAATTAAAACTTAAAAACCACAAACAACTTTATTACATAAAATGAAAACCCAAGACGAGATCTAAATGCAAATAAAAGAAACCGAAGCAGTGTGTGGCCATCTCCGAGTCCCTCGCAGCTTCAAACCATCTAAGCTCAGGGATTACCTACACAGTTAGAAACGGAGTGACTTTACGAAAACTCAGTGTGTAATCCCCATAACCAACAAACAGTGAATAACATAGCATCAGTACAGTTTGGGCCGAAGCCCTATTCAGTATCAGTACAGTGCAAAATGCAACCCATCCTATAACCATCCAGCACACCACCCGTACCAACCAGCACACCTGCGGGAAAATCAATCGACCCACCCAACCAGCACACCAATATTGCAACAAAGCTACCAGTAATAATAATAAAACAGCGTAGCTGCCAGTAACGGTAAGTGTGGCAAGCCACCAGTAATAGCATATGTGACATAGTCAACAGTACAATACTTCTTCCATATCGTAACCCACCCCATGCAGATGTCGTGTCATAAACAATACGTGTATGCAGTATATCATACTTATAACCAATCATGTAAATGTCATTCACACATTAAATAGCCCACCGCTAGTATCATAAAGGTCATACCATCAATAAGGGGTAAATCAGTAATTTTTACCCCTCAGGGATATTTTGGCCACTTAACTGATTTTAGGATCTCAGTACAGATAGTGACCCTTCAAAAGGTCTAAAGTCATCACGAACGACTCAAACAATGTGGCTTAAACAATGTAAATGGGTCTAAGGCCCATTACTCGGCCGAAGTGGGCCTACCAACTCGTATGCCCCCTTTTAGCCTAAATCCAGCCATGGGTATGTGAAATGTCATAGCCCAGTCCAACACTTATTACCTTTCGTGAATTTTACTATGCGTGGGCCCTCGAGCCCAACGGGGCCACACAGCCCATTTTGGCCCATAGAGGCCCATAACGGCCCAAGCCCAGGAGAGCGCTCACGGTGGCCTCTGCAGTCTGTCACCCAAAGTTTGTGGCTTGATTCATCTTGCGAGCGTTCGCATGTTCGCAGGATCGCAAATGCCGAAGTTTTGGGTTTTCGGCTTCTACCGATTCGTGGCTACTCATTAGGGTGAGTACACACCTTTTGGCTTTTGGTCAGTTACAGAACGGTGTACGGTTACACACCTACATTCATCCTTGAACACAGAGTAAAGTTGGGTGTACGAACACTTGCCTTGATTTGCGAAAGTGACAGAATCCCTTACGCGTCGAAGGCCTTGATCGAAGAGAAAGTGGCCAACGATGTCTAGATTGGTTTGGGTTGATCTCGCGCAACTTGGCCCTTAACCAAATGTTAGAACACGGGGTTTTGATGGTCCAGTAACATTTTGTGCCCTTCGTTCCTTGGTCATAACTGAACCTCGCGATCATACAACATAGAATAAGGAGTCACCATTCGATAAATACAGAGAACTATGAAAAAGGAATATTCGGCTAGAGAAAAAGAATATGAGAACACGATTAATAGTCATTGCTCGATATACTTACCACTAGAAAAGAGACACCGAACTCGCTCAATCAAACTAACCGAGTAATCACAGGGATTTAAGAATATGACTAAAAGAGATAGAAAAGATTTGGCAGAGAGAATGGGTATTCGACTTTCACAAAAGCAACCCAATTAACAATGGTATTCGGCCAAAGTTTTAAGGGTAGAGACGGTACAGAGGTGTGATGATAGAAGAAAGGTTTAAGAGTAAGAAGAGGGAGAAGAGGGTTTCAGCACAGTGTTGAATGTGAGCTAAGATAGTGCTTAGTCAAGGGCTTTGGAGAGAAAAGCAAGAAAGCAAACAAAAGGTCTTACTAACCAGCACAAAGATTTCGACTCTACCCGACAAGCACACAAGAAATCGACAGCAGAGAGTGATATCCAAAATGACCAAAACGAGCAAAAAGAATAATAAGAAAGGAAAAGTTCAGTACCTACTCTCTACCCAAATGCCGAAAATACTCTCTCCATACCCCTTAGTCAAATTTGCCCATTCTCACACACACCTATTCGACTACAACCTCCTTCTCAATTTCAATTCCAAGATAATCTCCACAATTTCCTCCACATAATCCTCCCCTTATCTCTCCATGATCCACTCCCAAGACCAGTTCAAATTCTTACACAGTAGAGTCCGAATCCACTCCAAACTCTTGCCGCCCCCTTTCAGCAAAATTAAATACTCCTTTGCTTGCCATGGGATTCAAACTCATGCCTCCTCAGCTGCTCTACACGCCACTTGCCACTAAGCCACAAGGCTTTTTTTGCCATCAACCAACCATGTTAACTTATAAGGCCCAAGTGTCAGCGTTTAGGTTCTTTTAAGAGCAAAAGAAAAGATGCTACAAAAGCCGGAACTTGGACTCAGGACCTCCCCAAACACCCCAAACACACCCAAAACAACTAACCTTTAAAACAAACATGAAATTTGTGCTAAAACCGGTAAAAGTTACAAACCCTAAATTTTTAGGTGTTACATTCTCTTTTAATATTTCCATAAAACATCGATATAAGTATTAAACTAAATAAAACTTCATAAAAATTTCTAATCCAAATAATACGTGAATCGACGATGAGTGCTAGAAGAGGTGCAAGCGGCCGTGGCCAAAGCTACAGAAGTGTTAGGGCTGAATCGTCAGCATTGGGCCATATGCCCGATGTTGGAGTAGAAAGGGCTCCGGCCTCACCTGTGGCTGGGAATGGACCGTATGATCGGGCCGTGGGAGAAGGTGCATTGTCGCAGGCAATGCTGAGGATTTTGAAAAGGGTCGTTGGGCCTAATAATGGCACTGGAAATTGGGGGTCTATTCCGGAGTGACTTCGATCGAACGGGGCTGAGATTTTTAAGGGCGTGGATGGTGTGACTCCTAATGTGGTGGAATATTTGTTGGAGGCCATTGAAAGGATAATGGAGGACCTAGACTGTTCACTAGAATAGAAGTTAAAAGGAGCCGTGTCACTGCTTAGAGAAGAAGCCTAGCAGTGGTGGCTAATAGTGAAAGAGGGCACCTAACCAGAGCAGGTCACTTGGAAGTTTTACAAAACTGCATTCCAAGGGAAGTATGTTGGTGCAAGCTATGTAGATACTAGAAGGAAGAAGTTCCTGAACTTGACCCAAGGAAACAAATCGGTAGTAGAGTATGAAGCGGAGTTTCTACGCCTTAGTAGGTACACAAGAGTTATGGTGGCAACAAATTATGAGCGTTGCGTTAGGTTTGAGGATAGACTAAGAGATAGCCTTAGGGTATTGATAGCTACACAAAGGGAGTGAGTTTTCTCGGAGTTGGTGGAGAAGGCAAAGATAGCAGAGACGTTAAGCGCACTGAGCGCTTAAATCGGAAAGAAGAAAGTTGTAGGAATAAAAGGGAGGCTGAGACTCCGGATGTTGGAAAGATGCCTAGGGCTAGGGCCAGAGTTAATGGGCCAGTTAGAGCAGGGGCCCCTGCTACTAATCTAGGGATGCCACCTTGTGCTGATTGTGGGAAAGGTCATGTAAGCGAGGGTTGGAAGAGGACGGGAGCTTGTTTAGCTTGTGGGTCTATGGAGCATAGGATCAGGGATTGCCCCAGAATGCTAAGTCGGGTGCCAGTCGTGGATTGAGGTGGTGTACAGTCACCGAGGGGTAGTCAACAATCGCTGAGAGGCCGTGACCAGGCTAGGGGTGGAATTGGTTTGCGTTGTGAAGCACCGGGTAGGGGTGCTGGTCATGCTGAGGCGAGGCAGACAGCTTTGGTCTATGCAGCATGTCGTCAAGAGGATGGAGACTCTCCAGAGGTGAATACCGGTACTACTTACCGAAGCGTGCTATTTATTTAGTTTGGAATTAGAGTGCGTAGCAGAAGCGTGGTGTGGTAGTCTATTTTATGCAGCTGTATTGATAGTTGGAAATTTTAAGGATGAAATTTCTTTTAGGTGGGTAGAGTTGTAGCGCCCTGAATTTTGGGCCTAGATGAATTGGGCTTTGGGCTTTGGGTCTCATAAAATTTTTAAGTGAGCAAGAAAATGAAAAATGACAGGTTGGCTTTAAGGGTTTAAGGAATTTGAAGTATCTAGGTATGTTGGAAAAGTTCTGGGTTTGAGTTTTGTGGTGGAGGAATTTTAATTTAATTATTAGAAGAATCAGGGTTGGCAAGTAGTTGGGCTTTTAAATAAAGATAGGGGAAAATAGCATCAAAAAGCCAAATGGATGAGTGGCTAAGTGACGCCACTTAGGGAGTAGAGAGGTGGCATTAGTGGCTAGCAAGGAGATCCAAGGTTCGAATCCTAGCTTAGTATTTTTAGAAGTTTAATTTTGGCCTTCTAAAAAGGTGGAAGTGGCGTGAAGATAGACTCCAAGGGGAGTGTTCAGAAGAGAAAATTAAGGAAAAGATCAAGGGGTTATCAGGGAGAAAAACGAGGAGATGAGAAGGGAGAAGTGATGGAGCCGAATTAGGAATTGGGCATGGAAAATTTGGCTATAAGGGCTATAAATAGGGGCCGAATACAAGGTTGCCACGCTACTGCCAAAATTCTTCTTCACCTTGTTGCCAGAAACCCTTTTCTCTTCAAGATCCAAAAAGCTAAAAATCCTTTTTTTTTCTTTCTTTTCTTTGTGTCGATTTCTATTCTTCTCTATACAATTTTCTTTGTTTCACTTAGCCGATTTCTTCTTCTACTCTTCTTCTTTAATCTGTCCCAAATAAACCTTATTCATCATACTAAGTTTGAAAGCCGAATCTCCCAAGGGCCGAATACTCTTTGAACAAATCTAGTGTAAGTGTTTTACAATCGCTTTTCTTTGCTAAGTATCGATTATTGTCCCTCACTCTTTCTAATCAACTGTGGTAGGGAATTAGTATCGGATCTTGGATCATAGCTCTCTGCCGAAATTGCCTTTTTGTGCTTGTGGTGTTGGTAACTATTCTTCTCCCATTAGCTAAGGTGGGCAAATGTTCATAGTTAAGGTAAGGGAGCTTGTGTTGGATACGAGTCATCTATTATTCTGGTTTTAATAGTTAAGATTGGTGCAGATCTAGGAGTTGATCGTGGTTAGTGATTTAAGAAGGGGCTGTTATATTTATTGCGCAAGGTAAGGTTAAGGTAAGGTTTCGGTTTTAGTAAAGATATGTATTAAGCATGCGATTAATGGAAGGGTGATATCGTTTATAGGTTGGTGACTAAAGGAATCGCAGCATGCTTGCTTACCAGGTGTGTACATAGACTACACACACAAGTAGATTGGCAAAAGCCAAAAAGCCAAAATGCCGAAATACCGAAAAGCTGAAAGTTTGGTTGCGGTAGTCTTGCGAGTGTGCAAACACTCGTGAGGAGGAAACCAATAGGTTTCCTGAGGCCCATGGGTGATTCCGTGGACTTGGGTTGTGATTTAGTCATATGGGTCAGAATGGGCTAAATGGGCCTGATAGGCTATTGTGCCAAAAATAGGCAAAAACTGAATATTGATGCTATGTGATAGGAATTTGTATGTAAGCATGAATATGAATGTGATTGGGCCTAACGGGCCACATAAATGTGATTTGGGCCTAATGGGCCATATACAGGTGATTCGGGCCTAATGGGCCATATGAATATGATTCGGCTTAATGGGCCAGATCCAGGTATGTACATTTGATTGGGCTCTGCAAGGGGTTTTGGGCCTAGTATATGATGACTACATAAAACTTAATTAATTTATTGTGACCGTGGACAAGTCATAGGCTTAAGGTGTGGCAACGGGTATATGCATGTCTAGGATTGGATCTAGGAAGAGCTTGGTACTTAAGCAGTCTTAATGACTCACCTCCTCTTCTCTGGAATCCTACCTGGTGCATAGTATTCGTTCATCTTAGCTCTCAGGACTTGTTAACGGGCCAAGGTAAGTGAAAACAGTAATAAAGGGAAAATTATCGAAATGCCCTTAAGGGAAAAAATGACCGAAATAACCCTAAATGTTGAATGTAAGTTTTATGGATGTGACATGTATACATATGATATTCTGCTTAGGTTGCATATGGGTTAGGAATTATGGAACGGAGGAAGTATATGAGGATCACATGGTTGCTTGACAATCGTGGATCCACCGACGGCTTTTAAAGCCCAATATGTAAATGAAAGTAGTTCCGCAACCGGGCTACCATTGGTGTGTCGGTTGGGTGGGTCGATATTTATATCCCCACATGGTGTGACAGGGGACGGAGCTGGTGTGTAGCGGATGGATAATTTGGATGGGATTGCATTGCATGTTTCGTGAATGGTGTTTTTTTTTTTTTGAATGCTTGTTTTCATCGAGGGTTGTACACACTGAGTTTGTGAAAACTCACCCCCTCTTTTATTTTATTTTTAGGTGATGCTCAGTAGAAGGTTCGATGTTTGGAGGACTCAAGGCGGCCAAATTGACAAGATAATTTGGACTTGGTTTTTAAGCATATAAGTTTTTATTTTATTAAGTATGTTTCAGACCAGATTGTAATAAAGTTTTCATTATGTTATTATTACTTGAATTATTATTATTTTCATTGTAATTACAAGAAGTTGAACATGGGTTTGCTAAATTATAGTATGTTTTCTACGTTTCCGCAACTAAATTTTAAAATAACATGTTTTCGTAAAATCATATGTTTTAAACAAGTGATTGAAAGGAGTTTTTTTTAAGTTAATTAAAGTTTATTTTATTTTAAGAAGGGTTTTCGATGAAAACACAGTTTTCGCTAAAACACTTCAATGTGACACACCAGATTCGGCCATAGCATCAGGGCCGAGTTTGGGGTGTTACACGATTGTTTATATTTTCTTCCTTTTAGTTATTATAAGTGTGTGTGTACGTGATTATCTGAAAATGTGTTTTTGACTGGTGATACCTTGTAACCCTAATTCGATGACGGATAAGGGTTTGGGGTGTTACAAATTCAAATGGCCAAAAATTCATCAAGACATATAGGCTACCTTAGCCAAAGGACCTATACATGCCATATAACCAAAATACACAAAGTTCAAAAGTACCAAAACAACAGCTAGATAGTGTGATGAGATCTTCGACAACTTGCAATCTGATCAAGCTTTGAAATCACTATAAAACACGAAAAAGTAAATAACATAAGCTACTAAGCTTAGTAAGTTCGTATAGCATAAAACTCAACTTACCATTAAAAACAATTAAAGAAATATAAACATATCACAATATAGCTCATATATCACATGTTCATCCATAAGGTTAGACATAAAATTTACAAATTTCATAGATTCAATGATTATATGATTCACATACATACCTATACTGATACGTTTCAATCTATTATTTTTCACACCATCAATATACTCGTTGAACCATTTGGAATACTATTAGAAACTCAGGAATCTCGCACACTAAGTGCCAATACATGGTCGAAACCATCATTATCTCATATCTCGTATAAATGCTCCCTTTTGAACTATCACTGGTCCTACTCACACAAGCTGACGGTCAAGATGTAACTACACAGTGCTGCTCACACAAGTTGATGAGTAACTGGAACACATGCCGGAAAACTCAGCCACTGGTAGAACGTAAGGACCAGCACCCAAAACACAATAACCCCTAATGACATGTCATTTGTATCCTATCTGTTCCTAAGGTTAAATCTGGATTTATACATTGTCTATAACTCATCAAGAATTTTTGTGGTGTCGTATTATCAATATTATATCAATCAATCATTGAAACACATATAATTTAATACTTATTAAACATACAAACTTACCTCGATCACAAAAACGAGGAAATAGGATCAACTAGTTTGACACTTTATCTTTCCCTCGATTTACATCCGTACGAGGCTTAACTTGATCTAAATACTCAAATTCAATCCATTTAGTATTCGTTCTATTCAATTCAACCCAAATTACAAATTTTTGCAAATTTACACTTTTACCCTAAAATTTGACTTCTGTACAATTTAGTCCCTAGGCTCGTAAATTGAAATTCATTCAATTTTATCCCTACCCAAGCCTAGTCGAATATTAAACATACTTATAGCAGTCCAAATATTTCACATATTCACACGTTTACCACACAATTTGTCACATTTCTCAATTTAATCCCTAATTTGCAATTTCATTCAAAATCACTTAACAAATGTTGTTTATCTAACAACAACCATTCATTTTCTACCATTAAACTTCAAAACACATACACATTCAATAATGGTGAAACCTTAATACTTTAACAGTTTCACAAATTAGTCTCTAGGCTAGCTAGATTAAGCTACGACGACTCTAAAAACATAGAAATCATTAAAAACGAGATGAAAAATACTCACATGCAAGACTAGGAGTCGAGGTCGAAGGCTTAAGCTATTCCCATGGTGCTTTTAGGTTAAATTTCAGTTGAAGGAGATGAATGGAAAAAAAATTGGTTTTGTTTTACTTAATTTAGATTTTATTTACTAAATTACCTATATAACCTTTATTATTAACCTTTAATTCACTTAATAAAGTGTCCATATTTGTCCACTCAACATGTTAATGGTTTAAGTACAACATAAGCCCTCCAATCATTTAATTTCATAGATATTAAATCCCTTTAGCTTATAGAACTCTAGTTTTGCACCTTTTGCAATTTAGTCCTTTTTATTAAATTAAGCATGCAAACGATAAAATTTCTTAACGAAATTTTTATACAATTATACTATCATGCTGTAGACCTCAAAATAAAAAAAATTATTTCAACTTCAGATTTATGGTCCCAAAACTACTATTTTGATTTCACTAAAAACGGGATGTTACACAGCCCGTGTTTATGCCCATGTAATTCTCTGACTTGGTTCACACGGGCAAGCCACACACCCGTGTGCTAGGTCATGTAACTCTTAAAATAGAATTTTAAAAAAAACTACAAGGGACACACGACCATGTCGTATGGTCATGTGTTACACTTGGCTGAGTCACACACCCGTGTCTTAGGCCATGTGGACAAGAAATTGGCCAAATTCAAGTCATTTCTTTCACCCAAACCATAGTCACTTAAACAAGCCATACGCACCTATTTTCATACATAAAAAATGTCCCTAACACATACATATTCAAGCTATATTATCATAGTATATATTCATACAACCATGCCCTAAAGGCACCTCAATCACAACAATCAAACATGAATATAAAATTGCTAAGTTTAACCACAAATGAACTAACCTTTATAACTAATTTTATGCAAACATTTACCATAATGTTCCCATACTAATATCACACTCAAAAACCCTAATTTAACGATTCAACACCTATCATCACTACCTTAGCAAACTTGACCATATGTCAACACATCCAAACACACCAAACTAGCTATCTATTATCACAATGTTCACTATCAATTTCCATACCTAAATGATCACATTCAAGCATATCAAAACAACGCTTCCAAACATGCATTTAACTTACCATTCCATCATTCACCATTTAAGCACCAAAGTGATAAAATGTCGACAGTTATAACATCATATTTACATGCCAACATAACAACCTATTCATTAATCAAAGTCCTAAATTTACAAGTCATATATATAATGACCATTTCATCAAAAAAAAATACCTATACATGCCGTTATAACCATGACTCAAAATCATCAAAATCTATCGATATAGCTGATGGATAGTGTGATGGATCTTGGACTAGCTTTCAGCCTGATCGAGCTTCTGATAATCTGTAAGATAAAAGAGAAACTACATAAGCAATGAATGCTTAGTAAGCTCGTATAAACTTTAAGCATAATATTCTATTTCAATAATAAACTTTATAGAATAAACATAAATCTATGCTAATACTATAAGATTCATAAATTGATATGATCATCAACTCACAAATGAGTAAATTTATTAATGTTGCATATTTATTGACCATTCATAACATGATAAGATTTCATGAGACATAATTTATATAATCATCAAACTTTTATAAGATTATATATCTTTCTATTTACTTACTTTCTATTCTATCCCTGATGCTTAAAATAAGCCTAAACAACATTATTAACTCTTAATTCAGTGTATTTATCCATGACATAGGTGTATTTATTCAAAGCATAAACAATTTGCTCACATATAATACATCCCAATTACATACTTACCGTTCCATTCCATTTTCTTATCTATTTCGTATGCATAGTACAAGCATAATCATAAACATTAATCATATCCACAAGCTTCACATAAGCCCTAGCACATCAATAACACATGTTAGTTCATCTAAACATGATTCGTATGAATTTGACTTGGATAAACATTATACTTCAACATGATTCAATTGAATTTATTATCCATCACAACATATCATGTTTTTCCATGTATTGCCATTCCATTGAGTTTCAGATAAACATGTCTTAGTACTTATTGAACACTTACCATTTCATTTGCATACACGTAAGACATAAACATAACATTTACCATAGCTACAAAATAGTGATTAAACACATAACTTAGCAATATCATCACATGGTAAAATATGGTATGTAACATAGCATCACTTATATCATATTTTTCATAAACATGAATATTCATACTTTGATCATTGGTACATCATACCTTTCCATATTTGTTGTAGCGAAGTCAATTGAAATCCTTATCGGAGCTCACACAAAGTGTGCTAAGTGATGGTTGGAACCGTCCCTTTTCATATTCAATGGTCGAAACCATCCCTTTTCATTACTCGATGTTGTCACTATCCCATTTCATATTTGATAGCCGAAGTTATCCCTTTTCATATTCGATGGTCGTCACATCCCTTTTCATAGTTGATGGTCGTTACCATCCCTTTTCATAATCGATAGATGAAGCTATCCCTTTTCATATTTGATAGCTGAAACTATCCCTTTTAATTGGTCGATGATTATCGGTACGACGTTGGATTTTTCCGCCGAGACATAATTTGATATTATAAAATGATAGCATTTAAAAAAAATTAAAATGCTATTTAAAACATACGAAGTTACGTGGCTAAATTGTAGAAATGTAAAAGTATAAGGGTATTTTGGTAATTTTCTATTCTCATCGATTTTCTACCCGATCTTAATCATGCATCATTCAAAGAAGAACCTGTAACAGCCTGATTTAGACCCTAGTCAAATTAGTGGTTTCGGGACCAGAAATTTGAGTCAAAAATAATTTAATATTATTTTTTGTGTTTTTGTGGTTGTGTTTAAGCATGTGTGAAAGTTTCGTATAAAAATTTTATCGTTTGTGTGCTTAATTTTGAAAAAGGACCTAATCGCATAAAATGTAAAAGTTGCTTGCCATATGTTAAAATTACTTATTTGCTATGTCTTTTTACATGAAAGGTCCTTATGTTGTTATTATGCCATTTGCATGGTAAGTGGACAATTATGGCCTTATATGTTAATGTTTTGTTAATATTTTCATTAAGGGAAAAATTGGTAATTGTTAATTAAAGGTTAATTAAATAAAAAAAAGCCTGAAAATTGGCTATTATCATCCATGTTTGCCACAAATTGAAGAAAAAAAAGAAAAGAAAAGAGTCTTTAGGGTTTGGCACTAATCTTGGCTAATTGAGGTATGATTTTTGATCCGTTTTTTATAATTTCTACGTTTTTGTGATCGTTGCTTTGTGTTAAACTAAGCCCATGCCTCAGTTTTTGAATTTAATTATGATTTTAAGATATTCCATTGATGAAATTATGAGTTTGATGATAGTATATGAAAGATTGATGTTGGGTTAATATGTTTTGTCTTTGAATTTTTGATAAATTTGAGTAATTTGGACTAAATTGTGAAATTGAAATTTTAAGGGACTAAAATGTGAAATAAATGAAATATGTGAGATTATATGAACAGTATGAATATTCGGCCTAACATCTGTAAAAGGGAATTTTGAGTATTTTGTGATTTTATGAATTAGGGACTAAAATGTTAAAATGTGAAAATGTGAAAATGTGAGGGCTAATTTGTAAAATTCCATAAATGTGTGTTTATGGATTGATTTGAATGATTTTTTGAATAAAAGATTTAAATTTTAATTTATATAGATCAAGAACTAAAGAAAACATAATTAGATCAGGGAAAGTCAAAAGTCGTCGAGTAGTCAATTTCGTCCGTTCGAATCTGTACGAGGTAAGCCTATATACAAATAAATGTGTTTGAATTGAATTTTCAATTGCTTATATGAATTCAAATTGTGATGAATTGATATGAAAGATGATTATATGAAATCCAAGAAAATTCTGACAATGTAACGACGTTTGAAAAGCCCCTTACGAACCATAGGAATAGTTAGGATACATATGTCATGACATAGGATCCGATATGTGTTTTCGTGTAAGACTAAGTCTAAGAAGTTGGCATCGACTTATGATTTACGTGTAAGACCATGTTTGGGACATTGCCATCGTATTTGATTTCATGTAAGACCCTATCTACGACAGTGGCATCGATATTTGATTACATGTAAGACCACGTCTGGGACGTTGGCATTGTATGAGATTTTCGAGCTATCCAAGTATCCTTATTGATTCAGAATAGTTCAGTGGGCAATCCGAGAAAAGAATGAATATATGAAATGTGTATCCAAATCAGGTAAGTTTGAATTGCTTACCATGTTTGAGAATGAAACGTAAGTACATGTACCTTTGTAAACATATGATATAAGTGTGAGTTGCTATGAGAATGAGATATGATACATATATGAATCATGATCAAATGAACTATAAGAGACATATGGCTATGTGAATGTATTTTGCCTTGTATTGTATGAATGAATTGATCTAGATTGATGTTATGTGTTAAGTTTATTTGTATATGGCTTACTAAGCTTTTGAAAGCTTACTTTATGTGTGTTTTCAATTGTTTTATAGATATCGTAGCTATCGAGAACTCGGAGATCGTCGAGGATCATCACCACATTATCAAACTCTATTTTGGTACATTTTGAAAGTGTAAATATTAGAGTATGGCATGTATAGGCTAGAGGTATTTGAATAAGTTTTGTGAAGTGTATATTTAGCCATGTGATATGGCTTGGTTATAGTTGAACTTATGGTTTGATTTTGGTATATAATATGTGATACAAATTATGCCTATGCGATGTGCTCATGGTTGGCTAAAGAGAATTGGTCAATATGGTAAGTTTTGGTATTGATTAATTAAGAAATTGGTAAGGTTATGGCATGTGATTGAATGAATTAAATTAAGATTATGAATCATATGTTTTGGTATGATTTTGGCTTATGAATTGGCATGATTTGGTACGGATTACAAGAATGAAATTTGTTGATAATAATATGTCATGAATGGTGTATGTTTTGATTGTAAACTGGTTGAAAATTTGGTACAAAATGTGCTTTGTTTTATGCTTGTAGGGAAGACCCTTTTTGGGTGGCAATTTTGCTTTGCAAGTAGCCTATTTTTGTCCATACGAGCAGAGACACGGGCATGTGTCTTAGCCGTGTGTGACACACAGTTATGTTACATGGCTATGTGTCCTCTAGGGTACCCTACGATTTAAAGTCAAGATACCCTAGAATTTTGACACGGCCTAAACACATGGGCTTGTTTACCAGTCATGTGTGGCACACGGGCTAGCACATGGGCGTGTGGTCGGCCATGTGACCCAAGTCAATAACCTCCCTAATTTTCACACGGCCTGGCACACAGGCGTGTCTTGTAGCCGTGTGGACAAGTCAGTATGTATGCCCTGTTTTTCCACGGCCTAGACACACGGGCATGTCTAATGCCGTGTGAGGCACACGGCCTGCTCACACGAGCGTGTGACCTTTGTAACTTCGAAAATTTTTTGTATAAGTTCGGTTTAGTCCCGACCCCTTTATAAAGCATGTTTCA
The DNA here is from genome assembly GCA_025698465.1 of Gossypium longicalyx. Classification (NCBI taxonomy): domain Eukaryota; kingdom Viridiplantae; phylum Streptophyta; class Magnoliopsida; order Malvales; family Malvaceae; genus Gossypium; species Gossypium longicalyx. The sequence goes on along the minus strand of CM046997.1, from coordinate 70,271,236 downwards.
GGTTTCGTAGACATATATAAGGGACAATTGTGAATAATTATTATATGTTTTGATTATGTTATGCTTGAATATATGTGAATGTTCTGATATGTCTGGTAATGCCTCATAACCCTATTCTGGTGACGGATACGGGTTAGTGGTGCTACAGAACCGAAGCTTCAAGGTTTTCCTATGGTGGTTCGGTGAAGAACAAAACAAATTGGGGAAGAAAACTAACATGTTTTCTTTATTTTATTAACCTTTTATTTATTTTACTAATAAAATAACATATAAAAATTATAATTAAAAGAAATTAAAACATCCAACCATCCCATAATCTTTAGTATGGTTGATTTACACAGTAAAGCCACCTAATTATAATTCTTTATTCAACTAACACCTTTAAACTAATAGCGATTTACTTTTTCAACTTTTATGATTTATTCATTTTTAATTAATTAACTACTGAAACATTAAAATTTTTCGAAGAAACTTTAATACCACCTTAATTACACTCTGTGAATATTTATAAAAATATGTGTGGCTCAGTTTATAAAAACAAGGTCTCGATACCTCAGTTTCTAAAACCACTTGACCTTAGGGTCATACCACATGAACTTAATAAATTGCTTATATAGAAGAAATTATCAAATCAAAAACCTTCTTAAAATCATATTTGACTCGTAAATATTAAATAATAATATTTATGACTTGTCAGATTTTGTGTCCCCAAAACAACTATTTTCGACACCACTGAAAAACAAGCTATTACAGAATTTTTCTAACTTTTTCTTTAAGTTTTCATATGTTTCCAATTTATTCCCAAATCATTTCTAAAGTGTTTCTAAGGCCTCGAGGGCCAGAACAAGGGACAATATGCATGGGTTTGAGTGGATTATTCTATGATCTATGAAATGCTTAAAAATGAATGATTTTAAGTTATGTTTTTACGGTAATGCTCCATAATCCTATTTCAGCAATGGATACAGGTTAGGGGTGTTACAGCATCTTGCAAAGGTGCGAAGAAATTAATTTGGTCATAAATTAGGAAAAATGACACTTCATGGTAAAGAAAAGGATTGTGCTCGGACACCTAATCTCGAAGAAGGGATTAAAGGTTGATAAAGCTAAAATTCAAACAATAGAAAATATAACATACCCAACAAATATTAGAGGTGTGAAATGTTTTAAGACATGTATGCTTTTACTGTAGATTTATGAGGAATTTTGCACAAATATCAAAACCCTTGAGTCAACAACTTTAGAAAGATATTGATGAAAAATGCAAGCAAGCCTCCGATACCCTGAAGAAAAAAGTGGTTTCTACTCCCATCATCGTAAGCCCTGATTGGAAAAACCATGTGTGTGACAACCCGAATTAGGGCCTAATCGGAATAGTGGTTTCGTGACCACAAATCTGAGATAAAAATAATTTTTTTATAATTATTTTGGGGTTTATGATATGATTGCATGATTGTGTGAAAATTTCGTGATGAAATTCTATGCCTAAAGTGCTTAAATTGAAAATAGGGATTAAATCGAATAAGTTGCAAAATTTACATTTTAGAAGTTTTTAGTATGAAATTGCTTTAAAATATTAATTAGGAGGTCTTAAATATCAATTTGACCAATTTTAAGTTCATGGACAAAATTAGGACATGGAAGGAATTTTTGAAAGTTTAGTAAGGAGGGGCATTTTGGTCATTTGGATATTAAATGAAATAAAATGGGAAAAATAACACAAAATTGGTCATCATCCTCCTTAGTTGCTGCCGAATTCTCCCTCTCTCCATAGCTAGGGTTTCTTCAGCTTTCAAGCTCCATAGTAAGTGATTTCAAGCCCCGTTTTAATGTTCTTTACGTTTTGGATTCCCTTGAGCTGATTAAGCTTATGCTAACAATAATTCAACCTAGGGTTCATATTTGGAAAAATACCCATAGGTGAAATTTGTGTATTTTGATGTTTTATGAAAGAATATTAGGTTTTAAATTATGTTAGACAACTTGTGCTACTCGGTTTTAAGTGAAAACGAGTAAAAGCAAGATAATCGGTAAAAATACCTATTGTTCACAACTATGTGTTAGAGTGAGAATTTGATGTGGTCGTAGAAGATAAAAATGTTCAGCATGTCATAAAACATAAGAATAAGCGCTGAAATTAAATTTCTGAGCCTAGGGGCAAAATTGTAATTTTGTAAAAGTTAGGGGCAAAAACGTAATTTTTCCATAATGTGATCTTTGGATTGAAATAAATAGTATGAGTGCTAAATGAGCTAAATGTGTTGTTATAGATCAAGAAAGGCGTGGAATTGACCTCGAACGAGGGAAGGAAAAAGTTTTGGACTAAATCGCAAAATTTCCACATTTTGCATCGAGGTAAGTTTGTATGTAAACATTACATTATTTTCATTTACATTCTTATATTTCAGCCTATTATATAAATATACTAGCTGATGTTAAAATATAAATCGACTATTGGAAGAATGGAAATAAATAATAGAGAGAGATCCCGGTTGAACATTCGGAGAGATCGAATAAATAGAGGGAGCGTAGCTAGGTCACATGTATGATGCTGAGTGCACATCATGTGTACAAGAAAGCTACGAAATACCATGTAGTAGCTAGGTCACATGTGTGATACGGGATGTATCCCATGTAGACAAGAGAGCTACGTAAGAGATAAATGTAGCTAGGTCACATGTGTGATACGGGATGTATCCCATGTAGACAAGAGAGCTACGTAAGAGATAAATGTAGCTAGGTCGCATGCGTGATTCCAAGTGAAGGACACCATGTAGACAAGAGAGCTACGAGACAAATCGGCTAGGTCGCATGAGTGGTACTAAGTGTTCACCATGTGTACAAGAGAGCCGAACTAAATGAAGTATGATGGTGGGGTGTGTGTGCTAAAACCATTAAATATCGAGGATTGATCCGAATTGTTCAACGGGATGGTTTTGTGGTGACGTTGTGGTTATGGACCTATACTTGTGATGAATGAATTGTGGTGAAAATGATTTGTGGTATATCTATATATGTAAGATAAAATGAGGTTAGCATAAAGAATGTGTGAAAGAGTGAAATTAGCATTAAAACTGTTTTGGATTTGTAGCAGTGACGTGATTTTGAAAAATCACCAAAAATAGGAGGAACATAATTAGAGGTTGAATGAGATGTGCAATTAAATTTTAATGAGTCTACTTTCACATAAAAGAAACAGAACAAGTAAAGAAATTTTATATTTTGAGATATTTACAATTGTGTGTGACTTGCTCAGGATGAATATGTGATCCCCTTTTTCAACTTTGAAAAATCATTAAAAATTGTACAAAGAAAATTAAGAAATATAGTTTACATACCTAAATTCCTTGTTGAGTCTAGTTTTAAATGAAACAAATTTCAGGGTTATTTAAATTGTGTACTGAGAGAAATTCAATTCGTAGTGAACAGAGATTAGACTAGTCGAGCTGTGTAACAGGGGAAACTTTAACTAATAAACTGTACTAATCGGCTGAGCCAAAAATTCTAGAAAAAAATTAGCAAGAATATTTACGAGTCTAAATTCCGGGAAATTTTACAAATTTGAATTTTGAGTTTTGTAACTCGAGTTATGATTTATTTAGTGAACATAATGCAGGAAAGACAGCTTAATCAAAGTGGAGTGAATATTGAAATTAAAGTAGATATACTTGAGTTGTTGTGTAAACATATTAAATTCTTTAATTATTATTTACATACTTACTTACTAAGCTATAAGCTTACTTTGTTTTCTCTCTTTTGTCTTGTAGTATCCTCCAACTTGCTCAGGAGTTAAGGATCGTGAAGATCTGCCCGCACTATCAATACTTTAGGGTATTCGAGCTAAACATTTTGAATTATGGCATGTATAGTAGGCTTAATTATTTTGTTACGTGTCATAATTGCCTAGGTTTAAAATATTGGTTCTGATGATTTCGACCAACTACTTTGTACAAGCCATAGAAGTTGATTAATATTGTTCAAAACATATGTTATAACGATGCACTATCAAATTGGATGACATATTTCTATCTCGATTTTATTTAATGGTATGTATTATGTTCTAGTAATACCTGCACCTGCTCCGCGACGGTAACGGGTAAGGGTGTTAGATTTAGTGGTATCGAGCTATGGTTTAGTCGGTTCTCGGACTAATAAAGTGTGTGTAAAAGTCTAGCTATACATGCCATAAAAATATTGTGATAGTGTGGTGACTCGACTATTCTAAAGCGTGTGTTTTGTTTTAATATAGTAATGGATCCCGAAGGAATCTATGGTGATGATGTTTGCTAATGTCGCCGCCCCGCGCACAAGGGACCGTACTGTGGAAAGTAGACCAGAGACATTGAGACAGGGGAGATGAGGCTCGGGATGCCTTTCTCCAAAGGATGAACAATTGGTATACTTTGAATTTATTCGAGCAAATCCAAATACTCAACCTCCTCCACCCCCCTCCTATACCTCGGATGATTCCTCATATCTGCTCAAGACATAAATTTGGTAAGGATGAACAAGCCTCCAGCTTGACAAGATTCGAAAACAAGGGGCCAAGAGTTTAGAGCAAAGATCGATGATGATCCCGAGAAAGCGGAATTCGGCTTGAAAATTCTACCCGTGTATTTGATGAGCTCTCATGTACACCCGAGGAATGCTTAAAGTATCTTTGTATCACTTTTGAGAGATTCGGCCTACCATTGGTGGAAGACTTTGGTATCGGTGGTGCCAAAAGAAAAAGTTACTTGGGATTTCTTCCAGAAGAATTTAGAAAGAAATACATAAGTCAACGATTTATGGATCAAAACGGAAGGAGTTCCTTGAATTGAAGCAAGGCAAGATGTCCTGTGTGGCGAGAATATGAACGCGAATTTGTGAGACTTAGTAAGTATGCCGGGAATGTGTGTCAACCGAGGCCATTATGTGCGAAGGTTTGAAGATGGGCTGAATGAGGACATTAAAGTGCTTGTAGCAATTTTGGAATTGAAAGAAATTGTTGTATTGGTTGATCGAGCTCTTAAAGCTGAAGAATTGAACAAAGAAAAAAGAAAAGCTGCTATTGAGGCTCGAGATGCTAGAAAAGGCCGATAAGCAAGCCATTTCAATCTCAATCAAAGAGGTCCAAAGAGGCAAACCCTCGAATGACAGTTTCAATTGGGAGTCACACAGAGATCGTGGTAGAGCGTATTCGGGGTCTAAAGCTCAAACTACTTGGTGGCAAGTGTGGGTAATGTGCGACCTAGAAAGCCCGAGTGTCGACAATGTGGCGAGCAACATTATGGTAAGTGTTGGGGCCCGAGCGAGCTTGTTTCAGTGCGGTTCTCATGAGCATTTTATTAGAGATTGTGCGGAGAAAGTTAAAGAAGAAAGATTTGAGTGTTAGATGAATACCACCGCTAGTAGAGGTAGACCACCGAGAAATACCGGAGGTGGGACTAGCGATAAAGCTGCGATGAAAGACTCGATGGCAAGATCGAAAGCTAGAGCACCTACTAGAGCTTATGCTATACGTGCCGAGAAGATGCATCATCTCCGATGTCATTACTGGTACATTTTCTCTCTATGATACTATTGTTATTGCATTGATCGATCCCGGGTCCACTCATTCCTATATTTGCATGAATTTAGTATCTAATAAAAAGTTGCCTCTTGAGTTTACTGAGTTTACGATTAAAGTGTCGAACCCCTTAGGCCAATATGTGCTAGTTGACAAGGTTTGCAAGAATTGCCCATTAATGATTCAAGGTCATTTGTTTTCCGCCAATTTGATGTCATTACCATTTGATGAGTTTGATGCTATCTTGGGAATGGACTGGTTGACATTGTATGATGCTAAGGTAGATTGTAAACAAAAGACACTAGAGTTGAAATGTGAAAATGGAGAAATTTTGTGGGTTGAAACAGATTTAATCAAATAAATTGCCTATGGTGATTTCGCACATGTCCGCATGCAAATACATGAGGAAAGGGTGTGACACTTATCTGGCTTATGTAATGAATACTGAGTTGCCTCAACTGAAGTTTGAATCAGTACCGATAGTTTGTGAGTTTCCAGATGTATTTCCAGAGGAATTGCCTAGGTTGCCTCCGAACAGAGAGATAGAGTTTGCCATTGATTCGTTGTCGAGTACTGCACCGATCTCGATTGCTCCATATAGAATGGCTCCGACTGAATTAAAAGAATTGAAGGCTCAGTTGCAGGAATTAACAGATAAGGGATTTGTGAGACTGAGTTTCTCTCCCTGGGGTGCTCCTGTATTATTCGTAAAGAAGAAGGATGGTTCAATGAGACTTTGCATTGATTATCGTTAGCTCAATAAGGTGACTATAAAGAACAAGTACCCATTGCCGAGGATTGATGATTTATTCGATCAGTTAAAAGGGGCTACAGTGTTTTCAAAGATTGATTTAAGGTCCGGTTACTACCAGTTGAGAGTTAAGGAGTCGATGTGTGCGAAAACCGCCTTTAGGACAAGGTATGGACATTATGAGTTTCTTGTAATGCCTTTCAGCTTAACAAATGCTCCAGCTATATTTATGGACTTAATGAATCGGATCTTTCGGCCATATTTGGATAAGTTTGTAGTAGTGTTCATAAATGACATTCTAATTTATTCTCGGGATGAGTTTGAACATGCCGAACACTTGAGAACCATATTGCGATCTTGAGAGAAAAGAAATTGTTTGCCAAGTTTAGTAAAAGTGAGTTACGCTTCGTGAAGTCGATTTTTGGGACATATAGTCTCGGTGATGGTATTCGGTGGATCCAAGCAAGATTTCTGCGATCGTTGATTGGAAACCGCCAAAGAATGTATTTGAGGTTAGAAGCTTTTAGGCTTAGCCGGATATTATAGACGCTTTGTTGAGGGATTTTCGATGATTACCTCTCCTATGACTAAGTTGCTGCAAAAGAATGTTAAGTTTGAATGGACTGATAAATGTCACAGAGAGTTTTGAAAAGTTGAAAGCACGATTGATGAAGCACCAATTTTAGTACAAAATTTTGAGCCAGAAAAGAGTTCGTAATTTATAGTGATGCATCGTTGATGTGGCCTTGGATGTGTGTTGATGCAAGAGGGTAAAGTGGTAGCTTATGCTTCGAGACGCTTAAAACCGCATGAAAAGAATTATCCTACACATGATTTGGAATTGGCCGCTATTGTCTTTGCTTTGAAGATTTGGCGACATTATTTGTACTGGTGAAAAATGCCAAATTTTTACGATCACAAAAGTTTAAAGTATTTGATGAATCAAAAGGATCTGAATCGTGATGTGAAGATGGCTTGAATTATTAAAGGATTATGATCTAGTGATTGATTATCATCCGGAAAAGCAAATATAGTTGCCGATGCCTTGAGCGAAAATTTCTTTTTACTTTGAGAGCCATGAATACGGGGTTAGCATTGTCTCGATGATGGGTCAATCTTAGCAGAGATGAGAGCTAAATCGTTATTTCTCCAGTTGATTTGTGATGCTCAAAAGAATGATAATGAGTTGCGGACCAAAAGAACTCAATGCGAATCAAAGTTCTGACTCAGATTTTCGAGTTGGACCAGACGATCGCTTAATGTTTTGAGACGCAATATGTGTGCGAAAAATAATAAATTGATTCGAAAATATTACATGAGGCGCACAATGGTGTTTATCGATTCACCACAGTAGCACAAAAATGTATAAAGATTTAAAGAAGTTGTATTGGTGGCCGTGTATGAAAAGGGACATTTCTGAATTTGTAACCAAGTGTTTGATCTCACAACAAGTAAAAGCTGAACATCAAGTGCCTTCGAGACTACTTCACCAGAATGGTGCCCGAGTGGAAATGGGACAAGATTACCATGGATTTTGTAACCGGTTTGCCTTTGACTCCTAAAAAGAAGGATGCTGTCTGGGTAGTGGTTGATAGATTAACAAAATCAGCCCACTTTATACCATTACGTACCAATTACTCACTTGATAAATTAGCCGAATTATATATTGCTGAAATTGTGAGGTTGCACGGGGTACCTATGTCTATAATATCAGATAGAGATCCGAGATTTACCTCGAGATTTTGGAAAAAGTTACAAGAAGCTTTGGGTACAAAATTGAACTTTAGTACCGCGTTTCATCCACAAACAGATGGTCAATCGGAAAGAGTAATCCAGGTACTCGAAGATATGCTTAGATGCTGTGTATTAGAATTTGGAGGTAGTTGGGAGAAATATCTATCTTAATTGAGTTTGCCTACAATAACAGTTATCAGTCAAGTATACAAATGGCACCGTACGAAGCCTTGTATGGTCGTAAGTGTCGGACTCCTTTATATTGGACTGAACTTAGTGAGAAACAGATTCACAGAGTTGATCTAGTTAAAGAAACTGAAGAGAAAATAAAAGTAATTCGGGATTGCTTGAAAGTCGCTTGGATCGACAAAAGTCATATGCGATTTGAAAAGAAAAGAGATTGAATTTCGTGTGGGTGATAAAGTGTTCTTGAAGGTGTCACCATGGAAAAAGATTCGAGATTTAGTCGAAAAGGCAAGTTGAGTCCGCTTTTTATTGGGCCGCATGCGAGATTATCGAGAGAATTGGACCAGTGGCATATCGGTTGGCCTTACCGGCAGAGTTAGAGAGAATTCATAACGTGTTTCACGTATCAATGTTACGACGTTATCGTTCTGATCCTTCACATGTGATCTCTCCAATAGAAATTGAGATTCGATCGGATATGACCTATGAGGAGGAACCAATAAAGATTTTGGCTCGAGAAATTAAACAGTTAAGAAATAAAAGTATAGCCTTAATGAAAGTATTGTGGCACAGACATGGAATAGAAGAGGCTACGTGGGAACCTGAGGAAGCTATGAGGAAACAATGATCAAAACCTCTTTACTGGTAAGATTTTCTGGGGCGAAAATCTCTAAAGGGGGAGAATTGTGACAACCCGAATTAGGGCCTAATCGGAATAGTGGTTTCGTGACCACAAATCCGAGATAAAAATAATTTTTTTATAATTATTTTGGGGTTTATGATATGATTGCATGATTGTGTGAAAATTTCGTGATGAAATTCTATGCCTAAAGTGCTTAAACTGAAAATAGGGATTAAATCGAATAAGTTGCAAAATTTACATTTTAGAAGTTTTTAGTATGAAATTGCTTTAAAATATTAATTAGGAGGTCTTAAATAGCAATTTGACCAATTTTAAGTTCATGGACAAAATTAGGACATGGAAGGAATTTTTGAAAGTTTAGTAAGGAGGGGCATTTTGGTCATTTGGATATTAAATGAAATAAAACGGGAAAAATAACACAAAATTGGTCATCATCCTCCTTAGTTGCTGCCGAATTCTCCCTCTCTCCATAGCTAGGGTTTCTTCAACTTTCAAGCTCCATAGTAAGTGATTTCAAGCCCCGTTTTTAATGTTCTTTACGTTTTTGGATTCTTGGTAGCCCGATTAAGCTTATGCTAACAATAATTCAACCTAGGGTTCATATTTGGAAAAATACCCATAGGTGAAATTTGTGTATTTTGATGTTTTATGATAGAATATTAGGTTTTAAATTATGTTAGACAACTTGTGCTACTCGGTTTTAAGTGAAAACGAGTAAAACGACATAATCGGTAAAAATACCTATTGTTCACAACTATGTGTTAGAGTGAGAATTTGATGTGGTCGTAGAAGATAAAAATGTTCAGCATGTCATAAAACATAAGAATAAGGGCTGAAATTAAATTTCAGAGCCTAGGGGCAAAATTGTAATTTTGTAAAAGTTAGGGGGCAAAAACGTAATTTTTCCATAATGTGATCTTTGGATTGAAATAAATAGTATGAGTGCTAAATGAGCTAAATGTGTTGTTATAGATCAAGAAAGGCGTGGAATTGACCTCGAACGAGGGAAGGAAAAAGTTTTGGACTAAATCGCAAAATTTCCACATTTTGCATCGAGGTAAGTTTGTATGTAAACATTACATTATTTTCATTTACATTCTTATATTTCAGCCTATTATATAAATATACTAGCTGATGTTAAAATATAAATCGACTATTGGAAGAATGGAAATAAATAATAGAGAGAAATCCCGGTTGAACATTCGTAGAGATCGAATAAAATAGAGGGAGCGTAGCTAGGTCACATGTATGATGCTGAGTGCACATCATGTGTACAAGAAAGCTACGAAATACCATGTAGTAGCTAGGTTACATGTGTGATACGGGATGTATCCCATGTAGACAAGAGAGCTACGTAAGAGATAAATGTAGCTAGGTCGCATGCGTGATTCCAAGTGAAGGACACCATGTAGACAAGAGAGCTACGAGACAAATCGGCTAGGTCGCATGAGTGGTACTAAGTGTTCACCATGTGTACAAGAGAGCCGAACTAAATGAAGTATGATGGTGGGGCTGTGTGCTAAAACCATTAAATATCGAGGATTGATCCGAATTGTTCAACGGGATGGTTTTGTGGTGACGTTGTGGTTATGGACCTATACTTGTGATGAATGAATTGTGGTGAAAATGATTTGTGGTATATCTATATATGTAAGATAAAATGAGGTTAGCATAAAGAATGTGTGAAAGAGTGAAATTAGCATTAAAACTGTTTTGGACGGTAGCAGTAACGTGATTTTGAAAAATCACCAAAAATAGGAGGAACATAATTAGAGGTTGAATGAGATGTGCAATTAAATTTTAATGAGTCTACTTTCATATAAAAGAAACAGAACAAGCAAAGAAATTTTATATTTTGAGATATTTATAATTGTGTGTGACTTGCTCAGGATGAATATGTGATCCCCTGTTTCAACTTTGAAAAATCATTAAAAATTGTACAAAGCAAATTAAGAAATATAGTTTACATACCTAAATTCCTTATTGAGTATAGTTTTAAATGAAACAAATTTCAGGGTTATTTGAATTGTGTACTGAGAGAAATTCAATTCGTAGTGAACAGAGGTCAGACTAGTCGAGCTGTGTAACAGGGGAAACTTTAACTAATAAACTGTACTAATCGGCTGAACCAAAAATTCTAGAAAACAATTATCAAGAATATTTACGAGTCTATATTCCGGGAAATTTTACGGATTTGAATTTTGAGTTTTGTAACTCGAGTTATGATTTATTTAGTGAACATAACGCAGGAAAGACAGCTTAATCAAAGTGGAGTGAATATTGAAATTAAAGTAGATATACTTGAGTTGTTGTGTAAACATATTAAATTCTTTAATTATTATTTACATACTTACTTACTAAGCTATAAGCTTACTTTGTTTTCTCTCTTTTGTCTTGTAGTATCCTCCAACTTGCTCAGGAGTTAAGGATCGTGAAGATCTGCCCGCACTATCAATACTTTAGGGTATTCGAACTAAACATTTTGAATTATGGCATGTATAGTAGGCTTAATTATTTTGTTACGTGTCATAATTGCCTAGGTTTAAAATATTGGTTACAGTACTCGACCAACTACTTTGTACAAGCCATAGAAGTTGATTAATATTGTTCAAAACATATGTTATAACGATGCACTATCAAATTGGATGACATATTTCTATCTCGGTTTTGTTTAATGGTATGTATTATGTTCTAGTAATACCTCGTACCCTGTTCCGGCGACGGTAACGGGTAAGGGGTGTTACAATGTGTCATCATGTGTGATGCAAGCAATTATGTTGTTGGAGCAGTTCTAGGTTAAAATAAAGACAAAATATTTCATGTTATTCACTATGCAAGTAAAAAGCTTAATCTAACTCAGTGTAATTACACAACTATTGAGAAAGATATGTTAGCAATAGTATCTGCTTGTGAAAAATTTAGAGCTTACTGGATGGCAAATTGAGCATATGTGCATAAGAATCATTCGATATTGAAATATGCAATAAAGAAAAAAGAGAGAAAAGCCTGAATTATGACATGGGTTTTGCTTCTTCAAGAATTCAACTTATGGATCCTTAACAGAAAAAGGGTAAAAAAACTAAGTTGCAGATCATCTATTACGATTGGAGTTGGACGCCGGATGCAAGGAGGAAAAAAGATAAATGAGAAATTCACTGATGAGAAGTTACTTTTAGGTAAAAATAACTTCAGGGACACCTTCGTATCCAAATATTGTAAATTATTTGGCCCAAGGAGTATTTCCAGCAGATGCAACATGGGTGCAAACAAAGAAAATTAGGCATGATGCTAGAAAATATATAAGGGAGGAACCATATGTATTTCGGTGATATGCTGATCAACTAATAAAACATTGCATAGCTAAAGAAGAAATAGAAGATATTTTAGCAAGATATCTTGTAACACCTTGTGATAGCCACTTTGGAGGAAAGAGAACAACACAGATTGTTTTGCAGTCCGAATTTTATTGGCAAAAAATGAGCAAGGATGCTTATAAATTTGTGCAACATTGCAAAAAAATTCCAATGAACAAAGAACATTTCAAGAAGAGATGAGACGCCATAAAATGGAATTCTTGAAGTTGAAGTCTTTGATGTTTGTAGGATAGATTTTATGGGGCCATTATCAAGTTCCTTTGGCAAGTAATACATTCTTCTAGTAGTGGATTATGTTTCAAAATGGGTATAAGTGATTGCCTTACCAACAAATGACACTAAGGAAATAGTATGGTTTCTGTTACACTTGATTTTCACTATAGTCATGAATTGAAAGGAGAGTTTGTAGGTAATTGAATAAAATGGTAAGTTGGCAGTGTTGGATCACCGGTACACCCCATGGCACAACGAAAAAAATATTTCAGCAATCATCAACCACGGATCCATGTATGAGGAAGGAATTGGGTTGAAAAAGGGTTTAAAGTGTACCTTGTTTACTAAAAATGTTGACAGGATGTTGTTGATTCGATCTCGATTCCAAGCCATAACGAAAATGTCCCGACCTCTACGTAGTCCACCATTTTCTCTTGAACTTTTCAGAGAGAATTGAAAACAGTTGCTAGGCATTTATTTTATTAAATTGGTAACCTTAACACACTGAGGGATTATCATCCTTTTATCCTCTTTGATATCACATATTAAAAAGGAAAAGCATGATTATTTCATTATTAATAGAGAAGGCAAATGGAAAGTTATAAAAAAGGAATTGTATTCTTTCTAAGAAAATATTAATTTTCATGTCTTTTATATTTTGACTAAAATTAATTAATATAACTGTTTATATTAATAAATTCGGTTAAATAAATACAATTAGTATTTTGTATGAATCAAATTCATATATTAATTGTATTCTTTCCAAAAGAATATTAATTTCTATGTCTTTTATATTTTGACCGAAATTAATTAATATAGCTATTTATATTAATAAATTTTGTAAAATATATACAAATAATATTTCATATGAATCAAATTCATATATTAAATTTATCTATGTTCTCTATTTCTGTACAACAAGTTTGTACATATAATATGTTTAATATTTAACTATCAAGTTAAATTAGTTGAACAATTAATTTAATTCATGTGACAACTAAATACAATAACAAATGTATTTGGATTTTGCTCGTTACAACTATAGGGTGTGACCCTGTAGGCTCTTGTAACGTTGGTAGTAATACTAGAACATTTCTAACATTGCAAGCATTGAGTGGCATCTAGCAATGCATCATTGCCACCTAAGTTAGAAGAAGTCATGATTCGACATAACCTTTTTGTGATAATATTTTCATGTATTATATCCTTTTATCCTTAATATTTAGATTTGGCACAAGTCATGGAATAGTTACACTTGTATAGTCCAATATCATATTTCTTGATTTTCTGAACAAACGACAATAAACAAATAATTTCATATCAACTTATTCGAGCATGTCCATGCATTTCTAGTCTTACTCCATCAAGAGGCCTACGATATTGCTCCTATCATGTAGGAGGGATAAATCTTATCTTGATCAACCATATCACACTATATAGATTATGCTATATCCAGCATCAGTCTTTATAGTACAACCTTTTACAGTAGATGTTTTGACTTTATGAAAATATACCACTCACGATGTTGGGACAATGTCGATCTCAAGTATAAGGATCATATACATAGTTATCTATGAGAAATATTATGACTATACATAATAATCTAAAAAACATACTCGTAATAGGTCTGTCCAATATGTTGTTCTCTAACACACACTCATGTATTGATTTTGACATCCCTATGTCAATGACAAATATTTGTCATGAATAAACTACACATTGTCCCAATGTATTATTGTTGTCCAAACCCACAATAATACTGGACTAAGGACCTTTTAAGAATAGTCATATTTTCTTAGGATTTTATTACAAATTAGTTTATTTATATACACAGAAAAGGAAACTGTAATAATAATGGCAATGCTTTATATTAATAAACAATGTAAAACGAGAATGTGATTACAATCATCTCATGATTGGTCTTTGAGCATACTCTAATAATATCCCACTAACACTAAGACCAATCAATTATATATTTAATACCAAGTGACTTAGTGTGACAATCATGCTTCTGTTGTGTCAAAGGCTTCGTCAGTGGATCAGCGATGTTGTCATCTGTTGGTATTCTACATATTTCCACATCTCCTCCATCAATGATTTCTCCAATGAATTGAAAGCACCTAACTACAAGTTTGTATTGCTGGTGAGATTTGGGTTCCTTTGCTTGTGCAATAGCTCTATTGTTGTCACAATAAAGTTTTATAGCATTTGATATGCTAGGTACAACCCCTAGTTTAGTTATGAACTTCTTGATCCAAATAGCCTCTTTTGCAGCCTCACTAGTTGGTATATACTCAGGCTTAGTTGTAGAATCAACTACTGTATCTTGGTTTGAAGTTTTCCATCTCATAGTTCCACCATTAAGGGAAACCACAAAACTCGATTGCAATCATGAATCATCCTTTTCGATTTGGAAACTAGCATCAGTGTAATCTTTTACACTCAACTCTTCCTCACCTCTATATATAAGGAATGTATCATTAGTCTTGTAACGCCCCAAAAATCTTGAAATCCAAAAATCCTAAAATCTAAAAATCCCGAAAGCTTGAATTTTTCTTTTTACACTTAGCAATTTCGGGTAAGTGTTAATTACACGATGGTAGGTCTTGGTCAAGGTTTGAGTTCAAATCTAGGGATAGAAGAAATTATAGTTTAATTATTTAAATAATTAGGGTTGGCAAGTAGTTGGGCTTTTAAATAAAAATAGGGGAAAAATGGCATCAAAAAGCCTTGTGGAGGAGTGGCTAAGTGACGCGACATAAAGCGTAGGGAGGTGGCGTTAGTGGCTAGCAAGGAGATCCAAGGTTCAAATCCTAGCTTAGTATTTTTGGGAGTTTAATTTTAGCCTTCTAGAAGGATGGAAGTGGCGTGAAGATGGACTCCAAGTGGAGTGTTCAGAAGAGAAAATTAAGGAAAAGATCAAGGGGTTATTAGGGAGAAAAACGAGGAGATGAGAAGGGAGAAGTGATGGAGCTGAATTGGGAATTGGGCATGGAAAATTCAGCTATAAGGGCTATAAATAGGGGTCGAATACAAGGTTTCCAGGCTACTACCAAAATTCTTCTTCACCTTATTGCCAGAAACCCTTTTTTCTTCAAGATCCAAAAAGCTGAAAACCCTCTGTTTTACTTTCTTTTCTTTCTATCGATTTCTATTCTCCTCTACACAATCTTCTTTGCCGATTTATTCTACTACTCTTCTTCTTTAATCTGTCCCAAATAAACCTTATACACCATACTTAGTTTGAAAAGCCGAAAAACTGAATCTTCTAAGGGCCGAATACTCTTTGACCGAATCTAGTGTAAGTGTTGCTCTTCCAATCGGCTTTCTTTGTTTAGTATCGATTATTGTCACTCACTCTTTCTAATCAAATTTGGTAGGGAATTAGTATCGGATCTTGGTTTTTAGCTCTCTACCGAATTTCTCCTTAAGGTGTTGCAGTTTTGGTAAGTATTCTTCTCCCATTGGCTAAGGTGGCCGAATGGTCATAGTTATGGTAAGGAGACTTGTATTGGATACGAGTCACCTATTATTCGGGTTTTAATAGTTAAGATTGGTGCAGATCTAAGGAATACGTGATCAAGGAAAAGTGAGTAAGGATTGGGCTCAAGGTAAGGTTAAGGTGAGGTTTCGGTTTTTGAGTAAATAAGTATTAAGCATGCGATTAATTGAAGGGTGTTATCGTTTGTAGGTTGGAGACTAAAGGAATCACAGCACGCTTGCTTACCAGGTGTGTACATATACTACACACACAATGAATCTGCAAAAGCCGAAAAGCCGAAATGCGGAAATACCGAAAAACTGAAAGTTTGGCTACGGTAATCTTGCGAGTGCGCGAACACTCATAAGGGGGAAATCAATAGGTTGCCTGAGGCCCACGGGCGATTCCATGGACTTGGGTTGTGATTTGGCCATATGGGCCGGAATGGGCTAAATGGGCCCAATGGGCTGTTGGGCCCACAATAGGCAAAAACTGAATATTGATGCTTTGTGATAGGAATTTGTATGTGAGCATGAATATGAATGTGACTGGACCTAATAGGCCATATAAATGTGATTTGGGCCTAATGTGTAATATCTCGAATTAGGGCCTAATAGGAATAGTGGTTTCGTGACCACAAATCCGAGATAGAAATAATTATTTTATAATTATTTTGAGGTTTATGATATGATTGCATGATTGTGTGAAAATTTCGTGACGAAATTCTGTGCATAAAATGCTTAAGTTGACATTAGAGACTAAAACGAATAACTTGCAAAACTTGCATTCTAGAAGTTTTTAGTATGAAATTACTTTGGAATATTAATGAGGAGGTCCTAAATAGCAATTTGACCAATTTTTAAAATTTTGGACAAAAATGGGCTTGTACATGAAAATTTTCAAAGAAAGGTATTAAGGGTATTTTGGTCATTTGGTAATTAAAAGATTAAAAAAAGGAAAAAGATGGCAAAATATGTCCATCTTCTTCATTAGGATGAAAATTAAAGGTTTCTCCATAGCTAGAGTTTGTTTCAAGCTTCCAAGCTCCATAGTATGTGATTCCAAGCCCTGTTTTAATCTTCTTTACGTTTTTGGAGTCCCGGTAACTTGATTTAGCTTATGCTAGCAATAATTCAACCTAGGGTTTATATTTGGAAAAATACCCATAGGTGAAATTTGTGTATTTTGGTGTTTTATGATAGAATATGAAGTTTTAAATTATGCTGGACAACTTGTGCTACTCGGTTTTAAGTGAAAACGAGTAAAAGGGCTTAATCGGTAAAAATACCTAATATTCATAAGTACATGTTAGAGTGTGAATTTAATGTTGCTATAGAAGGGAAAAGTGATCAGCATGCCATAAAACATAAGAAAGTAGGATGAGGTTTAATTTACGAGCCTTGGGACAAAAGTGGAAATATGTGAAAGTTTAGGGGCAAAATGGTAATTTTGTCAAAGTTCGTATTTGGGGCTGTTTTGATGAATGTATGTATTAAATAAGATTAATTTGGTATTATAGATCAATAGAAACGAGATTCAAGTCGCGATCGAGGGAAAAATAAAGTTTACGAAGAATAGGCTCGATTGCTAATAATTTTATACCGAGGTAAGTTCATGTGTAAATGTAGTAACATAATTGTCATTCTCAGTAATTTAATATTATTTATGTGATATGATGATTAATATCATGAAATATTATTCTTTATGGTTATTATTGAATAATATGTAAATTATGAATTGCTACTGAGTATCGGTTTCGATGTTTCGTGGAAGACGACAAAGATGTGTAATCGAGGAAAAAGCCCGTTTGAACCTGGGAATAGATTAGAATACAAGTGACATGTCACTAGGATGGTTGGGCATCCGAACTCGTTGAGTTGAGTCCGAGTTCACTTATGGATGCAAATGTCCGAACTCGTTGAGTTGAGTCCGAGTTCACTTAAGGATGCAAACGCCCGAGCTCGTTGAGTTGAGTCCGAGTTCGCTTATGGGCGGGTTACATGGTAGCTTGACTACATATATGGCACTTATGTATAAACTTTCCGTGTATTCGAATAATATTCCGATGTGTTCAACGGGTGAATCTTAAGAGAATAAGGAGAATGCCTGAAACGAAGGTGATATGTTGGTAAGTGTGGTAAATGAGAAAATTTGACAGGTATGTGCTTAAATCTTTGGGTTGAGAACTTGGTATGATGAAATCGTAGCATGATATTAAATGCAAATGATGTTTTTATGAGGAATTGCATGATTATGTTACTTACTATTTGCATGTGAACTTACTAAGCATTTATGCTTACTCCTTCCTTTTCATTCATTGTAGTTTTGACAAGCCGGCTTGAGAATCGGGATAGGTCGAAGGCTCGCTCACACTATCCAAAGGCCTAAATTGGTAAAATGGCTTGTGTATCTTGAATGTGGCATGTATGGCAAAATACTCACTTTGTGTAATTGATCTTATGATATGGATATGGTTTGGCAAGAAAAGGGTTTGTAAATGATTAGCCATTGGAATGACCAATCTAAGTCATATTTGATACCATGTATGTTTAAAATGCTATTTAGTCCCTGAAAATTTATAGTAAAGTAAAATTTGCTATAAAACAGAATATTGGTGCAGCAATGATGTGAATTTGAAAAATCACTAAAAATTGTAGAAATAGAATTAGATTATGAATAAAATTTTTAATTTAAGCCTAATGAATATATTTTCATGTGGAAGAAACAAAATAGGTAAAAGAGTTGTATTTTAAGAGATATTTACGATTTGGTGAAACAGGGTCAGAGTGATTTCTGAATCCCCTGTTCTGACTTTGGAAATTCACCATAAATTGTATAAAAATAATTACAAGTAATGCTTTATATGTACAGGTTCCTTATAGAGTCTAGTTTTAATTGAAAGAAACGGCATAGTCATTGAAACTCTGTATAAGGAGATATCTAATTCATAATACACAGAGGTCAGAGTAGTCATACCCTGAAATAGGGAAGACTTTAACTAATAAACTGTACTAATTGGCCCAACCAAAAATTCTAGAAAAAAATTAGTAAATATATATAGAAGTCTAGTTTCTGGAAAAATTTACGGAATTGGATTTTGAGTTTTGAAACTCGAGATATGAATTTTGAAGTGACTGTGATTCAGTTAGCCAGCTTGACTAGTAATTTTAAAAATAAATTGTTTAAGCTGTTTAACTGATGAAATTAAATTTAGTAACACCTCGTGCTCGACTCCGGCGACAGTCTTGGGTACGGGGTGTTATATTTGGTGGTATCAGAGTAGGTTTAGTCGGTTCTCGGAGTAACGTGTTGTATGTATGGGTTTTGCTATACATGCCATGCCATATATATATTGTGATACTGTGACGACTTCTGACCTTTTAAATGATTTTTTTATAGTAAGTGGATCCCGATCCAGCTATTGTTGATGATGTAGAAAGTAATGCACCGGCTCCGGCTAAAGGGGCAGTGCCAACCGAAAATCCACCTCCTACTGTTGGTCAAGAAGGGGGAGAAGGGGCTCGAGAAGCCTTTCTCCAGATGATGAGTGCCTGGTATACTGAGTTCATTCGTACGAACCCGAATGTACAACCTCCCCCACCTCCCCTGATTCCTCAACCTGTACCCTCGATGCCTCAAGGTGTGGATTTGATGAAATTTCATAGAACTCCAGTTGACAGAATCCGCAAGCAAGGGGCTGAAGAATTCAGGGCAAATGTTGATGATGATGCCGAGAAAGCAGAGTTTTGGCTCGAGAATTCTATTCGAGTATTTGATGAATTATCGTGTACACTTGAGGAATGCTTGAAATGTGCTATATCATTGTTGAGGGATTCAACCTATCATTGGTGGAAGACATTAATTTTAGTGGTTCTGAAAAAGAAAGTGACTTGGGAAATTCTAGACTTATTGGACCCGAGTGCCAAAGATGTGGTAGAAGTCATTTTGGTCGATGTAGAATTAATGATAGATCTTGTTACCGGTGTGGTTCTCCAGATCATTTCATTAAAAATTGTCTGGAGATGAATGAGAAAGAAAAATTTCAGAGTGTAAAAGCTAGTGGTGCAGACTCGAGGGGAAGATATTCGAGAAAAGCTGAAAATGAAGCAAGCAGCAAGAATGTAGTCAAAGATTCAGCAGTTAAACCTGAAGCAAGAGCTCCAGCTAGAACTTATGCCATAAAGGCACATGAAGATGCTTCATCACCCGATGTAATTACTGGTATATTTTCTCTTTATGATGTCAATGTTAATGCTTTGATTGATCCCGATTCTACTCATTCATATGTATGCATGAAACTGGTGTCTAGTATGAATATACCTGTTGAGAACACATAATTTATGATTAAAGTGTCGAATCCGTTAGGCAAATGTGTGATAGTTGATAAAGTATGCAAGAAATGCCCTTTAATGATTCGGGGTCATTACTTTCCGGCCGACTTGATGTTGTTGCCGTTTGATGAATTTGATGTTATTTTGGGTATGGATTGGTTGACGTTGCATGATGCTATAGTAAATTGCAAAGAAAAGGTTATAGAATTAAAGTGTGAAAGTGGTGAAATTCTACGAGTTGAACCAGGCAAATCAGAGGCACTATCTAGTGTGATTTCTTCGAGGTCGGCTCAGAGATATTTGAGGAAGGGTTATAAAGCTTATTTGGCGTAATTAATACAAAATAAATTGAAAAGAAAGTTGAATCAGTGCCGATTGTGTGTGAGTTTGTAGATATATTTTCAGAAGAATTGTCGAGTTTGCCTCCAATCAGGGAAGTAGAATTTGGTATTGATTTGATACCGGGAACAGCTCCGATCTCGATTGCTCCGTATAGAATGGCACCAGTAGAGTTGAAGGAATTAAAGTCGCAGTTGCAAGAGTTAATTGACAAAGGCTTTGTGAGACCGAGTTTTTCACCTTGGGGTGCTCCCGTGTTATTTGTGAAAAAGAGGGATGGTTCTATGAGATTGTGTATTGACTATCGGCAATTAAATAAGGTGACAATCAAGAACAAGTATCCGTTGTCAAGAATTGATGATTTGTTTGATCAGCTAAAAGGAGCAACATGGTTTTCAAAGATTGACTTGAGATTTGGGTACTACCAGCTGCGAGTAAAAGAGTCGGATGTGCCTAAAACTGCTTTTAGAATAAGGTATGGTCATTATGAATTTTTGGTCATGCCATTCGGATTAACAAATGCTCCTGCTGTGTTTATGGATTTAATGAATCGCATATTTCGGCCATACTTGGACAAATTTTTTGTGGTGTTTATAGATGATATTTTAATTTATTCAAAAGATGAGACAGAGCATGCTGAGCATTTGAAGATAGTTTTGCAAACTTTGAGAGATAAGCAGTTATGTGCCAAGTTCAGTAAAAGTGAATTTTGGCTCCAGGAAGTTGGATTTTTGGGTCACATTATTTCAAGTGATGGTATACGGGTTGATCCTAGTAAAATTTTGCGAATTGTTGATTGGAAACCATCGAAAAATGTAACCGAGGTTAGAAGTTTCTTGGGGCTAGCTGGGTATTATCGGCGGTTTGTAAATGGATTTTCTATAATTGCTGCTCCTATGACTAGACTACTTCAAAAGGATGTTAAATTTGAGTGGACGGAAGAATGTCAACAGAGTTTTGAAGAATTGAAAAAGTTATTAACTAAAGCACCAGTGTTAGTACAACCCGAATCAGGTAAAGAATTTGTGGTGTATAGTGATGCTTCTCGAAATGGCTTAGGATGTGTACTTATGCAAGAAGGAAAAGTGGTGGCTTATGCTTCGAGGCAGTTAAAATCTCACGAAAGAAATTATCCAACTCATGATTTGGAATTAGTTGCTATAGTGTTTGCTTTGAAGATTTGGCGACATTATCTGTATGGTGAAAAATGCCGAGTATATACTGACCACAAAAGTCTTAAGTACTTGATGTCACAAAAAGACTTGAACTTGAGACAGCGTAGATGGTTGGAGTTATTGAAAGTTTACGAGCTTGTTATTGATTACCATCCGGGAAAAGCGAATGTGGTTGCCGATGCTTTAAGCAGAAAATTACTATTTGCTTTGAGAGCTATGAATACTCAGTTAAAGGTATAAGATGATGGTTCAATTTTAGCAGAGTTAAGAGCAAGATCGATGTTTTTACAAGAGATTTGTGAAGCTCAGAAAAGCGATGAAGATTTGCAAGCCAAGAGAAAACAGTGTGAAGCTGATACGGGGTCAGATTTCAAAATCGATTCTGATGGTTGCTTGATGTTTAAAAACCAGATTTGTGTACCGAAAAATATTGAGTTGATTCAAAAGATTTTGCATGAAGCACATAATGGTTGTTTAACGGTTCACCCAGGCATACGAAAATGTATAATAATTTGAAGAAAATGTATTGGTGGAACGGAATGAAAAGAGATATCTCCGAGTTTGTATCAAAGTGCTTAGTTTGTCAACAAGTGAAAGCTGAACACCAAGTACCTTCGGGACTACTCCAGCCTATCATGGTTCATGAATGGAAATGGGATCGGATTACTATGGATTTTGTATCAGGATTGCCATTAACTCTGGGGAAGAAAGATGTCATCTGGGTAATAGTTGACAGACTGACTAAATCGGCTCATTTTATTCTGGTACGTATGGATTATTCTCTTAATAAGTTGGCTGAATCGTATATCAGTGAGATTGTTAGACTTCATGGGATACCTTTGTCAATTATTTCGGATAGAGATCCGAGATTTGCTTCGCGGTTTTAACAACAGTTGTAAGAGGCATTAGATACGAAGTTAAATTTTAGCACTGCCTTTCATCCATAAACTGATGGACAGTCAGAGAAAGTAATTTAGATTCTTGAAGACATGCTCAGATGTTGCGTATTGGAATTTCAAGGTAGTTGGGAAAGATACTTACCGTTGGTAGAATTTACTTATAATAATAGTTATCAGACGAGTTTGAAGATGGCACCTTATGAAGCATTGTATGGTCATAAATGTCGGACACCATTGTATTGGACTGAACTCAAGGAAAATTAGATTTATGGAGTTGATCTAATAAAAGAAACCGAAGAAAAGGTAAAAGTGATTCGAGATTGTTTGAAAGCTGCTTCGAATAGATAGAAATCTTATGTAGATTTGAAACGAAAAGAAATCGAGTTTCAAGTTGGTGATAAGGTATTTTTGAAAGTGTCTCCATGGAAGAAAGTTCTTAGATTCAGTCGGAAAAGTAAATTGAGTCCACGTTTCATTGGACCGTATGAGATAATTGAAAGAATTGGACTGGTAGCATATCAGTTAGCATTGCCATCTAAATTAAAGAAGATACATGATGTGTTCCACGTATCTATGCTACGTCGGTATCGTTCAGATCCTTCACATATAATTTCACCGATAGAAATCGAGCTACGACCGGATATGACTTACGAAGAAGAACCGATTAAGATTTTAGCTCGAGAGGTCAAGCAACTAAGAAATAAAAGTGTCACTCTCGTGAAAGTATTGTGGCAAAAGCACGGGGTAGAAGAGACTACATGGGAACCTGAGAAAACTACGAGAAATCAATACCCACACCTTTTTACCGGTAAGATTTTCGAGGATAAAAATCCTTAAAGGGGGGAGAGTTGTAATATCCCGAATTAGGGCCTAATCGGAATAGTGGTTTTTTGACCACAAATACGAGATAGAAATAATTATTTTATAATTATTTTGAGGTTTATGATATGATTGCATGATTGTGTGAAAATTTCCTGACGAAATTTTGTGCATAAAGTGCTTAAGTTGAAATTAGGGACTAAATCGAATAACTTGCAAAACTTGCATTCTAGAAGTTTTTAGTATGAAATTACTTTGGAATATTAATGATGAGGTATTAAATAGCAATTTGACCAATTTCTAAAATTTTTGACAAAAATGGGCTTGTATATGAAAATTTTCAAAGAAAGGTATTAAGGGTATTTTGGTCATTTGGTAATTAAAAGATTAAAAAAAGGAAAAAGATGGCAAAATATGTCCATCTTCTTCATTAGGACGAAAATTAAAGGGTTCTCCATAGCTAGAGTTTGTTTCAAGCTTCCAAGCTCCATAGTAAGTGATTCCAAGCCCCGTTTTTAATGTTCTTTACGTTTTTGGAGTCCCGGTAACTTGATTTAGCTTATGCTAGCAATAATTCAACCTAGGGTTTATATTTGGAAAAATACCCATAGGTGAAATTTGTGTATTTTGGTGTTTTATGATAGAATATGAGGTTTTAAATTATGCTGGACAACTTGTGCTACTCGGTTTTAAGTGAAAACGAGTAAAAGGGCTTAATCGGTAAAAATACCTAATATTCATAAGTACATGTTAGAGTGTGAATTTGATGTTGCTATAGAAGGGAAAATTGATCAGCATGTCATAAAACATAAGAAAACAGGATGAGGTTTAATTTACGAGCCTTGGGGCAAAAGTGTAAATATGTGAAAGTTTAGGGGCAAAATGGTAATTTTGCCAAAGTTCGTATTTGGGGCTGTTTTGATGAATGTATGTATTAAATAAGATTAATTTGGCATTATAGATCAAGAGAAATGAGATTCAAGTCGCGATCGAGGGAAAAACAAAGTTTACGAAGAATAGGCTCGATTGATAATAATTTTATACCGAGGTAAGTTCATGTGTAAATGTAGTAACATAATTGTCATTCTAAGTAATTTAATATTATTTATGTGATATGATGATTAATATCATGAAATATTATTCTTTATGGTTATTATTGAATAATATGTAAATTATGAATTGCTACCGAGTATCGGTTTCGATGTTTTGTGGAAGACGGAAAAGATGTGTAATCAAGGAAAAAGCCCGTTTGAACCTGGGAATAGATTAGAGTACAAGTGACATGTCACTAGGATGGTTGGGCATCCGAACTCGTTGAGTTGAGTCCGAGTTCACTTATGGATGCAAATGTCCGAACTCGTTGAGTTGAGTCCGAGTTCGTGAGATGTAACTAGGCATCCGAGCTCGTTGAGTTGAGTCCGAGTTCACTTAAGGATGCGAACGCCCGAGCTCATTGAGTTGAGTCCGAGTTCGCTTATGGGCGGGTTACATGGTAGCTTGGCTACATATGTGGCACTTATGTATAAACTTTTTGTGTATTCGAATTATATTCCGATGTGTTCAACGGGTGAACCTTAAGAGAATAAGGAGAATGCATAAAACGAAGGTGATATGTTGGTAAGTGTGGTAAATGAGAAAATTTGACAGGTATGTGCTTAAATCTTTGGGTTGAGAACTTGGTATGATGAAATCGTTGCATGATATTAAATGCAAATGATGTTTTTATGAGGAATTGCATGATTATGTTACTTACTATTTGCATGTGAACTTACTAAGCATTTATGCTTACTCCTTCCTTTTCATTCATTGTAGTTCTGACAAGCCGGCTTGAGAATCGGGATAGGTCGAAGGCTCGCTCACACTATCCGAAGGCCTAAATTGGTAAAATGGCTTGTGTATCTTAAATGTGGCATGTATGGCAAAATACTCACTTTGTGTAATTGATCTTATGATATGGCTATGGTTTGGCAAGAAAAGGGTTTGTAAATGATTAGCCATTGGAATGGTCAATCTAAATCATATTTGATACCATGTATGTTTAAAATGCTATTTAGTCCATGAAAATTTATAGTAAAGTAAAATTTGCTATAAAATAGAATATTGCTGCAGCAATGACGTGAATTTGAAAAATCACTAAAAATATTAGAAATAGAATTAGATTATGAATAAAATTTTTAATTTAAGCCTAATGAATATATTTTCATGTGGAAGAAACAAAATAGGTAAAAGAGTTGTATTTTATGAGATATTTACGATTTGGTGAAACAGGGTCAGAGTGATTTCTGAATCCCCTGTTCTAACTTTGGAAATTCACCATAAATTGTATAAAAATAATTACAAGTAATTATTTATATCTACAGGTTCCTTATAGAGTCTAGTTTTAATAGAAACAAATGGCATAATCATTGAAACTCTATACAGGGAGATATCTGATTCATAATACACAGAGGTTAGAGTAGTCGTACCCTGAAACAGGGGAGACTTTAACTAATAAACTGTACTAATTGGCCTAACCAAAAATTCTCGAAACAAATTATTAAATATACATAGGAGTCTAGTTTTAGGTAAAATTTACGGAATTGGATTTTGAGTTTCGGAACTCGAGATATGAATTTTTAAGTGACTGTGATTCAGTTAGCCAGCTTGTCTGGGAATTTTAAAAATAAATTGTTTAAGCTGTTTAACTGATGAAATTAAATTTAGTAGCACCTCGTGCTCGACTCCGGCGACGGTCTCGGGTACGGGGCGTTATATAATGGGCCATATACAGGTGATTTGGGCCTAATGGGCCATATGAATATGATTGTGCTTAATGGGCCAGATTCAGGTATGTGAAATTGTTTGGGCTTTGTAAGGGGTTTTGGGCCTAGTATATGATATCCACATAAGACTTAATTAATATATTGCGACCGTGGACAAGTCAAAGGGTTAATGTGTGGCAACAGGTATATACATGTCTAGGATTGGATCTAGGGAGAGCTTGGTACTTAAGCGGTCTTAATGACCCACCTCTTCTTCTCTGGAATCCTACTTGGTGCATAGTGTTCGTTCATCTTAACTCACAGGACTTGCTAACGGGCCAAGGTAAGTGAAAACCATAATTAAGGGAAAATTACCAAAATGCCCCTAAGGGCGAAAATGACCAAAATACCTTGGGTGTTGAATGTAAGTTTTGTGAATGTGACATGCATGCATATGATATTCAACTTAGGTTGCATATGGGTTGGTAATTATGGAACAGAGGAAGTCTATGAGGATCGCATGGTTGCTTGACAATCGTGGATCCACCGACGGCTTTTAAAGCCCAATATGTAAATGAATGTAGTTTTGCAACGAGGCTACCACGGTGTGTGGGTTGGGTGGGTCGATATTTTTATCCCCACATGGTGTGACGGGGGACGGAGCCGGTGTGTAGCGGATGGATAATTTGGATGGGATTGCATTGGATGTTTGATGTATGATAATTCTATTTTTTTTTGTATGCTTGTTTTTACCGAGGGTTGTACACATTAAGTTTGCGAAAAATCACCCCCTCTTTTATTTTATTTTCAGGTGATGCTCAGTAGAAGGTTCGATGTTTGGATGGACTTTGGGTGGCCAGCTAGCAAGATAATTTGGACTACTTTAGATGGCTACTTTCATTCTTAAGTATGTTTAAATTGTTATATAGTAGACAGTTAGAGGGCTACTTTAGATGATTTTGTTAGAGTGAAACTGATGCCCGTAGGAACTTGAAGATTTTCGAAAACAATCTTCTCTTAAATGATTTTGTTAGAGGGCTACTTTAGATGATTTTGTTAGAGGATTTTCGAAAACAATCTTCTCTTTAAATATTTCCATAAAACATCGATGTAAATATTTAACTAACAAAAACTTCATAAAATTTTTAATCCAGATAATACGTGAATCGACGATGAGTGCTAGAAGAGGTGCAAGGGGCCGTGGCCGAGGCCATGGAAGTGTTAAGGCTGAATCATCGGCATCGGGTCATATGCCCGATGTTGGAGTAGAAGAAGCTCCGGCCTCATTAGAAGAAGCTCCGGCCTCATTTGTGACTGGGAATGGACTGTATGATCGAGCCACGAGAGAAGATGCATTGTCGTCGACAATGCTAAAGATTTTGGAAAGGGTCGCTGGGCCCAATAATGGTAGCAAAAATCAGGGGTCCATTCCAGAGTGACTTTGTTCAAACGGGGCTGAGATCTTTAAGGGCGCGGCTGGTGACGCTCCTAATGTGGCAGAATATTGGTTGGAGGCCACTGAAAGGATAATGGAGGACCTGGACTGTTCACCGGAACAAAAGTTAAAAGGAGCCGTGTCACTGTTGAGGGAAGAAGCCTATCAGTGGTGGCTGACAGTGAAAGAGGGCACCCAACCGGAGCGGGTCATTTGGGATTTTCTCAAAGCTGCATTCCAAGGGAAGTATGTGAGTGCAAGCTATGTGGATGCTAGAAGGAAGGAGTTCCTGAACTTGACCCAAGAAAACAAATCGGTGGCGGAGTATGAAGCGGAGTTTCTATGCCTTAATAGGTATGCAAGAGTTATGGTGGCAACTGACTATGAGCGTTGCGTTAGGTTTGAGGACGGACTTAGATATAGCCTTAGGGTATTGATAGCTCCACAAAGGGAGCAACTATTCTCAGAGTTGGTAGAGAAAGCAAAGATAGTGGAGGAGGTAAAGCGCACTGAGCGCTTAAATCGGGAAACAGAAAGGGGTGGGAATAAAAGAAAGGCTGAGACTCATGGTGTTGGATAGAGGCCTAGGGCTAGGGCCAGAGTTAATGGGCCAGTTAGAGCAAGGCCCCCTGCTGTTAATCCAGGGATGCCACCTTGTGCTGATTGTGGGAGAAGCTATGGAGGCGAGTGTTGGAAGAGGATGGGAGCTTGTTTAGCTTGTGGGTCTATAGAACATAGGATCAAGGATTGCCCTAGAATGTTAGGTCGAGTGCCAGTCGTGGGCCAATGTGGTGCTTAGCCACCAAGTGGTGGTCGGCTCCAACCAAGTGGCCGTGAGTAGGCCAGGGGTGGTGACGGGAATGGACGTGGACGTGGGGTACTAGGCAAAAATGCAGGCCATGCTAAGGTGAGGCAGCCAGCTTTGGTTTATGCTGCTCGTCACCGAGAAGACGAAGATGCTCCTAAAGCAAATACTGGTACATACTTTATCCATAGTGTGCAATCTATCTATTTTAAAAATAGAAATAGAGTGCGCAGCAGAAGCGTAGTGGTGTAACCTAAGCGATGCGACATCAATATCCTCAACTGTTTAAATCAGGTAAAATTTCGAGGATGAAATTTCTTTTAAGGGTAGAGTTGTAACGCCCCACAAATCTCAAAATCCAAAAATCTCAAAATCTTGAATTTTTCTTTTTGCGCTTAGCAATTCCGGTTAAGTGTTAATTACGCGATGGTAGGTCTTGGTAGAAGAAATTATAGTTTAATTATTTAAAGAATTAGGGTTGGCAAGTAGTTGGGCTTTTAAATAAAAATAGGGGAAAAATGGCATCAAAAAGCCTTGTGGAGGACTAGCTAAGTGACGCTACTTAGAGTGTAGGGAGGTGGCGTTAGTGGCTAGCAAGGAGATCCAAGGTTTGAATCCTAGCTTAGTATTTTTGGGAGTTTAATTTTAGCCTTCTAGAAGGATGGAAGTGGCGTGAAGATGGACTCCAAGGGTAGTGTTCAGAAGAGAAAATTAAGGAAAAGATTAAGAGGTTATCAATGAGAAAAACGAAGAGATAAGAAGGGAGAAGTGATGGAGCCGAATTGGGATTTGGGCATGAAAAATTCGGCTATAAGGGCTATAAATAGGGGCCGAATACAAGGTTGCCAGGCTACTACCGAAATTCTTCTTCACCTTATCGCCAGAAACCCTTTTTTCTTCATGATCCAAAAAGCTGAAAACCCTTTGTTTTACTTTCTTTTCTTTCTGTCGATTTCTATTCTCCTCTACACAATCTTCTTTGCTGATTTATTCTACTACTCTTCTTCTTTAATCTATACCAAATAAACCTTATTCACCATACTTAGTTTGAAAAGCCGAAAAACTAAATCTTCCAAGGGCCGAATACTCTTTGACCTAATCTAGTGTAAGTGTTACTCTTCCAATCGATTTTCTTTGTTTAGTATTGGTTATTGTCCCTCACTCTTTCTAGTCAACTTTAGTAGGGAATTAGTACCGGGTCTTGGTTTTTAGCTCTCTACCAAATTGCTCCTTAAGGTGTTGCGATTTTGGTAAGTATTCTTCTCCCATTGGCTAAGGTGGCCGAATGGTCATAGTTATGGTAAGAAGACTTGTGTTGGATACGAGTCGCCTATTATTCAGGTTTTAATAGTTAAGATTGGTACAGATCTAAGGAAAATGTGATCAAGGAAAAGCGTGTTAGGATTGGGCTCAAGGTAAGTTAAGTGAGGTTTCAGTTTTTGAGTAAATAAGTATTAAGCATACGATTAATTGAAGGGTGATATCATTTGTAGGTTGGTGACTAAGGGAATCGGAACACGCTTGCTTACCAGGTGTGTACATACACTGCACACACACAATGAATCTACAAAAGTCGAAAAGCCGAAAAGTCGAAATACCGAAAAGCTAAAAGTTTGGCTACGGTAGTCTTGCGAGTGCGCAAACACTCGTAAGGGGGAAACTGATAGGTTACTTGAGGCCCACGGGCGATTCCGTGGACTTGGGTTATGATTTGGCCATATGGGCCGGAATAGGCTAAATAGGCCCAATGGGTTGTTGGGCCCATAATAGGCAAAAATTGAATATTGATGCTTTGTGATATGAATTTGTACGTGAGCATGAATACGAATGTGACTGGGCCTAATGGGCCATATAAATGTGAATTGGGCCTAATGGGCCATATACAGGTGATTTGGGCCAAATGGGTCATATGAATATGATTAGGCTTAATGGGTCAGATACAAGTATGTGAAATTGTTTGGGCTTTGTAAGGGGTTTTGGGCCTAGTATATGATATCCACATAAGACTTAATTAATATATTACGACCATGGACAAGTCAAAGGGTTAAGGTGTGGCAACAAGTAAATGCATGTCTAGGATTGGATCTAGGGAGAGCTTGGTACTTAAGCGGTCTTAATGACCCACCTCCTCTTCTCTGGAATCCTACCTGGTGCATAGTATTCGTTCATCTTAACTCACGGGACTTGTTAACGGGCCAAGGTAAGTGAAAATAATAATTAAAGGAAAATTACCAAATAGCCCCTAAGGGCAAAAATGACCAAAATACCCCTAGGTGTTGAATGTAAGTTTTGTGAATGTGACATGCATTCTGCTATGGTTTCATATGGGTTGGGAATTATGGAACGGAGCAAGTATATGAGGATCGCATGGTTGCTTGACAAACGTGGATCCACCGACGGCTTTTAAAGCCCAATATGTAAATGAAGGTAGTTCCGCAACCGGGCTACCATGGTCTGGGTTGGGTGGGTCGATATTTATATCCCCACATGGTGTGACGGGGGACGGAGCCGGTGTATAGCGGATGGATAATTTGGATTGGATTGCATTGCGTGTTTGATGTATGATGATTCTATTTTTTTTTTGTATGCTTGTTTTTACCGAGGGTTGTACACACTGAGTTTGCGAAAACTCACCCCCTCTTTTATTTTATTTTCAAGTAATGCTCAGTAGAAGGTTCAATGTTTGGAGGGACTCTGGGTGGCCAGCTAGCAAGATAATTTGGACTTGTTTTTTTTTTAAGCATATAATTTTTTATTTAATTAAGTATGTTTCAGATCAGATTGTAATAAGGTTTTCATTATGTTATTATTACTTGAACTATTATTATTATTTTCAATGTAATTTACAAGAAGTTGAACATGGGTTTCCTAAATTATAGTATGTTTTCTATTTTTCTGTAATTAAATTTTTAAATGATAAGTTTTCTTAAATCAAATGTTTCAAACAAGTTTTTTGCAACTGAAAGGTGTTTTTTAAAGTTAATTAAGGTTTCTTTTATTTTAAGAAGGGTTTTCAGTGAAAACATAGTTTTCTCTAAAACACTTCAATGTGACACACCAGATTCGGCGATAACGTTTGGGCTGGGTTTGGGGTGTTAGAAGTCCTTCTCAAGTACTTAATAATATTTTTAACTACAACCCAATAGCCTTCACAGGGATCCATTTGGTACCGGCTCGTCATTCTTAAAGCATACAATACATTTGGACGAGTACATTGCATGGCATATATGATAGATCCAATAGCTAAATCATATGGAATCTTACTTATACGTTCTCTCTCTTGTGAAGTTGAAGGACACATTTCCTTTGATAGTGAAATACCATATCTCATATGTAGGAATCCTCTCTTAGATTCTTCCATATTGAACCTTTTCAATACTTTACCTGTGTATGTACTCTTGCTTAGACCTAGGAGTCGTCTTGATCTATCTGTATAGATTTTGACTGCTAAAATATTTGTAGCCTCACCTAAGTCCTTAATAGAAAAACAACTTCCTAACCATGTCTTAACAGAATGTGGGGTAGGTATGTCATTTCCTATGATAAGTATGTCATCTACATACAGTACCAAGAATACAACAGTGCCCTCACTAATTTTCTTGTAAACACAAGGCTCATTTTCATTTTTGATGAAACCAAACCCTTTGATCGCATCATTAAAATGAAGATTCCAACTCTAAAAAGCTTGCTTTAATCCTTGAATAAATATTTGTATCTTACATATCTTACCAACATCTTTTGGATCAACAAAATATTTAGGTTGTGTCATGTACACATCCTCTTCCATGTTCCCATTAAGGAAAGTTGTTTTGACGTCCATCTGCCATATTTCATAATCATGAAATGCAGCTATTACAAGTAAGATCCAGATGGATTTAAACTTAGCAACAGGAGAAAAGGTTTCATCATACTCTAACCATGAACTTGTTGAAAACCTTTAGCGACTAATCGCCCTTTGTATGTTTGTACATTATCATCCATGTCAATTTTATTTCTGGAAACCCATTTGCATCCTATGGGTTTAACCCCTTCAGGTGGGTCAACCAATATCCATACTTGGTTTTCTAACAAAGAATTCATCTCAGACCTCATGGCCTCAAGCCATTTCTCAAAATCTGGGCTCGCCATCGTTTCTTGATATGTCCTAGGCCCATATTGATCCATAAGTAGAATATCACCATGTGTTGTAAAGAGAAATCCTGATAATGCTCCAGAATGACATATTTTTATGTATTAATTACATATTTATTCTGAGTATGATCCTACTAATTTGAGCTATTTATGGTTTTTTATCTTGTTGGGACTAAATTAAAGACAAAAGGAAATTTAGGGGGCAAAAAGTGTGAATTTAAAGATAAAATGGGCCAGCATGCAAAATAGGAAAGAAGTGGTGTAGAAAATACAATGTGTGGAAGACTTAGGGGTAAAAGTGCAAATAAGAGATTTTATAAACACAAGACTCTATTTAAATTTTAATTATATTAGGATAATTGATACGATTATTATTTAGATTTAATTTTAGCTTATATATCTATTTATCTTTATTTATCTTTTAGAATTTAGATAGCAATAGACTAGGTTTTCTAAGTACTATAAATAGGGGATGGAGTGATACAAATTTCAATCATCTTTTTCTATAACACTCTCTCTCCTAAAAAACTTAGCTTTTGTTCCTTTCTTTATTCAATAAAATTCCATTTTTATTAAGTTTATTTCTTTTTTCTCGAAAAGCATGAGCCACTAAATTCATCTAGCCAAAGGTTGTCGAAATTCCTCAAAAAGGGTTCATAAGGCTTAGAATCTGTGCTTAGCCTTCTCAACGAGTATTCATCATTTCTCCGCATTACTGGACTGACGCTTCCGTCCATGTCCCTTCAAAAGTGATCTTTTCATCTCGCACAAAGGCAGCTGCTTTGTACGTTTTGCGATTGTTGCATAGTCAGCTCGTTAACTTACTGCGTCAATGGTTATCGAGCCCAACAGACAAAATGGTGTGGCATTCACCATTGAGAAGTGATGATCTACTGTAAGACGGTCCCACAAAAGCGAGGCTGGCTAGAGTCAGGTTCCTCTAAATCATAAGTTTAAAATCTAAGTGGAGCTGGTGGTCGTAGGCATCCTCTTCCACTATAACTAGCTTATTTTCTTAGAGAAGGATCACCCAAAAGTCTAGGATTGAACCCAAGGAGGATTGAGACAACCGGAGGCTGGAATCTCTCCATCAAAAACTCTCTTTTCTCAACACTGTTTATCTTTACAATTTTAATTCTAATTTACGTAATTTCAATTTAATCAAACTTTTACTTCTGTTTTTTTTCAGGTACGTAAGTTTTCTTGGGCAGAACTTTGTCTGGGATCTCGAGGAACAAGAATTTGTGCAAATCTAGTCCCTGAGGATTTGACCTTACTTCCCTTATACTATTCTTTTCATTATTTTATATGGATAGGATATTTTTGGTGCTCTCAATGACGCATCAAATTTTGGCCTTGTTGCCGAGGACTGGTAACATACTAAACTTGCTTTTTTTGTTTCTTATGACCAGATTTGCTACATGTATTCTTGCATTTGATTTAGAGGTAGAGAAGACTGCGATAGCTAATCGCAAGGAAATAAAGCTATGTAAAAAGCAGTCAGGGGTGGTAGGGACTCAGAGTAACCCACCACCAAAAGTAGAAGCAAACGACGAGTTTGAGTCTAAGGTTAATGAAAACCTTACTCAAACACTAGAAAGAAAAAGAGTAGGAGTCGATCCACAAGAAGAATTACTTAATGCTAGGGTTAACAAAAACCTGAATTTAGCACATCAACCTATGGCTCAAACGATTCAGCAATTGGCCGAAGCTCCTGCAGAACAACCACCGTTGTGCATTGCATATCCTACTACGGATACTGGTATTGAACTGTAAAACAAGCTTCTTCCATGGATATTCTAACCCTCCATTTTCGGTTGAAGTAAGAAATAAAGAAGAAAGCTTTAATTTGGTTTTATTTATTTTATCTTTATTAACTAATTTAATTAATTAACCTTTTAATAATTGAAAATTTACTCAATATGCCAAGCCAACATCCTCCACTATCTCATTTATGGACTATTTACCACATAAGGACCTCTACCTTAAGGTTCCATAGCTATTAGACACTTTTAACTATTATAACTCAAGTTTTGCCCTTAACGCGATTTAGTCCTTTTTATCAAATTGAGCATTCAAACGATAAAATTTCTTAACGAAATTTTTATACAATCATACCACCATGCTATAGACCTCAAAATGATAATAAAATAAATATTTTGACCTCGAATTTGTGGTCCTGAAACCACTGTTTTGATTTGACTAAAAACTGGCTGTTACAACTTCCCCCATTAGGAATTTTCGTCCCCAAAAATCTTACCAAAAAAGAGGTTAGGGTACTATTTTCTTATAGCCTCCTTGGGCTCCCACATAGCCTCTTCAACACCGTGAGATTTCTAAAGAACCTTCACTAAAGCTATGCTTTTGTTTCTTAACTCTTTAATTTCTCGAGCTAAAATTTTGATCGATTCTTCGCTATACGACATATTTAGCTAAATTTCATTATCTGCCGAAGAAATTATGTTCAATGGGTCTGATCGGTACCGTCGTAACATTGACACATGAAACACATTTTGAATCTTTTCCAATTCTGACGGTAAAGCTAGTCAATATGCCACTAGCCCTATTCTCTTGAGAATCTCATACGGCCTGATAAATCGCGGACTCAATTTTCCTTTGCGACCAAATCAAAAAATCTTCTTCCATAGTGATACTTTCAAAAACACTCTGTCACTGATTTGAAATTCAATATCTTTTCGTTTCAAATCCGCATATTATTTTTGTCGATCTGAACCTGCTTTGAAACTGTTGCAAATTATTTTCACTCTTTCTTTTGTTTCTCTGATCAAATCAACCCCGTGAATCTTATTTTCACTAAGCTCAGTCCATACAATGGAGTTCAGCATTTACGACCGTATAACACTTCATACGGTGCCATCTTTATGCTCGATTGAAAGCAATTATTATAAGCAAACTCAACCAACGGTAAATATTTTTCCCAGTTGCCCTCAAAATCTAAAACACAGCAACAAAGCATATCTTCGAGAATCTGAATCACTCTCTCACATTGACCGTCAGTTTGAGGATAAAATGTAGTACTAACATGTAACCGTATACCCAGAGCTTCTTGCAGTTTCTTTCAAAATCATGATGTAAACTGTGGATATCTATCCGAAATAATGGAGACTGGCACCCTGTGCAATCTAACAATCTCAGAGATGTAAAATTCAACTAATCTATCAAGTGAAAAGTCTATACATACCAGAATGAAATGTGCATATTTCATCAATCGATCAACAACAACCCAAATAGCATCTTTCGTTTTCAAAGATAAGGATAACCCCGATATGAAATCCATCGTAACTCTATCCCATTTCCACTCAGGTATCATTACTAGCTGTAATAGTCCCAAAGGCACTTAATGTTTGGCTTTCACTTATTGACAAACCAAGCATCTCTACACAAATTCTGAAATGTCTCGTTTCATGCTTGACCACCAGTACATCTATTTTAGATCATTGTACATCTTAGTACTCCCTGGATGAACAGGGAAACAACCACTGTGTGCTTCATGTAGAATTTTTCGTATAAGCTCAGGATTCCTTGGCATACAAACTCTACCATGAAATAGTAAACAATCACCAGGTCTAATCTGATACTCTGAATCAGTCGTTGACTCACACTGTACTTTTTTAGCTTGCAATTCATTGTCACATTTTTAAGCTTTACAGATTTGCTGGACAAACACCGGTTTAATTTTTAATTCAGCTAAAATCGAACCATCATCAGATAATGTCAATCGTGTGTTCATTTCTCCCAAAGCAAACAAAAGTTTTCTACTCAGAGCATCCGTGTCTACATTCGCTTTTCCCTGATGATAATCAATCACAAACTCATAATCTTTCAATAACTCAAGCCATCTTCATTGTCGCAAATTCAAATCTTTTTGAGACATTAAATACTTCAACCTCTTATGGTCGGTAAAAATATGACATTTTTCTCTGAACAAATGATGTCTCCAAATTTTCAATGGGAATACAATAGCAACCAACTCTAAATCATGCATCGGGTAATTCTTTTCATGCAGTTTTAACTGTCTGGAAGTATAAGCTATCACTTTTCCTTCTTGCATTAAAACACATCCCCAAACCGTTCAATGATGCATCACTGAAAAGCACAAACTCTTTACCCAACTTAGGTTGAAAAAAAACTGGTGCTTTAGTTAACAGTACTTTCAACTGATCAAAACTCTATTGGCATTTCTCGGACCACTCAAACTTCACATCTTTCTGTAACAATCAAGTCATCGGTGTAGCAATCATCGAGAACCCTTTTAAAAAATGTCGATAGTAGCCAGCTAATCCCAGAAAACTTCTAACTTCAGATACATTTCTTGGTGGTTTCCAGTCAACAACTGCTGAAATCTTACTCGGATCAACTCGGATGCCTTCTGCTAAAACAGTATGTTCCAAAAACCCAACCTCTCGGAGCAAAAACTCGTATTTACTGAATTTAGCAAACAGTTGCTTATCTCTCAATGTTTGTAACACAATCTTCAAATGTTCAACATGCTTAGATTCATCTCGAGAATAGATCAGAATGTCATCAATGAATACAACAACAAATCTATCCAAATACGGTCTAAAGATTCGATTCATCAAATTTATAAATACTACAGGAGCGTTAGTTAATCCGAATGGCATAACATGAAATTCATAATGCCCTACCTGGTTCTGAACGTAGTTCTTAGCACATCCAAATCTTTAACCTACAACTGATAATAACCAAATCTCAGATCAATCTTTGAAAATATTGTTGCTCATTTAAATTGATAGAAAAAATCATCAATTCTTGGTAAAGGATACTTATTTTTAATCGTAACCTTGTTAAGCTGACGATAGTCGATACATAATCTCATCGATCCATCCTTCTTCTTTATGAACAGTACTGGTGTACCCTAGGGCAAAAAACTAGGTCGTGCAAAACCTCTATCTATTAACTCTTGCAATTGTGTTTTCAACTCTTTCAATTCTGTTGGAGCCATTCTATACGAAGCTATCGATATAGGTAATGTTCCTGGTACTAAATCAATAGCAAAATCGACCTCTCTAATCGTTGGCAACCCAAGTAACTCTTCTAGAAACACATCTGAATATTCACAAACCACTGGCACTGATTCAATCTTCGATTCAGACACTTTTGTATCCAGTAAATAAGCAAGGTAAGCATCACAACCTTTCCTCACATATTTCTGTGCTATCATTATCGATACCACAACAGGCATCCTATAATGCCCCGCATTTGGGCCTAGAAGTATTGGGCATTAAGTTTGGGTCTGTAAGGAGGTTGTATATAAGTATTTAATTATGCAAGGGAATGACACAATTAAATGTCTACTTTGGTGGTTAATGGCTTTGAAAAGTGTTGGAGAAATCTTGGGTTCAAACCTTGGTTTTAGCAAAAATTTTGGTATTAAGTGAATAAAACCCTGGATGCTTGAAGGATGGCCTTTTAAATTATTGCGTTAAATAAATGACACAAGAAAATATGTGGTCTAGTGGTTGTGGCGTCATTAAGGTTGTAAGGGAGCCTAGGTTCAAGTCTTAGCTCTTACAATTCATTTTGGTTTTTCTCTTAAGTGAATCTAGACGCTGGCATATATGTCTTAAAGTGGACGTTTTTATCACAAAAAGAGCTTGTGGTGGAGTGGTAAGGTGGCGTGTTGTATAACTGTGAGGTCTGAGGTTCAAGTCTTGGGATGCGCAGTGGAGTATTTATTTTGCTATTTGAGCTATGTGGGAGGTGGAGTTGGACTGGAACTCTGTGGTTGAAGTGGTCATAACAATGAGGAATTTTCCTGATGGTTGAAAGTAACCCCACATCGGGAAGCTAACATGAGAATTGGTGAGCAGCTGGCTTTAAATAGAGCGAACCAGATGAGTTGGAAGGAAGACTCAATGCAAGATGTGCCAAGGTTGGTGATCGTGGACTTTAGCACGTTCTCATAAACAGGTGTGTACTCACGCCTTTCTTAGTTGGAAGTCGGCAAAAGCCAAAAAGCTGAAACTTCGACATTTGAGGCTTCATGAGCGTGCGATCGCTCGTGTGGTAAATCGAGCCCACAGATCATGGGCGATAGACTGTAGAGGCCGGCACGAGCATTCTTGTGTGCTGGGGCTACTCTAGGCCTCGATGGGCCCATGGGCTCGCTTGATTAAATCTAATTATTAGGTGGGAAGTAGTTGGGCTTGTCATGTCGTGTGCATGGCATAAGCCGTGTGGGCCAAAAAAGGCCCGTGGGCCCCACACATATTAAATCCACGGTAAGTGATAAATGTTGGACTAGGCTTTGTAGTTCACATAGATGTAACTGAAATTGGGCTAAATCGGCCACACGAGCATGTGGGCCCACTTGGGCTGAGTAATGGGCCTTAGGCCCATTTGCACTGTTAGGTCCATTTAGGTTACTTACGTTGCTCGACGTAACGGTGGACCTTCTGTTCGGTCGTTAAGACCCTCGGTTTGTAAAATTACCGAAATACCCCTGATTTGTAAAATTACTAAAATACCCCCGATTTGTAAAATTATCGAAATACCCTTGTAGTGTAAAATTACTAAAATACCATTGTTGAGTCAAATGACTGTTTTGCCCTTGTGGGTAAATAACTGACTTGGGCTATGAATTTGACTAATTGACTGTGATTGTATGATTTTTTTTAACTGACTTGACTGTGGTTGTGAAACTGATATGTTTTTAATATATGTTTAAATGATTGTATAGACATGTGATGATTGAGCATGACATACACGACATATTGCATGGGGTTGGAATTGTGAAACGGAGGAAGAAATTGAGGATCGCATGGTTTCTTGACGACCGTGGATCCACCGATTGAGGATCTCATAGTTGCTTGACGACCGTGGATCCATCGATTAAGGATCGCATGGTTGCTTAATGACCGTGCATCCACCGGTGGCTTTTAAGCCCAATATATGATTATTGATGACTCGGTATCGATCATATTTACCCGAGGCTGTGTGCTGACTGTATTACCGTCGCTGATGGCTATGTGCCAAACATGAAACAGCTACCGATGGCTTAAAGCCAATTATTTTGATTATGGCTTTATGCCAACCTAAAAATGGCTCTGTGCCATCTTGACTATGGCTTTGTGCCAAATGTATTTACCTGTTGCTATGTGCCTAACATACTTATGGATGACTCTGTGTGGATCATATTTACCCAAGGCTGTGTGCCGATTATATTACCGTCGCTGATGGCTATGTGCCAAACATAATACAGTTACTGATGGCTTTGTGCCAATTATAATACCTCTACTGAAGGCTTTTTAAGCCTAATATATAATTAACAGCTTTGCTGTAATGAAGGTAGTATCGCAACCGGGCTACCATTGATGTGTATCGGATGGGTGGGTCGATAATTATATCCCCACATGATGTGTACCAGGGACGGAGTTGATGTGTAACGGTTGGATTATTGGGATGGGATAGCATGCATCCATGCATTCACACATTCTGTTCTGTTATTTGTTTGGGTTGGGCCCAATTGATTCTATTATGGGCTGTGACCCAAATGACATTGTAATAGGCTTTGGCCCACGTATGCTCTGAACTGGACTGTATTGTTACTGCTAATGGGCTCTAGCCCACACTGTTTCTATTTTTGTTTCTGTATACTGACAGTTACTCTAGTAAGGGGATTACACACTGAGTTTTCATAAACTCACACTATTTATTAACCATGCAAGTAATCCCCAGCGTTAGGTGGATCGGTGTCGTAGAGGGACTCAGAGACGACCACACAACTGTACATGTTTTGCTCTTTCGTTTATTTAGTTAAGCACTTTGGTTTTGTGTAACGCCCCGTATCCAAGACCGTTGCCGGAGTCGAACACGAGGTGTTAACAGGCTTAATTCATTGCTTAAACAGCTCAAACAATTTACTTTTAGAAATTCCAAACAAGCTAGCAATGTGCATCATAGTCGCTTAAAAATTTATATCTCGAGTTCTGAAACTCAAAATCTAATTCCATAAATTTTTCCTGAAACTAGACTCATATATATATTTACTAATTGTTTTCTAGAATTTTTGGCTGAGCCAATTAGTAGAATTTATTAGTTAAAGTCTCCCCTGTTTCAGGGATCTACTACTCTGAGCTCTGTGTATTACGAATCATATATCTCTCCGTACACAATTTCAATGACTATGACATTTCTTTCTATTAAAACTAGACTCAACAAGAAATCTTTAAATATAAATTATGACTTCTAATTATTTTTATACAATTTATGGTGAATTTCCAAAGTCAGAACAGGGGATCCAGAAATCGCTCTAGCCCTGTTTCACAAAAATTTAAACATCTCATAAAATATAACTCATATACCTGTTTCGTTTCTTCCATATGAAAATAGACTGATAATTCTTCAATTTCATACTTTATTCATCATCTAATTATATCTCTACTATTTTTAATGATTTTTCAAATTCACATTACTACTGCTGTCTGAATCTATTTTATGGTAAATTTTACATATTTCATGGTTTCCATGGATTAACTAGCAATTTAACATACATAACACCAAATATGATCATAATTACTCATTCCAATGGCTAATCATTACCAAGCATTTTTATAATACTCAATAACCATATCATAAGACCATATATACAAAATGATTATAATGCTATACATGCCATACTCAAAATATACAAGCCATTATGCCAAGATGGTATATGGATAGTGTGAAAGCGTGCCTCCTACGTTCTGATTTCTGAGCTGGCTTGTCAACACTACAAGGAATGAAAAGGAGGGAGTAAGCATAAATGCTTAGTAAGTTCACATGCAAATAGCAAGTAACATAACCATATAAGCAAACATAAAACATCATTTGCATAATCATCACCAAGACATTCATATCATATTTTCATTTATCATCTTACCATATTGTTGTTATATCGATTTTTCAACCTGAGGGTTAAGTACATACCTGTTCAAAGTATCCATTTCACAACACTTACCAATACGTCCCTTTCATCTTAAGTATTCCTCCATTTGAGTAGAACTTTACCCGTTGAACACATCGGAATATAATTCGGATACATGGAAAGTTTGCACATAAGTGCCACATATGTAGCCAAGCTACTATGTAACCCGCCCATAAGTGAAATCGGACTCAACTCAACGAGCTCGGGCGTTCGCATCCATAAGTGAACTCAGACTCAACTCAACGAGCTCGGATGCCTAGTTACATCTCACGAACTCGGACTCAACTCAACGAGTTCGGACATTCGCATCCATAAGTGAACTCGGACTCAAATCAACGAGTTCGGATGCCCAAATATCCCAGTGACATGTCACTTGTATCCTAATTCATTCCTAAGGTTCAACGGGACCTTTTTCCCAATCATGTGTCTCAACCATCTTCTACGGAATACCGATACCGATACTCGGTAGTATTTCACATTTTCCAAGTATATCACATAATTTGACATATTATCAAACAATTATCACGAGTATGATATTTCATAATAATTATCATATCATTTAAATAATATAAAAACATTTAAAATAATAACTATGTTACCAACATTTACATATGAACTTACCTAGTACGCGAAAATGGCTACTTTTACCATTTCGTCCACAACTTGGTATTTTCCCCATTTTAGCCCAAATTTCAGTTTTCCTTGCTCTATCATTTAAAATATAGTCTAATTAGGACTCACATTATTCAAATTGACCCAAAATCATATTTTGGAAAAATTACAATTTTGCTCCTAAACTTTTGCATATTTACACTTTTGCCCCAAAGCTCGTAAATTAAACTTCAGCCTATTTTCTTATGTTTTATGACATTCTGATCATTTTTCCCTTATATGGCAACATCAAATTCTCACTCTAACATGTACTTATGACTATTAGGTATTTTTACCGATTAAGCCCTATTGCTCGTTTTCACTTAAAACCGAGTAGTACAAGTTGTCTAACATAATTTAAAACCTCATATTCTATCATAAAACACCAAAATACACAAATTTCAGCTATGGGTATTTTTCCAAATATAAACCCTAGGTTAAATTATTGCTAGCATAAGCTAAATCGAGCTACCGGGACTCCAAAAACGTAAAAAACTTGAAAAACGGGGCTAGAATGGACTTACAATCGAGCTTGGAAGCTTGAAAAACCCTAGCCATGGTTTCTCCTTGCTATATTCGGCCATGGGGTTGAAGATGAGCAAAATTGGCTTTTAATTTTGTATTTTAATTCATTTTACCCCTAAATGACCAAAATGCCCTTACTACTAAACTTTCCAAAAATTCCATCCATGTCCAATTTTTGTCCATAAACTTAGAAATTGGAAAAATTTCTATTTAATACTTCCTAATTAATATTTCAAAACAATTTCATACTAGAAACTTCTAGAATGCAAGTTTTGCAAATTATTCGATTTAGTCCCTAATTTCAATTTAAACATTTTATGCATAAAATTTCTTCACGAAAATTTCACACAATCATGCAATCATATCATAGACCTCAAAATAATCATAAAATAATTATTTCTATCTTGGATTTTGTGGTCACAAAACCACTATTCTGACTAGGCCCAAAATCAGGATATTACAACTCTCCCCCCTTTAGGAATTTTCGTCCCCGAAAATCTTACCAGAAAAGTGGTCTTCACTTTTAATCTCATATTCGGTGCCGAATAACTTTCACTTAGACTGTACCTCCAATACATCTCTTTAATTTCTCATATGATCTGAAAGCTTACAGTCTCAACTCTCAACTGTTCTTAAATTTTCAACCCTTCTCAGTTTCCCATGATATCATGACATAAAACCCAGATCTTAACTTGATTAATGGAGACCAGAATTCCAAGAAATCCAACAATCAAAGAGACCTAAATTTCCATGAATCTGATGAGTAGGAATTCATTCAATACAGATATGATTTATAGATCTCGCCAAACATTTAACAATAGGATACATCACATTTTCCTCTATCCGCCACGGAAATAATTCTGATATGGCCTCAAGAATAATCCTTCTCATTTCCATCCCAATATCAACACTGGCAAGGATAATTTTGATAGATCCCAATGCTCGGCTTTAACCTTTTTAACAACTCAGATTTTATGTAACATCGAATGCTCTAAACTATCACATTACCTCACTATCTTGAAACACATCACAATTCATACAACAGTACATTACTGAAAGTCATGAAGTCTTCACTCAATGTAGACTAGTCTAGTTCAGATGCTTCAGTTACCAATATTCTCATCTATCCGAACTTTGTCAACATGTAGTAAACCTTTCAGCTTTCACAAAATGAAAACCTTATCATTCGTAGTGACTTTAACTAATATCAAACTTTTTCTAATAAATATACACTTCTCGTTTAGACTATTTACTCTTTTATCCGTACAAAATGAAATTCTATTATCAGACTTGGGAAAAATAATCCTGAAATAATTGTCACATGAAATCTTTCAAATAGATAATTCACCATACCGACTAAAACTCGCGCTTTTATCACTTATGCATTTACTGATGTCAAATCTGTACACATAAATTAGAAAAAAAAAACCCAATACTAAAATCACCACATTACCAAGATCAAATTAGAAGTTTAGTCTTTTTTTACATGATTATCACGAGCTGAAAAGCGCAATTCGAACACGAGTCATAATTGACAAATTATGGAATAAAGATAACAAGAAAATCGAATAAAGAAATCCAAAATAGAGAAATCCAGAATAAAGAAATCCAGAGTAAAGAAACCCAAGATACGATACTATGCTGGAGAATCGAAAACCAAACTCATAGAGAAAATACAGAATACCCCGATAATTCTTCAAAGAAAGAAAGTCCAAAAGAAAACATCATTTAATCCCACTGGAATCAAATATAACAAGAACAATATATCTTCCCATACATATATATCAGATGAAGCATCAAGTAGAAGAAACAGAATCATAATATCATATGTATTCTCTCATCAATTCTTATCAGACGAAATGAAATAGAATACCCGATGAAATAGAGCAATATAAATTATAAACCAGTCAGACTACCAATGCTCTTATCCAACACCAGGATTAAAAAACATTCCCATATAACAAGAATTTCTTCAGAAGATCAATAGCCATAGAAATATTTCTGAGAACGGGTAAGCACATAGAACATCTCAAAAGAGACTGCTAAATCTGTCCAGTCATAACTATCACACTCAGATAGTTCACATTTCAAATATCATTTCCCCAACTAGTTCTGCCATCACAAATTTCATATTAAACCATTCACTAAAGAAGGCCAATTTTGAATAAATTTA
Organism: Gossypium longicalyx; assembly: GCA_025698465.1. Taxonomy (NCBI): domain Eukaryota; kingdom Viridiplantae; phylum Streptophyta; class Magnoliopsida; order Malvales; family Malvaceae; genus Gossypium; species Gossypium longicalyx. The sequence continues at coordinate 70,226,335 of CM046997.1, read as the reverse complement.
GATTTACACTTTTCTCGACCTTGCACCTGAGTAATTTGGTTTACCAAGGAGAATTCCTTTTCTAACTAGAACAGTGCATAATTCCAATAATCTTTACGTTAATCCGATACTTTACTGTCTCTGACTTTACTTATCAGCTCATTTTCAATCTCTGATCATACTTATAATTATTCTATCACTGAACTCTTTGGGTTCTCAACCGGAAACTTATTCAATACAAATCTCATGAAATTCCATTATAAGTACCATTTTAGTAAGGGGGAGGGGTTGTAGGACCTCTGACTCGACTTTTTTTTTATACATACACATATGACACAACTTCCATCATCATAGCAACATTATCAAAATCATGTCATTCATTCAGGCAATGCAACATTCATGTTGGCTTACACAAATTTTCCTATTGTCCCATTTAGACAATATACTTATGCATACATTCTATGTTTTCTAGATAGCTTTACTTATCCATTCATTTAATTAAATTAAGTCATGCTCATGACATCATATAAGGCCAAACAAACATAGATATTTTCACCACAATCATAACTTTCATTTCGTGCATCATCCTATACATATCATTACAATCATATAATTCAGTCCAACAATTTAACATAGATAAGTTCATTTCATTATAATCCTTTATCTCATAAAAATTATATATCATTAGCATTCATCAACATTCGACGTCCAAATCAAAACAAGGATATTTTCATTCGTATCATAATATTATGACTTTTATTCATACCTCTACTACTTTCTATTTATTCCGTTCATCTTATCAAGTAAGCCATATACACTACATCATATGAGCATTAAGCAAATATGAATATTTATCACATATGTATCATAAACCTTTATTCATACTTTTCTGAACCGACACTTATCATGATCATAATTTTACTCAAATACCTTCACATAACATTGAACATGGTCGGCGCAGCTCGGTTGGAGAGTACCCTGTCTAAATAAGACGGTACTCATACGCGTCGGAAGACATCACACTATCACAGATCAGTGGCATGTATAGCTAAACTTTTACACATGCTAGGTTAGTCCGAGAACCGACTAAACTTGCTCTGATACCATTAAATGTAACGTCCCGTACTCGAGACCATTGCCGGAGTCAAACACGAGGTGTTAACAGACTTAATTCATTGCTTAAACAGCTCAAACAATTTAATTTTAGAAATTCCAAACAAGCTGGCAATCTGCGTCACAGTCGTTTAAAAATTCATATCTCGAGGTCCGAAACTCAAAATACATTTCTGTAAATTTTCTATAAAACTAGACTCATATATATATTTACTAATTTTTTTCTAGAATTTTTGGCTGCCAATTAGTACATTTTATTAGTTAAAACATCCCCGGTTTCAGGGTTCTACTGCTCTGACCTCTGTGTATTACGAATCATATATCTCTCTGTACAGAATTTCAATTACTATGAAGTTTGTTTCTCTTAAAACTAGGCTCAATAAGAAATCTGTACATATAAATTATAACTTCTAATTATTTTTATACAATTTATGGTGAATTTCCAAAATCAGAATAGGGGATCCAGAAATCGCTCTGGCCCTGTTTCACAAAAATTTAAACATCTCATAAAATATAACTCATATACCTGTTTCGTTTCTTCCATATGAAAATAGACTCATAATTCTTCAATTTCATACTTTATTCATCATCTAATTATATCTCTACTATTTTTAATGATTTTTCAAATTCACGTCACTACTGCTGTCTGAATCTATTTTATGGTAAATTTTACCTATTTCATGGTTTCCATGGATTAACTAGCAATTTAACATACATAACACCAAATATGATCATAATTAGCCATTCCAATGGCTAATCATTACCAGGCATTTTTGTACTACTCAATAACCATATAATAAGACCATACTCAAAATATACAAGCCATTATGCCAATATGGTATACGGATAGTGTGAGCGTGCCTCCGGCCGTTCTCGATTTCCGAGCTGGCTTGTCAACACTACAAGGAATGAAAAGGAGGGAGTAAGCATAAATGCTTAGTAAGTTCACATGCAAATAGCAAGTAACATAACCATATAAATAAACATAAAACATCATTTGCATAATCATCACCAAGACATTCATATCATATTTTCAATTATCATCTTACCATATTGTTGTTATATCGATTTTTCAACCTGAGGGTTAAGTACATACCTGTTCAAAGTACCCATTTCACAACACTTACCAATACGTCCCTTTCATCTTAAGTATTCCTCCATTTGAGTAGAACTTTACCCGTTGAACACATCGGAATATAATTCGGATACATGGAAAGTTTGCACATAAGTGCCACATATGTAGCCAAGCTACTATGTAACCCGCCCATAAGCGAACTCGGACTCAACTCAAAGAGCACGGGCGTTCGCATCCATAAGTGAACTCGGACTCAACTCAACGAGCTCGGATGCCTAGTTACATCTCACGGACTCGGACTCAACTCAACGAGTTCGGACATTCGCATCCATAAGTGAACTCGGACTCAACTCAACGAGTTCGGATGCCCAAATATCCCAGTGACATGTCACTTGTATCCTAATTCATTCCTAAGGTTCAACGTGACCTTTTTGCCAATCATGTGTCTCAACCATCTTCTACGGAATACGGATACCGCTACTCGGTAGTATTTCACATTTTCCAAGTATATCACATAATTTGACATATTATCAAACAATTATCATGAGTATAATATTTCATAATAATTATCATATCATTTAAATAACATAAAAACATTTAAAATAATAACTATGTTACCAACATTTACATATGAACTTACCTAGTATGCGAAAATGGCTACTTTTACCATTTCGTCCACAACGCGGTATTTTCCCCATTTTAGCCCGAATTTCAGTTTTCCTTGCTCTATCATTTAAAATATAGTCTAATTAGGACTCACATTATTCAAATTGACCCAAAATCATATTCTGGAAAAATTACAATTTTGCTCCTAAACTTTTGCATATTCATACTTTTGCCCCAAAGCTCGTAAATTAAACTTCAGCCTATTTTCTTATGTTTTATGACATTCTGATCATTTTCCCCTTCTATGGCAACATCAAATTCTCACTCTAACATGTACTTATGACTATTAGGTATTTTTACCGATTAAGCCATTTTGCTCGTTTTCACTTAAAACCGAGTAGCACAAGTTGTCTAACATAATTTAAAACCTCATATTCTATCATAAAACACCAAAATACACAAATTTCAGCTATGGGTATTTTTCCAAATATAAACCCTAGGTTAAATTATTGCTAGCATAAGCTAAATCGAGCTACCGGGACTCCAAAAACGTAAAGAACTTGAAAAACGGGGCTAGAATGGACTTACAATCGAGCTTGGAAGCTTGAAAAACCCTAGCCATGGTTTCTCCTTGCTATATTCGGCCATGGGGTTGAAGATGAGCAAAATTGGCTTTTAATTTTGTATTTTAATTCATTTTACCCCTAAATGACCAAAATGCCCTTACTACTAAACTTTCCAAAAATTCCATCCATGTCCAATTTTTGTCCATAAACTTAGAAATTGGAAAAATTTCTATTTAAGACTTCCTAATTAATATTTCAAAACAATTTCATACTAGAAACTTCTAGAATGCAAGTTTTGCAAATTATTCGATTTAGTCCCTAATTTCAATTTAAACATTTTATGCATAAAATTTCTTCACGAAAATTTCACACAATCATGCAATCATATCATAGACCTCAAAATAATCATAAAATAATTATTTCTATCTCAGATTTTGTGGTCACGAAACCACTATTCTGACTAGGCCCAAAATCAGGATATTACAACTCTCCCCCCTTTAGGGATTTTCGTCCCCGAAAATCATACCAGAAAAGTGGTCTTCACTTTTAATCTCATATTCGGTGTCAAAGAACTTTCACTTAGACTGCACCCTCCAATACATCTCTTTAATTTCTCATATGATCTCAAAGCTTACAGCCTCAACTCTCAATCTGTTCTTAAATTTTCAACCCTTCTCGCTTTCCCATGATATCATGACATAAAACCCGGATCTTAACTTGATTAATGGAGACCAGAATTCCAAGAAATCCAACAATCAAAGAGACCTAAATTTCCATGAATCTGATGAGTAGGAATTCATTCAATACAGATATGATTTATAGATCTCGCCAAACATTTAACAATAGGATACATCACATTTTCCTCTATCCGCCACGGAAATAATTCTGATATGGCCTCAAGAATAATTTTGATAGATCCCAATACTCGGCTTTAAACTCTTTAACAACTCAGATTTTATGTAACATCGAATGCTCTAAACTATCACATTACCTCACTATCTTGAAACACATCACAATTCATACAACAGTACATTACTGAAAGTCAGGAAGTCTTCACTCAATGTAGACTAGTCTAGTTCAGACGCTTCAGTTACCAATATTCTCATCTATCCGAACTTTGTCAACATGTAATAAACTTTTCAGCTTTCACAAAATGAATACCTTATCATTCGTAGTGACTTTAACTAATATCAAACTTTTTCTAATAAATATACACTTCTCGTTTAGACTATTTACTCTTTTATCCGTAAAAAATGAAATTCTATTATCAGACTTGGGAAAAATAATCCTGAAATAATTGTCACATGAAATCTTTCAAATAGATAATTCACCATACCGACTAAAACTCGTGCTTTTATCACTTATGCATTTACTGATGTCAAATCAGACACACATAAATTAGAAAAAACCCCCAATACTAAAATCACCACATTACCAAGATCAAATTAGAAGTTTAGTCATATTTGACATGATTATCACGAGTCAAGAACGCAATTCGAACACGAGTCATAATTGACAAATTATGGAATAAAGATAACAAGAAAATCGAATAAAGAAATCCAAAATAGAGAAATCCGAATAAAGAAATCCAGAGTAAAGAAACCCAAGATACGATACTATGCCGAGAATCGAAAACCAAACTCATAGAGAAAATACAGAATACCCCGATAATTCTTCAAAGAAAGAAAGTCCAAAGAAAACATCATTTAATCCCAATTTGGAATCAAATATAACAAGAACAATATATCTTCCCATACATATATATCGGATGAAGCATCAAGTAGAAGAAACAGAATCATAATATCATATGTATTCTCTCATCAATTCTTATCGATTTAAATGAAATAGAATACCCGATGAAATAGAGCAATATAAATTATAAACCAATCGGACTACCAATGCTCTTATCCAACACCAGATTAAAAAATTCCCATATAACAAGAATTTCTTCTGTAAGATCAATAGCCATAGAAATATTTCGAGAACGGGTAAGCACATAGAACATCTCAAAAGAGATCACTAAATCTGTCCACCATAACTATCACACTCGAGATAGTTCACATTTCAAATATCATATCCCCAACTAGTTCTGCCATCACAAATTTCATATTAAACCATTCACTAAAGAAGGCCAGTTTTGAATAAATTTCGATTTACACTTTTCTCGACCTTGCACTCGAGTAATTCGGTTTACCAAGGAGAACTCCTTTTCTAATCGGAATAATGCATAATTCCAATAATCTTTACGCCAATCCGATACTTCACTGTCTCTGACTTTACTTATCAGCTCATTTTCAATCTCTGATCATACTTATAATTATTCTACCACTGAACTCTTTGGGTTCTCAACCGGAAACTTATTCAATACAAATCTCATGAAATTCCATTATAAGTACCATTTCGGTAAGGGGGAGGGGTTGTAGGACCTCTGACTCGACCTTTTTTTTTTTATACATACACATATGACACAACTTCCATCATCATAGCAACATTATCAAAATCATGTCATTCATTCAGGCAATGCAACATTCATGTTGGCTTACACAAATTTTCCTATTGTCCCGTTTAGACAATATACTTATGCATACATTCTATGTTTTCTAGATAGCTTTACTTATCCATTCATTTAATTAAATTAAGTCATGCTCATGACATCATATAAGGCCAAACAAACATAGATATTTTCACCACAATCATAACTTTCATTTCGTGCATCATCATATACATATCATTACAATCATATAATTCAGTCCAACAATTTAACATAGATAAGTTCATTTCTTTATAATCCTTTATCTCATAAAAATTATATATCATTAGCATTCATCAACATTCGACGTCCAAATCAAAACAAGGATATTTTCATTCGTATCATAATATTATGACTTTTATTCATACCTCTACTACTTTCTATTTATTCTGTTCATCTTATCAAGTAAGCCATATACACTATATCATATGAGCATTAAGCAAATATGAATATTTATCACATATGTATCATAAACCTTTATTCATACTTTTCTGAACCGACACTTATCATGATCATAATTTTACTCAAATACCTTCACATAACATTGAACATGGTCGGCGCAGCTCGGTTGGAGAGTACCCTATCTAAATAAGACGGTACTCATACGCGTCGGAAGACATCACACTATCACAGATCAGTGGCATGTATAGCTAAACTTTTACACATGCTAGGTTAGTCCGAGAACCGACTAAACTTGCTCTGATACCATCAAATGTAATGCCCCGTACCTGAGACCGTTGCCGGAGTCAAACACGAGGTGTTAACAGACTTAATTCATTGCTTAAACAGCTCAAACAATTTAATTTTAGAAATTCCAAACAAGTTGGCAATCTGCGTCACAGTCGCTTAAAAATTCATATCTCGAGTTTCGAAACTCAAAATACATTTTCGTAAATTTTCTATAAAACTAGACTCATATATATATTTACTAATTTTTTTTCTAGAATTTTTGGCTGAGCCAGTTAGTACATTTTATTAGTTAAAATCTCCCCTGTTTCAGGGTTCTACTGCTCTGACCTCTGTGTATTTCGAATCATATATCTCTCTGTACAGAATTTCAATTACTATGAAGTTTGTTTCTCTTAAAACTACGCTCAATAAGAAATCTGTACATATAAATTATGACTTCTAATTATTTTTATACAATTTATGGTGAATTTCCAAAATCAGAATAGGGGATCCAGAAATCGCTCTGGCCGTGTTTCACAAAAATTTAAACATCTCATAAAATATAACTCATATACCTGTTTCTTTTCTTCCATATGAAAATAGACTCATAATTCTTCAATTTCATACTTTATTCATCATCTAATTATATCTCTACTATTTTTAATGAGTTTTCAAATTCACGTCACTACTGCTGTCTGAATCTATTTTATGGTAAATTTTACCTATTTCATGGTTTCCATGGATTAACTAGCAATTTAACATACATAACACCAAATATGTTCATAATTAGCCATTCCAATGGCTAATCATTACCAAGCATTTTTATACTACTCAATAACCATATCATAAGACCATACTCAAATTATACAAGCCATTATGCCAATATGGTATACGGATAGTGTGAGCGTGCCTCCGGCCGGTCCCAATTTCCGAGCTGGCTTGTCAACACTACAGAGGAATGAAAAGGAGGGAGTAAGCATAAATGCTTAGTAAGTTCACATGCAAATAGCAAGTAACATAACCATATAAGCAAACATAAAACATCATTTGCATAATCATCACCAAGACATTCATATAATATTTTCATTTATCATCTTACCATATTGTTGTTATATCGATTTTTCAACTTGAGGGTTAAGTACATACCTGTTCAAAGTATCCATTTCACAACACTTACCAATACGTCCCTTTCATCTTAAGTATTCCTCCATTTGTGTAGAACTTTACCCGTTGAACACATCGGAATATAATTCGGATACATGGAAAGTTTGCACATAAGTGCCACATATGTAGCCAAGCTACTATGTAACCCGCCCATAAGCTAACTCGGACTCAACTCAACGAGCTCGGGCGTTCGCATCCATAAGTGAACTCGGACTCAACTCAACGAGCTCGGATGCCTAGTTACATCTCACGGACTCGGACTCAACTCAACGAGTTCGGACATTCGCATCCATAAGTGAACTCGGACTCAACTCAACGAGTTCGGATGCCCAAATATCCCAGTGACATGTCACTTGTATCCTAATTCATTCCTAAGGTTCAACGTGACCTTTTTCCCAATCATGTGTCTCAACCATCTTCTACGGAATACCGATACTGATACTTGGTAGTATTTCACATTTTCCAAGTATATCACATAATTTGACATATTATCAAACAATTATCACGAGTATAATATTTCATAATAATTATCATATCATTTAAATAACATAAAAACATTTAAAATAATAACTATGTTACCAACATTTACATATGAACTTACCTAGTATGCGAAAATGGCTACTTTTACCATTTCGTCCCACAACGCGTATTTTCCCCATTTTAGCCCGAATTTCAGTTTTCCTTGCTCTATCATTTAAAATATAGTCTAATTAGGACTCACATTATTCAAATTGACCCAAAATCATATTCTGAAAAATTACAATTTTGCTCCTAAACTTTTGCATATTCATACTTTTGCCCCAAAGCTCAGAAATTAAACTTCAGCCTATTTTCTTATGTTTTATGACATTCTGATCATTTTCCCTTCTATGGCAACATCAAATTCTCACTCTAACATGTACTTATGACTATTAGGTATTTTTACCGATTAAGCCATTTTGCTCGTTTTCACTTAAAACCGAGTAGCACAAGTTGTCTAACATAATTTAAAACCTCATATTCTATCATAAAACACCAAAATACACAAATTTCACCTATGGGTATTTTTCCAAATATAAACCCTAGGTTAAATTATTGTTAGCATAAGCTAAATCGAGCTCTGGGACTCCAAAACGTAAAGAACTTGAAAACGGGCTAGAATGGACTTACAATCGAGCTTGGAAGCTTGAAAAACCCTAGCCATGGTTTCTCCTTGCTATATTCGGCCATGGGGTTGAAGATGAGCAAAATTGGCTTTTAATTTTGTATTTTAATTCATTTTACCCCTAAATGACCAAAATGCCCTTACTACTAAACTTTCCAAAAATTCCATCCATGTCCAATTTTTGTCCATAAACTTAGAAATTGGTAAAATTTCTATTCAAGACTTCCTAATTAATATTTCAAAAAAATTTCATACTAGAAACTTCTAGAATGCAAGTTTTGCAAATTATTCGATTTAGTCCCTAATTTCAATTTTAACATTTTATGCATAAAATTTCTTCACGAAAATTTCAAACAATCATGCAATCATATCATAGACCTCAAAATAATCAGAAAATAATTATATCTATCTCGGATTTTGTGGTCACGAAACCACTATTCTGACTAGGCCCAAAATCAGGATATTACAACTTTCCCCCCTTCAGGGATTTTCGTCCTCGAAAATCTTACCAGAAAAGTGGTATTCACTTTTAATCTCATATTCGGTGCCGGAGAACTTTCACTTAGACTGTACCTCCGATACATCTCTATAATTTCTCATATGATCTGAAAGCTTACAGCCTCAACTCTCAACTGTTCTTAAATTTTCAACCCTTCTCAGTTTCCCATGATATCATGACATAAAACCCGGATCTTAACTTGATTAATGAAGACCAGAATTCCAAGAAATCCAACAATCAAAGAGACCTAAATTTCCATGAATCTGATGAGTAGGAATTCATTCAATACAGATATGAGTTATAGATCTCGCCAAACATTTAACAATAGGATACATCACATTTTCCTCTATCCGCCACGGAAATAATTCTGATATGGCCTCAAGAATAATCCTTCTCATTTCCATCCCAATATCAACACCGCAAGGATAATTTTGATAGATCCCAATGCTCGGCTTTAACCTTTTTAACAACTCAGATTTTATGTAACATCAAATGCTCTAAACTATCACATTACCTCACTATCTTGAAACACATCACAATTCATACAACAGTACATTACTGAAAGTCAGGAAGTCTTCACTCAATGTAGACTAGTCTAGTTCAGACGCTTCAGTTACCAATATTCTCACCTATCCGAACTTTGTCAACATGTAATAAACTTTTCAGCTTTCACAAAATGAATACCTTATCATTCGTAGTGACTTTAACTAATATCAAACTTTTTCTAATAAATATACACTTCTCGTTCAGACTATTTACTCTTTTATCCGTACAAAATGAAATCCTATTATCAGACTTGGGAAAAATAATCCTGAAATAATTGTCACATGAAATCTTTCAAATAGATAATTCACCATACCGACTAAAGCTCGCGCTTTTATCACTTATGCATTCACTGATGTCAAATCTATACACATAAATTAGAAAAAAAAACCCCAATACTAAAATCACCACATTACCAAGATCAAATTAGAAGTTTAGTCATATTTGACATGATTATCACGAGCTGAAGAACGCAATTCGAACACGAGTCATAATTGACAAATTATGGAATAAAGATAACAAGAAAATCGAATAAAGAAATCCAAAATAGAGAAATCCAGAATAAAGAAATCCAGAGTAAAGAAACCCAAGATACGATACTATGCTTTGAATCGAAAACCAAACTCATAGAGAAAATACAGAATATACCCGATAATTCTTCAAAGAAAGAAAGTCCAAAAGAAAACATCATTTAATCCCACTGAATCAAATATAACAAGAACAATATATCTTCCCATACATATATATCGGATGAAGCATCAAGTAGAAGAAACAGAATCATAATATCATATGTATTCTCTCATCAATTCTTATCGCATTTAAATGAAATAGAATACCCGATGAAATAGAGCAATATAAATTATAAACCAAATCAGACTACCAATGCTCTTATCCAACACCAAGATTAAAAAATTCCCATATAACAAGAATTTCTTCAAGATCAATAGCCATAGAAATATTTCTCTCGAGAACGGTAAGCACATAGAACATCTCAAAAGAGATCACTAAATCTGCCTATCATAACTATCACACACTCGGATAGTTCACATTTCAAATATCGTTTCCCCAACTAGTTCTCACCACACAAATTTCATATTAAACCATTCACTAAAGAAGGCCGCTTTTGAATAAATTTCGATTTACACTTTTCTCGACCTTGCACTCCGAGTAATTCGGTTTACCAAGGAGAATTCCTTTTCTAATCGGAACAAAGGCATAATTCCAATAATCTTTACGTCAATCCGATACTTTCATCGTCGACTTCACTTATCAGCTCATTTTCAATCTCTGATCATACTTATAATTATTCTATCATCAACTCTTTGGGTTCTCAACCGGAAACTTATTCAATACAAATCTCATGAAATTCCATTATAAGTACCATTTCGGTAAGGGGAGGTTGTAGGACCTCTGACTCGACTTTTTTTTTTATACATACACATATGACACAACTTCCATCATCATAGCAACATTATCAAAATCATATCATTCATTCAGGCAATGCAACATTCATGTTGGCTTACACAAATTTTCCTATTGTCCCATTTAGACAATATACTTATGCATACATTCTATGTTTTCTAGATAGCTTTACTTATCCATTCATTTAATTAAATTAAGTCATGCTCATGACATCATATAAGGCCAAACAAACATAGATATTTTCACCACAATCATAACTTTCATTTCGTGCATCATCATATACATATCATTACAATCATATAATTCAGTCCAACAATTTAACATAGATAAGTTCATTTCATTATAGTCCTTTATCTCATAAAAATTATATATCATTAGCATTCATCAACATTCGACGTCCAAATCAAAACAAGGATATTTTCATTCGTATCATAATATTATGACTTTTATTCATACCTCTACTACTTTCTATTTATTCCGTTCATCTTATCAAGTAAGCCATATACACTACATCATATGAGCATTAAGCAAATATGAATATTTATCACATATGTATCATAAACCTTTATTCATACTTTTCTGAACCGACACTTATCATAATCATAATTTTACTCAAATACCTTCACATAACATTGAACATGGTCGGCGCAGCTCGGTTGGAGAGTACCCTGTCTAAATAAGACGGTACTCATACGCGTCGGAAGACATCACACTATCACAGATCAGTGGCATGTATAGCTAAACTTTTACACATGCTAGGTTAGTCCAAGAACTTACTAAACTTGCTCTGATACCACCAAATGTAAAGCCCCGTACCCGAGACCATTTTCGGAGTCAAACCCGAGGTGTTAACAGACTTAATTCATTGCTTAAACAGCTCAAACAATTTAATTTTAGAAATTCCAAACAAGTTGGCAATCTGCGTCACAGTCGCTTAAAAATTTATATCTCGAGTTTCGAAACTCAAAATACAATTCCATAGATTTTCTCTGAAACTAGACTCATATATATATTTACTAATTGTTTTCTAGAATTTTTGGCTGAGCCAATTAGTACAGTTTATTAGTTAAAATCTCCCCTGTTTCAGGGTTCTGCTGCTCTGACCTCTGTGTATTACGAATCATATATCTCTCTGTACAGAATTTCAATAACTATGACGTTTATTTCTCTTAAAACTAAGCTCGATAAGAAATCTGTACATATAAATTATGACTTCTAATTATTTTTATACAATTTATGGTCAATTTCCAAATTCAGAACAGGGGATCTAGAAATCGCTCTGGCCCTATTTCACAAAAATTTAAACATCTCATAAAATATAACTCATATACCTGTTCCGTTTCTTCCATATGAAAATAGACTCATAATTATTCAATTTCATACTTTATTCATCATCTAATTATATATCTACTATTTTTAATTATTTTTCAAATTCACGTCACTATCATTGTGCAAATCTATTTTATGGTAAATTTTACCTATTTCATGGTTTCCATGGATTAACTAGCAATTTAACATACATAACACCAAATATGATCATAATTAGCCATTCCAATGGCTAATCATTACCAAGCATTTTTATACTACTCAATAGCCATATCATAAGACCATACTCAAAATATACAAGCCATTATGCCAATATGGTATACGGATAATGTGAGCATGCCTCCCGTTCCCGATTTCCGAGCTGGCTTGTCAACACTACAAGGAATGAAAAGGAGGGAGTAAGCATAAATGCTTAGTAAGTTCACATGCAAATAGCAAGTAACATAACCATATATGCAAACATAAAACATCATTTGCATAATCATCACCAAGACATTCGTATCATATTTTCATTTATCATTTCACCATATTGTTGTTATATCGATTTTTCAACCCGAGGGTTAAGTACATACCTGTTTAAAGCATCCATTTCACAACACTTACCAATACGTCCCTTTCATCTTAAGTATTCCTCCATTTGAGTAGAAGTTTTCCCGTTGAACACATTGGAATATAATTCGGAAAAATGGAAAGTTTGCACATAAGTGCCACATATGTAGCCAAGCTACTATGTAACCCGCCCATAAGCGAACTCGGACTCAACTCAATGAGCTCGAGCGTTGGCATCCATAAGTGAACTCGGACTCAACTCAACGAGTTCGGACATTCGCATCCATAAGTGAACTCGGACTCAACTCAACGAGTTCGGATGCCCAAATATCCCAGTGACATGTCACTTGTATCCTAATCCATTCCTAAGGTTCAACGGGACCTTTTTCCCAATCATGTGTCTCAACCATCTTCTACGGAATACCGATATCGATACTCGGTAGTATTTCACATTTTCCAAGTATATCACATAATTTGACATATTATCAAACAATTATCACGAGTATAGCATTTCATAATAATTATCATATCATTTAAATAACATAAAAACATTTAAAATAATAACTATGTTACCAACATTTACATATGAACTTACCTAGTATGCGAAAATGGCTACTTTTACCATTTCGTCCAAAACTTGGTATTTTCCCCATTTTAGCCCGAATTTCAGTTTTCCTTGCTCTATCATTTAAAATATAGTCTAATTAGGACTCAGATTATTCAAATTGACCCAAAATCATATTTTAGAAAAATTACAATTTTGCCCCTAAACTTTTGCATATTTACACTTTTGCCCCAAAGCTCGTAAATTAAACTTCAGCATATTTTCTAATGTTTTATGACATGCTGATCATTTTTCTCTTCTATGGCAACATCAAATTCTCACTCTAACATGTACTTATGACTATTAGGTATTTTTACCGATTAAGCCCTTTTGCTCGTTTTCACTTAAAACCGAGTAGCACAAGTTGTCTAACATAATTTAAAACCTCATATTCTATCATAAAACACCAAAATACACAAATTTCACCTATGGGTATTTTTCCAAATATAAACTCTAGGTTAAATTATTTCTAGCATAAGCTAAATCAAGCTACCGGGAATCCAAAAACGTAAAGAACTTGAAAAACGGGGCTAGAATGGACTTACAATCGAGCTTGGAAGCTTGAAAAAACCTAGCCATGGTTTCTCCTTGCTATATTCGGCCATGGGGTTGAAGATGAGCAAAATTGGCTTTTAATTTTGCATTTTAATTCATTTTACCCCTAAATGACCAAAATGCCCTTACTACTAAACTTTCCAAAAATTCCATCCATGTCCAATTTTTGTCCATAAACATAGAAATGGGTAAAATTTCTATTTAAGGCTTACTAATTAATATTTCAAAATAATTTCATACTAGAAACTTCTAGAATGCAAGTTTTGCAAATTATTCGATTTAGTCCCTAATTTCAATTTAAACACTTTATGCATAAAATTTCTTCACAAAAATTTCACACAATCATGTAATCATATCATAGACCTCAAAATAATCATAAAATAATTATTTCTATCTCGGATTTTGTGGTCACGAAACCACTATTTCGACTAGGCCCAAAATCAGGATATTACATTTTGATTGGGTTGTAATAAGGCCTCTTTATTTCCTTAACCTTTTACTTGGAAAGTTTATTTAGTATGTCTAATATCTGTTAGAAGTAGGACACGGTTTTCTGAAACAACAACTCTTTTCAAAACCCTACGTTTTTCAGACTTAACTTTTAAACATCACATTTTCGTAAATCATTTACTTTTAGAATTAGCTTCCGCAAAGTAAAAAGGAGTTTTGGAAATAAAATTAAGAAGTTTTCAATGTAATACGTTTTAAATAAGAAGGGTTTCTAATGAAAACATTGTTTCTAAAAAACACTTCAATGTGACACGCTAGATTCTAGTCTAACTTTAGGGCTGGGTTTGGGGTGTTACATTTAGTGGTATCAGAGTCAAGTTACAAAACTCAGATGTGGAATGAGTTTTAAAATTGGATTTCTGAAGGAATTTTTTCAAAAATTTTCAAAAAGATTTGAAGTATTTTAAATGTTTTTCTGAATATTTTCCTGAAAGTGTGGTTATCGAGTCTCCGGCGCCGAATCCGTATGTTTTCTGTTAGACTGGACTTAAAGTTAGATTTTGTATTTATTTAGTGTATGTTCTAGAAATTAGATTTTTTTTTTAAGTTAGCAATAGTACTGTGATGGATTCCGAAGGCAAGCAAGGTCGCAAGGAGTTGCCCGTCTCCCCGGAACATGAGATGGTTCAGGAAACTGTAGTCAAGGTAGGTCCACCAACTTCGGGTAACAATAACTCAGAGCTTGGTTTAGAGGCACTGGCCCGGTTGGTAAGGGAAGTGCTAGAAGAAGTGTTCGAGGCACGAGTTAAGGAGTGAGGTGAAACACATCAGGTTAGGCGCTTGGAGCACAGCAAGAAGAGGGATCACATGTAAGGCCCAAATTTTCGAGATTTTTGTGATTTCCAATGAATTTTAGAAATTCTGTGTTTTAACTGTCTGTTGTGGGTCTGAGTATGTTACTAGGCCCTTAAAAAGGCCCAAGAGTATATCCAATTCGAGGCAATTTTTGAATTTCAGATTTTAGAAAGAGAGGGTACTGGCGTTGAGGGATTTTAAATTAAAGATGGTAAAAATAGGGCACAAGAAGACCTATGGTAAATTGGCATGTGACGCCACATAAGGTATAAGGGGAGTGGCGTGTAGATGTCTAGGGGGAGCCAAGGTTCGAGCCACAAGGTATGCAAATAGGGTATTTTTTTTTGTGAACAAAAAAGGGGAGGTGATGGAACTCAAGGGGGAAATCTGTTAAGGGGAGTTTAAGCTAGTAAGGGAATTGAGTAAAGATAAGATAAGGGAGGAATTTTAGGAGCTGATCAAGGAGCAAGAGTTGGCCGGTCAAGGGACTTTAGCATGGGAAATTCGGCTAGGTCATTTAGTGAGGGGAATTTCAGCTTTTGAAAGGGGGTGCCGTTTCTGACAATTCTTTTCTCTTTTTCTCTCTTCTCCTACTCTCTTTTCTTCTTCTTTTCCTTTTCTTACATAGCCGAACCCTTCCTACCATTCTACTCTTCCATTCCATTCATTTCTAAGCCTTTATAGCCGATTACCATAAAAGCTGAAATCCTGAAAGCCTATTTTTCTTCTGTACCGATTTCTCCTAGCCAACTTCTTTGATTTTCCCTTCATTTTTCTTGGCTGAATTTCACACTCTCTAAACCCCAACCTCTATCGACTTCAACTTGGAAAAAACCTCCTTATCAAATCATCTTTTATTTCACGAGTTTCAAAAGCCGAAAACACCATAATCATTGGGGCATAGCCAAATCTTTGGACCTCTAAAGATTTGATTTCTGCTAACATTTGAGAGAATAGATCTGCATCAGAACCAAATAGGAACTAAAGTGGAATCGTTGATTGAAGGAAACGGTGGAAAGTTTTCGAATCTATTCTTTATTTCGGGTTTTAGAAAAGCTGAAATCTCTAAATGCTTAGGGAGGCTATCGATTGGGCCCTATGGCTCTAAGGGTTGTGACATTGTTTTATTATGATGTTAGTGTGATCTAGAGGCTACTGATCGAAGGCTTGGACAAGTGGAACGACTGGATCTAAACCTAGTCGCTAGCTTCAGAAAAAGGTAAGAACTCTAGGGTCTGAGACTTGGTTGGCCGAATAAGGTAGGGGGATAGTTTGTAGTTTGTTTTCGATATTTAGATTGACGTGTTAGTAATCCAATTGTAGGCAGCTCGTGTGTAGAACTCGCCATCGAACCACTACAAATCAGGTGTGTAAACGACACCCACTCATAGACTAGATCGGTAAAAGCCGAAAAGCTGAAATGCCGAAAAGCTGGCATTTTGTAGACTTGCGAGCGTGTGAGCGCTCGTGAGATGGTTTGGATTGTTAATCTTGGTAATATCAAATGATATGATTGCAGAGTGCGCAATTTCGTGCACTTCGGTATATTTGGGCTTAATGGGCCAAAAATGGGTTAATGGGCCAACGGGCCCAATTTGGTAAAAATGCTCGGTAAGTGTTTCTGTTAATGCGTTAATGGTTGTAATGTGTATGTAAACCCTAAAATAGAAAGTTTTACCGAAATACCCTTAAGTATGAAAATTACCATTATACCCCTAGGTGTAAAATTACCATTATACCCCTAGGGTTGATTTTGACTGAAATGCATGATATTCTGGTTCTATTTGTTATATGCTATGACATGTATATTTGTTGCATAAGATATGGGTTATATTGATGGAGGAAGCATTCTGGTGCCTCTGCTAGAAATATCTAATCTGGTGGTTCTGCCACAAATATCTGTTCTGGTGGCTCTGTCCACAAATATCTGTATCTAGTGACTCTGTCACACTATTCTGCTTACAGCGACCATCTTGCCGCAAATACTTGTGACGTGTAGACGGATGGGTGGGTCGAGTAGTCTCCCCACATGGTGTAAGGTTGGCACGGGGGTGTATACGGATAAATATGGGTTGGGTCTTCTGCATATATGATATATATATGTTCTGTATCTGTTATGGGCCTATGGGCTTCATTCCGAACTCTGTATAAGGCTAAGGCCCGATTTAATCTATTTCTGTGGTTTGAACTGATCTGGACTATGGTTCGGCTATTTTACACACTGAGTTTTCCAAACTCACCCCCTTACTTTATCCTTGCGGTAACCTCAACCATAGTGGACTTGGAGCTTTGAGGATTCGGAGTGGCCGCATCGTCATCGCAAACTTGATTCTCTTTTATAATTTAATTATTTTTTATTTACATCAATTATTTTGGGTTTAAGTTGTAATAAGGTCGCTTTAATGATTTTTGATTGTTTTTAATATGTTTTACTAGAATAGGTATAATATTATCTTAATCACTGAAACTAATTAGTTTTAGGGCGCGTTTTCAAATACAGTAATTGATTTTAAAATTGCACGACAACAAAGCAAAAACGTTTTCCAAAGTTAATCACTTTTTCTTAAACTGGACTTACATGAATTGGTTTCCTAAGAACATACACTAAGTTAAGGTGTGGCAATGGTGGTGTGCATGTCTAGGATTGGATCCGAAGGGAGCTTGGTACTTAAGCAGTCCGATGGACTCACCTCCTCTTTTTCGATTTCCTACCTGGTGCACAGCTTTCATTCACTTTAACCTATAATAAAATCATCCTTTGAACACTAAGTACGATTTCCTGGACTAAAAATAGAAAATGTTTTTTTTATGTTCCGATGTGGCACATCGAATCCAGTCATGACGTCTAGGCCGGGTTTGGGGTGTTACATTTAGTGGTATTAGAGCCAGGTTCCAACAGCTCGGCTGTGGATCAGGTCCGATAAACTTTTTGAAAAACTTAGGCTTAAGAAGGGTATTTTTGGAAATGGTTTTGGAAATGGTTTTGGAAAGTTCTTTCGAAGATATTACACAAGGTATGCATGTCTTAAGGTTCAATCTAAATTTAAGTTTTTGGGTTTTTAAAAATTGATAGCCAAAGAGGTGGCACTCTGAATCTCCGGCCCAAGTCTGTAAGTATTACTCTGAATTTTTCTGAATATTCCTGAATTATCAACTATATATCTGTACTGAAACCCTATGATGCTCTAGTAGGGGTGATATGTGAACTATAAGAACTTTTGATAAGTGGACTAAAGATTGTAGCTAGGTTACGTTTCCGCGAAAAACAAACCTTGAATTACTATTTGTTCATAAAACATCTGTAATAAACACTAAAATATTTAATGGATGCATAAAATTCGTAATCAGATAATACGACATGAGTACGAGGGCAGCACTTAGAAGGGGTCGTAGACGTGGCCGAGGTAGTACATGGGCTGAATCTTCGTCCTCAGGGCATATGCAGGCGGCAGATGCACCGGTACCACCGGTAACAGAAGTGGAATCTCATGATCGAGGTGCAAGGGATGATGCCCTATCCCAGGCAATGTTTCGTGTTCTAGAAAGGGTTGCCAGGGCAAGCACGGGTAACGAAATTCGAGGATCTATTTCTAAGTGACTCCGGGCTAACGGAGCAGTGATCTTTAGGGGTGTGTCTGGTTTAGCCACGAATGTGGCTGAGTATTGGTTAGAGGCTACGGAACGGATTATGGATGATTTGGATTGTTCTGTGGAGCAGAACCTGAATGGAGCCATATCATTGCTACGAGATGAGGCTTATCAGTGGTGGCTCACCGTGAGAGATGGGACCCCAGTTGACAAGGTGACTTGGGAGCTGTTTAAGACGGTCTTCAAGGGAAAGTATGTTGGGGAGAGTTATATGGACGCCCGCAGGAAGAAATTTCTGAATTGGTACAAGGGGGTAAGACAGTCACTAAGTACGAGGCTGAGTTTCTGAGGCTGAGCTGGTATGCCGTGGGGATAGTCGCTACGGAGTACGAACATAGTGTGCGCTTTGAAGATGGTCTTAGAGATGAACTTAGGGTGCGAATTGCTGCGCAGAGGGAGCATGACTTTGCTGCTTTGGTGGAGAAAGCTAAGATAGCTGAGGAGGTGAAGCGCACCGAAAAACAGAATCATGAAAAGGATTGAAATCTTTTCCGAAGAGATTCAGGACCCTTGTGTGGTGCAAATAGGAATGCTAAAAAGGCAAGAGTGGAAGAGCCAGTTCGAGCGGTTCCGATGAATGCTATTAGGCCACAAGTTTGTAGGGACTGTTGTAAGGTACATTTGGGTGAGTGTAGGAAACGCTCTGGTGCTTGTTTCCGGTGCGGGTCTATGAAGCATAAAGTCAAAGACTGTCCTCAAAAAATAAATCAGGTTCAGGTTGCGGAATGGAGGGTTGCTCAACCAGTGAGAGGTGGACCACATCCACCGAAAGGACGTGGTCAAGGTAGGGGCGGTAACGAAAATGGTCGGGGACGAGGAGCAGCTGGCAGGGGTGTTGGAAATGCTGAGGCTCGACAGCCAATGTTAGTGTATACAGCCCGTCGTCGAGAGGAGGGTGAGGCAGCCGACGTCATAACTGGTACATTTTTTATTTCTAGCATGTCATACACTACTTTGATAGATATTGGATTTACTCATTCGTATGTTGCATGTGCCATATCTGGGTCATTGGGTGTGCACTCTGAGGAGGCTGTGAGTGGGGTATCAGTACTAAGTCCTTTGGGTAACTCGGTTAGGGTAGACAAACTATATAAAGACGTGCCTTTAGAAACTCAAAGTAAGATATTCGCTGGTGACTTGATGGAATTACCGTTCGGGGAATTCAATCTCATCCTGGGGATGGATTGGCTTGTTAAGCATAGGGCAACTTTGGACTGTGTAGCTAAGCGAATGGTGTTAAGAACCGCGAAGGGTGAGGAGGTTATGATGATAGGTGAATGAAGGAATTATTTTTCCAATGTGGTGTCAGCGTTGGGAGCCGAGAAGTGGATTCGTAAGGGCTGTGAGGCGTATTTGACATTTATAAGTCAGTTGGAGATTGGGGGCTTGACGATGGATAAAGTTAGAACCGTTAAGGAATTCCAAGATGTTTTTCCAGAAGAACTCCCGAGATTGCCTCCGAACAAGGAAGTCGAGTTTGGAATTGATTTGTTGCCTCGAACGGCACCAGTATCCATCGCACCATACAGGATGGCACCGAAGGAGTTGGTGGAGATGAAAGCACAGATTCAAGAGTTGTTGGATAGAGGCTTTATTAGGTCGAGTGCGTCTCCGTGGGGAGCACTGGTGTTGTTTGTGAAAAAGAAGGATGGGACGATGCGGATGTGCATCGATTATCGGCAGTTGAACAAACTGATGATTAAGAATAAGTACCCTTTGCCAAGAATTGATGACTTGTTTGACCAACTTAGAGGAGCTTCGGTATTTTCCAAGATTGATCTTTGATCTGGATATCATCAATTAAGGGTCAAGGAGGTGGATGTTCATAAGACGACATTCAGGACTCGGTATGGTCATTACGAGTTTTTGGTCATGCCATTTGGGTTGACGAACGCTCCTGGAGCATTTATGGATCTGATGAATCGGGTATTCCAACCATTTTTGGATCGATTCGTAGTCGTTTTTATTGACGATATTTTGGTTTATTCTGAAATCGAAGATAAGCATGATGAGCATCTGCGCATTGTGCTGCGAGTGTTGAGAGAGAAGGAAACTTTTGCGAAGTTCAGTAAGTGTGAATTCTGGTTGAGGGAGGTAACCTTCTTAGGTCATGTTGTCTCTGCTGAGGGGATCAAGGTGGACCCTCGAAAGGTTGAAGTGATTCTGGAGTGGAAGCCGCCGAGGTCATTTTCAGAAATTCGTAGTTTCTTGGGTTTGGCAGGGTACTATAGAAGGTTTGTGGAAGGATTTTCTGTGTTGGCAGCACCATTGACAAAACTTATAAGGAAAGGAGCACCGTTTGTTTGGATCGAGAAGCAGCAGGAAGCTTTTGAGAAATTGAAGGAAGTTATGACCGAAGCACCTGTATTGATTCAGCCGGAGTCTAGGAAGGATTTTACCGTGTATAGCGACGCATCACATGTGGGTTTGGGCTGTGTCTTGATGCAAGAGGGTAAGGTGGTGGCCTACGCATCGCGATAGCTTAAGCCTCACAAAGGGAACTATCCTACCCACGACCTTGAATTGGCAGCAGTAATCTTTGCACTAAAGATCTGGAGACACTATCTGTACGGGGAAAAGTGTGTCATATACACGGATCATAAGAGTCTCAAGTACTAGCTGACTCAAAAGGAGTTGAATCTGAGGTAGCGAAGATGGATAGAATTACTTAAGGACTATGATTGTTCGATTAAGTATCACCCAGGGAAGGCTAATGTGGTAGCCGATGCTCTAAGCCGTAGAGCTATATCTGATCTGAGAGCAATGTTTGCTCGTTTGAGTCTATATGATGATGGCAGTCTATTGGCTGAGTTGCAAGTAAGGCCAGCCTAGGTGGATCAGACTAAGGAAACGCAGTTGAAGGATGAGTCTTTAGTTTCTCAATTTCAACAAGTTAAGAAAGGGGAAACTTCTGAGTTTGGGTTAAATAGTGAAGGAATTCTGTGTCTTCGAGGAAGATTTTGCATTCCGAAGGACTCTGACTTAAGGCAGTCAATACTGAAAGAGGCTCATGGAGGACTTTGTGTTATGCATCCTGGAGGGAATAAGTTGTATCGCGACTTGCGAGAATTGTATTGGTGGCCTGGGCTTAAACGAGAAGTGACGGAGTTTGTGGGGAAGTGTCTGACGTGCCAACAAGTGAAAGCTGAGCATCAACTACCTTCCGAACTTTTGCAGCCAGTTAAGATACCACTCTGGAAGTGGGAGAGGGTAACCATGGACTTTGTGAGTGGGCTACCCGTGACACCAACAAAGAAGGACACGGTTTGGGTGATCGTGGATAGGTTAACCAAGTCTGCTCATTTCATACCTGTCCGCACTGACTATTCACTTCAGAAATTAGCCAAATTGTATGTGGCAGAGATTGTGCGACTCCATGGAGTGCCAGTATCGATTATTTCTGATCGAGATCCTAGGTTCACATCTCGATTCTGGCAAAAGTTGCATGAGGCATTAGGGACTCGATTGAACTTTAGCACGGCTTTTCATCCTAAGACGGATGGTCAGTCGGAAAAGGTTATTCAGATTTTGGAAGACATGTTGAGGGGATGTGTTATTGACTTCTGAGGTAGTTGGAAGGATTACTTGCCGTTGGCAGAATTTGCGTATAACAACAGTTATCAGGCGAGTATCTGAATGGCACCATACGAAGCGTTGTATGGACGTAGGTGTCGTACACCTAGTTGTTGGACTGAGTTGGGAGAACGACAGGTTCTTGGACTTGAGTTGGTAGCAAATGCTGAAGATAAGGCCAGGATAATCAAAGATCGGTTGAAGGAAGCATCTCATAGGCAAAAGTCATATGCGGATTTAAAGCGTAAGGAGATTGAGTACTCAGTGGGTGATATGGTCTTCTTGAAGGTTTCAGCTTGGAAGAAGATATTGAGGTTTGGTAAGAAGGGCAAGTTGAGTCTATGATTCATTGGGCCTTATCGAGTTCTTAAGCGAATGGGTCCAGT
This sequence comes from Gossypium longicalyx, assembly GCA_025698465.1. Taxonomy (NCBI): domain Eukaryota; kingdom Viridiplantae; phylum Streptophyta; class Magnoliopsida; order Malvales; family Malvaceae; genus Gossypium; species Gossypium longicalyx. The sequence continues at coordinate 70,203,079 of CM046997.1, read as the reverse complement.
GGCTTATCAATTGGAATTACGTCCAGAGTTAGACAGGATTCATGATGTTCAGGATTCACGATGTTTTCCATGTCTCCATGTTAAGGCGATATCGTTCTGACCCTACTCATGTCGTGTCGGTTGCAGAGATTGAGGTGCGGCCAGATCTGACTTTTGAGGAAGAGCCTGTGCAGGTACTGGATCAAGATGTTAAGGTTCTGAGAAGAAAGTCAGTTCCCTTGGTAAAAGTGCTTTGGCGTAATCACGGCAGAGAGGAAGCTACTTGGGAGCCAGAAGAGGCGATGCGGCAACAATACCCTCATCTGTTTGAATTAGGTAAAATTTCGAGGACGAAATTTTTTTAAGGAAGGTAGAGTTGTAACGCCACAATTTTTGAGATTTTTAGGATTTTTGTGATTTCCAATGAATTTTAGAAATTCTGCATTTTAACTGCCTATTGTAGGTCTGAGTATGTTACTGGGCCCTTAAAAAGGCCCAAGAGTATATCCAATTCGAGGCAATTTATGAATTTCAGATTTTAAAAAGAGAGGGTACTGGGTTGAGGGATTTTAAATTAAATATGGTAAAAATAGGGCACAAGAAGACCTGTGGTAAATTGGCATGTGACGCCACATAAGGTATAGGGGGAGTGGCGTGTAGATGTCTAGGGGGAGCCAAGGTTCGAGCCACAAGGTATGCAAATAGGGTATTTGTTTTTGTGAACAAAAAAGGGAGGTGATGGAACTCAAGAGGGAACTCTGTTAGGGGGAGTTTAAGCTAGTAAGGGAATTGAGTAAAGATAAGATAAGGGAGGAAATTTAGGAGCTGATCAAGGAGCAAGAGTTGGCCGGTCAAGGGACTTTAGCATGGGAAATTCGGCTAGGTCATTTAGTGAGGGGAATTTCGGCTTTTGGAAGGGGGTGTCATTTCTGACAATTCTTTTCCCTTTTTCTCTCTTCTCCTACTCTCTTTTCTTCTTCATTTCCTTTTCTTACATAGCCGAACCCTTCCCACCATTCTACTCTTCCATTCCATTTGTTTCTAAGCTTTTATAGCCGATTGCCATAAAAGCCGAAATCTCGAAAGCCTATTTTTCTTCTGTGCCGATTTCTCCTAGCCAACTTCTTTGATTTTCCCTTCATCTTTCCTGGCCGAATTTCACACTCTCTAAACCCCAACCTCTATCGACTTCAACTTTGCAAAAACCTCCTTATCAAATCATCTTTTATTTCACGAGTTTCAAAAGCCGAAAACACCATAGTCATTGGGGCATAGCCAAATCTTTAGACCTTTAAAGATTTGTTTTCTGCTAACATTTTAGGGGATAGATCTGCATCAGAACCGAATAGGAACTAAAGTGGAATCGTTGATTGAAGGAACTGGTGGAAAGTTTTCGAATCTATTCTTTATTTTGGGTTTTAGAAAAGCCAAAATCTCTAAAGGCTTAGGGAGGCTATCGATTGGGCCCTATGGCTCTAAGGGTTGTGACAATTGTTTTATTATGATGTTAGTGTGATCTGGAGGCTGCTGATCAAAGGCTTGGACAAGTGGAACGACTGGATCTAAACCTAGTCGCTAGTTTCGGAAAAAGGTAAGAACTCTAGGGTCTGAGACTTGGTTGGCCAAATCAGGTAGGGGGATAGTTTGTAGTTTGTTTTCGATATTTAGATTGACATGTTAGTAATCCAATTGTAGGCAGCTCGTGTGTGGAACTTGCCATCAACCCTAGGTGCAAAATTACCATTATACCCCTAGGGTTGATTTTGACTGAAATGCATGATATTCTGGTTCTATTTGTTATATGCTATGACATGTATATCTGTTGCATGGGATATGGGTTATATTGATGGAGGAAGCGTTCTGGTGCCTCTGCCACAAATATCTAATCTGGTGGTTCTACCACAAATATCTATTCTGGTGGCTCTGTCCACAAATATCTGTATCTGGTGACTCTGGCACACTATCTGTTCTGGCAGCCATGCTGCAAATACTTGTGATGTGTAGACGGATGGGTGGGTCGAGTAGTCTCCTAACATGGTGTAAGGTTGGCACGGGGGTGTATACGGATGGATATGGGTTGGGTCTTCTGCATACATGATATATATTTGTTCTGTATCTGTTATGGGCCTATGGGCTTCATTCTGAAATCTGTAGAGGGCTAAGGCCCGATTTAATCTATTTCTGTGGTTTGAACTGATCTGAACTATGGTTGGGCTATTTTACACACTGAGTTTTCCAAACTAACCCCCTTACTTTATCCTTGTAGGTAACCCTCAACCATAGTGGACTTGGAGCTGTGAGGGATTCGGAGTGGCCGCACGTACTGCAAACTTGATTCTTTTTTTATAATTTAATTAGTTTTTATTTACATCAATTATTTTGGGTTTAAGTTGTAATAAGGCCGCTTTAATGATTTTTTATGGTTTTTAATATGTTTTACTAGAATAGGTATAATATTATCTTAATCACTGAAACTAATTAGTTTTAGGGCGCGTTTTCAAAAACAGTAATTGATTTTAAAATAGCACGACAACAAAGCAAAAACGTTTTCAAAAGTTAATCACTTTTTCTTAAACTAGACTTAAATGAATTGGTTTCCTAAGAACTTACACTAAGTTAAGGTGTGGCAATGGTGGTGTGCATGTCTAGGATTGGATCCGAAGGGAGCTTGGTACTTAAGCAGTCCGGTGGACTCACCTCCTGTTTTTCAGTTTCCTACCTAGTGCACAGCTTCCATTCACTTTAACCTATAACAAAATCATCCTTTGAACACTAAGTACGATTTCTTGGACTAAAAATAGAAAATGTTTTTTTTACGTTCCGATGTGCCACGTCGGATCCGGTCATAACGTCTAGGCCGGGTTTGGGGTGTTACATCACAGTCCTCTAAAGCAGGATCCCTATTCTGTGAAACGTGTTAAGACGCATCCGAACTTTCTGGCTTGCGAGCGCTGCAAAAGGCGCCATCCGGGTGAATGCTGGAAGAAGTCAGGAGCGTGTCTTAGATGCGGGTCTAAGGAGCATCGTGTTCCGGATTGCACAGTTCCTTTTAAATTAGGTGTGTTTTGGTTGGATGTGATGTTTGAATATAGAAATTGTATGCATGTGCGGCAAATATCTGTTTGCTTCTGTGGTTAGATACGTGGTTGGGTGTGAGAGGTTTTGAGATTAAGTTAAAAATGTATTAGTGTAGTTTGGAACTAGAGTGCGGAGTGGAAGCGTAGTGGTGTAGGTTGAGCTAAGCGCTTTTTCAGATAGTTGGAAATTTCGAGGACGAAATTCCTTTAAGGGGGTAGAATTGTAACGCCCCGCATTTGGGCCTAGAAGTATTGGACCTTGAGTTTGGGTTCGTAAGGAGGTTGTATATAATTATTTAATTGTGCAAGGAAATGGCACAATTAAATGTCTACTTTGGTGGTTAATGGCTCTGAAAAGTGTTGGAGAAATCTTGGGTTCAAACCTGGGCTTTAGAAAAAATTTTGGTATTAAGTGAATAAAACCCTGGTTGCTTGGAGGATGGCCTTTTAAAATATTGTGTTAAATAAATGACACAAGGAAATATGTGGTCTAGTGGTTGTGGCGTCATTAAGGTTGTAAGAGAGCCTAGGTTCAAGTCTTGGCTCTTACAATTCATTTTGGTTTTTCCCTTAAGTGAATCTAGATGCTGGCACATATGTTTTAAAGTTAATTCTGGACGTTTTTATCACAGAAAGAGCCTGTGGTGGAGTGGCAAGGTGGCGTGTTGTGTAACTGTGAGGTCTGAGGTTCAAGTCTTGGGATGCACAGTGGAGTATTTATTTTGCTATTTGAGCTGTGTGGGAGGTGGAGTTGGACTGGAACTCTGTGGTTGAAGTGGTCATAAGAATGAAGAATTTTCCTAATGGTTGAAAGTAATCCCACATTGGGAAGCTAACATTAGAATTGGTGAGAAGCTGGCTTTAAATAGAGTGAACCAGATGAGTTGGAAGGAAGACTCAATGCAGGACGTGCCAAGGTTGGTGATCGTGGACTTCAGCGCGTTCTCATAAACAAGTGTGTATTCGCGTCCTTCTTTGTTGGAAGTCGGCAGAAGCCAAAAAGCCAAACTTCGGCATTTGAGGCTTCACGAGCATGCGATCGCTCGTGTGGTAAATTGAGCCCACAGATCATGGGCGATAGACTGTAGAGGCCGCCACGAGTATTCTCGTGTGCTGGGGCTATTCTAGACCTCGATGGGCCCGTGGGCCAGCTTGAGTAAATCTAACTGTTAGGTGAGAAGTAGTTGGGCTTGTCATGTCGTGTGCATGGCATAGGCTGTGTGGGCCCAATGGGCCCGTGGGCCTCACACAGATTAAATCCATGGTAAGTGATAAATGTTGGACTGGGCTTTGTAGGTCACATAGCTGTAACTGAATTTGGGTTAAATGGGTCACACGAGCGTGTGGGCCCACTTGGGCTGAGTAATGGGCCTTAGGCCCATTTGAAGTGTTAGGTCTATTTAGGTTACTTAAGTTGCTTGAGGCGATGGTGGACCTTCTGTTGGATCGTTAAGACCCCCGGTTTGTAAAATTACTGAAATACCCCTAATTTGTAAAATTACCGAAATACCCAGTTTGTAAAATTATCGGATTACCCTTGTAGTGTAAAATTACTAAAATACCCCTGTAGGGTAAAATGACTATTTTACCCTTGTGGGTAAATGACTGACTTGGACTATGAATTTGACTGATTGACTATGATTGTATGATTGTGTTTTAACTGACTTGACTATGGTTGTAAAAATGATATGTTTTTAATATATGTTTAAATGATTATTATTTAGCATGGCCATTTTGCACACACGTGTAATGATTGAGCATGACATACGTGACATATTGCATGGGGTTGGAATTGTGAAACGGAGGAAGAAATTGAGAATTGCATCGTTTCTTGACGACTGTGGATCCACCGATTGAGAATCGTATGGTTGTTTGATGATCGTGGATCAACCGATTAAAGATCGCATGCTTGCTTGACGACCGTGGATCCACCGGTGGCTTTTAAGCCCAATATATGATTATTGACGACTCTGTGTTGATCATATTTACCCGAGGCTGTGTGCTAATTGTATTACCGTCACTGATGGCTATGTGCCAAACATGAAACAGCTACCGATGGCTTAAAGCCAATTATTTTGATTGTGGCTTTGTGCCAACCTAAAAATGGCTCTGTACCATCTTGACTATGGCTTTGTGCCAAACGTAATTACCTGTGGCTATGTGCCTAACATACTTATGGATGACTCTGTGTGGATCATATTTACCCAAGGTCATGTGCCAATTATATTATCATCACCGATGGCTATGTGCCAAACATAATACAGATTCTTGATGGCTTTGTGCCAATTATAATACCGCTCACATCAAGGCTTTTTAAGCCCAATATATGATTAGCGACTTTTGTTGTAATGAAGGTAATCTCAGAACCAGTGCTACCATTGATGTGTATCGATGGGTGGGTCGATATTTATACCCCACATGATGTGTACCGGGGGACGAAGTTGATATGTAACGGTTGGATTATTGGGATGGGATAGCATGCATCCATGTGTTCACACATTCTGTTCTGTTAGTGGTTTGGACTGGGCCCAATTGATTCTGTTGTGGGCTGTGACCCAAATGAAATTGTAATAGGCTTTGGCCCTTGTATGCTCTGAACTGGATTGTACTTTATTCATTGTTAATTGGCTCTAGCCTGCATCATTTTCGCTTTTGTTTCAGATCTTCGATCATTACTCTAGTGAACTCACCCCGTTTATTAACCGTGCAGGTAATTCTCAATGTTTGGTGGATCAGTGTCGCAGAGGGACTCGGAGACGACCACACAACTGCACATGTTTTTCTATTTCTTTTATTTAGTTATGCACTTTGGTTTTGATTTGGGTTGTAATAAGGCGTCTTTATTTCCTTAACCTTTTTATTTGGAAAGTTTATTTAGTATGTCTAACATCTGTTAGAAGTAGGACACAGTTTTCCAGAACAACAACTATTTTCAAAACACTACGTTTTCACGACTTAACTTTTAAACATCACGTTTTCATAAATCGGTTACTTTGAGAATTAGCTTCCGCAAAGTAAAAAGGAGTTTTGGAAATAAAATTAAGAAGTTTTCAATGTACTGCGTTTTAAATAAGAAGGGTTTCTAATGAAAACATGGTTTTTGAAAAACACTTCAATGTGACACGCCAGATTCGGGTCTAACTTTTGGGTCGGGTTTGGGGTGTTACATTCCACTCGAATCATCAGTTACAATACGAAGAATTTCACTATTATGAAATTTCAAATCAATAGTCTTTCTTCTACAGTTGACAACAGTATCATGCAAATTCAACCAATCCATACCTAAGATTACATCGAATTCATCAAATGGTAAAAGCATCAAATCAGTCAAAAAATAGTAACCTCAAGTCATCAAGGGACAATTCTTACAAACTTTATCAACTAGAACATACTGGCCTAAAGGGTTCGATAGTTTAATCACAAATTCAGTTGACTCAATAGGTAAAATCTTGCTAGACACTAAATTTATATAGACATATGAATGAGTCGATCCAGGATCAATCAAAGCAATTACATCAGTGTCATAAAGAGAAAATGTACCGGTGATAACATTTAGTGACGACGCTTCCTCATGAGTGCGAATAGCATAGGCTCTGGCTGGCACTCGAGCCTCAGATCTCACAATAGAATCCTTTATTGCACCTTTGCTAGTAGTCACATTTCTAGTATTTCGAGGTGTTCTCTAGTAACTTTGGACAATCTCGAATAAAATTATCTTGCGAGCCACATCTAAAACAGGCTTTAATATTCATCCAACAATCTCCAAAATGTTGTCTTCCACATTGTTGACACTCTGGTTTGTTGGCTTTAACACTACCAACGCTCGATACTGAAGTAGCTTGAGCTTTTGGACTCGTGTGTTGCTTTCCACGATCTCTATTAGAATACCCCACTAAAGTTGTCGAATGGTTATAATAGTCTCTTGATTTCTTTGAAGAGGACTGATGGGGTTTACTCATTATCCTTTTCCTCGAATCTCTAGCCTCAGAATCAGCTTTTCTCTTTTCTTTGCTAAGTTCCTCATCTTTGCAAGCTCTGTCGACTAAAACAACAATTTCTTTTAATTCCAAAATTCCAACTAGAAGTTTAATGTCTTCGTTCAACCCATCTTCAAACCGTTTACACATAATTTCTTCAGTAGAAACACAATCTCAAGCATACTTACTTAATCTTACAAATTCTCTTTCATACTCGGTTACTGCCATACGACCCTATTTCAACTCCAGAAATTCTTTGTGCTTTTGATCAATAAACCACTGACTTATATATTTCTTTCTGAACTCAGTCTGAAAGAATTCCCACATGACTCGTTCTCTCAGTACCATATATATCAAAGTGTTCCACCACTGATATGAAGTATCTCTTAGAAGTGATACAGGACATTTGACACATTCCGTTGGCGTATAAGACAACGCCGTACTTTTGAATTTTATCCACTGCTCCATGAATGGAGGCTGGCGCATTACTTTCTACATCATTTGTAACTGCTCGAATAGGATCCATTGTTATATGAAAGCATTATTTAAAACTATCAGGATATTTCACACTATCATAGGTTATATATGGCATGTATAGCTAGACTCACACACGTTACATGTAACAGCCTGATTTTGAGGCTAGTTAGAACAGTGGTTTCTGGACTACAAATCTGACGTACACAAATTTGTTCTTATTAAATTTTCATGGTCTATAGCTTTTAAGGAATTATTTTGTGAAAATTTCATTAAAATTTTTTACGTTTGAGCACTCAATTTAGTCAAAAGGACTAAATTGTAATAAGTGTAAAAGTTGACTTCTGCTTGTTAGAGGTGTCCAATTGCTATGAGATTTTAAATTAGAGGTCCTTAGTTGGTACTTAGACCATTGGATAAGTTAGTGGACAAAAATAGACATGAATAGATGAAATTTCAAAGTTATGCATTAAGGGCATTTTAGTCATTTGGTAAATAAATGAATAAAAAGGGGAAATAAAACCAAAATTTTTGTCCATCCTCTTCTCCATGTGCCAAAAATTAGAAGGTCACCATAGCTAGGGTTTTTTCAACTTCCAAGCTTGATTATCAAGAGAAACGAGGTTCAAACCTAGATTGGGGGAAAAACAAAGTCTTTGACAATTAGGTCTATTTCGACTATTTTTGTACCGAGGTAAGTTTGTATGTAAATAATGCATTATTATTTATGCTTTAATTGGTTTAATATTGTATGAATTATGATTGAGTCCTTGGATGTAATCGAAAAAGTTCGACAAGAGAGAAATCTCGGTTGAACCTTAGGAATAGGTAGGATACAAATGTCATGACATTATGGTTATTTGAGATTACGTGTAAGACCATATCTGGGATATGTCATCGTTATGAGACTTCGTGTAAAACCATAGCTAGGCTATTGGCATCAATATGAGATCCCACGTAAGACCATATCTGGCATTGGTATGGTCCTATAAGTGTGAGATTTCCCGAGTATCCTTCAGTATTCCAAGTGATTCAACGGGAATCGTAACAGAAATGTTAATGTTGCGAAAGACCATGGTATGTTGCAAGATGGTACAGGTATGTATGTAAAGCTTATGCTTAATGAGCTCAATATGTGGTGAATTCCTCGGTAAGGTTATGATTGTGCAAGTTATGATACTAAGATTATAATAATATCCATGGCAAGTTGGACTATGAGCTTAATAATGACATATATGTTAATTCACTTCATGTTATTTGCATGATAAATGTGTGTTTATGATGCTTATTATTTGCATAGGAACTTACTAAGCTTTAAAGCTTACTCCCTTTCTTTTCCCTTGTTTTATAGTGTCACCAAGCCAGCTCGGGGATCAAAGACTGTCAGAGATCCATTCACACTATCAACTTAACATTTTGGGTACCAATGATTTTAATGTTTTGAGTTATGGCATGTATAGGGACTTGGTCTTGTGTTATGTGTCATAATTGATTTGGCCAAATGTGTTGGCTTATGTTGGCTAATAATTCACTTTCTAAATGGCCATTGAAATTGGCTAATATTGGTTTAAGTATATGCATATTATGATGTCTTTCATGGATGTGGAAATTTGTATGGTGTAAGTTGAATAGCATGTGATAGTTGTATATGATATATGATAGTATGTGAATGATGTGTGGATGCCTTATTTGTGGCTGATTTGGTTGAATGTATGTACTTGGAATGGTGCTATGTTTTGTTGTGTAGGTTTTTGCACGGAAGGGTGACAATATGGCTTGGAAAATAGCCTTATTTTTTGTCCACACGGGTAGACACACGGGCGTGTGTCTCGGCTGTGTGTGAAACACAGCTTGCCCCATGGGCGTGTATTTTGGCCGTGTGTCCCCTGCACCTCAATTGTTGCAAAAAAAATGCTTAGTATTAAGCACACGGGTAGAGACACGGGCATGTGTCTCAACCGTGTGGACACCACAGCCTCAGGCACAGACGTGTGCCCTAGGCGTGTGAAGTCTGCACCTATTTTATGAAAAATTATGAAAATTAAATCGACCACATGGCCTAAGAACATGAGCGTGTGCCTTGGCCGTGTGACTTCGATTTGTTCATAGATGACAAGCAGAGAGTTACATGGGTTAGGTAAACAGGCGTATGTGATCACACGGCCTATCCACACGAGCGTGTCCCAAGCCACACGGGCGTGTGGCTCTTAAAACATGAAAAATTTTCTAAGTGTTGTGAAACTTTCTAAAGTTTTCGGTTTGGTCCCGAACCACTTCCAAAGCATGTTTCAGGTCTCGAAGGCTTGTTATAGGGATGATTTGAATGTATGTGAAAAGTTTTAAATTTGATTGGAAATTTATGTCTAATTTTGTATGTTTGCTTACGTTTAAGTCTGGTAATGCCTTGTACCCTATTCAGGCGTTGGATACACTAAGGAGTGTTTCACTACCTTAGTCTGAGAATCAACTAAATTGTAGCTCTGATACTAATAATTGTAACACCCCTAACCCGTATCCATCGCCAGAATAGGGTTACGGAGCATTACCAGACTTAAACAAACATACATTTCTCATACATTTTTCATATCCAAACAAAAGTCATTCACAATCAATCATATTGTCCCTAATACGAGCCTTCGTGGCCTAAAACAAACATTCGAAGTGGTTAGGGACTATACCGAGAACCCAGGAAAATTTTGGAAAAAATAGAAAATTTTCAAAGAACAAGGAACCCACGCCCGTGTCTCTGCCCGTGTGGACAAAAATAGGCTATGTTTCAAGCCACATTTCTCACCCAAAATGATGTCAACATAGGTTCAACATTGCACAAACAACCAATGCATAAATAGGCACTTATAATCAACCAATTTCAAGTCAAAATCATATACTACCAATACCAACAACCAAAATTCTCATAAGTATCCCATATAGCCATTCAAATTCATACCAATTTCATATTCAAAAATCACCTAAATTATCAAACTCACCTATTAGACTTTGTGCCTAAATCAAAATGCATACCACATTATAAAATTCAATCATTTTGTACTCAAAATACCAATTCACAACAAGGTATCCAAATAACAATTATAAACCAAATATCAAAATCCATTTACACCTATATACATAACCAAGTATACCAAAATAAGCCAAATCACATGGCTATACACATAACCCAAACATACATCATTTACAAACCAAATCAATTGGCTATATACATTACAAACAGGCCCTAATAACCACAACACCTATACATGACATATAACCACGTACACAAGTTCAAAAGTACCAAAACGACGATTGGATAGTGTGATGAGATCTCCGACAACTCCCAATCCGAGCAAGCTTCGAAATCACTATAAAACACAGAAAAGTAAACAAAGTAAGCTATTAAGCTTAGTAAGTTTGTATGGCTAATAAGTATAACTTAACAATCATTCACAATTGTAGTAATCTGAATATATTATACTGCAAATCAACTTAATCACAAGGTTAACATATAATCATCCACATAGTAAATCATTGAACTCACAAATTTCAGGGATTCAATACTTATCTGGTTTAAGTACATACTTGCACTGATACGTATCAATCTCTTACCCTTTCATATCATCAATATACTTATTGAACCATTTGGAATAATATCGGATACTCGGGAATCTCGCACCCTAAGTGCCAATACATGGTCGAAACCATCTCAATCTCATATCTCATATGTAAATTCTTATCTCGAGCTATCAACGGGTCTGCTCACACAAGCTAACAGTCAAAACGTAGCTACACGATGCTACTCACACAAGCTGATAAGTAACTACAACACATGCTGGAAAACTTAGCCACCAGTAGAACGTACGGACCAACAGCCGAAACACAATAACCCCTAATGACATGTCATTTGTATCCTATATATTCCTAAGGTTCAACTGGGATTTCATGTGTAACACCCCAATCCTGGCCCAGACGTTATGGCCGAATCTGGCGCATCACATTGAAGTGTTTAAGCAAAAACTGTGTTTTCATTGAAAACCCTTCTTAAAATAAAAGAACCCTTAATTAACTTAAAAAAACTCCTTTCAATCGCTTGTTTAAAACATATGATTTTATGAAAACATGTCATTTTAAAATTTAGTTGCGGAAGCATAGAAAAATATACTATAGTTTAAGAAACCATGTTCAACATAGCCAATGGGAGACGAATACTTACCAAAACCAGAATAATAGATGACTCGTATCCAACACAAATCCCCTTACCTTAATTATGAACATTCGGCCACCTTAGCCAATGGGAGAGGAATACTTACCAAAACCGTAAACACCTAAAGACCAATTCGGCAGAGAGCTAAGATCCGAGATCCGATACTAATTCCCTACCAAAGTTGATTAGAAAGAGTGAGGGAAGAACATCGTAAAAGATTCATAGCAAAACTGATTGGAAGAGCAAACACTTACACTAGATTCGGTCAAAGAGTATTCGGCCCTTGGGAGATTTGGCTATTCGGCTTTCAAACTTAGTATGGTGAATAGGGTTTATTTAGTACATATTAAAGGAGAAGAGTAGAAGAACGAATTGGCTAAGTGAAACAAAGTAAATTGTGTAGAGAAGAATAAAAATCGGCAGAAAGGAAAGAAAGAAAAACAAAAGGGTTTTCGGCTTTTAGGGAAGAAGGTTTCTGGCAATAAGGTGAGGGGAAATTCAGTATTAGCCTGGCAAACTCCCACTCGGCACCTATTTATAGCCCTATAACTGAATTCCTCAAGCCTAAGTTCCCAATTTGGCTCCATCACTTCCCCCTTCTCATCTTTTCGTTTTTCTCCCTGATAACCTCTTGATCCTTTCCTCAAATTTCTCTTCTAAACACTCCCCTTGGAGTCCATTTTCACGCCACTTCCAACCTTCTAGAAGGCCAAAATTAAACTTCTAAAAATACTAAGCTAGGAACCTTGGATCTCCTTGCTAGCCACTAATGCCACCTCCCTACACCCTAAGTGGTGTCACTTAACCACTCCTTCACAAGGCTTTTTGATGCTATTTTCCCCTATATATATTTAAAAGCCCAACCACTTGCCATCAGGGTTCCTTAGATAATTAAACTATAATTTCTTTTACCCCTAGATTTGAACTCAAACCTTGACCAAGACCTACCATCGTGTAATTAACATTTAACAGGAATTGGTAAGCATAAAAAGAAAAAATTTGAGATTTCAGGATTTTCAAGTTTCGGGATTTTTGGGGCATTACATCTTTACCCCTTAAAAGAAATTTCATCCTCGAAATTTTACCAGATTCAAATAGTTGAGGATATTGACGTTGCATCGCTTCCTTAGGTTCCCAAGTAGCCTCCTCAGCCTTGTGATTCCGCCAAAGTACTTTGACTAATGGAACAGACTTCCTTCTTAGTTCTTTGACATCTCGACCAATTATTTGTATGGGCCCTTCCTCGAAAGTTAGGTCTGGCCTGACCTCGATTTCTTCCACCGCCACGACATGTGGAGGATTTGAGTGATACAATCTCAGCATGGAAACATGAAACACATCGTGGATCTGGCTTATTTTAGGAGGTAATTCCAGATGGTAAGCAACTGGCCCAATCCGCCTTACCACCCGATATGGCCCAATGAACCTTGGGCTTAACTTCCCCTTCCGTCCAAACCTTAATACCTTCTTTCACGGAGAAACCTTAAGAAAAACTAAGTCCCCCACTACATACTCTATCTCTCATCGTTTAAGGTTAGCATACGACTTCTGCCTATCCGAGGCCTCTTTTAACCGATCCCAAATCAATTTTACCTTATCCTCAGTATCGGCTACTAACTCAGGGCCCAAAATTATTCATTCACCCAATTTCGTCCAACATGTTAGAGTTTGACACTTTCGCCCATATAGTGCTTCATCTGGAGCCATCCCAATGCTTGCTTGATAACTATTATTGTACGCAAATTTGGCTAATGGTAAATAGTCCTAGCTACCTCAGAACTCAATCACGCATGCCCTCTACATATCTTCCAATACTTGAATCACTTTTCTGACTATCCATCAGTTTGAGGGTGGAATGCCGTACTAAAGTTCAACCTAGTACTCAACGCCTCATACAGCTTCTTCCAAAATCGTGAAGTGAAACGTGGGTCCCTATCCAATATTATGGATACTGGCACTCCATGCAATCTTACAATCTCCGCAATATACATCCTAGCCACCCTTTTTAACGAGTAATCGATGCGAACCGGTACAAAATGGGTAGACTTGGTTAACTGATCCACTATAACCCATATCGCGTCTTTCTTAGTAGGTGTCAAGGGAAGCCCACTAACAAAGTCTATGGTGATCCTTTCCCACTTCCAGAGTGGAATCTTCACTGGCTGAAGCAATCCCGAAGGCAACTAATGTTCCGCCTTCACCTTCTGACAAACCAAACATTTGTTTACAAACTCCATAACCTTGCACTTAAGTCCTGGCCACCAATAAAGCTCACGCAAATTCTGATACATCTTGTTTCTGCCAGGGTACATTGCGTAGAGACCGCTATGTGCATCCCGCAAAATGGACTGCCTTAGATCATTGTCCTTTGGTATACACATTCTCCCATGGAGACACAATACTCCTTCACTATTTATCCCAAATTTCAATGTCTCCTCACTCTCCACTTACCTAAAACGAGCACCTAAAGTCTCATCCACAAATTCCTTACTCCCTATCTGTTAGATCCACAACGGTTTTACTTGAAGCTCAGCTAACAAGCTACCATCATCCAACAAGCTTAAACCAGCGAGCATAGCCCTCAAGTTCGACTTAGCCATGCGACTCAACGCGTCGACTACCACATTCGCTTTGCCAGGGTGGTATTCAATCGTACAATCATAATCCTTCAATAATTCCACCCACCTACATTGCCTAAGGTTTAGCTCCTTTTGGGTAAGGTGGTACGTCAAACTCTTGTGGTCTGAATAAATTACGCACTTCTCCCAGTACAAGTAATGCCTCCATATTTTAAGCGCGAACACCACCGCAACTAGCTCCAAATAATGGGTTGGATAATTCAACTCGTGAGTCTTAAGTTGCCATGACGCATACGCAACCACCTTTCTTTCTTGCATCAATACACATCCCAAGCCCACATGTGACACGTCACTATAAACTGTAAACTCCTTCCCAAGCACTGGCTGAATCAACACAGGGGCCTCAGTTAAAACCTTCTTAGATTTTTCGAAACTCTCTTGCTGCTTGCTTGTCCAAAAAAACTGTACCCCCTTCCTCAACAACTTAGTTAAGGGTGCAGCAATTACTGAAAATCCCTCAACAAATAGCCTATAGTATCCTGCCAAGCCCAGAAAACTTCAAATTTTTTATACCGACTTGGGTATTTTCCAGTCTAACACCACTTTAATTTTTTGGGGATCCACCTTAATCCCCTCGGCTGACACCACATGTCCTAGAAAAGTAACCTCCCTTAGCCAGAATTCACACTTATTGAATTTGGCATACAACTGCTTCCCCCTCAAAGTCTGCAACACAATCCTTAAGTGTGCATCATGCTCATCCTCATCTTTTGAGTACATCAAAATGTCATCTAGAAAGACTACCACGAACCGATCCAAGTAGGGTTGGAAAACCCGATTCATGAAATCCATGAAAGAGGCAGGTGCGTTCGTTAGTCCGAATGGCATCACCAAGAACTCGTAGTGCCCGTAAGAAGTTCTAAAAGCTATTTTATAAACATCTGCCACTGTAACCCTCAATTGGTGATATCCCGAATGTAGGTCAATTTTCAAGAAAATAGAAGCTCCCCTAAACTGATCAAAAAGATCATCGATTCTTGGTAGAGGGTACTTGTTTTTAATAGTTAACTTATTTAACTATCGATAGTCAGTGCACATTCGCAAGGTTCCATCCTTCTTCTTCACGAATAACTACGGTGCTCCCCATGGAGACATGCTTGGTCGTATGAATCCTCGATCCAATAATTCCTAAATCTATGCCTTAAGTTTCGCTAACTCCTTTGGTGCCATCTGTAAGGAGTGATGGACTACGAAGCCATCCCAGGTAATAACTCGATTCCAAATTCCACTTCTCTGCTGGGTGGCAACCCAGGCAGCTCCTCGGGAAAGACATCAGGAAAATCCCTAACGGTTCTCAACTCCTTAACAGTAAGGCCCTTAGCTTCCATATTACTAACATAAGCCAAAAAGGCTTCGCATCCCTTTCGTACTAACTTCATAGTCCTTAACACCGAGATCACGTTCGACAGATAGCTCTGGCGTTAACCAATCACCGCTACTTTCTTATCTTCTGCCGTTCTTAACACTATTCACTTTACAGCGCAATCCAAGGTAGCTAGGTGCTTCACAAGCCAACCCATACCCAAGATTAAGTCGAGTTCGCTAAACGGAAGCTCCATCAAATCCGCTAAAAAGGTAACTCTTTGCACTACTAAGGGTACCTCCCTAAACAACTTATTCACTCCTACTGACTACCCTAACGGACTAATCACAGTCACATCACTCGCAGCAATTTTAAACATATCACCCAAAGATTCAGTCATATTGCATGCAACATATGACTGCGTCGATCCAATATCAATCAATGCTGTGTAAGGTAACTCATAAATAAGGAACATACCCGTTATCACATCTAAGGCATTCCCGTCTTCTCGGTGACGAGCAACATAAACCAAAGCTGGCTGTCTCACCTCAGCGTGGCTTGCATTTTCGCCGGGTGCTCTACGTCCACGCCCGTTACCGTTACCGCCCCTGGCCTGCCCATGACCCCTGGGCGGCAGCTGACCACCCGTTGGTGGTTGAGCACCATCTTGGCCCACTACTGGCACTCGACCTAGCATTCGGGGGCAATCCTCGATTCTATGCTCCATAGACCCACAAGTGAAACAAGCTTCATCCTCTTCCAACACTCGCCTCTATGGCTTCTCCCACAATCAGCACAAGGTGGCACCCCTAGATTAGCAGTAGGGGGCCCTACTCTAACAGGCCCATTACTTTTGGCCCTAGCTCTAGGCCTCTGTCCAACACCCAGAGTCTCAGCCTCTTTCTTATTCTTACCCCTTTCTTTTTCTCGATTTAAGCGCTCAGCGTGCTTTACCTCCTCCGCTTTCTTTGTTTTCTCCACCAACTCTAAGAAAACTCACTCCCTTTGTGGAGCTATCAATACCCTGAGGCTATCCCTAAGTCCATTCTCAAACCTAACGCAACGCTCATATTCCGTTGCCACCATTACTCTTGCATAACTACTAAGGCGTTGAAACACCACTTCATACTCTGCCACCGATTTGTTTCCTTAGGTCAAGTTCAGGAACTCCTTCCTTCTAGCATCCCCATAGCGTGCACCCACATACTTCCCTTGGAACGCAGCTTTGAAAAATTCCCAAGTGACCCGCTCCGGTTGGGTGCCCTTTTTCACCGTCAACCACCACTGGTTGGCTTCTTCCCTAAGCAACGACACTGCCCCTTTCAAATTTTGTTCCGCTGAATAGTCGAGGTCCTCCATTATCCTTTTAGTGGCCTCCAAACAGTATTCCACCACGTTTGGAGCCACGCCAGCCACGCCCTTAAGGATCTCAGCCCCATTCAATTAAAGTCGCTCCGGAATGGACCTCCAATTTTCACTGCCATTGTTGGGCCCAGTGACCCTTTCCAAAATCCTCAGCATTGCCTGCGACAATGCATCTTCTCCCGCAACGCAATCATACGGTCCATTCCCAGCCATAGGTGAGGCCGGAGCCCCTTCTACTCCAACATCGAGCATATGGCCCGATGCCGAAGATTCAAACCTAACACTTCTGTGGCCTCGGCCACGGCCTCTTGCACCTCTTCTAGCACTCATCGTCGATTCCATATTATCTGAATTAAAATTTTATGAAGTTTTAGTTAGTTTAATAATTACACCGATGTTTTATGAAAATATTTAAAGAGAATATTGTTTTCGAAAATCCTCTACAGTTTCTAAATCCTACGGGCTTTAGTTCCATTTTAACAATCATCTAAAGTAGCCCTCTAACTATCTACTGTGTAACAATTTAAATAAACTTAAAAATAAAAGTACTTACTTGGTTCGACGTCAGACACTTGGTGTGCCGCTCAGCAAGCTTTCCCCTTTTTCTAAAACAGTGTGATCCAAAATATTTTTAAAATCCAAATAGTAAGTACAAAAGAGAAACCAAATAATAATAAGGCCCACTTCACTGCCTGAGTTTTGTAACCTGGGCTCTGATACCACTAAATGTAACACCCCAAACTCAGCCTAGACGTTATGGCTGAATCTGGCGCATCACATTGAAGTGTTTTAGTGAAAATTGTGTTTTCATTGAAAACCCTTCTTAAAATAAAAGAAACCTTTATTAACTTAAAAAAACTCCTTTCAATCGCTTGTTTAAAACATATGATTTTACGAAAACATGTCATTTTAAAATTTAGTTGCGGAAGTGTAGAAAAACATACTATAGTTCAAGAAACCATGTTCAACTTCTTATAATTACATCACATAAAAGTAATTATCCAACTACTAACAAAATGGAAGCCCTATTACAATCAGGTCTGAAAAGTACTTAATGAAATAGAAACTTATATGCTTAGAAAAAAAAAACAAGTCCAAATTGTCTTACTAGCTGGCCACCCAGAGTCCCTCCAAACATCGAACCTTCTACTGAGCATCACTTGAAAATAAAATAAAAGAGGGGGTGAGTTTTCGCAAACTCAGTGTGTACAACCCTCGACGAGCAAAAAGCATTCAATAAACACCATACATTATATGCAATGAAATCCCATCCAAATAATCCATCCGCTACACACCAGCTCCATCTCCCGTCACACCATGTGGGGATATAAATATCGACCCGCCCATCCGTCACATCTATGGTAGCCCGGTTGCGGAACTACCTGCATTTACACATTGGGCTTAAAAGCCGTTGGTGGATCCACGATTGTCAAGCAACCATGCGATCCTCATATACTTCCTCCGTTCCATGATTCCCAAACCCTATGCAACCTAAGCAGAATACCATATGTATGTATGTCACATCCATAAAACTTACATTAAACACCTAGGGGTATTTTGGTCATTTTTTCCCCTAGGGGTATTTCGATAATTTTCCCTTTCTTTACGGTTTTCACTTACCTTGGCACGTTAACAAATCCCGTGAGCTAAGATGAATGAATACTATACACCAGGTAGGATTCCAGAGAAGAGGAGGTGAGTCATTAAGACCGCTTAAGTACCAAGTTCTCCTTAGATCCAATCTTAGACATGCATATACCCATTGCCACAACTTAACCCTTTGACTTGTCCATGATCACAATTAATTAATTAAGTTTTTTGTAGTCATCATATACTAGACCCAAAACCCCTTACAAAGCCCAGTGAAATCCACATACCTGTATTTGGCCCACTAGGCCCAATCACATTCTTATGTCCAATTAGGCCCAAATCACCTGCATATGGCCCATTAAGCCCAAATCACATTTATGTGGCCCATTAGGCCCAAATCACATTTACAATCATGTACTCATACGATTTCCATCACATAGCAACAATAATCAATTTTTGCCTATTATGGGCCTAACAGCCTATCATGCCTATTAAGCCTATTCTGGCCCGGTTGTCCAAATCACAGCCCAAGTTCATGGAATCGCCCATGGGCCTTAAACAACCTATCAGTTTCCTTCTTATGAGTGTTCACGCACTCACAAGACTACCGTAGCCCAACTTTCAGCTTTTTGGCATTTCGACTTTTTGACTTTACGGCATTTTGGCTTTTTTCGATTCATTGTATGTGTGTAGTGTATGTACACACCTGGTAAGCAAGCGTGCTACTATTCCCTTAGTCACCAACCTACAAATGATATCACCCTTCAATTAATATCATGCTTAATACATATCCATACTAAAACCGAAACCTCAGCTTAACCTTACCATGCGCGATTAGCTCTCTTTTTAAATCACTAACCACGATCAACTCCTAGATATGCACCAATCTTAACAATTAAAACCAAAATAATAGATGACTAGTACCCAACACAAGTCCCCTTACCTTAATTATGAACATTCGGCCACCTTAGCCAATGGGAGAGGAATACTTACCAAAACCACAAACACCTAAACGGCAATTCGGCAGAAAGCTAAGATCTGAGATCCGATACTAATTCCCTACCAAAGTTTATTAGAAAGAGTGAGGGAAGAACAGTGTAATAGATTCAAAGCAAAACTGATTGGAAGAGCAAACACTTACACTAGATTCAGTCAAAGAGTATTCGGCCCTTGGGAGATTTGGCTTTTCGGCTTTCAAACTTAATATGGTGAATAGGGTTTATTTGGTATAGATTAAATAAGAAGAGTAGAAGAAGGAATCGGCTAAGTGAAACAAAGTAAATTGTGCTGAGAAGAATAGAAATAGGCAGAAAGAAAAGAAAGAAAAACAAAAGGGTTTTCAGCTTTGTTCATCCATTAATTGCTTACTCCCAATTTGTTCGATCCACATCGAATTTACTTGAAGCTCTTCTAACAAGCTACCATCATCCAACAAGCTCAAACTGGCGAGCACAGCCCTCAAGTCTGACTTAGCCATGCGACTCAACACGCCGATTACCACATTCACTTTGCCAGGGTGGTATTCATTCGTACAATCATAATTCTTCAATAATTCCACCCACCTACGTTGCCTAAGGTTTAGCTTCTTTTGGGTAAGGAGGTACTTCAAACTCTTGTGGTCTGAATAAATTATGCATTTCTCCCCGTATAAGTAATGCCTCCTTATTTTAAGCGCGAACACCACCGTAGCTAGCTCCAAATCATGGGTTGGATAATTCACCTTGTGAGTCTTAAGTTGCCATGACGCATATACAACCATCTTTTCTTCTTGCATCAATACACATCTCAAGCCCACATGCGACGCGTCACTATAAATGTAAACGTTTTTCCTAGGTACTGGCTGAATCAACACAGAGGCCTCAGTTAAAGCCTTCTTAACTTTTTCAAAACCCTCTTGCTGCTTGTTTGTCCAAACAAATGGTACCCCCTTCCTCAACAACTTAGTTAAGGGTGCAGCAATTACTGAAAAGCCCTCAACAAACTGCCTATAGTATCCTGCCAAGCCCAGAAAACTTCAAATTTTTTATACCAACTCGGGTGTTTTCCAGCCTAACACCGCTTTAATTTTTTGGGGATCCAGCTTAATCCCCTCGGCTGACACCACATGTCCTAGAAAAGTAACCTCCCTTAGCCAGAATTCACACTTACTGAATTTGGCATATAGCTGCTTTACCCTCAAAGTCTACAAGACAATTCTTAACTGTGCATCATGCTCATCCTCATCTATAAAGACTACCACGAACCAATCCGAGTAGGATTGGAAAACCCGATTCATGAGATCTATGAAAGCGGCAGGTTCATTCGTCAGCCCAAATGGCATAACCAAGAACTTGTAGTGCCCATAACGAGTTCTGAAAGCTGTCTTATAAACATCTGCCTCCTTAACCCTCAATTGGTGATATCTCGAACGCAGGTCAATCTTTGAGAAAATAGAAGCTCCCTTAAACTGATCAAAAAGATCATCAATTCTCGATAGAGGGTACTTGTTTTTAATTGGTAACTTGTTTAACTATCGATAGTCGATGCACATTCGCAAGGTTCCATCCTTCTTTTTTACGAATAACACCGGTGCTCCCCATGGAGACACGCTTTGTCGTATGAATCCTCGATCCAACAATTCCTGAAACTGTGGCATAAGTTCCACCAATTCCTTTGGTGCCATCCGACAAGGAGCGATGGACACCAGAGCCGTCCCAGGTAATAACTCGATTCCGAATTCCTCTTCTCTGCTGGGTGACAACCCAGGCGGCTCCTCGGGAAAGACATCATGAAAATCCCTAACGGTTCTAAACTTCTTAACAGTAAGGCTCTTAGCCTCCGTATTACTAACATAAGCCAAAAAGGCTTCGCATACCTTTCGTTCTAACTTCTCAACCCTTAACATCGATATCACGTTCGACAGATAGTTCCGGTGTTAACCAATCACCACTACTTCTTTATCTTCCGTCGTTCTTAACACCATTCACTTTGCAGCGTAATCCAAGGTGGCTCGGTGCTTTAACAGCCAATCCATTCCCAAGATTAAGTCAAATTCGCTAAACAGAAGCTCCATCAAATCCGCTGAAAAGGTAACTCCTTGCACTACTAAGGGTACCTCCCTAAACAACTTATTCACTCCTACTGGCCGCCCTAACGAACTAATCATGGTCATCTCACTCGCAGTAATTTTAAACATATCACCCAAAGATTTAGTCATATTGCATGCAACATATGAATGAGTCGATCCAATATCAATCAATGTTGTGTAAGGTAACTTATATATAAGAAACATACCCGTTATCACATATGGGCATCCTCGTCTTCTCGGCAATGAGCAGCATAAACCAAAGCTGGATGTCTCGCCTGAGCATGGCCTGTATTTCTGCCTGGTGCTCCAGGTCCACGCCCATTACCGTTACCGCCCCTAGCCTGCCCATGACCGCTCGGCGGCAGCTGACCACCCCTTGGTGGCTGAGCACCATCTTGGCCCATTACTGGCAATCGACCTAGCATTCGGGGGAAATCATTGATCCTATGCTCCATAGACCCACAAGTGAAACAAGCTCCCATCCTCTTCCAACACTCGCCTCTATGGCTTCTCCCACAATCAGCACAAGGTGGCACCCCTAGATTAGCAGCAGGGGGCCCTACTCTAACGGGCCCATTATTTCTGGCCCTAGCCCTAGGCCTCTGTCCAACACCCAGAGTCTCAGCCTCCCTCTTATTCTTACCCCTTACTATTTCTCGATTTAAGCACTCAGCGTGCTTTACCTCCTCCGCTTTCTTTGCTTTCTCCACCAACCCCGAGAAAACTCACTCCCTTTGTGGAACTATCAATAACCTGAGGCTATCTCTAAGTCCATCCTCAAACCTAACGCATCGCTCATATTCCGTTGTCACCATTACTTTTGCATACCTACTAAGGCATAGAAACTCTGCTTTATACTCCGCCATTGATTTGTTTCCTTGGGTCAAGTTCAGGAACTCCCAAGTGACCCGCTCTAGTTGGGTGCCCTCTTTCATCGTCAACCACCACTAGTAGGCTTCTTCCCTAACCAGCGACACTGCCCCTATCAGCTTTTGTTTCGGTGAACATTCTAGGTCCTACATTATCCTTTCAGTGGCCTCCAACCAGTATTCCGCCATGTTTGGAGCCCCGCCAGCCACGCCCTTAAAGATCTCAGCCCCATTCGATCGAAGTCGCTCCGGAATGGACCCCCGATTTCCAGTGCCATTGTAGGGCCCAGTGACCCTTTCCAAAATCTTCAGCATTGCCTGCAACAATGCATTTTCTTCTGCAGCCCGATCATACAGTCTATTCCCAGCCACAGGTGAGGCAGGAGCCCCTTCTACTCCAACATCGAGCATATGGCCCGATGCTGACGATTCGCCACAGCCTCTTGCACCTCTTCTAGCACTCATCGTCGATTCACATATTATCTAAATTAAAATTTTTTGAAGTTTTAGTTAGTTTAATAATTACACCCTTTTTTATGAAAATATTTAAAGAGAAGATTGTTTTCAAAAATCCTCTACAGTTTCCAGATCCTACGGGCTTTAGTTCCATTCTAACAATCATCTAAAGTATCCCTCTAACTATCTACTGTATAACAATTTAAATAAACTTAAAAATAAAAGTACTTACTTGGTTCGACGTTAGAGACTTGGTGTGCCGCTCAGCAAGCTTTTCCATTTTTCCAAAACGGTGTGATACAAAATATTTTTAAAATCCAAATAGTAAGTAGAAAAAGAGAAACCAAATAATAATAAGGCCCACTTCACATCCCGAGTTTTGTAACCTGGGCTCTGATACCACTAAATGTAACACTCCAAACCTGACCCAGACGTTATGGCTGAATCTGGTACATTACATTGAAGTGTTTTAGCAAAAACTGTATTTCCATTGAAAACCATTCTTAAAATAAAAGAAACCTTAATTAACTTAAAAAAATCCTTTCAATCGCTTGTTTAAAACATATGATTTTATGAAAACATGTCATTTTAAAATTTAGTTGCGGAAGCGTAGAAAAACATACTATAGTTTAAGAAATCATGTTCAACTTCTTATAATTACATCACATAAAAGTAATAATCCAACTACTAACAAAATGGAAGCCCTATTACAATCAAGTCTGAAAAGTACTTGATGAAATAGAATCTTATATGTTAAGAAAAAAAACAAGTCTAAATTGTCTTGCTAGCTGGCCACCCAGAGTCCCTCCAAACATCGAACCTTTTACTGAGCATCTCCTGAAAATAAAATAAAAGAGGGGGTGAGTTTTCGAAAACTTAGTGTGTACAACCCTCGACGAGCAATAAGTATTCAATAAACACCATACATCATATGTAATGCAATCCCATCCCAATAATCCATCCGCTACACACCAGTTCCATCCCCCGTCACACCATGTAGAGATATAAATATTGGCCCACCTATCTGTTACATCTATGGTAGCCCGGTTGCGGAACTACCTGCATTTACACATTGGGCTTAAAAGCTGTCAGTGGATCCACGATTGTCAAGCAACCATGCGATCCTCATATACTTCCTCCGTTCCATGATTCCCAACCCCTATGCAATCTAAGCAGAATATCATATGTATGCAGGTCACATCCATAAAACTTAGATTCAACACCTAGGGTATTTTGGTCATTTTTGCCCTTAGAGGCATTTCGGTAATTTTCCCTTTCTTTACAGTTTTCACTTACCTTGGCACGTTAACAAATCCCGTGAGCTAAGATGAATGAATACTATGCACCAGGTAGGATTCCAGAGAAGAGGAGGTGAGTCATTAAGACCGCTTAAGTACCAAGCTCTCCCTAGATCCAATCCTAGACATGCATATACCCGTTACCACACCTTAACCCTTTGACTTGTCCACGATTGCAATTAATTAATTAAGTTTTATGTAGTCATCATATACTAGGCCCAAAACCCCTTACAAAGCCCAGTCAAATCCACATACTTGCTTATGGCCCACTAGGCCCAATCACATTCATATGGCCCATTAGGCCCAAATCACATTTATGTGGCCCATTAGGCCCAAATTACATTTACAGTCATGTACTCATACGATTTCCATCACATAGCAACAATAATCAAATTTTGCCTATTATGGGCCCAATAGCACATCAGGCCCATTAAGCCTATTCTGGCCTGGTTGTCCAAATCATAGCCCAAGTCCATGGAATCACCCATGGGCCTCAAACAACCTATCGGTTTTCTCTTCACGAGTGTTCGCGCACTTGCATGACTACAGTAGCCCAACTTTCGGCTTTGAGGCATTTTGACTTTTTGGCTTTTCGGTATTTCAGCTTTTGCCGATTCATTGTGTGTGTGCAGTGTATGTACACACCTGGTAAGCAAGCGTGTTACGATTGCCTTCGTCACCAACCTACAAATGATATCACCTTTCAATTAATCACATGCTTAATACATATCCTTACTAAAATCGAAACCTCACCTTAACCTTACCTTGCGCGATCAGCCCTCTTTTTAAATCACTAACCACGATCAACTCCTAGATCTGCACCAATCTTAACTATTAAAATAACAATAATAGATGACTCATATCCAACACAAGTCCGCCTGCCTTAATTATGAACATTCAGCCACTTTAGCCAATTGGAGAGGAATACTTACCAAAGCTGCAAACACCTAAAGAGCAATTCAGCAGAAAGCTAAGATCCGAGATCCGATACTAATTTCCTACCAAAGTTGATTAGAAAGAGTGAGGGAAGAACAGTGTAATAGATTCATGGCAAAACTGATTGGAAGAGTAAACACTTACACTAGATTCGGTCAAAGAGTATTCGGCCCCTTAGGAGATTTGGCTTTTCAGCTTTCAAACTTAGTATGGTGAATAGGGTTTATTTGATATAGATTAAAGAAGAAGAGTAGAATAAGGAATCAGCTAAGTGAAACAAAGTAAATTGTGTAGAGAAGAATAGAAATCGGCAAAAAGAAAATAAAGAAAAACAAAAGGGTTTTCGGCTTTTAGGGAAGAGGGTTTTTGGCAACAAGGTGAGGGGATATTCGGCATTAGCCTGGCAAACTCCCACTCGGCACCTATTTATAGCCCTATAGCTGAATTCCTCAAGCCCAAGTTCTCAATTTGGCTCCATTACTTCCCCCTTCTCATCTCCTCGTTTTTCTCCCTAATAACCCCTTGATCCTTTCTTCAAAATTTTCTTCTGAACACTCCCCTTGGAGTCCATTTTCACGCCACTTCCAACCTTCTAGAAGGCCAAAATTAAACTTCTAAAAATACAAAGCTTGGATTCGAACCTTGGATCTCCTTGCTAGCCACTAACGCCACCTCCCTCCACCCTAAGTGGCGTCACTTAGCCACTCCTCCACAAGGCTTTTTGATGCTATTTCCCCTATATTTATTTAAAAGCCCAACCACTTGCCATCAGGGTTCCTTTAATAATTAAACTATAATTTCTTTTACCCCTAGATTCGAACTCAAACCTTGACCAAGACCTACCATCACGTAATTAACACTTAACCGGAATTGCTAAACACAAAAAGAAAAAATTTGAGATTTCAGGATTTTTGGGTTTCGAGATTTTTGGGGCGTTACATCTTGTGTTGCCAAATCTTCATCAAATATTTCCATGAAGTCATATTCATCAATAATGTAATAATAAAGCATTTAATACACTATTACATTAATGCTTATTAACATAGGAACTTACCTTGATTACAAAAACGATGGAGTAGGATTGACTAATCCAATACTTTATTTTCCCCCAACCTAGATCTGTATGTTGCTTTTCTTGATCTATATAATCAAATTTAACTCTTTCAAAATACATTCTATTCAATTCAATCCAAAAATCATATTATGGTAATTTTACACTTTTACCCCTTATATTTTAACATCTTTAGAATTTAGTCCCTTGCTTATAAAAATGAAAATTCATGCAATTGAGTCCACACCCATGCTATCTGAATTTCATCTATGCTCATAACAGCCCACACATTTCATTATTTCACATATTTACCACATAATTTTCATATTTCTCAAATTAATCCCTAATTGACAATTTTATCAAAAATTACTTAACAAATGTTGTTTATCTAACAACAACCATCCATTTTCTATCATCAAACATCAAAACACATACACATTCATCAATGGTAAAATGTTAAACTTTTAACAATTTTGCAAATTAGTTCCTGGGCTAGCTAGATTAAGCTACAACAACTCCAAAAACATAGAAATCATTAAAAACGGGACAAAAATCACTTACCTATTGACAAATTAGGGTTGGATGAACCAAGCTTCTTTCATGGCTATTCTAACCCTCCATTTTTAGTTGAAGCAAAAAATAAAAAAGAAAGATTTAATTTGGTTTTATTTATTTTATCTTTATTAACTAATTTACTTAATTAACCTTTTAATAATTGAAAATTTACTCAATATGCCAAGCCAACATCCCCCACTATCTCATTTATGGACTAATTACCACATAAGGACCTCTACCTTAATGTTCCATAGATATTAGCCACCTTTATCTATTATAACTCAAGTTTTCAACTTAACGCGATTTAGTCCTTTTTTATCAAATTGAGCTTTCAAACGATACAATTTCTTAACGAAATTTTTATACAATCATACCATCACGTTGTAGAACTCATAATAATAATAAAATAAACATTTCAACCTCAGATTTGTGGTCCCAAAACCACTTTTCTGATTTGACTAAAAATAGGTTGTTCCATGTCGTTTGGCCCTGTGTCCGCTGCATCTTAAATTTGAGAAACAAAATGCTCAGAATATGGCACACTAGCTGAGACACGGGTGTGTGTTTCAGCCGCGTGTGATACAGGCTTAGAACACGGGCGTGTGTCTTAGCCGTGTGAACCTTGCACCTAATTTTTTAAAAATTAAATTGATAACACGATCTACTCACACGGGCGTGTGGCTGGCCGTGTGCCACAAGTTAGAGAGTGGCAAGGGGTTGGACACAGCCTGCAACACGGGCATGTCCTATGGTCACATGAGCATGTCCCTTGACACACCTAACCTATATTCGTCACCAGAATAGGGTTTTGAGGCATTATCGGATAATACACATCAGTCATATACATTTTTGCATTCATAGACAAAATCCATTCATCTCAATCATATTGTCCCTTGTACGGTCCTACGAGACCTTAAAACATGTTTAGAAGAGGTTCGAGACTAAACTGATAACATTTGCAAACTTTGGGAAACATGGAAAATTTTTAAACATTTAAGAATCACACGCTCGTGTGAACAGGCCGTGTGCCTCACACAGCAACCAAACATGCCCGTGTGATGGGCCGTGTGAAAATAGGGCATACATACTAACTTGAACCACACAGCCGAGGACACGCCCGTGTGCCATACACTACCAGTAGACACGCCCATGTGTCTAGGCCGTGTCAAAACTATAAGGTATACTAACTTAATTTGAAAGGGCACCCTATATAACACCCCTTACCCGTTACCGTCGTCGGAATAGGGTACGAGGTATTACTAGAACATAATACATACCATTAAACAAAACCGAGATAGAAATATGTCATCCAATTTGATAGTGCATCGTTATAACATATGTTTTGAACAATATTAATCAACTTCTATGGCTTGTACAAAGTAGTTGGTCGAGTACTGTAACCAATATTTTAAACCTAGGCAATTATGACACGTAACAAAATAATTAAGCCTACTATACATGCCATAATTCAAAATGTTTAGTTCGAATACCCTAAAGTATTGATAGTGCGGCAGATCTTCACGATCCTTAACTCCTGAGCAAGTTGGAGGATACTACAAGACAAAAGAGAGAAAACAAAGTAAGCTTATAGCTTAGTAAGTAAGTATGTAAATAATAATTAAAGAATTTAATATGTTTACACAACAACTCAAGTATATCCGCTTTAATTTCAATATTCACTCCACTTTGATTAAGCTGTCTTTCCTGAGTTATGTTCACTAAATAAATCATAAATCGAGTTAAAAAACTCGAAATTCAAATCCGTAAAATTTCCCTGAATCTAGACTCATAAATATTATTTATAATTTTTTTCTAGAATTTTTGGTTCAGCCGATTAGTACAGTTTATTATTTAAAGTTTCCCCTGTTACAGAGCCCGACTAGTCTGACCTCTGTTCACTACGAATTGAATTTCTCTCAGTACACAATTCAAATAACCCTGAAATTTGTTTCATTTAAAACTAGACTCAATAAGGAATTTAGGTATGTAAACTATATTTCTTAATTTGCTTTGTACAATTTTTAATGATTTTTCAAAGTTGAAACAGGGGATCACATATTCATCCTGAGCAAGTCACACACAATTGTAAATATCTCAAAATATAAAATTCCTTTGCTTGTTCTGCTTCTTTTATATGAAAGTAGACTCATTAAACTTTAATTTCACATCTCATTCAACCTCTAATTATGTTCCTTATATTTTTGGTGATTTTTCAAAATCACGTCACTGCTACCGTCTAAAACAGTTTTAATGCTAATTTCACTCTTTCACACATTCTTTATGCTAACCTCATTTTATCTTACATATATAGATATACCACAAATCATTTTCACCACAATTCATTCATCACAAGTATAGGTCCATAACCACAACGTCACCACAAAACCATCCCGTTGAAAAATTCGGATCAATCCTCGATATTTAATGGTTTTAGCACACAGCCCCACCATCATACTTCATTTAGTTCGGCTCTCTTGTACACATGGTGAACACTTAGTACCACTCATGCGACCTAGCCGATTTGTCTCAGTAGCTCTCTTGTCTACATGGTGTCCTTCACTTGGAATCACGCATGCGACCTAGCTACATTTATCTCTTACGTAGCTCTCTTGTCTACATGGGATACATCCCGTATCACACATGTGACCTAGCTACTACATGGTATTTCGTAGCTTTCTTGTACACATGATGTGCACTCAGCATCATACATGTGACCTAGCTACGCTCCCTCTATTTTATTCGATCTCTCCGAATGTTCAACCGGGATCTCTCTCTATTATTTATTTCCATTCTTCCAATAGTCGATTTATATTTTAACATCAGCTAGTATATTTATATAATAGGCTGAAATATAAGAATGTAAATGAAAATAATGTAATGTTTACATACAAACTTACCTCGGTGCAAAATGTGGAAATTTTGCGATTTAGTCCAAAACTTTTTCCTTCCCTCGTTCGAGGTCAATTCCACGCCTTTCTTGATCTATAACAACACATTTAGCTCATTTAGCACTCATACTATTTGTTTCAATCCAAAGATCACATTATGGAAAAATTACATTTTTGCCCCTAACTTTTACAAATTACAATTTTGCCCCTAGGCTCGGAAATTTAATTTCAGCCCTTATTCTTATGTTTTATGACATGCTGAACATTTTTATCTTCTACGACCACATCAAATTCTCACTCTAACACATAGTTGTGAACAATAGGTATTTTTACTGACATATCTTAGTTTACTCGTTTTCACTTAAAACCGAGTAGCACAAGTTGTCTAACATAATTTAAAACCTCATATTCTATCATAAAACATCAAAATACACAAATTTCACCTATGGGTATTTTTCCAAATATGAACCCTAGGTTGAATTATTGTTAGCATAAGCTTAATCAGACTCACAGGAATCCAAAAACGTAAAGAACATTAAAAACGGGGCTTGAAATCACTTACTATGGAGCTTGAAAGTTGAAGAAACCCTAGCTATGGAGAGAGGGAGAATTCGCAGCAACTAAGGAGGATGATGACCAATTTTGTGTTATTTTTCCCATTTTATTTCATTTAATATCCAAATGACCAAAATGCCCCTCGTTACTAAACTTTCAAAAATTCCTTCCATGTCCTAATTTTGTCCATGAACTTAAAATTGGTCAAATTGCTATTTAAGACCTCCTAATTAATATTTTAAAGCAATTTCATACTAAAAACTTCTAAAATGTAAATTTTGCAACTTATTCGATTTAATCCCTATTTTCAATTTAAGCACTTTAGGCATAGAATTTCATCACGAAATTTTCACACAATCATGCAATCATATCATAAACCCCAAAATAATTATAAAACAATTAATTTTATCTTGAATTTGTGGTCACGGAACCACTATTCCGATTAGGCCCTAATTCGGGTTGTCACACCCTAGGGGACACATGGCCGTGTGACATGACTATGTGTCGCACACGGCTGAGACACATGCCCGTGTCTCTGCCCGTGTGGACAAAAATAGGCCATTTGCAAAGCCAATTTTGCACTCTTTTTCTCACGTACACCTGGCCATCAAAATGGTATCATTTCAACACATATATAGGCAGCCAAAACATGCCATTTCACACACATATCATACCATCTATCATCAATAAATTTTAAGTACTAAATTCCATATTCAAAACATACCAAATCAATGTGCCACAATTATCAAACTCACATAACTCCTAAATGAAATTTCTCACCTTTCTATCAACCAATTCATGCTTCTTATACATATCAATTCATCATCCTCAAATCATGCCAAAATATACCAAATTCCAAGCAATAACCACAACATATAACTATCAAAAAGACCATCTATACAACCATTCTAAACAAGCCAACACCTAGGACATTATATACATCCCATATATATCATTTATCAAATAGATAATTCAAGCCAACTTAAATGTCCATATTCTAACATTTACAATCCATATCTCATGGCTATAATCACAACTCAAGACATTCCAAGATGAAACTAGTCTATACATGCCATATACCATAAATACAAAGCTTCAAAAGTACCAACGAGATGATTGATAGTGTGGTGACATTTCCCGATGATCCCCGAGTCTGAGCTAGCTTCGATAATCTATAAAACATGGAAAGAACACACAAAGTAAGCTTTAAAAGCTTAGTAAGCCATATATAAATAAAATCATCATATGAACATTTGCATATTAATTCAAATATGATAAGCATAGCTAATCACATTCAAGGTCGTAAACCTTTACAATTGAACACATATTCAACATGTTAATCAAATTCATCATTTACTTCACCTTTCAGTACTCATATGAATCCCGTACGTACCTAAGTCATTTAACTCATTCACACATTCTTTCTCGACTTAACTTTGCCCATTGAACCATTCAGAATCATTAAGGATACTCGAAAATCAAATAAGCTCGTACAATGCCATATCCCAAATATGGTCTTACACGTTATCACATATCGATGCCACTGTCCTAGATAGGGTCTTACATGAAATCGATTAACAATGCCAATATCCAATGTCCCAGATATGGTCTTACACGTAATCTCAATACAATGCCAATGTCCCAGACATGGTCTTACATGTAATCACATCTCGATAACCTAATGTCATGACATTCGTATCTTATACTATTTCTAAGGTTCATACGGGACTTTCGGATATCGAAACTTCATCGTTTCTTGCTCGTATTTTCTCATTCCATATTTATAACATTTCAATGACAAGTAAACATACATAATTCAATTTAAAGGCATTCATTTGTATATGAACTTATCTCGTAGTCGGAATAGAGAAACTGGATCGACTATTCGTTAACTTTTTATTTTCCCCAATCTAAATTTGTTTTCTTTCTTTCTTGATCTATATACATTCAAAATTAACTCTTTTATTCATCAACACATTCAATTTAGTCCACAAACACATTTCTTACAATTTAGTCCCTATTTCACAAATACACAAAATTCAACAATTTCAATTACACCCAAGCTAGCCGAATTTTTAGACTCTATAACAACCCATATTTGTCAATATTTCACATATTTAACCACACATTTTACACTTTTCACAATTTAATCCCTAATTGGCATTTTTGTCAAAAATCACTTAACAAAACTTGTATATCTATCATTAAACCTTCATAATCTATCATTAAACATTACAAAGCTCATAAATTCAACAATGGCACTTCACAAAATTATCAACAATTTTAGAAATTAGGGTACGGGCTAGTATTCAAAGCAACGTACACAAAAACATAGAAATCATAAAAAAATCAAGCTAAAAACACTTACCAATTAAGCTCCCAATTGACTGAACCCTAAAACACATCCATGGCTTTTCTTTTCATCAATATTCGGCCAAGAAAGAAAGAAATGAAGCTTAATTTGGCTTTTTTTTAATTAATATAAGTTAATTAACCAATTTACAATTTTAACCTTGATAATAAACATTTAATAAACATCAAACACATGCCCATTTATGTCCATTCCCACTATCTATGGTATATTTAAAACATAAGGACTTCACATTTAATAAGCCATAGAAAATAGACACCTTTAACAAATAGAATGCAACTTTTGTATTTTACGCGATTAAGTCATTTTTCTCAAATTGAGCTATTAAACGATAAAATTAGCTCACAAAATTTTCACACATACATATTCACATGCTATAAACACCAAAAATAATATTAAAATAATTTTACAACCTCAGATTTGTGGTTCCAAAACCACTATTTTGATTTAGCTAAAACCGGGCTGTTACATGTATGCCCTGCATCTAGGAAAAAATTGAAAATTTCGCAAAATTTTTTTTGAGTTTCCGAATCAGTCCTGATTCGATTGGAATGTTTAAATTGGGCCTCAAGAGTCCATATAAGGACAATATGATTTATTTTAGATATGAATAGTAAATGACATGAATTGCATGAAATTATTCTGGAACTCTAGTGATGCTCCGTAACCTTGTTCCAACGATGGATATGATTTTGGGTTGTTAAATTGCTAATTATGTAACAGCCTGATTTTGGGCCTAGCCAGAACAGTGATTTCGGAACCACTATTCTGAGGCTGGAGAAATTTATTTTGATGTTATTTTATGTGATATAGCATGTTTATAAAGGTGCATGTTAATTTTGGTATATTAATTTTAGCAATTTCTAGTCCAATTTCAAAAAAAGTCTAAATCGCGTAAAAAGTAAAAGTTGTGTTTTAATACCTAAAGGTGTTAAATTCCTTGTATCTTAAATTGGGGGGGGGGGTTAATATGAAATTAGGCCATTGAAAGAGTGATGGCCGGCCATGAGACAAGGAATTAAATGGTCAAATATGTTAGGTAAGTATTGGGTGACATATTTGACAAATAAGTAATAAGCTAAAGAAAAGAAAATATCATTTTTTCTTCATCTTCTCTCCACCAATTTTTTCAGCCAAGAAAAGGGTATTGAAGCTGGAAAATTTCAGCAAAGAAACTCCCATGCTAGTAAGTGATTTTTTTTTATGTCTTTCTTGATTATTTTTACATTTTTAGAACCTCTAAAGCATGAGCTTTCAAAAGAGGGGACTATTTTGCAAAATGATTAAGAGTCTAGGGTTTTGCCATGAAAGCATATGTGTTGTTTGCTGAGTTTTTATGGAAGAATATGAGTCTTGGTAGTGTTATAAACAACTTTTATGAAAGGAGTTTGCATGAAAACACCTAAATGGGGTATTTTGCAAAGTTGTAAAACAAGTTGCACATGTGTGAAATAGTTGAAATTTTGAGTTGCTATAGTTATGAAAATGGTTCATCTAGGCTTAAGGAGTAAGAAAATATGATAAAAATCATTTTACAAGACTAGGGGCAATTTGGTAATTTTGGCAAAGTATAGGGGCAAAATAAAAAATTTTGCCAAAATATGTCATTGGACTAATTTGATTTGTATATTGTGTTAATAAGTTAAATGTGATGTTATAGATGAAGAAAAACGAGATTCAGGCTTAGAACGAAGAAAAACGAGAAATTGATGTTTAGGCCTCGTTTATCGATTTGGTGTCGAGGTAAGTTTGTATGAATAAATAAGCATGTTATCCATGTTATTGTTAATATACTTGAATCTATCTTGCCTCGATTGTATTGAATTATATGTTGATGATATTGAGTATGATGAAAGTGATGCCAAAAGTTAATAACATTCACATGATGGTAGAATACATTAGAAATTCAATGGAATATGATATCCCATAGAAACGAGTAAGTTGTATGTAAATAATATAACTACATCGTTATTATACGTATTTGGATTGATATAGCATAAATTGCTTGATTGTGGAAATGATTATGTATGATGAGAATTGATGTAGAGGAACCTCTCGGTTGAACCTTAGGAATAAACGGATATTCATGCCATGACATATGGGCGATATGTGTGTGCTAGTGTAAGACATGTTTGGGACATGCATCGGCCACATTATGAGAGCCAGTGTAAGACCATGTCTGGGACATGGCATCGGCATTGAGACGAGAGCTAGTGTAAGACATGTCTAGGACATGCATCGGCCTCGAGATGTAAGCCAGTGTAAGACATGTCTGGGACATGCATCGGCTACGAGATGTGTCTGTGTAAGACCATGTCTAGGACATGGCATTGGCACGGATGTGTGAAAGCTAGTGTAAGACCATGTCTGGGACATGGCATTGGCATTATACCCTATGTTTGAGGCTTAGTGAATATCCGATAGCTTTCCAAATGGTTCAACGGTGAGAGTTACGGTTTAAGCTAAATGAGAAAGGTTATGACCAAATTGTGAGTTGTACATGTACTTACATGAAATTGATGAGATGTGAATTCAATTCATGTTGTATGATTAGTAATGAATGAAAATGAGCATGTTGAGTAACACAGGTACGTATGCCAAGCTCATCAGAAATGATTCCAGTTTATGATGCGCATTTGATGAAGATGTAAATAGGTAATTCATGCCTATAAGAATGATTTTGTGATGAACTTGTGATTATAGGTCTATACTTATGATGTATGAATATGTAGCCTTACCAATATGGTGGAAATGAATTAATATGGTGTGATAAACTTAGTATCGTTAATTTACACTAAAATAGTTTTGGACAATAGCCATAGTCTAACTTCAAAAAAACACTAAAAATATTGGAAAATGAGTTAGAGGTTGCCTAAATTACGAAATTAAAGCTTATTGAGTCTAGTTTCTTATAAAAGAAACAATCTAAACAAAAGAATTTCCTATAATGAGTGTAATATCCCGAATTAGGGCCTAATCAGAATAGTGGTTTCGTGACCACAAATCCGAGATAGAAATAATTATTTTATAATTATTTTGAGGTTTATGATATGATTGCATGATTGTGTGAAAATTTTGTGAAGAAATTCTATGCATAAAATGCTTAATTTGAAGTTAGGGACTAAATCGAAAAAGTTGCAAAACTTGCATTCTAGAATTTTTTGGTACGAAATTGCTTTGAAATATTAATTAGGAGGTCTTAAATAGCAATTTTACCAATTTCTAAAATTTTGGACAAAAATGGGCTTGTACATGAAAATTTTCAAAGAAAGGTATTAAGGGCATTTTGGTCATTTGGATATTTAATGAAATAAAATGGGAAAAATAACACAAAATGGTCATCTTCCTCATTTAGTTGCTGCCGAATTTCACTCTCACCATAGCTAGGGTTTCTTCAACTTTCAAGCTTCATAGTAAGTGATTCTAAGCCCCGTTTTTAATGATTTTTACGTTTTTGAGATCCCGATTGCTCGATTTAGCTTATGCTAGCAATAATTTAACCTAGGGTTTATATTTGGAAAAATACCCATAGGTGAAATTTGTGTATTTTGATGTTTTATGATAGAATATGAAGTTTTAAATTATGTTAGACAACTTGTACTACTCGATTTTAAGCAAAAACGAGTAAAAGGGCTTAATCGGTAAAAATACCTAATAGTCACAAGTACATGTTAGAGTGAGAATTTGATGTTGCCATAGAAGGGAAAAGTGATTAGCATGTTATAAAACATAAGAATAAGGAATAAAGTTTAATCCCGAGCCTAGGGGCAAAAGTGTAAATATGCAAAAGTTTAGGGGTAAAATTGTAATTTTTCCAAAATTTGAATTAAGGATTAATTTGATAATGTGAATATTAAATAAGCTAAATGTGTTATTTTAGATCAAGAAAGACGTGGAATCGACCCCAATCGAGGAAAAGAAAAGATTGTGGACTAAATTGCAAAATCTTTGTATTTTGGTATCAAGGTAAGTTCATGTGTAAATAATGTAGCATAATTGTTATTTTTAAGTCATTGATGTCAATTATGTGATATGCTGATTTTTTTATCATGAAATATATGCTTTGTGGTTATTTTCGAACAAAATGCAAATCATGTGTGCTACTTGCTAAATATAATTATTACCGAGTATTGATTTCGGCATTCTACGGAAGACGGCAAGGATATGTGTTCGAGGAAAATCCCGTTTGAACCTTAGTAATAGATTAGGATACAAGTGACATGTCACTATAATGGTTGAGCATCCGAACTCGTTGAGTTGAGTCCGAGTTCACTTATGGATGCAAATGTCCGAACTCGTTGAGTTGAGTCCGAGTTCGTGAGATGTAACTATGCATCCGAGCTCGTTGAGTTGAGTCTGAGTTCACTTATGGATGCGAACACCCGAGCTCGTTGAGTTGAGTCCGAGTTCGCTTATGGGCGGGTTACATGATTGCTTGATTGCATATGTGGCACTTATGTGCAAGTTATCCATGTATCCGAATTATATTCCGATGTGTTCAACGGGTAAAGTTTTACTCAAATGGAAGAATACTCGAGATGTAAAGAGACGTATTGGTAAGTGATGTGAAATGGATATTTTGGACAGGTATGTATTTAACCCTCGGGTTGAGTGTTGATACAACCACGATAAGGTAATAAGATGATGAAAAATAATTAGAAATGTGATATGTGTTTTGATGATATATGCTAATGTTGATTGGTTTGATTGTTTGTTATGTTATTTATTATTTGCATATGAACTTACTAAGCATTTATGCTTACTCCCTCCTTCTTACTCATTGTAGTTTTGGAAAAGCCAGCTCAGGAGTCGGGATAGGTTGAAGGCTCAGTCACACTATCTGAAGAACTTTTCGGTAAATTGCTTGTAAATTTATGGCATGTATAGCAATATACCTATTTTGTGTAAATGATCTTATGATATGGTGATGGAATGGTTGAGGAAATGCTTGATAATGATAAGTTATGGAAATGGTTAGTTTAGATTATGTTTGACGTTATGGAAAGTTATTAAGATACTTAGTGCATGAAAACTCATAAAAAGGGGATGAAATTTGCCATAAACAGAATATTGCAGCAACACTGATGTGAGTTTGAAAATTTACTAAAAATCATATAAATTGAATTACGAGATGGATTAAATATAAAATTGAAGCTTATTATGTCTAGTTTCACATGAAACAAATAAAACAGTTAAAGAAATTATATGTTAAAAGATATTTAAATTTTAGTGAAACAGGGTCAGAGCAGTTTCTGAATCCCCTGTTCAAGCTTTAGAAATTCACCATAAATTGTACAGATATAATTAGGTGGTGTAGTTTGTATCTTTAGAATTCTTGTTGAGTCTAGTTTTAAGAGAAAAAAATCTCATAATCATATGATTTTTTTACAAAGAGTAATATGGTTCGTAGTAAACAGAGATCAGTCCAGTCAAGTCCTGAAACAGGGGTAAATTTAACTAATAAACTGTACTAATTGGCCCAACCGAAAATTCTAGAAAAAAATTAGTAGATAGGTATATGAGTCTAGATTCAGGGAAAATTTACGTATTTTGATTTTGAGTTTCGTAACTTGAGATATGATTTTTCTTGTGACTGTGACGCAAGTAGCTTGAAAGTTGTGAATGTAGAAACAAATAATCCAAGGTTCTAAAAATGTTAAATTAAGCTTAGTAACACCTCATACTCGACTCCAGCGACGGTCTCGGGCGTGGGGGCGTTATATTTAGTGGTATCAGAGTAGGTTTAGTCGGTTCTCGGACTACGTGTTGTATGTACGGATTTTGCTATACATGCCATATGTATAAATTGTGATAGTGTGACGACTTTTGACCTTTTTAAATGATTTTTTTATAGTAAATGGATCCCGATCCAGTTGTGGCAGATGAAGTAGAGAGTAATGCACCAGCTCCGACTGCAGGAGCAGCGCCGACTGAAAATCCACCTCCTACTGTTGGTCAGGGAGGAGGAGAAAGGGATTGGGAAGCCTTTCTCCAAATGATGAGTGCATCGTACACTGAGTTCGTTCGTACGAACCCAAATGTACGACCTCCCCCACCTCCCCCAATTCCTCAACCTGTACCCCCGATGCCTCAAGGTATGGATCTGATGAAATTTCATAGAACTCCAGTTGATAGAATCCGCAAGCAAGGGGCCGAAGAATTTAAAGCAAATATTGATGATGATGCCGAGAAAGCAGAGTTCTGGCTTGAAAATTTGATGAATTATCTTGTACACCTGAAGAATGTTTGAAATGCGCTATATCTTTGCTGAGGGATTCAGCTTATAATTGGTGGAAGACTTTGATTTCGGTGGTACCGAAAGAGAGAATAACCTGGGAATTCTTTCAAGAAGAGTTTCGGAAGAAATATTAGTGAAAGATTTATTGATCAGAAGCGTAAAGAATTTCTTGAGCTGAAGCAAGGTAATATGACGGTTATAGAATATGAAAGAGAGTTTGTTCGATTAAGTAAATATGCCAGAGAGTATGTTCCTACAGAGGCCAAGATGTGCCGATGATTTGAAGACGGGCTCAACGAAGACATCAAGGTATTTGTTGGAATTCTTGAATTAAAAGAAATGGTAGTATTGGTTGATCGAGCTTGCAAGGCTGAAGAACTACTTAAAGAGAAGAAAAAGGCCAAGATATGATTTTTCTTGTGACTGTGACGCAAGTAGCTTGAAAGCTGTGAATGTAGAAACAAATAATCCAAGGTTCTAAAAATGTTAAATTAAGCTTAGTAACACCTCATACTCGACTCCGGCGACGGTCTTGGGCGTGGGGGCGTTACAATGAGATATTTGAAGTTGTGTGAAACAGAGTCAGAATGACTTTGAAATCTTAGAAAATAATTATAAATTGTACAAAAGTAGTTATGAGTTATAATTTATATGTTTAGAATCCTAAATAAGTCTATTTTCAAGAGAAATAGACGAGAACATTATTCGAGTCCAGTGCTAAGAGATAATTGAACTTTAGGGCAGAAGGGTTGGAACTGTCAGACAGTGAATCAAGGGTAACTTTGAGAAATAAACTGTACCATTTGCCTGAACCAAAAATTCTAAAATTTGGTGTACGTGAGTCTAGTTTCAAGAAAAATTAACAGAACTTAATTTGGAGTTTCGTAGCTCCAGATATAAATATTTTATTGACTAGTGTTCAAGGAGACAGCTTATCATGAACTTGAGAATATGTGGGGAACATTGATAAAACATGTTAATGAGTTGCTTATTATTTTCATATGAACTTACTAAGTGTAAAGCTTACCCCTTTCCTTTTCCATGTTCTCTAGTGTTGCCAGGTTAGCTCGGGTTGGAGTTCATCGAAGATATTATCACACTGTCAAGCTATCGCTATTGGTGTAAGTAATTTCAAGTACTTTGAGTCTATGGCATATATAGGGTTTAAATATTTGAACATGTGATATTATGCTTTAGCCAAATGTATTGGCTTATTTTATTTATGGGGTTGTAAACCCATTTTAGATATACATGCATGTGTTATGAGCTTATGTGATGAGTTTATAATGATTATGGCATGAATGTGGTAAAGATGTGAGTAAAATCTATGATATCTATTGCATGTAAAATTGCAATGGTCATGACATGTTAGGAATGTTTAAGTGCCTAATTTTGCCATGTTGTATGTTATTGTATAAGTATGCGTGCATGTGTTGTGAGGGTGATAGAATGGCTTGGAAAATAGCCTTGTATTTGTCCACATGGGTAGACACACAGGCGTATGTCTAGGCTGTGTGTGACACACGGTCCGCCCCCATGGACGTGTTGTCCAACCGTGTGTCCCCTGTACCCAAGTATTTCAAGTCAGTATGCATTGTAGTAAGCACACGGGCAAGAGACACGGCCATGTGTCTCAGCCGTGTGAAGGACATGGCCATAGGACACGGGCGTGTGCCTTGGCCGTGTGGCTTCAATTTGTTCATGACCAAATTGGCAAAATGTCCAGGTTCTTGGACACGGGTTCGGGACACGGGCGTGTCCCTAGCACATTGGTGTGCGCTCTATATCCACACGGGCGTGTGGAGCCTTAAAGCATGAAATTTTTCCAAGTTTTTCTTAAGTTCTCAATTTATTCCCGAACCGTCTCTAATACATGTTTTGGGCATCGTAAGCCCGTTTAAGGTACAAAATGTATTAAAAATGAAAATTTTTAAATTCAAATGAAATTTCATGGTCGGTTTAGTATGAAAGTGCTTGAGTTAAGTCCGGTAGCATCTTGAACCCTATCCCAGCGTCAGATATGGGTGAGGGGTGTTACATTTAGTGGTATCAAAGCATGGTTTAGTAGGTTCTCAGACTAACATAGAGTAAGTGAGTCTAGCTATACATGCCATAGTACTACTCGTGATAGTGTGATATCTTCCGGCACTAACGAAACTGTTTGCTAAGACAGGAAAGACTTCCAACCGAGCAAATCTTGTTAATGATAGAAGCAATATTGAGATGATTGAAATGTGCTTGTGATATGTTGAAATTTGGAAAGGTATGAAAGGAAATTCATGGTTTTATTAATACTCAATATGTGATAATCATAAGTTAAAGAATATGGAATCATGGAATGAAATGAAAGTTAAGTTGTGATAAGCTCTTTCATGCATGTTAGTATTCATACGATGTTATGTGCCTAACTCTTTTGGCCAAGTGATTATGAAAAGAAAAATTTACTCGAAATGACAGAATGTGTGTATAAGTGCTTCTGTTGAATGATGTGTAATGGTATGTACATGTGATTGACATTTATGTTTAAATTTCTGAATTAAAGATGTCATAATGTTATGTTTTATGATTTAGTTATGGAATCATAAATGTTATAATAGCATGAAAGCTGAAATGAAAGATCAAATTGAGTAGAACGCTGGAATTGAGTACGATCGTTTGATTATGAATTGACAAATAAGACCATAGTTGGACTATGACATCAATTGAATGATGTTCTCAAAACCGTAAGACGTTCTCTAATTTGGTAAATGTTGGTAAGTAAAATAAGGCTAAGTGTTGAAACTTGATTCGACATTAATGATGATTCGAGTAAAAGAAATGAAAATTTGTATTGCGATAAATTCACTAATGTTTGGCTAGTATTCATATGAAATAAAGTTGCATGTGTTAGTAAGATATGTGGAAGTGTGTTCATAACAAGTTGGAAATTTGAAATGTTTGAATCGATGTGCTTGATACTACATTGTTGTTAAATGTGTATATGTGTGAGAATCGAAAGTTTAGAGGCTTTACAATCTTCACCCCCTTACCAGAATAGAGTTATATGAAGAAATTCACAAGAGATATGTTGTATAAACTTACAAATGGGAAACTAAAGAGTGCAATAATGGAGTATCATGGGATTAGTGATGACAACAATAATCAGAGGAATGATGTCGGATTAGCAAAGATGTTTGAGCATGACGGATCCAATTAAGTAAGATTTTAGCTAACTCTCTCTTTTAAGTATTTTGTATTTTCCTCTATGCTTGGGAATATATATGGTTGTTCATTTCCAGTGAAATTCTTAGTGTATGAGGATGCTAGCGGCTGTGATATTAGATGAAAGCTTTGTTGATCCGATTAATTATGATCAACATTTCTTTGTCTTTTTGGAATTCTATTCTGATATGTTAGAATGAAATAGACGGTAAAAATTCATGTGAGACCATTCTGATGTTCCTATTGACTATGGTTTTATATATATGAAGAAAATGTATTATCTCCGTTATGATGAAATTCGAGAGGGTATAAACGGTAGTGTCTTTCTGGTTTTCTCTGAGGAGACGTTCAGATCTTCTTTATTATTTTCTTCTGGGTTATATTCTTAAATTTCTGGTATAGTGTTATATCTTGGAATTCGTTATCATGATTGTTCCTATCATTCTTATTTCGAGAATTATCAGTCTGGCTCATCTATAAGGATATTCTTTAACTTGCGGTAACAATGTCTATTATGATTATGCTACTGGTTCGATTATGGAAGTGTGGTAATTCTAGTATTTGGATTTCTCTAATCTT
The DNA here is from genome assembly GCA_025698465.1 of Gossypium longicalyx. NCBI lineage: Eukaryota > Viridiplantae > Streptophyta > Magnoliopsida > Malvales > Malvaceae > Gossypium > Gossypium longicalyx. The sequence goes on along the minus strand of CM046997.1, from coordinate 70,160,416 downwards.
CGCGTAAAGGATTCTCATCAGCAAAGGTAAATTAAGCCATGTGCATTAAGTTTATTCTCTAGTTCGGGAATAATGTTGTACAATTATTGGGTAAATAACATACAGTCTGAGATGAAGAAATTTTATTCTTGAAAGCATCATACAGAAACATATTAGTTGGATTTCTCTCATTCGAGAGATATTGTTATAAGTAAAGTTGTCCTGATTAATAAAGAGACCACATCTATGAAGTTGGAATCATTTGATTCATGTTAGTAAAGTTTCTAAACAGTTGATGACCAGAGTATAGAAATGTGGCTATAAGTGGTAAATTAAACAAGTACAGTATGACTCGACTTTTAATTTGGAATTGTAGGAAGGATTTGATTTCTGGTTTCTGTTACTATTATTTTAGAGTAAGATTTGAGTACTGAGAAACTCTGGGTTATATAGAGCATTGAGTACAGAGTTCACAGTAGTATCTTGTCTATTCTTCCAAAGGATGTTGAATCGTCTACAGGGTAAAGCCGAATATCAAATGTATTTGAGACTATTACTCGCTGTGATGAAAGTGGGAAGAAAATGAGAAATGACTGTTATGAATTTCGTATCGGGATGTCTCTCATCCCAGAGAAAAAGAAGGGATGCAAGTTGAATTGTGATAGATTGATGATGGAAGTCTGCATGATGATTTTAGTATGTACAGATATATTATTCAATAGATTTGGCTAAGTTATATGATTCTGAGTTTATAGTTTTAAGAATGCCAGTCTCTAGTATTTTGAATTGAGCCCGGGGTTTATACCGCAATTATGGAAAAGCTACAGGAAATCTTGAGTATGAGACTGACTTGAACTGTAAGTTGTGAGGAAAAAGGTGAAAGTGATTCGTAAAAGTGAAAGCAACTTCTTCTGGTAAGATTTTCGGGGACGAAAAATCGCTAAAGGTGCAGAGAATTGTAACAACCCAATTTTGGGCCTAGTCAGAACAGTGGTTTCGAAACCACTATTCCGAGGCCGGTGAAAATTATTTTGATGTTATTTTATGTGATATAGCATGTTTATAAAGGTGCATGTTAATTTTGGTACATTAATTTTAGCGATTTCTAGTCCAATTTCAAAAAAAGACTAAATCGCGTAAAAAGTAAAAGTTGTGTTTTAATACTAAAGGTGTTAAATTGTCTTGTATCTTAAATTGGGGGTTTTTAATGTGAAATTAGGCCATTGAAAGAGTGATGGCTGGCCATGAGACAAGGAATTAAATGGTCAAATATGTTAGGTAAGTGTTGGGTGACTTATTTGACAAATAAGTATTAAAATAAAGAAAAGAAAATATCATCTTTTCTTCATCTTCTCTCCATTGATTTTTCCAAATAAGAAAAGGGTTTTGAAGTTGGAAAACTTCAGCAAAGAAACTCCCATGCTAGTAAGTGATTTTTTTATGTCTTTCTTGATGATTTTTACATTTTTGGAACCCCTAAAGCATGAGCTTTCAAAAGAGGGGACTATTTTGCAAAATGATTAAGAGTCTAGGGTTTTGCCATGAAATCATATGTGTTTTTTGCTGAGTTTTTAGGAAGAATATGAGTCTTGGTAGTGTTATAAAAAACTTTTATAAAGGAGTTTGCATGAAAACACCTAAAATGGGGGTATTTTGCAAAGTTGTAAAACAAGTTGTAAATGTGTGAAATAGTTGAAATTTTGAGTTGCTATAGTTATGAAAATGGTTCATCTAGGCTTAAGGAGTAAGAAAATGTGATAAAAAATAATTTTACGAGCCTAGAGGCAATTTTGTAATTTTGGCAAAGTATAAGGGCAAAATAAATTTTTTTACCAAAATGTGTCATTGGACTAATTTGATTAGTATATTGTGTTAGTAAGTTCAATGTGATGTTATAGATGATGAAAAATGAGATTCGAGCTTAGAACAAGGAAAAACGAGAAATTGATGTTTAGGCCTCGTTTACCAATTTGGTGTCGAGGTAAGTTCGTATGGCTAAATAAGCTTGTTATCCATGTTATTGTTAATATACTTGAATCTATCTTGCCTCAGTTGTATTGAATTATATGTTGATGATATTGAGTAAGATGAAAGTGATGCCAAAAGTTAATAACATTCACGTGATGGTAGAATACATTAGAAATTCAATGGAATATGATATCCCATAGAAATAAGTAAGTCATATGTAAATAATATAACTACATTGCTATTATATGTATTTGGATTGATATAGCATAAATTGCTTGATTGTGGAAATGATTATGTATGATGAGAACTGATGTATTGGAACCTCCCAGTTGAACCTTAGGAATAAACGAATATTCATGCCATGACATTTGGGCGATATGTGTGTGCTAGTGTAAGACATGTCTGGAATATGCATCGGCCACATTATGGGAGCTAGTGTAAGACCATGTCTGGGACATGGCATCGACATTGAGACGAGAGCTAGTGTAAGACATGTCTGGGTCATGCATCGACTACGAGATGTGTCTGTGTAAGACCATGTCTGGGACATGGCATCAGTACGGATGTATGCGAGCTAGTGTAAGACCATGTTTGAGACATGACATCGGTATTATACGCTATGTTTCAGGCTTAGTGAATATCCGATAGCTTTCTGAATGGTTCAACGGTGAGAGTTACGGTTTAAGCTAAATGAGAAAGGTTATGACCATATTGTGAGTTGTACAGGTTCTTACATGAAATTGATGAGATTTGAATTCAATTCATGTTATATAATTAGTAAGGAATGAAAATGAGCATGTTGAGTAACACAGGAATGTATGCCAAGCTCATGAGAAATGATTTCAGTTTATGATGCACATTTGATGAAGATGTAAATAGGTAATTCATGCCTATGACAATGATTTTGTGATTACCTTGTGATTATAGGTCTATACTTACGATGTATGAATATGAGCCGTACCAATGTGGTGGAAATGAATTACTATGGTGTGATAAACCTAGTATCGTTAATTTACACTAAAATAGTTTTAGACAGCAGCCATAGTCCAACTTTGAAAATACACTAAAAATAGTGGAAAATAAGCTAGAGGCTGAATAAATTATGGAATTAAATATTATTGAGTCTAGTTTCTTATAAAAGAAACCGTGTAAGCAAAAGAATTTCCTATAATGAGATATTTGAAGTTGTGTGAGACAGAGTCAAAATGACTTCGAAATCCCCTGTTTTGATTTGAGAAAATAATTATAAATTTTACAAAATAGTTATGAGCTATAATTTATATGTTTAGAATCCTTAATGAGTTTATTTTCAAGAGAAATAGACAAGAACATTATTCAAGTCCTGTGCTAAGATATAATTTAACTTTAGTGCAGAATGGTTGGAACTGTCAGACAATGAATCAGGGGTAACTTTGAGGAATAAAATGTACTATTTGGCTAAGCAAAAAATTCAGGAAATTTGGTGGTAGAAAGGTACGTGAGTATAGTTTCAAGGAAAATTAACAAAACTTAATTTTCAGTTTTGTAGCTCCAGATATAAATATTTTATTGACTGTTGTACAAGGAGACAGCTTATCATGAACTTGAGAATATGTTAGGAACATTGATAAAACATGTTAATGAGTTGCTTATTATTTTCATATGAACTTACTAAGCGTAAAGCTTACCCCCTTCCTTTCCCATGTTCTCTAGTGCTGCCAGGTTAGCTCGGGTTGGAGTTCGTCGGAGATATTAGCACACTGTCAAGCTATCGCTATTGGTGTAAGTAAGTTCAAGCACTTTGAGTCTATGGCATGTATAGGGTTTAAATATTTGAGCATGTGATATTATGATTTAGCCAAATGTATTGGCTTATTTTAGTTATCGGGTTGTAAACCCATTTTAAATATACATGCATGTGCTATGGGCTTACGTAATGAGTTTATAATGATTATGGCATGAATGTGGTAAAGATGTGAGTAAAATCTATGATATCTATTGCATGTGAAATTGCCATGGTCATGACATGTTAGGAATTTTTAAGTGCCTATTTTACCATATTTTATGTTATTGTATAAGTATACGTGCATGTGTTGTGAGGGTGAGAAAATGTCTTGGAAAACAGCATTGTATTTGTCCACACGGATAGACATACGGGCATATGTCTAGGCCGTGTGTGACACACGGTCCGCTCCCATGGGCGTGTTGTCCAGCCGTGTGTCCCCTGTACCTAAGTATTTCAAGTCAGTATGCTTGGTAGTAAGCACACGGGCATGAGACATGGCCATGTGTCTCAGCCTTGTGAAGGACACGGCCATAGGACACGGGCGTGTTACTTGGCCGTGTGGCTTCAATTTGTTCATGACCAAATTGGTAGAATGTCCAGGTTTTTGGACACGGGTTTGAGACACGGGCGTGTCCCTAGCACACGGGCATGTGCTCTACGTCCATACAGGCATGTAGAGCCTTAAAGCATGAAATTTTTCCAAGTTTTTCTTAAGCTCTTGGTTTAGTCTCGAACCGTCTCTAATGCATGTTTTGGGCCTCGTGAGCCCGTTTAAGGGACAAAATGTATGTGAAATGAAAATTTTTAAATTCAAACGAAATTTCATTACCGGTTTAGTATGAAAGTGCTTGAGTTAAGTTCGGTAGCATCTTGAACCCTGTCCCAGTATCAGATACGGGCAAGGGGTGTTACAAATTACATCACATGTAACTCCTTTATTTGGTGAAAAACTCTTGTTCCAATCATCTCATGATTTCTCCAAACTCTTGCCTCTAGGTATCTAATCCTACTAGAGTAACCTAATTAAGTTATTAACCAATATCATAATCAGCGATTATCACTTGCTTATTTTTCACGTTTGATCAAGATAGATATTGTACTTCACTTTAGCAGAAGCCACATTTATCGATCGAGGCTTTAACGAGGATAAATATTGGAAGGAAAACCTACCTTAATATTTTATTGAAGGGTTTTTAAATTATATTATTCTCACCATTAATAGTCAACATTTCTCCATTTAATCCTTAAATTGATCTTATCAATATCTTATAGCATGCATGCTAACATATCATTTGTATCATATACAAGAAAAATATAAAGCAGTAAATAAATGCAGTAGCTATAGCCCATAAAACTAAAGTGGTTCCTTTCAAGCCAAAAGGAGAACCGTAGGGAATCCTAAGGGTTTATGCCGATTCTTAGGCTTTTTTCCCACCAATAAATTTAATCCCAAATATGTATCGTACAAGTGGCTCTCATACAATTGTTGGATCGTTGGTACGCCTCGTAACGCAACGGAAAAAATATTTCAGTGATCATCAACCACGGATCCATGTACGAGGAATGAATTGGGTTGAAAATTTACCTTGTTTATTGGAAACATTGAAAGGATTCTATTGATTCGATGTCAATTCCAAGCCACAACGTTCTTGGCCCCTACGTAGTCCACCTCGTCAAAAATGAACAACCACTTTCTCTTGAACTTTCAGAGAGAATTAAAAACAGTTGCTAGACCTTTATTTTATAAGTTGGTAACCTTAACACACTAAGGGATTATCATCCTTTTATCCTCTTTGATATCACATATTAAAAAGGAAAAGCAGAATTATTTCCTTATTAATATAGAAGGCAAATGAAAAGTTAGAAAAATGAATTTTATTCTTTCCAAAATAATATCAATCTTCATGTCTTTTATATTTTGACCAAAATTAATTAATATAACTATTTATATTAATAATTTCGGTAAAATATATACAATTAATATTTTGTATGAATCATATTCATATATTAATTATATTATGTCGAAAAGAATATTAATTTCTATGTCTTTTATATTTTGAACAAAATTAATTAATATAACTGTTTATATTAATAAACTCGGTAAAATATATACATGTAATATTTTGTATGAATCAAATTCATATATTAATTATATTCTTTCCAAAAGAACATTAATTTCCATGTCTTTTATATTTTAACCGAAATTAATTAATATAACTATTTATATTAATAAATTAGTTAAAATATATACAATTAATAATTTGTATGAATCAAATTCATATATTAATTATATTCTTTTGAAAAGAATATTAATTTCTATGTCTTTTATATTTTGACATAAATTAATTAATATAACTATTTATATTAATAAATTCAGTAAAATATATACAATTAATATTTTGTATGAATCAAATTCATATATTAATTATATTCTTTCCAAAAGAATATTTTTTCCATGTCTTTTATATTTTAACCATAATTAATTAATATAACTGTTTATATTAATAAATTCGGTAAAATATATACAATTAATATTTAGTATGAATCAAATTCATATATTAATTTTTTCTATGTTCTCTATTTGTGTACAACAAGTTTGTACATATAATGTATTTAATATTTAACTATCAAATTAAATTAATTCAACAGTTAATTTAATTCATGTGACAACTAAATACAATACTAAATGTATTTGGATTCTGTTCGTTTCAACTATAGGGTGTGACCCCGTAGGCTTTTGTAACGTTGGTAATAATACGAGAACGTTTCTAACATTAGAAGCAATGAATGACATTGCCACTCAAGTTAGAAGAAGTTGTGATTTGACATAACCTTTCTGTGATAATATTTTCATATTTTCATGTATTATATCTTTTTATCCTTAATATCTAGATTGGACACAAGTCATGGAATAGTCACACTTGTATCGTCCAATATCATATTTCTTGACTTTCTGAGCACACTACAATAAACAAATAAGTGTGATATCTCATATCAGTTTATTCGAGCATGTCCATGCATTTTTAGTCTCACTCCATTAAGAGGCCTAAGATATTGCTTCCATTATGTAAGAGGGATAAATCCTATCTTGATCAGCCATATCCCATTACATGGATTGTGGTGTATCCAATATTAATGTTTATAGTACAACCGATTACGGTAGATGTTTTGATTGTATCAAAATATATGACTCACGATGTTGGGACAATGACGATATCAAGTATGAGAATCATATACATAGTTATAGCTGTGAGAAATATTGTGACTATTACATAATAATCCAAGAAACATACTCATAATGGGTCAATCCAATATATTATTCTCTTACACATACTTATGTATTGATTTTTACATCCCTATGTCAATGACAACTCTTTGTCCTCAATCAACTACCTTTTAGTCTCAATATATTATTGTTTCCCAAGCCCACAAAATACTTAACTAAGGATGTACTTAAGGTGAGTTTCTATACTCCAGTTTTGGGTGACTGAATGTTGAGTGTTGCTTGTATGAGTTGTGTCTCTATCTGTTCTGAGTCCTATTTGAAACCTTTGTAGTACGTAATATTGGTGAATGAATATGACATGCGTGTTTAATGTTGTATGAGTTCATGAAAGATTGGAAGAATGTTTTGTATGATGGAACAGTGTTTGGACATATTTAAGTATGGCGTACTCATTGATGCAATAGTATTTTAAATGTTATGTATGTAACATATATTCGTAATATACGGAGTACAAAGGAAATTTAGTTGATTGTTATAGGATTCAAGGGAGTTTGGTGACATCATGGAATGGGTATCTACTGTCTCATTAGAGTGACACTTTGACAACGGTCTATTGACTCTATGAAGCAACACTTTGATGATGATATTCGACTGGTCCTAGGGATGACACCATGTAAACGATATATAGGTTCTTTGGGGAAACAACGTGAAAACAATATATAGGTCCTTCGGGGTGGCACCTCAAAAGTGGTTTACTGATTTTTGAAAATAAAAAGTCCATGGTTAAGCCATGACATTTTCCAGTGACGAATAGGTACACTTTATGGTGAGATATAGTCCACCATGACAGTTAACCAGGAAGCTTGTCAGGGCACAAAAAGGAAAATCACTATATGACTCGTGTGGCAAGTAGCCTGGCAGAGTAAGTGTGGCACGTATGAGAACACGAGTAAACATGGTAATAAGAGGAACCACCAAAATACAAAGGTAAGTGAAATTAGTAGAAGCATCTTAATGCAAATGTATACTAGTGGATTGAAGCAATTCCTTCAAAGTAATGGTAAATGGATATCTCTTATATAGATCTGCCAATGTTTGATAAGTGAATTAGCTTTGGCTATATTAAAGTGGGACGATTTTGCAAGCGTTAGTCATATGTATTCATGGGTAAATAGATCATTAGAATGAGAGGGGAGTTCACCTAAAACTCTCTTAGGAAGGGAGTCTGTCAATGTAATGCCCCGTACATGAGACCGTTGCTGGAGTCGAACACGAGGTGTTAACAAACTTAATTCATTGCTTAAACAGCTCAAACAATTTAATTTTAGAAATTCCAGACAAGCTGGCTAACTGCGTCACAGTCGCTTAAAAATTCATATCTCGAGTTTTGAAACTCAAAATCCAATTCCGTAAATTTTTCCTGAAAATATACTCATATATATATTTACTAATTTTTTTCTAGAATTTTTGGTCAAGCCAATTAGTACAGTTTATTAGTTAAAGTCTCCTCTGTTTCAGGGTTCGACTGCTCTGACCTCTGTGTATTACGAATCAGATATCTCTCTGTACAGAATTTCAATGACTATTAAGTTTATTTCTATTAAAACTAGACTCAATAAGAAATCTTTTCATATAAATTATGACTTCTAATTATTTTTATAAAATTTATGGTGAATTTCCAAATTCAGAATAGGGGATCCAGAAATTGCTCTAGCCCTGTTTCATAAAAATTTAAAACATCTCATAAAATATAACTCATATACCTGTTTCGTTTCTTCCATATGAAAATAGACTCATAATTATTCAATTCCATATTTTATTCATCATCTAATTATATCTCTACTATTTTTAATGATTTTTCAAATTCATGTCACTACTGCTGTCTGAATCTATTTTATGGTAAATTTTACCTATTTCATGGTTTCCATGGATTAACTAGAAATTTGACATACATAACACCAAATATGATAATAATTAGCCATTCCAATGGCTAATCATTACCAAGCATTTTTATACTACTCAATAACCATATCATAAGACCATATATACAAAATGATTATAATGCTATACATGCCATACTCAAAATATACAAGCCATTATGCCAAGATGGTATACGGATAGTGTGAGCGTGCCTCCGACCGTTCCCGATTTCCGAGCTAGCTTGTCAACACTACAAGGAATGAAAAGGAGGGAGTAAGCATAAATGCTTAGTAAGTTCACATGCAAATAGCAAGTAACATAACCATATAAGCAAACATAAAACATCATTTGCATAATCATCACCAAGACATTCATATCATATTTTCATTTATCATCTTACCATATTATTGTTATATCGATTTTTCAACCCGAGGGTTAAGTACATACCTGTTCAAGGTATCCATTTCACAACACTTACCAATACGTCCCTTTCATCTTGAGTATTCCTCCATTTGAGTAGAACTTTACCCATTGAACACATCGGAATATAATTCGGATACATGGAAAGTTTGCACATAAGTGCCACATATGTAGCCAAGCTACCATGTAACCCGCCCATAAGCGAACTCGGACTCAACTCAACGAGCTCGGATGCCTAGTTACATTTCACGAACTCGGACTCAACTCAACGAGTTCAGACATTCGCATCCATAAGTGAAATCGGACTCAACTCAACGAGTTCAGATGCTTAGTTACATTTCACGAACTCGGACTCAACTCAATGAGTTCGGACATTCGCATCCATAAGTGAACTCAGACTCAACTCAATAAGTTCGGATGCCCAAATATCCCAGTGACATGTCACTTGTATCCTAATCCATTCCTAAGGTTCAACAGAACCGTTTTCCCAATCATGTGTCTCAACCATCTTCTACGGAATACCGATACCGATACTCGGTAGTATTTCACATTTTTCAAGTATATCACATAATTTGACATATTATCAAACAATTATCACGAGTATAATATTTCATAATAATTATCATATCATTTAAATAACATAAAAACATTTAAAATAATAACTATGTTACCAACATTTACATATGAACTTACCTAGTATGCGAAAATGGCTACTTTTACCATTTCGTCCACAACTTGGTATTTTCCCCATTTTAGCCCGAATTTCAGTTTTCCTTGCTCTATCATTTAAAATATAGTCTAATTAGAACTCACATTATTCAAATTGACCCAAAATCATATTTTGGAAAATTATAATTTTGCCCTTAAACTTTTGCATATTTACACTTTTGCCCCAAAGCTCGTAAATTAAACTTGAGCCTATTTTCTTATGTTTTTTGACATGCTGATCATTTTTCCCTTCTATGGCAACATCAAATTCTCACTCTAACATGTACTTATGACTATTAGGTATTTTTACCAATTAAGCCCTTTTGCTCGTTTTCACTTAAAACCGAGTAGCACAAGTTGTCTAACATAATTTAAAACCTCATATTCTATCATAAAACACCAAAATACACAAATTTCACCTATGGGTATTTTTCCAAATATAAACCCTAGGTTAAATTATAGCTAGCATAAGCTAAATCGAGCTACCGGGACTCTAAAAACGTAAAAAACTTGAAAAACGGGGCTAAAACGGACTTACAATCGAGCTTGGAAGCTTGAAAAACCCTAGCCATGGTTTCTCCTTGCTATATTCGGCCATGGGGTTGAAGATGAGCAAAATTGGCTTTTAATTTTGTATTTAATTCATTTTACCCCTAAATGACCAAAATGCCCTTAGTACTAAACTTTCCAAAAATTCCATCCATTTCTAATTTTTGTCCATAAACTTAGAAATTGGTAAAATTGCTATTTAGGACCTCCTAATTAATATTTCAAAACAATTTCATACTAGAAACTTCTAGAATGCAAGTTTTGCAAATTATTCGATTTAGTCCCTAACTTCAAATTAAGCATTTTATGCATAGAATTTCTTCACAAAATTTTCACACAATCATGAAATCATATCATAAACATCAAAATAATTATAAAATAATTATTTCTATCTCGAATTTTGTGGTCACAAAACCACTATTCTGACTAGGCCCAAAATCAGGATATTACAGTCAAAGACTCTTTTAGGAAGTAAGTCTGCTGAAGACTAACTTGGGTAGAAAACTCGTTGATCTAAGGATAGAGAATGTCCGTCAGGACTATATAACACAGGAAAGTGCATGAGAATTATTAGACGAGGAAGCCCGATAAGGGCAATTTAAGTGAGAGGTTATTTGCCGAGAATTACTGGATACTAGAGAATTTTAGTAGAATGATCTATGAAGGATAAGTCATATGGGACTTCATTGCAAGTTTGAGTTCGCTAGGAAAAAGGGGAGCATTTATCCAATCAGCCGAGTATCATATTCAAGACCGTAAATGAGAATGCTAGAATGAGTCATTCTTTAGGAAATGGACCAAGTAGTGGATAAGTAGAATGAAGATAACTATCAGATAACTAGGTAAATATATATATGGAGTTCAATGGGGGTATAAAGGGATCAAAATAAGGATCTGCATACATGGCGAAACCTTGACTAAACAACTAGTAGTAGTCACTGACCCATGTCTACGCTTATGATTATCAGTAAGGAGTCACATAAGGAAAGATACCAAAAAAACTGAGGGAGAACTAGACAAGGTTAAGTTCTAGTATAGGGTTACCTGAAAGAGTTCACCGGTAATAAAGTTAGATGATATATTCGGCAACAGTTGATTCGGAGCATGTATAGCCGTCAACAACACCAGTTAGGCCTACGGAATCCCCTAAGACACTTAGGAAGTTTTAATTCTATACTTACATTTTTATTTACCCAGAATTTGAGGGTCTTTGATTTCTGCTGTATAGAATCTAACTAAGTTCGTCTGTACTTATGATATTAATGCCTTGTATGCAGGGAAAAGGATGGGTACAGGTAGGGGCGAAGCTGGAACAATTTTTTAGGGGGGCCGAATGAAATTTTAAATTTCTATAGTCTATATATTTATAATTTTTAAAGGTTTAAATTGAAATTTTATAATTTTAAGGGAGGAAAAGTACAATTTTACCTTTACTAATTTAAAATTTTTAAAAAAATTAGTGGGCCTAAATGGTAATTTTTTATTTTAGAGGGACTGGGGCCCATACCAACTCCCCCTAGAATTGCCTCTGGTACAAGGGTCACATGGAGGGACAAGCCAGACATCAGCACGTTAATACTAAGGGCGATGTAGCTACTTCAAGCATATGAAGGGACACACTTAGAGGCCACGCCTTAGGGATTAGCTAAGTGTAATTGCAATAGAGTATTGAGTTACAAACTATCAATATTTACTCATGGTTAATGAGGAGGAGCGATTGTAAAAATTTTGTACTGCAAAACTTAAAATTCTATTCGAATGTAAAGTTGAAAATTGTTAATCATGTTGTTGAGTTAAGCTTGATTAAAGGTGATACATGTATAATTTATTATTATCCAAGTCTATACGTAAGTCAAGTTAGCAATTTTGTTAAGATTTTCGGTTATTTGTGGCACTTGATACTCGGACCCGATGCTCGGGTCAGGTATAGGGTGTTAGAATTTAGTGATATCAGAGCTTCAATTTAGCCGATCCTCTGGGCATAGAAAATAAAATAGTAGCCCCTATATGCATGATGTATTAGGTCTAGGTTAGTCCCTTAGATTTAAAATAGGGATGCCATATTGTGATGTGTGATTAAGTACAGGATTGGTGGATCATTATTGGGTGGTAGTATTCATGTTTGGAATAGCATAAAGAAAGATGCGATGAAAATAGAAGACAAGAGATGAATAGAAGAAAGTTTTATTAAAGAGAATACAAGTACAAGTACAAAATGGTTAACCATTATCCTCAGCTGGCGGATCAGTAGACTCCTTTACGTCTTCCTCCTCTTCACTGTTGGTTTCCTCTATATGAGCTGGAGTGGTCAGCTCAGGTTCTGGCGGAAAGAATAGGTTGTTAGAATCCTTCCACTCTTCTGGAATTTATCCAATCAGACCTAGAAAGATTAATCACATTGAGGACCAAATGAGTGTTGGTGAGCATGTTCATGCAAATGAAGTTGACTTGGCTCTTATCGAAAGGCCCCATAGTGACCTGGGCGTGAAGAATGTGATTCAATCACAAGTTGGGAATGTAGTTTTGTATTCTTGTCATGGTTTTAGCCTTGTAATTCCAGGGCCTCACTTTTTTCCTTATGCGCCCTCTCCAAGTGCGCCAAGTGTTGTTCTTCTAAGGAATTAATCTAGCTCTCCAATTGGCATGTCCTCTCATCAGATTCCTTTTTCAAGGAATTGTACTTAGTCTCCACAGTATTTAGTCTCCAATTAGCGTGTCCTCTCATCAAATTCCTCCCTTCTAATACGACAGTCATGTCATCAATGGCATTATAGGGTCATGCCTTCTCGGTGAAAACTAATACCTGGGGATCAGTCCCAGCTGCAATATCCATGGGCCTATAGGCATTGGGACATTGATTTTCTAGACAGAAATGAAAGACATTTTTTAAGGTGAGAAGTTTCTCCAGAACCAAAAAACGACCCAGTTTTAGGTGATCAAACTAATTCGGTGGTTACCTTTTGGTACAGACAGACCCTAAAGGGATGGGTCACTGCGTTGGAATTCCAAACCCATCCCTCAATTTACTCCTCACTTGAATATTTTTTTCTTGTTGAGGTGAAGAGGAGGACCAGTTCCTAACTATCGACTTGTAACTTTGACGAGTACTGAAGTGTGCCATTCTAACAGTGGCACCTCTAGTAGTAAATTTTCATTGGTAGATCCATAAGAACACGCGTAGAATAGGTGGCTCATTACTAAGGCTGCAGTTTATAAGTAAGCAACCAAAGTCCACCAAGATAAGTCGACGAGTTGTCTCGGTCTGATTCCCTATTCATTTAGCACGGTATAAAAGAAAGGATGCTATGGGAGATGAAACCTAGCCTCAAAAAAATGGAGGGGAAGGATGATTCAGTTAGAAACCATTGTTCTGCATACGGATGTCCACTAAACCAACTAAAAATCTGACTAAGGTAAGTGAACCTATCAGTTAATAGTATAGTTACGGTGAGCATAGATATCGTTCCCACGAATACTAAAAGTACTAGTTGCACCACCTTTATATTATTTAACCAATAGATTCGAGTGAAGGATTAAAACTAAAATTAACTAAATTAATTAACTACGAACATGACAGAGAAAAATTTAGGAAAATGAATGCTTAACAACCAAGAAGCAAAACAATACCTAAGAAAGAATTCATTTAGATTTCATACGTCATTATCAATCTAAATTACGCAATTTCTTTACTTAGTATCTTGATCCATAGAAATACCTAAATTATGCCAATATCTCTCTTCAAGAATAAAAGTAACTGACTGTAGGTTGATTAATTGAAATTTCTTTCTAATTAAAACCCCTATTATCAAATTAGCTCTTTCTATGGATTCCCCTATTAGATTTGACTCCAATATGGTAGATTTATGTCATTCTATTTCTAAGATTGCATGCAACTCCATTCAACTAAGCTAAATCTGCTATTAAACAAGGTTTATTTCTCCTGTCATTTAAGCAAATCAAACATGGATCAATCATCTAGAAATATTAAACAAAGAATTCAGAACACATAACTGAGAACAAGATTTAAGTATTTATTGTGTAAAATAAAAATCAAATGACATAATTCATCATAAGGTTCATCTCCTTAGGTATTTAGAAAATTAGTTCATGCTTGCAAATAAAAAATCCCAAAGACAATATATCCAAAAGAAATAAAGAAACTCATTATAATCTATTGAGAAATCAACTAGGAATCTTCAATCTTAATGGAAAATTACTTTAGAATAAGCTTCAATGGTGTTTTTTTCATTTTTTCTTAACTATTCTATGACAACTCACTCCTATCTTCTTATTTTTGTCATATATAGGTCTCAGAATACCCGAAAAACCCTAAAAATTACATTTTTCTACTGTTCGAATGAAATTTGCGAAATCGACGTGGCCTGCCACATTGCCGTTTGGCAACCTGTTTCGCTTACACGGTCGTGTGTCTAGGTGATGTGGAAGGGTCCAGCCTGTGTAGCTTCCATAACCTACTCTAATTTTCCAATTCTTACACTTTTTCACTCATTTTTCTCCCAAATGCTCTCATAAGTATAAAAACATGGATTTAAAGAATAAGGAGCATAAAATTCACCATTAACATTGAATAATCACCTAAAAATGCATTAAGAATGAGATTAAAACGTGCTACTTTTAGCACTTATCACCTGCACTCGTCGTGGGCTATGCTGAACTCATATACGAAGTTGAGAACTTCTATTCCCATAGAACCTAGGTGTTTGGCCATCCTCTTCCAAGCTGTTGAACATAGGAAAAAAGGGGTCTCCATCGAGGTACTTAATTCATGGTTATTGGGCCTAGACCCATTAGTCTCTGTACCACCCCCATGACCCATCCTACCAGAACCATCACGAGTACCTTTATCGTCCTAATGATTGTTTTTAATTCTAACCATTTTTGTTGAAATAAGAGAAAAAAGAGAAGATTAAAAGATTACTTGGAAAAGAAGAGGTGAGAAGTTAACGGAGGAAGAAAGGGAATTTAGGGATTCAAAAGGAAGCTTAATTGACAAGAAAACAGGGGAAAATGATTTCAAATGAAAAGGTTTCCTTTCTTTGTATCTCAATATAAATAGCCAAACGTCTTAAGGAAGCTTGAGTTCTATTTTGAAATGAATTGTTTGAATTATCGAATCTACAGTAGACACCTATTAGCTATAGAAAGAGTTTCTCTTAAACCCCTTAATAACAAAAAAAGACAAGAATACCTGCTAGAGCTAGATGCCTATCAAGTAACCGCCAATGTCTATTCATTAATATAGAATCTGCCAAGTAGCTTTATGCTGGGCAACGATCTGGCATAAGGTGTAAGCTAGAGACTTCGCCAGGATAATATTAAGGATATGCTTATAAGATATCCACTATACATGCAGTGTTAATCATTCTACTATTCAAGCAGAATGGGTAATAGGTGAATATAGAGATAAAGGACCCATGCTATAGTAATGGGGAACTGTATAGGTGTCTACTATAAGTTTTGAAGAGAGTTTTTCAAGAAAGGAATAGTGCTAGACAGATCACGGTCTAAAAAAGATTTTCTTGCACACCAAAAAATTAAAATTTTAAAAATGTTGGATCAAAGGTTGGAAACACAAAAATTTATATACTTTTTCATATCCAATTTTTCTTAAATTCATGCAAATCTGGTTAAATTCTTGTCGAAAAATAATTAAATATTATAAAATAATTAAATCATATTAAAAATATGAACATGGTGAATTTATTTAATTTTATACTTAACTTTGATTAATTTTCACTATTCTCGATAGATTCGCACAAAGGGTGAAAATTGGCTCAGGTAACACTGCTGAAAGCACAAAACCGAGAAGCAATTTAAAGTATCGAGGCATTTTAATTTCCAGCCTAAGACGGTCCAGAAATGTGTATTAATTCATAAATTAATTAATTTTAATTTATTCCCCATTTAATTTGGGCTAAATAAATTATTTTTAATTAATTATGGAGAAAGGGTCAAGTTGAACCGCACTGGTCGAGCCAAATTGAGTGAACCAAACCAGCCACTGTTGGCAACCCGGAACCATCCATATGCTGACCCAAATAAGCATTTTAGCTGATTAAATATGCTTGCAAAAAGGCTCTCAAAAGACTTCTAAATTACATTCAAACCCCAGCTTAAATTATGGCTTTGTAGATTTGCCCCAAGCTTAAAATAGCAAAGTTGAAACTCTCAACTTTGCCATGTGTGTGGCTGGCCAAGGGAGGGCTCTTTGGCTGCTGGAATTTGCTATTTTTAGCAGCCACAATCAGCTATAAAATCCACCCCTTGCTGATTATTCAAGGCATCCCTCACTTCACAACATTCTCTCATTCCCTCTCTCACTTTTTTCTCATTTTTTTCATTCCATTCCCTCCTATTCAAGTGCCGATTTATTCTATAGGGAAAGAAGCTTCCATCAGACATTTTGGAGAAGCAATTAGGTGTCCATAAGCCACCTTGATAGCCAAGGCCAACGAAGAATGAAGAATGGAGCAACTAGTCAAGCCACGGAGAAACAACGGATTTGCCTCTTGTTCCCTAACTCTTTAATTTTTGTTGTTGTTTTGACGAACATGTTTATGAATATTTATGCTATTGAAAAGTTTATTTTAATCAATTCAGCTTAAATTATGTTTGTGTTGGGTTGATTATATTCTGCCTGCTTGAATTGTTAAAATGATGTTTATGTTGTTATAAGCCTCGGTAAGATGCTTGATGAAGTAAAACCATGACTAAGTTGTTCTTGCGTTACGACTGTGAGGTAACTAATAAATTAATTATTTAAACGGATTGCAATTGTAATTAGTTGACATAGTACTTAATCAGTGCATGTTTATTCTTCTAAGGTAGCTAAAGGTTAAATTAGCAATGTATCTGGCGATATTATTGCCTTGCATAACTTGCAAGATTATTGTGATTAAATTGTTTCAAGGTAGGGATATCTTGTTACTTCACAAAGTCTTTTATATGCTTGTTAGATTTAATTAATCGTTTGAATTGACATTGGGATATGCAAGAGATCAGTTCAATTTAATGAGTATGTATGTGCAATAACATGTTTGCTTGCTAGAATCTGTTTAGTCGGTTGAATTGAAATAGGGATATGTCAAGAGATGAATGGATTTTTGTATGTGAATTTGTTCATAAGTTAGCAAATTATCGGATTTCTGTGAATTTATTCGTAACAGTGGAAACATGAGTTTAGTAATTTTGAGTTTAAGAAATAAAATTAATCTAACACAAGTATGTTACATTGATTAAATCTTATTTGAAATCGCGCACTAGAACTCTTTTATTTTATTTAAATCATTTACTTAGTTTTTGCATAGTTCCTGACCATCTTCTAAAACCAAATTATTTTTACTTCACCAAAGTGTTTTACAATTAATTTCATAAATAATTCTTTTTACAGTCCCTGTGGGTACGATAACTCGATATTTACTTGTCACTTTATTACTTCTTGCGACTGTGTACACTTGCACATTTTTCCGTCGTCCCAAGTTTTTGGCGCCGTTGTCGGGGACTGTTTTTAAGAAGTCATTATTTGTGAATTTGTTAGTTTTAAATTTTGGATTATTTTCTTGTTTAATATTTAACTTAATTAATTTTTCTTTGATAATTTCAGATGTTTATGAGTATTGACCGAAATATTGACCTACTCCTTGTAGACCCTAAGATTGAACGGACTTTCCGACAGTGAAGAAGATAAGCGAACCAGAGAATGATTGAAGGAATGAATTTCGAGAATATGAATCAAGGAAATGGAGCACACCTTGCTCAAAATCCTACCCTTATTGCTGAAAATAGGGATAGAGCCTTAAGACAATATGTTGTGCCAATATTTAACGATCTTAATCTGGGCATTGGGAGACCCGAAATCGAGGCACAACAATTCGAGCTGAAGCCAGTCATGTTCCAGATGCTTCAGACAGTGGGCCAATTCAGTGGAATGCCTACCGAAGATCCTCATCTTCATTTAAGACTATTTATGGAGATGAGAAACTCTTTCAAATTAGTTGGAGTTACTGAAGATGCATTACGCTTGAAGCTGTTCCCGTACTCACTAAGGGATAGAGCTCAAGCCTGGTTGAATTTATTGCCACCAAACTCAATTTCTACATGGCAAGAGTTAGCCGAAAGATTCCTCATGAAGTATTTCCCGCCAAGCAAGAACACTAAATTGAGGAACGAGATCACTGCCTTCCAACAAATGGATGATGAATCCTTGTATGAGGCATGGGAATGATACAAAGAACTACTACAAAAATGCCCTCATCACGGAATCCCACATTGCATCCAACTCGAGACATTTTATAATGGTCTCAATGCTCACACAAGGATGGTAGTGGACGCTTCTCCTAACGGTGCTCTCCTATCTAAGTCTTATAATGAGGCTTACAAAATCATCGAGAGGATCACCAGTAACAATTATCAATGGCCGACCAATCGAGCCGCGGCAGGAAGACGAGTCACTGGAATACATGAAGGGGATCCTCTCACTTCACTTGCATCTCAGGTATCTTCAATATCCTCAATGCTTAAGAATCTTACCACCAATGGGTCTAACGGTTTTGTAGCCCAACCACCTCATCAATTTGAGAGTGTAGCTTGTGTTTATTGTGGGGAAGGACATTTTTTCGAAGAATGTCTATCAAACCCAAAATTCATATATTACATGAGTAACCATAAAAAATTCGAGGAAGGCAAGGACTGCAATCCAACTTCTATAACCCATCGTGGTGAAACCACCCGAATTTTTCCTGGAGCAACCAAGGGGCTGGAACAAGTAACAACTACGCTCAACCTAGACCGACTCAGCCACCTAGTTTTTCCCAACAAGTTCAGAAACCAGCTCATGCTGAATCATCTAATAGCTTAGAGAATTTGTTGAAGGCATACATGGCGAAAAACGACGCCACTCTAAGGAATTTAGAGAATCAAGTGGGCCAGCTTGCTATTGAACTTAGGAACCGACCACAAGGTGCTTTACCTAGTGACAAGGAGAATCCAAGAAATCTGGGGAAGGAATATTGTAAAGCATTAGCATTGAGGAGCGAAAAGACAGTAGAGCCCAACACTATCGAAACTGAAAAGGATCCAGCTGATGCTCAAGACTCAGAGGAAGTTCAACCGAGTGTTGAATTCCAGTTGCACAAGAATCTGCAAAACCCGACAAAGTAATTCCAGAACCAGCTAATTCTAATCAACTAATAACTCTGTTAGATGCAGAATTGTCGTAAAAAATGAATCAACCAGTTCCAGTAAAGAAACATCCACCACCTTACCCTCAAAGACTTCAGAAGTAGAAGTAGGAAATTCAATTCAAGAAATTCCTAGACGTACTCAAGCAACTTCATATCAACATCCCGTTGGTTGAAGCACTTGAAAAAATGCCGAACTACGTCAAGTTTATGAAAGATATCCTGTCCAAAAAACGAAGACTTGGAGAATTTGAGATGGTAGCTCTGATGAAGGAATGCAACGCATATCTTTAAGACAAACTACCCCCAAAGCTGAAGGATCCTGGATATTTTACCATTCCATGAAACATTGGAGCAACATATTGTGGTACGGCATTATGTGACTTAGGTGCGAGTATTAAATTGATGCCTATGTCAATATTTAGAAAGTTGGGGATATGTAAAGTTATTCCTACTACAGTTACACTTCAACTAGTAGATCGATCCTTAGCACATCTAGAAGGAAAAATAGAGGACATATTGGTACGTGCAGATAAATTTATCTTCCCTGCTGATTTTGTTATCCTAAACTTTGAAGCGGACAAAGAAGTGCTGATTATCCTTGGAAGATCGTTCTTAGCAACCAGAAGGACCTTTATAGATGTGCAGAAGGGCGAGCTTACGATGCGTGTTCAGAATGATTAGGTAACATTTAATATTTTTAAGTGTATGCGATTTCCTGACACAATTGATGATTGTTCTGCAGTATCCGATTTAGAGGACTTAATAGTGGAAAAGGAGCTCAACTATGCTAAGGATCCATTGGAACAAATTTTAACATCAGATCCTCTAAATGATGAAGAGGAGGATGAATACTTAGCTTTGTTAGAAGCTAATCAAAGGGGATTTAATCTGCAATCCTGCTTTGAATCTTTGGAGTTAGAGAAAAGGGATTATGCCCAACCAAAAGCGTCAATCGAGGAGCCACCTAAATTAGAACTGAAGGTACTTCCCTCACATTTGAAATATGTTTATTTAGGTAATGCTTCTACTTTACCTTTGATTGTTTCAGCAGAATTAACTACTGAGCAAGAAGAGAAACTCATCTTGGTGTTGTAACAATTCAAGAAGGCTATCGGATGGACCATGGCTGATATCCGCGGTATTATTCCATCTGTATGCATGCACAAGATTATCCTGGAAGATGGCAAAAAAGGGACGATTGATGGAGAACGAAGATTGAACCCTATCATGAAAGACGTGGTGAAAAAGGAGATTGTCAAGTGGTTAGATGCGAGTATCATTTATCCCATCTCAAATAGTTCGTGGTAAGTCCGGTCCAGTGCGTTCCAAAGAAGGAAGGTATCACAGTCATAGAAAATGAAAATAATGAGTTGATACCAACTAGAACAGTTACAGGATGGAGAATTTGCATCGATTACCAAAAGCCGAACAAGGCGACTAGGAAAGATCACTTCCCTTTGCCATTCATGGACCAGATGCTGGGTAGACTCGTTGGACGAGACTATTACTATTTTCTCGATGGATACTCGGGGTATAATCAGATTACAGTAGCACCAGAAGATTAGCATAAGACAATGTTCACATGCCCGTACGGTAAATTTGCATTTAGACACGTGCCATTTGGTTTATGTAATGCATCTGCTACATTTCAAAGATGTATGATGTCTATTTTTACTAACATGGTTGAAAAGTACTTGGAAGTTTTTATGGATGACTTTTCAGTGTTCGGAGATACGTACGATGATTGCTTAGCCAATCTAGCTAAGGTACTAAAACGATGCAAAGAAAAAAACCTAGTACTTAACTGGGAAAAGTGCCATTTCATGGTACGAGAAGAAATTGTTCTAGGGCATCGGATAACGAGACACGGAATCAAGGTAGATAAAGCAAAGGTGTTAGGAGCTTCTTAAGTCACGCCGGGTTTTATCCAAGATTTATCAAGAACTTCTCCAAAATTTCTAAACCCTTATGCAAATTATTGGAGAAGGACACGACGTTCAAGTTCGATGATGAATACTTAAAGGCTTTTAAGGATTTGAAGAGTCGATTAATTACGGCACCCATACTTGTCACACTAGACTGGGATCTACCATTTGAATTAATGTGTGATGCAAGTGATTTCGCGATAGGAGCTGTCATGGGCCAACAAAGGAACAAAGTTTTACATCCCATCTACTATGCAAGTCAGACTCTCATAGGAGCTGAACTGAACTATACGGTAACAGAAAAAGAGTTACTTGCTATTGTATTTACTTTTGACAAGTTTCGATCTTATCTTGTAGGTACCAAAGTAACTGTTTATACGGACCACTCAGCAATCAAGTACTTAGTTGCCAAGAAAAATGCTAAGCCGAGACTAATCCGGTGAGTACTTCTACTTCAAGAGTTCAATCTAGAAATTCAAGATCAAGAGGGAGTAGAAAACCAAGTAGCAGATCACATGTCTAGATTGAAGCCTCAAGAAGGGAATTCTCTTATTATACCAATTCAAGGAACGTTTCCAGATGAACACATACAGAAGGTAAGTCATGTCCATAGTACCCTTTGGTTTGCTGATATTGCTAACTATTTAGCTTGTGGGTTGATGCCAATTGATAAGACTTATCAACAAAGGAGAAAGTTTCTTCACGATGTAAAGTACTATTTCTGGGAAGAGCCATATTTGTTTAAAAGGTGTGTAGATTAGATGATCAGGAGATGTGTGGCAGAAGATGAAGTACAAAAGATTTTATACCATTGTCACTCAGCTCCGAGTGGGGGACACTTCGGAGGTACTCGTACGGCGACCAAATTATTACAAGTTGGATTCTTTTGGCCAACACTATTCAAGGATGCATACGCGTACGTAAAGAGTTGTGACTGATGTCAAAGGGTTTGAAATGTCACCAACAGAAATGAGATGCCTCAAACAAACATCATTGAGGTAGAATTGTTCAATGTATCGGGTATTCACTTTCTTGGTCATTTCCCTCCGTCTTTTGGTCACAAGTATATATTGGTAGCAGTAGACTATGTGTCCAAATGGGTCGAGGCTGAAGCTTATCCGACAAACGATGCTAGGGTTGTAATTAAGTTCTTACAGAAACACGTGTTCACAATGTTTGAAACCCCAAGAGCTATCCTTAGTGATGAAGGGTCCCACTTTGTCAACAAGTGGTTAAGATTGTTATTAGACAAGCATAAATACAAGGTTGCAACAGCTTACCATCCATAGACGAATGGGCAAGCTGAATTGGCAAATAAGGAAATCAAAGGCATACTTGAGAAGGTAGTTTGCCCAAACCGACGAGATTGGTCCAAAAGGTTGGGTGATGCTTTATGGGGTTACAGAATAGCATACAAGACACCTTTAGGGATGTCACCCTACAGGTTGGTCTTTGCGAAAGCATGTCATCTACCCTTAGAGTTAGAGCACAAGGCTTACTAGGCTCTTCGACAACTCAACTTGGATCCTAAGCTCGCTAAAGAGAAACGGATGCTCCAACTCAATAAGCTAGAGGAATTCCGGCTATTCTCCTACGAAAATGCCAAATTACTCAAGGAGAGACTTAAGAAATGGCATGACAAGCACATTCGAGTTCGAGAATTTGAAGCAGGTCAACAAGTTCTGTTATTTAATTCTAGACTAAAGTTCTTCCCAGGTAAGTTAAAATCACGTTGGTTCGTTTCTTTTACGATTTATCATGTCTATCCATACGGAGTTGTAGAGCTCCAAGGTAAGGGAGGTAATTTTCGAGTTAATGCTCAGCGCCTGAAACACTATTGGGGAGATAAGATTAAACGGAATGAAATTTCGTTGATTTTATCGGATGTTAAAAATTTTCTTATTTTTCGTTTTAATAAATGATTTAGGGTATATTTTCGAGACTAGTATGTTTAAATAAATTCTGTCTAGGGGATTGGAACTTAAGCGGGATAACTTGTGACCCCTCCAATCTTTCCTGGGAATTGATTTTAACATAATTTTCCTAAAAGTTATTCTCTAAATAGAAATCTCAACTTTTTATTTTTCAAATAAAAAAGGTCAATTTTGACCCGAGTTTTAAATTGCGACTCAATTTCAAATTTTCATTAAGTCTAGGGACTTAATTGAAGTATTTTTAAAATTTGGTTGCTCTTTTCATAAATAATAAAAACTAGATGTCTCTTTTTGTAAATATTTTCAAAAGGCTTCTAGAATAAATATTTTTAGTTTAAAAAAAAAGGAAAAAAATGATAATTATTAATAGATAATTATACCCGTTATAATATATATTAATTATTATCAATTTTTGGATTTTATCCGATAGGTTTTTAATAAAAATAATAAGATGATAATCTTTAATATATAATTATATTTATTATAATTTATATATTAATCTTTATCAATTTAGCATAGAATAAGGATTAATTTTATTTTAAATTAAATTAAATAGCAATTAATAATTTAATATGCATATATCTAATTATTAATTGTTGTTATCTTTATATAGGATTAGAACTTAGAATTTTTATTAATTAAATTGTTTTAATAGTTCTATTCTAATTCCTATTTCTCCCTCTATAAATACCACCCATCTTCCCATTCATCTAACACTTAAAACCCAAAGCACCAAAACACCAAAGTGCCAAAGCCCCTAGCAACAGCAGCACCAAGCAGTCAGCCAGCACACGCCCAGCTCCATCGCACTCACATCCCGTGCACACAACGTGTGCGTTGCCTCGAGTTGCCCTAGCCTCAGCTCGAGCCAGGCCTTCACCCCGCGTGTGATACCTGCCCTCCGCACCATCCCGTGTGCGCCCAAATCCTACCTGTTGCCGAACGCCCATGTTGCTGATTGCCTTCAGCCCTGCTGCGCATCACTGCTCCCAAACACACCATGCCCGCACGGCCTAGCTGCTTGTGCGGCACATACCCACACCATTATCCCTAGCCAAAACCCTCCCAACCTCTTTAATTTGCTATCTTTTTATCCATTATTAATTACTTAGGAGTTTTTAATTCTTATAAAAATGTGGTGAGACCTCTTAAATTTTAAATTTTATTAAATTATTTATTTTTTAAAATTATTAATAACTTTTAAATTTTTTGAGAAAATAAATTTTCCATTTTATGATCAGGATAAACATGTCTTGCGGAGAACTTGTGCTACCGCTGAAATTGATGAAACACAAAACAAGTTCCACTGTGAAGAAGCCAAAGTGAGATACGAAAGTATCTTCAAAAATCAACAGATGCATCCAGAAAAAGGCTTTACATTAAAGGAGAGCAACTACCGAGACTTTATGGCACGTATTCATCAAGTTGTTAAAACCCTCAATTGGGAGTTGTTTTGTGAAATGAGACCTAGTGTGGATGAGGAGCTAGTTCGTGAGTTTTATGCGAATTTAACTTCAAGCGAGATGAAAAAAGTTCCAATCCGTGGAATCAAGGTACCGATAAATTAAAATGCTATTAATGAGGTCTTTGAATTACCAGATTTCGAAAACGATGAATATTCCACATTGATGAGCAATATCAAGCCTAAAAATTTACAAGAAATTCTCGAGGAACTGATAGTTCAGGGTGCTAAATGGACTGTGTGAAAACAACGAATCCACACTTGTCGAAGAGAATATTTGACACCACTTGCGAAGGTATGGTTTTACTTCATCCGATTCAGCCTTATGCCCAGCTCAAATGGGACTACGATCTCATTAGAGCGAATGGACTTATTGTACTCGATCCTAACTGGTAAGACCATTGATGTGGGGAAGATCATCTTGAAGGAGATACGGAATTGTGCCGTTAAACGCTTTGGCCCTACTCATTTCCCCTGTACAATAACAATTCTATGCTTGAAAGCTGAAATTCTTGCAAATGTAAGGAGGACAGGGTATAGCCAAGGTACAATCACAGATTGGGACCTCTACCGAGTAGCTGGAGACTCAATTATACAGCAACGAATTGAAGTAAGTGAGGAACCGGAGGACCCTGATGAAGAAGAAGATCCCACGATGCAATCATATGAAGTCTCTGATAAGGTAGAATCAGAGGAGCCAAAAGCTGAACCTGATACTGAAACTTCAATGTTTAGAGCTGAACTGCCTAGCCCAGACCTTCGAGATAAGCTATCAAAATTGATGGACTTAATGTAACATATGCAATGGCAGTAACAAGCCTACTGGAGATACTCAAAAATAAGGGATGACTCGATGAGAAGTGTTTTTAGGAAAATATAGAATGACCCATTTATTTTTGTGCCTGAGTTTCCAGATTTCATATTTGAACCATGGAGTCCATTATCAAAGAAGGAGCGAAGCAATTCATGCAAAGGCAATAATATGGAGCAAAAGATGAGTCAAATTTGGAAGGGTCTGTAAGTAAATAAATGGGGGATCTTGACTTTATTTTATATCTGTTCTTAGGTCATTTTAGGATTAAGTTTAATTAAGAATCTTTTATTTTTTGCATAATAAAACAAGAGAGGAAAATCACTAATAAAATGTGAACACGTCACAAAGTATAAAGTGTGGCAATAGATATATACATGTCTAGGATTGGATTTAGAAAGAGCTTGGTACTTAAGCAGTCAAATTGACTCACCTCTTCTTTTCTAAAATCCTACTTGGTGTATAGTATCTATTCACTTTAAACAATGAGGACATTATTCATTTTAAGTTCGGGGACCGAAAATTTGAATTATTTCCACTCAGAATAAAATTGTTCTTTTAATTATGATTAGGATATTTTGTTAAAAAATTTGAATTTTTTTAACTATGCTCAATTTGAGTATGAATAAAGTTCTATTATTTCAATAAATTATTATGATTAGGTTAATAATGACATGAATGTATTTTTAATAAAGCATGCAAATTCGTACCATAAAATTTTTAGTCTTTAGGAGAGTTAGGTATGCATGAAAGTTTAAGTCTTTAGAATTGACTTAATAGTTTCTTGAGGCGAAATCCTAGGGAGCATGGAACCTTGGAAATGATTTAGGCAACTATTGTTTGGACCGTTTGAGCCTTTCAAGCCCACCATGGTAAAATTTTATCCTTTGAAACCCAACTTTGAGACTATATGGCCTAATAATTTTTCGACCCTTACAATAATTAGCCATTACTTTTCGCTTAATGATCTTAAAATTGTCCCAAACACTAGACTCAGTAATATTCAAGATGTACTTCCAAAATAAGTTTGGGGGAGTTGAAAAGAAGTATCAATTGCTCGAGAATTGCAGTACACAAAGTAAGTGCTTGTGTTAATAAAAAAAATAAAATAGAGAGCACATGTATTTGAAAGAGATGTACAAAAGAGCATATGAAAGTTAAGTTGGTATATCGAAGGTAAAAACTCCGAAGGTTCGATTCAGGCTGAGTCTAGGGTTTTTAAACCAAATTTATCCATCTTTCACCTACCCCTAGCCTAGCCACGTTACAACCTTGATAAAGACCTATTGATTCAAAGTCCTCATGCTACCTACATTAGTGGAGAGAAATTGCTACGATCAACATATGAAGACGTAAGTTAAGCTTAATGATTGCAGCTTAGTCTTGAATAAAGGAATAAAAATCAAATTGGTAAGGGTTAACATGTCTTTGTTACAAAAGCATTTAGTCTAAATTTTGCTATTATAATAAGTTTGTTGAATTTAATTTGAACAATATGTATACTTAAGTTAGCATAATTATCAGATTTCTTGTTTTTGAGCATAAGTATTTTATATCCATAATTTTGAGAAAAATTTTGTTCTAAAGGAATTTTTTAAAGGTGTTTCCGAGAAATTCTTTTCAAAATTTGTGCATTACTTGAGACGAGCAATTGATTAAGTTTGGGGGTTTGGAAACACAAAAATTTATATACTTTTCCATATCCAATTTTTCTTAAATTCATGCAAATCCGGTTAAATTCTTGTCGAAAAATAATTAAATATTATAAAATAATTAAATCATGTTAAAAATATGAACATGGTGAATTTATTTAATTTTATACTTAACTTTGATTAATTTTGACTATTCTCGACCCAAATCAGCATTTTATCTGATTAAACATTATTGCAAAAGGCCCTCAAAAGACTTCTAAATTGCATTCAAACCCCACCTTAAATTATGGCTTTTGTAGATTTGCCCAGAACCGTCCATATGCTGACCCAAATCAGCATTTTATCTGATTAAACATTATTGCAAAAGGCCCTCAAAAGACTTCTAAATTGCATTCAAACCCCACCTTAAATTATGGCTTTGTAGATTTGCCCCAAGCTTAAAATAGCAAAGTTGAAACTCTCAACTTTGCCATGTGTGTGGTGGAATTTACTATTTTTAGCAGCCACAATCAGCTATAAAAGCCACCCCTTGCTGTTCATTCAAGGCATCCCTCACTTCACAACATTCTCTCATTCTTTCTCTCACTTTTCTCTCATTTTTTTCATTCCATTCCCTCCTGTTCAAGTGCCGATTTCATCTCTTGGGAAAGAGGCTTCCATCAGTCATTTTGGAGTATCAATTAGGTGTTCATAAGCCACCTTGATAGCCAAGGCCAACGAAGAACGAAGAATGGAGCACCTAGTCAAGCCACGGAGAAACACCGGATTTGCCACTTGGTCCCTAACTCTTTAATTTTTGTTGTTGTTTTGACAAACATGTTTATGAATATTTATGCTATTGAAATTTTTATTTTAATCAATTCAGCTTAAATTATGTTTGTGTTGGGTTAATTATATTCTGCCTGCTTGAATTGTTAAAATGACGTTTATGATGTTATAAGCCTCGGTAAGATGCTTGATTAAGTAAAATCATGCCTAAGTTATTCTTGCGTTACGACTGTGAGGTAACTAATGAATTAATTATTTAAACGGGTTGCAATTGTAATTAGTTGACACAGTACTTAATCAGTGCATGTTTATTCTTCTAAGGTAGCTAAAGGTTAAATTAGCAATGTATCTGGCGATATTATTGCCTTGCATAACTTGCAAGATTATTGTGATTAAATTGTTTCAAGGTAAGGATATCTTGTTACTTCTCAAAGTCTTTTATATGCTTGTTAGATTTAATTAATCGTTTGAATTGACATAGGGATATGCAAGAGATTGGTTCAATTTAATGAGTATGTATGTGCAATAACATGTTTGCTTGCTAGAATCTGTTTACTCGGTTGAATTGACATAGGGATATGTCAAGAGATGAATGGATTTTTGTATGTGAATTTGTTCATAAGTTAGCAAATTATCGGGTTGCTGTGAATTTATTCGTAACAGTGGAAACATGAGTTTAGTAATTCTGAGTTCAAGAAATATAATTAATCCAACACAAGTATGTTACATTGATTAAATCTTATTTTGAAATTGTGCACTAGAACTCTTTTGATTTATTTAAATCATTTACTTAGTTTTTAAATAGTTCCTAACCATCTTCTAAAACCAAATTATTTTTACTTCACCAAAGTGTTTTACAATTAATTTCATAAATAATTCTTTTTACAGTCCCTGTGGGTATGATAACTCGACATTTACTTGTCACTTTATTACTTGTTGCGATTGTGTACACTTGCACATTTTCGGTCGTTCCAAAGGTACGCCCCATAGCATAGCGAAAAAAATATTCCAATGATCATCAGCCACAAATCCATGTACGAGGAACGAATCGGGTCGAAAAAGGGTTGAAGATATGCCTTTTGAGACTTAAAATGGAAAATAACGTTGTTGGTTGGAATCCTTTGTGTGATGTCAATCCTAGTTGGAACAAAGTGTCTCGCCCTTTACATAGTCCACCTTGTCAAGCACGAATATAAAAACTCTTTGAACTTTTCAAAGAGCATCAAAAACTTTTTGGTTGCTAGACCTAATTTTATTTTCTTAACACTCTTCTACGTAATCTGGGATTGTATTCATTTTATTAATATCATGTATATTAATAAAATAGAATTATTCCCCTTTTACTTTTTATAGAAAATCATGGAAGATATTGAAATTATATTCTTCCAAAAAGAATATTAACTTTCATAAATATTAACTCTTGTAAGAAGTTGCGAATTGTATCCACTAGGCGATACTATTCTCCAAGCGATGCAATCTGCCAAGCGATACAGTTCGCCAGATGACACTATTTGCTAAGCGATACTGTTCGCCATGTTATACTTATTCGCCAATGATAAGAATTCACCATAGTTGTATGTAGGAGGGTATACACCCATTATATTGGCATGAAGTCCGTTCACTTTAACCATAGGGTGTGATCCTGTAGGTTTTTATAATGTTGGTAGTAATACGACAACATTTCGAATATTACAAGCAATAAGTAGCATCTAGCAATGCATTAATACTCAAGTTACAAGGAGTCATGATTCAACATAGCCTTTCTGTAATAAACTTTTTATGTTTTATATCATTTTATGCTTTATATCTAGAATGAACACAATCCATTGTATAGTCACACTTGTATAGTCCAATCTCAAATTTCTTATAATTCTGAGCAAACTACAATAAACAAATATGTGTGATATCTGATATCTACTTATTTGAGCACGGTCATGAATTTCTTGTCTTACTCCATCAAGTGGCTCAAGATATTACTCTAATTATGTAGAAGGAATAAATCGTATCTTGATCAACCATATCCCACTACATGGACTGTGGTGTATCTAACATCAGTCTTTATAGTACAACCTGTTACAGTAGACGTTTGACTATATCAAAATTTACAACTCACCATGTTGAGACAATGATGTTCTCAAGTTTGAGGATTATATACATAATTATCACTGAGTAATGTTGTGACTATTACATAATAATCCAAGAAACAAATTCATAGCGGGTCAGTCAAATATTTTGTTAACTAACACATACTCATGTATTGACTTTGACATCTCTATGTCAATGACAATACTATGTCAACAATCAAATACATATTAGTCTCATTGCATTATTATTGTCCAAGCCCAAAATAATTATAATAGCTCGTTTTTAGTCAAATCAGAATAGTGATTTTGAAACCAAAAATCTGATGTAAAAATATTTATTTTATTATTAAATTGAGGTCTACAACATGATAGTATGATTGTATGAAAATTTCGTTAAGAAATTTTATCGTTTGAATGCTAAATTTAATAAAAAGGACTAAATTGCGTAAAGTGTAAAACTTGAGTTCTATTAGCTAAAGGTTTCTAATAGCTATGGAACCTTAAAGTGGAGGTCCTTATGTGGAATTTAAACCACTAGTAATATTAGTGGACAAATATGGACACTTATTAATGGACTTTAAAGGTTATATGCTAAGGTTAATTAAGTAAATTAGTAAATAAAAGTAAAATTACTTAAAACAAAGGTCTTATCTTCTTCATTTCACCAATGTTCAGCCTAAATTCACCATAGGAGGAGAGCTTAGATTTGGCCAAGCTACTTTTTCATGCATGTAAGTGATTTTGATCTTAGTTTTTAATGATTTCTATGTTTTTGGTGTCGTTGTAGCTTAATCTAGCTAGCCTAGGGACTAATTTGTGAAACTGTTAAAAGTATAAGGTTTTACCATTGATGAATATGTATGTGTTTTGATGTTTGATGTTTGATGATAGAAAATGAATGGTTGTTGTTAGATAAACAACATTTGTTAAGTGATATTTTGATAAAATTGTCAATTAGGGATTAAATTGAGAAATGTGATAAATTGTGGTAAATGTATGAAATAATGAAAAATATGGGTTGCTATGAGTATAGGTGAAATTTTAGTAGCATGGGTGTGGACTCAATTGCATGAATTTGCATTTTTATGAGCTAGGGACTAAATTGTAAAGAAGTCTAAAGTTTAGGGGTAAATGTGTAAAATTATCGTAATATGGAATTTGCATTAAATTGAATAGAATGATTATTAAGTAAGTTAAATTTGATTATATATAATCAAGAAAAGCAAACTTTGAAATTAGATCGGGGGAAAAATAAAATAGTGGAGTGATAGCTCGATTCTCTCCATATAAATCCGAGGTAAGTTTGTATGTTAATAAGCATTAATGTAATTGTGTTTTAAATGCTTTATAATTGTATTGTTGCTAAATACGATCTTAAAAAAATGTTCGACAAAGATTCGGCAATGTGAAATCCCGATTGAACCTTAGGAATAGATAGGATACAAATAACATTGCATTAGGGGTTATTGTGTTTGGGTGCTGGTCGTATGTTCTGCCGGTGACTGAGTTTTCTAGCATGTCTTGCGGATTCTCGTTAATTTGTGTGAGCAGTACCGTATAGCTATGTCTTGACCATCAGCTTGTGTGAGTAGACTTAGTGATAGCTCAAGATGAGCATTTACATATGAGATATGAGATTGAGATGGTTTTGATCATGTATGTAACACCCCAAACCCGGCCGGGACATTATGGCCGAATCTGGCGATGTCACATAGAAGTGTTTCTCGTAAAGTGTGATATCATTAAAAAACCCATTCTCTATTTAACCTCTTTGTATGATCTTTAAGATGATTTTAAGATGTGTCGTTCATTTAGTGTGAGTCGTTTGTTAAAAAGTTAATCATATTAAAATGTCATTAATTTTTAACATATTATTTCTTGCGGAAGCTCTTAAGACAGGTTGCATATTCATGGTATCTTTGAAAAACATTTATCTTTTCCAAAACCCGCGTCTTTTCTTACTGCTAGCAGTTATAAACAAAAACTAATAAAAATCCCAAATTAAAGTTAAAATCCATAAAGGCCTTATTACAGTAAAAATACCCAAAATAAAATTACTTAAAATCAAAATCAAATATGGAAATATAAGCAGATGTGTAGCTTCCTTTAAGACCCTCGCAGCACTGATCCACCTGAGACTAGGGATTACCTGTACAGATAAATAGAAGGGTGAGTTTATGAAAACTCAATGTGTAATCCCATATCAAATAACCATACAGTGAGCAAATACAGTTTGGGCCTAAGCCCATCTCAGTAATGGTTCAGTTTTAGTTAAGGCCTTAGCCTATTACAGTATTAGTATCACTTTGGGCCTAAGCCCATCTCAGTGACAGTGACAGTACAGAAATTCAATCAAGAAATCCTACTCATCCAGCTTCTACACTCCATCTCCATCCAACCCTACACTCCATATGGGGATATAATCAACCCACCCATCCTTACACTCCAAGTAGTACCGGTTGCGGCACTAAACAGTGTTTGCAGCAGAGCTGCCAGTATAGTACACTTCCTCCAATCATATTAAACCCATCCCCATGCAACGCATCATACAACATGTTATGCCATATCATGATATTACACAGGTACTTAATGCAGTTAAAATAGCATGCTAAAACATAGTCATACATCACATAGGGGCAAAATAGTCATTTTATCAAATAGGGGGTTTAGGTAAACTTATCGACCCAATAGTAGGTCCACAGTCGTCTCGGGTGACCCATACAACCTTAGCTGTCAAACAGTGAAAATGTACCCACGGCCCATATTGCAGGCCCATGTGAGCCCACATGCCTGTGTGGCCCACACGGCCCATAATGACCTTGGTTGTGTGTATTACACAGCCTGGCCCAAAAATTTCCCCATCTCTGTGTGGTTTACCCGTGTGGGGCCCACATGCTCGGGGTGTAACGCCTCAATTTTTGGGATTTTCAGGATTTTCAATGAATTTTAGAAATTCTGTGTTTTAACTGTCTGTTGTGGGTCTGAGTATGTTACTGGGCCCTTAAAAAGGCCTAAGAGTATATCCAATTCGAGGCAATTTATGAATTTCGGATTTTAGAAAGAGAGGGTACTGGCGTTGAGGGCTTTTAAATTAAAGATGGGAAAAATAGGGCACAAGAAGACCTGTGGTAAATTGCCATGTGACGCCACATAAGGTATAGGGGGAGTGGCATGTAGATGTCTAGGGGGAGCCAAGGTTCGAGCCACAAGGTATGCAAATAGGGTATTTATTTTTGTGAACAAAAAAGGGAGGTGATGGAACTCAATGGGGAACTCTGTTAGGGGGAGTTTAAGCTAGTAAGGGGATTGAGTAAAGATAAGATAAGGGAGGAAATTTAGGAGCTGATCAAGGAGCAAGAGTTGGCCGGTCAAGGGACTTTAGCATGGGAAATTCGGCTAGGTCATTTAGTGAGGGGAATTTCGGCTTTTAGAAGGGGGTGCCATTTACACCCAATTCTTTTCTCTTTTTCTCTCTTCTCATACTCTCTTTTCTTCTTCTTTTCCTTCTCTTACATAGTCGAACCCTTTCTACCATTCTATTCTTCCATTCCATTCGTTTCTAAGCCTTTATAGCCGATTGCCATAAAAGCCGAAATCCCAAAAGCCTATTTTTCTTCTGTGTCGATTTTTCCTAGCCAACTTCTTCGATTTTCCCTTCATCTTTCCTGGCCGAATTTCACACTCTCAAAACCCCAACCTCTATCAACTTCAACTTTTCAAAAACCTCCTTATCAAATCATATTTTATTTCACGAGTTTCAAAAGTCGAAAACACCATAGTCATTAGGGCATAGCCAAATCTTTAGACCTTTAAAGATTTGATTTCTGCTAACTTTTGAGGGGATCGATCTGCATCAGAACCAAATAGGAACTAAAGTGGAATCGTTGATTGAAGGAACCGGTGGTAAGTTTTCGAATCTATTCTTTATTTCAGGTTTTAGAAAAGCTGAAATTTCTAAAGGCTTAGGGAGGCTATCTATTGGGCCCTATGGGTCTAAGGGTTGTGACAATTGTTTTATTATGATGTTAGTGTGATCTAGAGGCTGCTGATCGAAGGCTTGGACAATTGGAACGACTGGATCTAAACCTAGTCGCTAGTTTCGAAAAAAGGTAAGAACTCTAGGGTCTGAGACTTGGTTGGCCGAATAAGGTAGGGGGATAGTTTGTAGTTTGTTTTCAATATTTAGATTGACGTGTTAGTAATCCAATTGTAGGCAGCTCGTGTGTGGAACTCGCCATAGAACCACTACAAATCAGGTGTGTAAATGACACCTACTCATAGACTAGATCGGTAAAAGCCGAAAAGCCGAAATGCCCCAAAGTTGGCATTTTGTGGACTTGTGAGCGTGCAAGCGCTCGTGAGATGGTTTGGATTGTTAATATTGGTAATCTCAAATGAAATGATTGTAGAGTGCGCAATTTCGTGCACTTCGGTATATTTGGGCTTAATGGGCCAAAAATGGGTTAATGGGCCAACGGGCCCAATTCGGTAAAAACGCTCGGTAAGTGTTTCTGTTAATGCGTTAATGGTCGTAATGTGTATGTAAACCCCAAAGTAGAAAGTTTTACCGAAATACCCTTAAGTATGAAAGTTACCATTATACCCTTAGGTACAAAATTACCATTATACCCCTAGGGTTGATTTTGACTGAAATGCATGATATTCTGATTCTGTTTGTTATATGCTATGACATGTATATCTGTTGCATGGGATATGGGTTATATTGATGGAGGAAGCGTTCTGGTGGCTCTGCCACAAATATCTAATCTGGTGGTTCTGCCACAAATATTTGTTCTGGTGGCTCTGTCCACAAATATCTGTATCTGGTGACTCTGTCACACTATCTGTTCTGGCAGCCAAGCTGCAAATACTTGTGACGTGTAGACGGATGGGTGGGTCGAGTAGTCTCCCCACATGGTGTAAGGTTGGCACGGGGGTGTATACGGATGGATATGGGTTGGGTCTTCTGCATACATGATATATATCTGTTCTGTATCTGTTATGGGCCTATGGGCTTCATTCTGAACTCTGTATAGGGCTAAGGCTCGATTTAATCTGTTTCTGTGGTTAGAACTGATCTGGACTATGGTTGGGCTATTTTAAACGCACCCCCTTACCTTTATCCTTGCAGGTAACCCTCAACCATAGTAGACTTGGAGCTGTGAGGGATTCGGAGTGGCCGCATGTACTGCAAACTTGATTCTCTTTTTATAATTTAATTAGTTTTTATTTACATCAATTATTTTGGGTTTAAGTTGTAATAAGGCCGCTTTAATGATTTTTGATTATTTTTAATATGTTTTACTAGAATAGGTATAATATTATCTTAATCACTGAAACTAATTAGTTTTAGGGCGCGTTTTCAAAAACAGTAATTGATTTTAAAATATCACGACAACGAAGCAAAAACGTTTTCCAAAATTAATCATTTTTTCTTAAACTAGACTTAAATGAATTGGTTTCCTAAGAACATACACTAAGTTAAGGTGTGGCAATGGTGGTGTGCATGCCTAGGATTGGATCCGAAGGGAGCTTGGTACTTAAGCAGTCCGATGGACTCACCTCCTCTTTTCCGGTTTCCTACCTGGTGCACAGCTTCCATTCACTTTAACCGATAATAAAATCATCCTTTGAACACTAGGTACGATTTCCTGGACTAAAAATAGAAAATGTTTTTTTTATGTTCCGATGTGGCACGTCGGATCCGGTCATAACGTCTAGGCCGGGTTTGGGGTGTTACACGGGGGCCTACACGGCCCAGTTCGACCCAAAATTTCGTTATAGACACTCAATTTTTCCCGGGCCCAAAAATAAGTCCAAAAACAAAAATAATAAACCCAAAAAGAAAAACGAAGTCCAAGTTCAGTCCAGAATTACAAATATAATTTGGCCCGATCAAAATGGCCCATTACTTGAAAAGATTTAAGGTCCATCTACAAGCTTGACTCATAAGGACATATAATCTTCAATTATATATAATCTTAGATATGATTGCAATCTTAGATATGATATGCAATCTTAGATATGATACAATCTTAGATATGATTGCAATCTTAGATATGATATGCAATCTTGAAGATATGATCTTGTAATCTTGGAGATTTAATTTGTAGATATTCTTTAATCTTAACCGTTGATGTAATTGATCTGTACCGTTGGATTTGGGAAGGCCCAACTATAAATAGAGGCCTCTCCCTTCATTGTAAAATAACTTGAGTTTTGGGCAGCAATAAGAATTCTTGAGAGCATTCACTCAAATTTCTCTCCCTCTTGCGTTTTTACTCTCTGTGGTTTGTTCTTATTTTATTCTTCGTCTATCTTAGTTTTTCAACCTTTTTTTTATTTTAATTTCTTCATTTTTCAAATATGTATATTTATTTCTATCTTTTATACATTTGATTATGTATTTTATATATTATAATATTTAACATTTTTATATAGTTTATTTTCAAATATATATTTTCTATGCATGTATATATATTATATTATCATTTCATGTATTTTGAACTATTGGTAAATGCTCTATTTATTCATTTTTTTAGTGTATGTCATTTATCTTATTTGTGCATAGTTTCATTTTTTTATATGCTATGTTTAATTATTTCTTTTATGTGCTATTTTATGATATATATTGTTGTATAATTTTTACATGTATTATGTTTTTCTTTTAGTTTACTCATGTTTTTATTTGTTTATTTTCTTATATTTACCCTAGTATGATTTTTTTCATTAAACATATGTTCATGTTATTTAGTTTTGTCTTAATGATATTATTTATGTTTGTATGGAAATGTTAGAATATTTTGTACATATATGCTTCATGATGCATTAATATGTCATCCTAAAACGTCATTTAAAATAATATTCCAATGTTTTTTTAAAAAAAAAATAAAAGGCAATGTTTGATGTTTGGAAACTTCGAGAAAGGTAGTGCCCTAACTTACTGGGTTGCGACTTTTCTCGTTGAATTCGAATAGTCAAGCACCCTTCTAAGTGATTTTGAGTTTTCAAAACTTAAACAATTATTTCGAGATTTCAAAACATAGTGTCCTAACTTACTGGATATGGCGTTTTGTTGCTTCGAGATAGAAATTTTCGAAAGACGAGCTTAGTCTCGAAGGTTTTAAAATGTTGCATCCTAACTTACTGGATGTGATGTTTTGACTCGTTTGAAATAAGTGAGCCTTAATTTTCAAAGTTGAGACATTCGAATTAAAAGAGGTTTGCATCTTAAAACTTTCAAATTTCTAACATTAAAGACACTTGATAATCAATTAGGTACCAATTTTTGGGCATTACGAGGGTGATAACCCTTCCTCGTACGTAACCAACTCTCGAATCCGTTTTCTCGACTTTCGTAGACCAAAATTAATGTTTTAAAACAAAACATTTTATAAGGTGATCCAATCACACCTAAAAAGATTGGTGGCAACTCCCGTTTTCATTTGTCTTAAAGTCGAACCCCATTTTCCAAAACCCGATTTAAAAATGGTTTCGACAGCTTGGCGACTCCACTGGGGACTAATAAGAGAGTCAAGCCGTGTAATTGATTATCTTTTGTCTTAATATCGAAAATTAAAATATTAAAATTTAATCCTCTTTGCATTACATGTGTTTGTATTATTGCATGGGTTGCTATATTATGATACGCATTGCATTTGCACGACCGTTGTGGTCACACCCTTAAGTGGGAGTGAGAAACTACGCCTTCGTGAGGCTTTTTCCTCCGTGCAGGATAGTGGATCACTTTTGGGATACATCTGTACCTATGGTTTCGTGAGATTTTCATCTCCGTGTAGCCATAGGGAAATGTATTCCCTTGAACTGAACTCGATTCAAATGAGCCTATAATGGGTGAGAATCGAGGAATCTGCTGGCTCAGGTACCTCAACTTTAGAACTAAAACCTCATATAGAAAAACTATAAGAGCTCAACTTAGTTAAAATCATACTTTATATATTACCCTCACATATTACTCTTAAGTTTATTAATATTATGTGATACTGACTATTTCCTTTTTTTTCATTGCATGTCATTTCGCATTTAAAAGGTATCGATTCACGGTCAGTTTCTAAGTTAGAAAGTTTTATTATGGAGAATGAACTTCTTGATAGAGTGGAGGGAAACGCTAATGTCCATAGATGGTCGGAGCAAACTTAGCTAGCAAAGGGAGATAGCATAGCTATGGGATATGTGTCGGAGCTGTCAGACTATACTCGTATCAGTGTTACACAAAATAATTTACAGGAGCTTAAGGAGATTTGGGATCAGTGGGGCAATGAGACCAAGCAGTCGTTCTACAGTAATTACGGAGATTTGCCTTATTTGTTTGATATTCAGGTTGATGAGCACTTGTTTGAGCTCGCTCGTTTGGAACCCAAAGATACGCTTGTTTTACCTTTGGGAGGTAGATTTAGTGCCTCATGTGGGAAAAATACACACCCTTTTACTTCCCGGTGTCCTAGATTTCAGCAGATAGGATTTATTCTCGAGCTGCTTATGTCCAAACCTTTGGTAAGAAGTTGATGACCATTACGGGGATGAGCAAGCAGTGGATCATGGCTAGAGTTAAGGAAGAGGGTAAGAGTAAGTGCATTTCGTGGGGAGCTTTGAAAGATCTGATCCAAACACATCCAGACGAGGCGAAGAGGGTAGACATTTTTGCCTTAAGCTTATACGGATTGATGGTTTTCCCCAAGGCCTTGGAATATGTGGATGAGGCAACCACGGATCTCTTCCATCGACTTAGCAAACGGGTCACTTCTGTTCTTGCGATTTTGGCAGAGACATTCAGGTCCTTAAATGCATGTAGGAGGGCCAGTGCAGGCAGGTTTGTTGGTTGTGCTCAGTTACTTTTAGCTTGGTTCTACAATCACTTCTGATTGATAGATAGGGTGGTTTGTTGGGTCTTCTTTGAGGATTACTCCCCGTTGAAGGACATAGCAGCTTCAACTAGGAGAGTTGATGTTCCTGAAAAAAATTGGATAGCGCTACTTCAGAACCTGTAGTCAAAGGATGTGGAGTGGAGGGCTCCATGGATGATTCCTCGTGAGATTCTTTACCGATGCGACAGTTTTGATTGGGTCCCTTTGTTGGGAATCTGGGGTGCCATTGGTTATGCCCCTTTGCTTGTGTTGAGGCAACATGCATTGAGATAGTTCATACCGACAACTTACGGTTGGTTCAGAGTGAGTTCGCGTATAGAGGAGCCGACTACAAGAGGAAGGTCAGTGAGATCTCTAGTGCTTGGAACAAAACTTGTCGATTAAAGGGAGTAGCTATTAGCCCTGCTACGACTCCAGAGTATGTCGAGTGGAGAGGTAGAAGGATTAATGATAACATCCCGAAGCCAAGCATGGAAGGAGCTTGACTGATGGAGGAATATTTGCAAGTGACGCCCTTGGAGTTAGAAATTATGAAGCAAGAGTTTAAGAGAAAGAACTTGGAGCTCGAGAAGAGGATAGCAAAGCTCGAGGAAGAAAAGATATACATGAGCCTAGATGTTGACGTTCAAAAGATGAAGGTCGAGAAGGTAAGGAAGGAAAAGAGAAAGATTGAGGAAGATCGAGATGATTTAAAGACGCACTACAAAAAGGCCCAGGTAACATTGAAAAGGGTTGGATTAAGGAGATCTTTAGAGCATTGGCAGCAAGAGATTCAAGAAGAAAGGGCCAAAGCCAAGTATTGGGAGAAGAAGTTTCAAGAGAAGTATTCAAGAAGAAAGGGCCAAAGCCAAGTATTGGGAGAAGAAGTTTCAAGAGAAGTAGTCGCGTAATCAGACCCTAGAGAAGGAAAATCAAGGATTAAAAACTAAGGTGGCTGAGCTTGGACGATCTCTTCATTATCACCAAATTCGTAACTCTGCAATTGAGTTAAAGGCAAGCTTGAATAAGATCGAGGAAATGAAGCACAATATTGGAAGGTTGGAAACAGCATTACAGAATTGTGAGCTACGGATTGAGCAGCTCGAGGCAAGAGAAAAACAGTGGAAGGGAGAACTTCACCATCTTCAGAATCAAGTTGGAAATAGGGATTATCTCATGGGAGAGGCTATAATTCAGATCCGAGAGGTAGCTGAACATGTTCGAGACTTGGCAGTACGAGCTAACGTATTGAGTATGATGCATGAGTTATCGTCGGATGTAGGTCGAGAGTTAGCCCTTTTATTAGATAGAGTTAAAACTTTGGGCATTAGGGCGAAAGCGTATTTGTAATCCTCTTATATGTAAGGATATTCTTTTTCTAAATAAAGTTTTCAAAATGAGATTGAATCGAGATCGACACCTTTTGCATTCATTTGCATCTTATAGCATTTCATTGCATCATTTGCATTCAAAATTGTAAAAGGACCCTAATTAGTTAAAGTTATTAAAAAGAGAAAGAAAAAGAGAGAGAGAGAGAGGAGGGTCACAGCTGAGTGAAAAAGAAGTTGAATGGGAATTAACGACGTTCCCTTACATATCCCCGACTTTTGTGTCAGGAGGGATAGCTTACCCGGAGAAGGGAGTGTTTGGAAATGAAAATCATCCCATCAATGTCATACATGAGGAAGGGACTGAACAAAGAAACCTTGAGGGTATTCGCCCTTACGAACCGGGAAGTTCTTTAAACAATTGGACTACAGAAGAGCTTCCTGTAATCTTTAGGAATTTTACGGAGTAATATTTAGAACACTGTTGTTGCTCTAAAGCCTAGGAGTAATGAGATTTCTTTTGAGAAGTGGGCTCATGTTCAGACATTTTTATTTTCAATAAAACATACTTTATCCGAGTAAATATTCTATCATTCTGATTCTTTTGACCTCTGACATTCTTTATAAATTTTCATTCCATGTAAATAGTCATTCTTGAATTCATTTATTCCTTATATATTCTTTTGTATGCCTATCATAGATCCCTAGATATCAATGACACAGGCAACGATACTACAGATTCAGAGTTCCTTTTGAGTGCGATATGTGTTTAGAGGAATCTCAGTATTTTGAAGGTGACAGAAATTGTGACTTGTTTATGAATTTGTTGAAAATGGTTTTTATCCCATGAAGTGGTGGTAGGAAATATAGCCTTAGAGGAAGGAAAGATTGCGAAATTGGAATTAGTTGAGGAAACAAAACAAGACCTTGTTGAGACTATTATGGGAATTCAAAAATGTGGTCCAAAGACGCACGCAGGAGGATTTGCAATTGCCAGGATAAACATGAGGTTTTGGGGCACTATCGGTCCACCATGGAAAGGGATCGCAACAGTTGTACAATGAATGCCAAATTTATAGGAGTCAAGACTTATGGGGCATGTTGTTATGGGCCCAAGCTCGTCAAAAGTTTCAAGCTGACAATGACTCATCTTTGTGGACGTCAGCTACTGCATTAAGAGGGGGAGATAGCTTCATATGCCAATATTACAAAGTCAAAAGTCATCCATTTCAAATATATATATATATATATATATATATATATAACTGCACAATGCCAAAAGTTTGCAGTCTTTTCAAAGATAATGCGCCATACCACAGTACAACAAAGGTTGCCAAAAGGAAAGAAAAGAAAGAAAAAAAAATTACGTAAGATGACCGAGACTGGTAAAAATTGGCATAAGAAACTACCGCTCTACTCTCTATGCTTACGCTGGGCAAACACCTTCAATTCCAGCTTGTTCCAAAGGTTCCAACCATCATCCTTGGAATGGGTGCATTGTTTGGCTTTCTGAAAGCGATCGATGTGCCGTCAATAGTCTGCGATGGTTAGCTCCAGGCAGTGGCCATTGATTTCCAGCTTTGGGGCATTAGGCCGTACACAGTCTCTGAAGCTTAAAATGATAGATTCTTTCTTCAAAACCAGTTTCTGACAAAGTGGATGACGGTATCATGAAGGAAGCTCTCTTAGACTTCTATACAAGTTCAAGGAAGAGGAAACCTGATCAAATCATTATTTTCAGGGATGGGGTTAGCGAGTCTCAATTCAATCAAGTTTTGATCAAGTTATTGAGGCTTGCAAGTTCCTTGACGAGAAGTGGAACCCTAAAAATTGTGGTTATTGTTGTACAAAAAACCATTATACCAAGTTTTTTCAGCAGGGATCTCCTGACAATGTGCTACATGGTACTGTCATTGACAACAAAGTATGCCATCCAAAGAACAATGATTTTTACCTTGGTACCCATGCTAGAATGATTGGAATCACGAGGTAGACCCACTATCATGTTCTCTTAGACCAGGCTGGGTTTTCGGCTGATGATCTGCAAGAGTTTGTTCATTCTCTATCCTATATGTATCAAAGGAGCACCACAACCATATTTGTTGTGGCTCCTCTTTGCTACGCTCATTTGGCAGCTTCACAGTTGGGGCAATTTATGAAGATTAGGGATGCTTCAGAAACATCATCGAGTCATGGTGGGATGTATGATCCGGGAGTAATCTCTGTACCTTAGCTTTCCAGGTTGAAGGATAAAGTCAACAACTTCATTCTTGTCTGCTGAGAATCATTGAACCATCTTTTTGTAGGGTTTGACAAACAACAGCCAGGACTGCTGCTGGGGCAATCCCTTTCTCATGGGTTTATGAATCAAGATTTTTCCTCCAAGCTTTGATGGAGTCAAGAATTGAATACCTCTAGTAAACTTAACTTGAAAGTATTCATTCTAAGCAAATGTACCAAGAATGGATGACACAGACTTATGACAAAGAAGGTTCGTCCAAAAGAATTCCATAAAGGAAACCTTGTGCTGAAAGAGATCCTTCCCATGCAAAAGGATGCCAAATTGGTAAGGGCCATATGTTGCAAAGAGGGCTTTCTCTA
Organism: Gossypium longicalyx; assembly: GCA_025698465.1. NCBI lineage: Eukaryota > Viridiplantae > Streptophyta > Magnoliopsida > Malvales > Malvaceae > Gossypium > Gossypium longicalyx. The sequence goes on along the minus strand of CM046997.1, from coordinate 70,117,249 downwards.
GAGATGCACTGATTTTGACAAGAAATGGATAGGAAGAATTTATCTGATCCAGTGAATTTGGACTCGGTCAAGGAGTACTTTGTCTGAAGGAGAAGGGAAGCCAAGGTGAAAACCCGCAAAGGGCACTTTGGGACTTCTAATTCAAAAAAAAAGGAAAAAAGAAAATAAAAAGAGAAAAAAATAATAAAAAGAAAAAAGAGAAAAAAGAAAAAAGAAAAATGGAGAGGCCAAGGTGAAAACCCACAAAGGGCGCCTTGAGACCAAAGGGGTTTCGAGTTGAAAACCCGGAAGGGCAGCTCAAATTTGGAAAGTCATGCAATGACCTTGCTATACTGGATTCAACGAGAAGTGAAGTATGTTACATATCGAGGCATCAACAAACTACTTTGGATCTTTTAAACACATGTTGAACTCAAGAAAGACTTTATGGAGCTGGCGTATAAACGCTCAAGCGGCGATATCTAAGGCATCTAACTTTTGTCCTGTTTGCTATCTTTAGATTATCTTTCTTCTCAAAGATAGGCTTTCAGATTAATTTCCTTTGTATTTTTTTGACAAGTTCGTTCCAATCTAATTATTCTCAAGATTAAATTCATCTTCCATTATTATTAAAGTATGTTGCATTAAAATAATGATGGATGAACTAAATAATTTTCATAAATGAAGTTTTGCTCATTACTCTGGAAATTTCTAGATAATACAAGAAACTAAAACAAAACAATTGTTCGAAGAATTCACGTAAGTGAGGTTTGAAAGAACTCGAGGAAATTCATTCTTTAGTCCAAAATGATGATTGGACAAATCAAACGATTCGATCCTAAGAGAGGATCATCTTGCAAACATTTTTGGTGGGTCGTAGCATTTGAGGAGGGGTACAGGCCCACAGGCTGAGCAAGAATAATACTTTGAGAAAAGAAAAGACAAATGAAGGAATGAGTGGTGACGTCTAGGATAGGGATCATGTTCATAACATTTTGCATCATAACATGATTAATTAGGAACATTCGACTCACTTCGATCATAGCATCCTAATCATAAGGCATAATCATTCTACAGGTTATCAAAGACGACGTGCCTTAATCCCCTAAGCAGTAGGGTAATAGGCCGCAACATAGCAGATCTGGTTGAAGCAAGATCCAAGATGGTTTGGCAATCTTGTGCTTACAAGGAACAAATCGAAGACATAGCTGATTTGGTTTTCACGTGCTTACGATGAAGCAAATCTAAGATGATTTGGCATCTCTGTATTGTCAGAGAACAAATCGAAGTTTAGCGTCTCCATATTCGATGGAGAGCAGACACATAGCAGATCTGGCCTTCTGATGTTTATACTGAAGCAAGATCCAAGATGGTTTGGCATCCTTGTGCTTATAAGGAACAAATCGAAGACATAGCTGATTTGGCTTTCACGTGCTTACGATGAAGCAAATCTAAGATGATTTGGCATCTCTGTATTGTCAGAGAACAAATCAAAGTCTGGCATCTCCATTTCGACGGAGAGTAGATACATAGCAGATCTAACCTTCAGATGATTTTACTGAAGCAAGATCCAAGATGGTTTGGCATCCTTGTGCTTACAAGGAACAAATCGAAGACATAGCTTATTTGGCTTTCACGTGCTTATGATGAAGCAAATCTAAGATGATTTGGCATCTCTGTATTGTCAGAGAACAAATCGAATTCTGGCATCTCTATTTCGACGGAGAGCAGATACATAGCAGATCTGACCTTTGGATGTTTTCACATCAAAGCAAATCCAAGATGATTTGGCATTCTTGTGTTTACAAGAAGCAAATCGAAGACATAGCAGATCTGACCTTCAGGTGTTTACACTGAAGCAGATCCAAGATGATTTGGCATCTCTGTATTGTCAGAGAACAAATTGAAGAAACATATTTGGGCATCTCCATATTCGACGGAGAGCAGATCGAAGACATAGCAGATCTAACCTTCGGATGTTTTCGCATCGAAGCAGATCCAAGATGATTTGGCATCCTTGTGTTTACAGGGAACAGAACGAAGACATAGTAGATCTGACATTCCTGTGTTTACAGCGAAGCAGATAAAAGATTTTAACATGGCATCCCTGTGTTTATAGGGAACAAGTTGAAGATAGCAGATATCGCCTTCCTGAGTTGCAGTGAAGCAGATTGAAGCCGTCAAGAGGCCATTTAAAGAAGATCAAGGATCAATAACTCAAGACTCGGCGAGCCCAGGCAAAATTGGTCCTTTTATAGTCTTTGCTCTATCCTCATACACAAAGAATGAGCAAAGAGGGGCAATCAGAGACACTCAATTTTGCCTGGGCCCGAAATAAGTCCAAAAACAAAAAATAATAAATCCCAAAAAAAAACGAAGTCCAAGTTCAGTCCAGAATTACAAATATAATTTGGCCCGATCGGAATGGCCCATTACTTGAAAAGATTTAAGGTCCATCTACAAGCTTGACTCATATGGAAAATATAATTTTCAATGATATACAATCTTAGATATGATTGCAATCTTAGATATGATACAATCTTAGATATGATTGCAATCTTAGATATGATATGCAATCTTAGATATGATACAATTTTAGATATGATTGCAATCTTAGATATGATATGCAATCTTGAAGATGTGATCTTGTAATCTTGGGGATTTAATTTGTAGATATCCTTTAATCTTAACCGTTGATGTAATTGATATGTACCGTTGGATTTGGGAAGGCTCAACTATAAATAGAGGCCTCTCCCTTCATTGTAAAATAACTTGAGTTTTGGGAAGCAATATGAATTCTTGAGAGCATTCACTCAAATTTCTCTCCCTATTGCGTTTTTACTCTCTATGGTTTGTTCTTATTTTATTCTTCGTCTATCTTAGTTTTTCAACCTTTTTTTTTTATTTTAATTTCTTCATTTTTCAAATATGTATATTTATTTCTATCTTTTATACATTTGATTATGTATTTTATATATTATAATATTTAACATTTTTATATAGTTTATTTTCAAATATATATTTTCTATGCATGTATATATATTATATTATCATTTCATGTATTTTGAACTATTGCATTATATTTTTATAATTTGTAAATGCTCTATTTATTCATTTTTTAGTGTATGTCATTTATTTTATTTGTGCATAGTTTCATTTTTTTCATATGCTATGTTTAATTATTTCTTTTATGTGCTATTTTATGATATATATTGTTGTATAATTTTTGCATGTATTATGTTTTTCTTTTAGTTTACTCATGTTTTTATTTGTTTATTTTCTTATATTTACCCTAGTATGATTTTTTTCATTAAACATATGTTCATGTTATTTAGTTTTGTCTTAATGATATTATTTATGTTTGTATGGAAATGTTAGAATATTTTGTATATCTATGCTTCATGATGCATTAATATGTCATCCTAAAACGTCATTTAAAATAATATTCCAAGGTTTTTAAAATAAAAATAAAAGGCAATGCTTGATGTTTGGAAACTTCGAGAAAGTTAGTGCCCTAACTTACAGGGTTGCGACTTTTCTCGTTGAATTCGAATAGTCAAGCACCCTTCTAAGTGATTTTGAGTTTTCAAAACTTAAACAATTATTTCAAGATTTCAAAACATAGTGTCCTAACTTACTGGATATGGCGTTTTGTTGTTTCGGGATAGAAATTTTCGAAAGACGAGCTTAGTTTCGAAGGTTTTAAAATGTTGCGTCCTAACTTACTGGATGTGATGTTTTGACTCGTTTGAAATAAGTGATCCTTAATTTTCAAAGTTGAGACATTCTAATTAAAAGAGGTTTGCATCTTAAAACTTTCAAATTTCCGACATTAAAGACACTTGATAATCAATTAGGTACCAATTTTTGGGCGTTACGAGGGTGCTAACCCTTCCTTGTACGTAACCGACTCCCGAATCCGTTTTCTCGACTTTCGTATACCAAAATTAATGTTTTAAAACAACACATTTTATAAGGTGATCCAATCACACCTAAAAAGATTGGTGGCGACTCCCGTTTTCGTTTTTCTTAAAGTCGAACCCCATTTTCCAAAACTCGATTTAAAAGTGGTTTTGACATTCCCAATACGACCTCAGCCCATGAAATCGCTCATGGTCGGCCTCGTTGGTCATACGCCCATGTTTAGTCACACGGGCTACCACACGGGGTAGCTGCACGCCCGTGTAGTGTCAACGATTTACTTTTTTCGGCTTTTTGCCGATTTATAATTAGGAGCTCACATACCTTGCGTGTTCTGTCACCTAACTACACGCGAGCCCTCCAGGTACATATAATGGATCAAGTTGCCATTCAATTAATCACTATACAGTCTAATTAATCTAAACCCCACAAGATATTCAACTTCCAATGGAACAATCCACACCGTCAATCCAATAACAAAAGATTCTGCTTCCTTATTACGTTAATGACGATCTCCAGTCCCTCAGTCGACTTCTAATCACAACAATACACAATCCCTAAACAAACTACATCAAGTAACAGAGCAGTGAAGAATCGAATAATTACCAAAAGAGTGCTAAGAATTGTGAAGTTGATGATAACCAACAAAACAAAGAGAGGAGTTGTAATGACCACAAAATCGACAGAGAGTATTGAGGGAAAAGTCAACACAGTGAGGGTAGGAGAATGAGTAGTATTCAGTCAAAGCAAAACCGATTTGAGAGATGGAGAGAAGCAAAGAGAATCGGCCAAAACAACAAGATGTAAAAGAGGGGGAATTTTTAGACCCAAAAGAATTGAGAGAGGGGGAAAAAGAGCATTCGGCCAAGGAGAAAAGGGGAAGAGTGCCTGTCAGAAGAAGAATGAAATGACAAGCAAGGAACCTGAAGAAAAGTGCAAACCCGAAGTAAGAAAAAACGAAAGGTACAACAAAAACTCCCTAGCACATTTCGACCTCCAAAGAAAAGAAAAGAACCAAAAATTTTGACAGCAACCGAAATGTAGTGCAAATACCAACCAAAGCAAAATTTTTGAGTGACCAGAATACTAATTCGGCTCCAACTTTCCCACAACTTCAAATCCCTATATTTTTCTCCTAAAATCCCTCCAACATAATCCACTCAACCACCAAACTCAAACTCCACTCAACTCTGCAGTGTTCAGTCAACCTCTACTACCCACATGGCAAAGGCAGCAAAATGAAAGATCGCAATGTGCAATGTAACACCCCTAACCCGTATCCGCCGCCAGATTGGGGTTATAAGGTATTATCGGCATAACATAGTTCGATACAATTACTCAATTAAAAAATATTTATATAAAAACCTAATGCTTATCTTATAAACCGATACAATTAATTTCATATTCAAATAGAATATGTGAACTCAACATTCAAAGCATACTAATAGTTTATAAATAAATAGATATGTCAACTTGCAAATTTACAAAGTTACGTATCATCATATTCATATAAGTAGCATACAGCTCAATGTCCCGTTCATTTCAATGCTAACCATAATTTGTATACCATTCTCCAAAAACAAGCATACTAAATAATACACATATATCAAAATAAATTCTAGTCATATGAATATATATATAGCCAAATACATTGCAATACCAAAACGTAATATAAAATATACTTTTTAAGATAATTTAATCATAGATTATGGATACATATGTATATTTTAGACACAACTTCCATGAACCATATTTAATAGAAACATATAATATATCTCCCATCATATTCGGTCATTATAATATGTCCTTTATTACCAAGTCATTTATAACACGTTAACCTAACATGATAACCTAAATTTCATATATAACTTTTCCAAACAAACCATGTCCAAGTTGAGCAAACATATTTATACATGTATTATGACCATTTTATTTATCAACCAATCTCAATATGTACACACATAACACAAGTTCTAATCATCCAAGGTATAAGGCATAATATCTAAAATAAACTCAAACCATTATTTATCCAAAACATACTCAAGCATAGAGATTAAGCCATTTTCAAAGCATAAAACACCTATTTCAAAGCATAAAACACCTATTTCAAACATCATTCACTCATAGTACTTAACACGTTAACTATAACGAATTCAAACCACAACCAAGCATAACCGAATTCAAACTTAGTAGTTAAGCCATATTCACAACATATTTATCCATTCTCAATTTCAATTATCGAATACATCCATAGCAAACAAATCATAATTACGACCGATTTCTTCACACCATGACTTAATCATTAACCAACTTCAATGCACAAACTCATATCACTATCAAACCATTTCCAACACATATATCATCTATCACCTATTTCATTTATTCATATCTCATAGCATTATAACCAAAATAATTTAAACCATGACCAAACATAATTGAAACCAAGCTTAGAAGTAAAGCCAGTTTCGCATGGCTTTAATTATACATAACTAAAGTTCATCATTTCAAAATGTAATCTAGCCTATACATGCCATAATTTGAGATCAACTATTAAGTACCGGAACAGTGGATAGTATAATGAACTTTGCTGACGATCCCCGAGCTTGTAACTTGAATCCAAAATCTATAAAACAGAGTAAACATAAACCCATAAGGTAAGCTTTTATAGCTTAGTAAATCATAAGCAAATTAAATAATTAATGCATAATAATATCTCATTTACTAATCATTTCAATTAACTACATCAACTTATGTATTTGTAATCACATTTATTTTTCAAACATTTAATTCCATACATATCTAACATATACTTTCAAAGGACAATTTCTCTTTAGCCGAATATACATGTATACATCACCAATATATTCTCAAGTTTTGAAACCACATTTACTTGTATAATCGAATATACATATATATATTTAAAGACATATATTATCACTCAAAGTTTAACTTTACATTCATAAACAACAATAAGGCCAAATATATTTTTCATATTAGCACATTTACTACATCAACTTCATATACCCTTTTTCATCACATATTAAGAAATCAATACATTCTGTTTTCAAATAGGTAATCCAACTATCACGTGCCTGATCGGTTTAGCTCGTTTAACGTATTCAATTACCATATCAGCATAAAGTCTTTTAGGCATAGACTTATATAATAATTCACCGGCATAAAGCCTGCTAGGTCTAAGAGTGTATCACACACCGGCACAAGGCCTGCTAGACTTAAAGTCTGATTTTATACACCGACAATAAGCCTGCTAGGCATAAAGCCCGATTTAATTCACCAGCACAAGGCTTGCTAGGCTCAAAGCCCGAGTTTCACTATTAAAAAGTTGTCTCATAAACAATAAATATATCGAAAATTCCAAATATACCATATAGTTCATACGGATTTTAAAATGTTATAACTCAGTCGAATTAGCTCAAATACATTATTTCCATGCTTAATCATATTCGGCTAACTCTACTATAAATCCATAAATTCCAAATCATCATATTAAACCATTTTACATTCAATATAGACAATGTTTAATTGCTTAAAGACTTACCTCGGATATCAATAAACAATGTAAATCGACTATTCGACTATTTTTGTTTTTCCCCGATCCAAGTCTAATTTCTTTTGTTCTTGATCTATACAATTCCAAATTAATCTCATTCAATCACAATTTCATTCAATTTAATCCAACAACAAATAAATGGCAAATTACCATTTTACCCCTGATATTTTATACTTTTACAAATTAGTCCTAATTGCATAAAACATAAAATACACAAAATCTCCATGTAACATACTTAGGTCAAATGTTCCTCTAGTACATACAAATACACACATTTTATTTATTTCACATTTTAGTCCCTCAAATTATTATTTTCACAATTTAGTCCTAATTACTCAAAATCATCAAAAACTCCAATACAAAACATATTAATCTAAAACATATCTTTAATATTTCATCATCAAACATCACAAAACGCAAATATTCATCAATGGCATAACTCAAAATATTTATCAAAATCAGAAACAAAAACATACCTTGATTTAGCTTCCAAATTGCCGAATGTTCAAAGCTTTCTAAACCTTTATTTTCTTTAAGTTTCGGTCATGCAGAGAAAAGTATGAGCATTTTATTTTATTTTATCTTTTACTAACACATATTTAATTACATGTTTACTAAATTAACCTTTATAATAATCTATAACACCTTTATAATTCATGGTCATTACTGTCCATGCTATAACCATTAGGTCAAATTGCAACATAAATACCTCATATAAGAAAGACAACAACAATTTGGCCCTTTTACAATTAACCACCAAATTTTCATTTTACGTGATTAAGCCCTTTTATTAAATTAAGCACACAAACAATCAAATTTTCATACGAAACTTTCACACATACAAACTCACATATAATAAACACAAAAAATAATATTTAAATATTTTTTAACTCAGATTCGTGGTCCTAAAACCATCGTTCTGACTAGGGTTTAAATCAGGCTGTTACACGCAAAGTAGGGCTCGAACTTTAACCTCAGGTAACCATAACACGCCACTTATCCCCTAGACTAGCAGGCCCTTTCTGGCATGTTTTACCCACATTTATTTAAAAGCCTACTGACTGGAGACAAGGTTTATTCATATTAAAAACAAAACTTTTGCACAAGACTTCCTAGACACTTTCCAGGACACTTAACCACTGAAGCAAACATGCATTTATGTAACACAACATACGAAAATGAACATTAAGGATTTTTGGGGCGTTACAACTCTACCCCCCTAAAAGAAAATTTCGGCCTCAAAATTTACCTGATCAGAACAGATGAGGGTATTGTTGTCGTATCGCCTCCTCTAGTTCCCACGTGGCCTCCTCAAAGCTGTGATTATGCCAAAGAACCTTAACTAGTGGGATAGACTTCCTCCTTAAAACCTTTATATCACGGTCTAATATCTGAACCAACTCCTCTTCTAAAGTCAGATCTGGCCTAACCTTAACCTCCTCAACCAAAATGACATGTGTGGGATCAGAGTGGTAGCGCCTCAACATAGAGATGTGAAACACATCGTGAATCCAATCTAACTCTAGCGATAACTTTAACTGATAGGCAATCGATTCGACATGTTTCAGTATGTGGTAAGGCCCAATAAAACTAGGGCTCAACTTGCCCTTACGTCCAAACCTCAATACCTTCTGCGTAAGAACTGAGATGTGAAGCGAGGATCCTTATCAAATATTATTGAAACCGGTACCCCATGCAGTCTCACTATCTTAGACATATACAATTTAGCCAGCTTCTGCAAAGAGTAATTAGTACGAACTGGTAAGAAATGGGCAGATTTGGTCAATCGATCCATGATGACCCATACTGAATCCTTCTTAGCAGGTGTTAGAGGTAGCCCACTAACGAAGTCCACAGTCACTCTCTCTCACTTCCAATGTGGAATTTTAACTAGATGAAGCAACTCTGAAGGTAACTGATGTTCAGCCTTAACCTGCTGGCAAGTCAGACATTTACCCATGAAGTCAGTAACTTCACGCTGAAGACCCAGCCACCAATATAACAAACGAAGGTCTCGGTACATCTTATTTCCACCATGATGCATAGCATAAGGGCTACTATGCACCTCTCACAGTATACGCTGCCTCAAATCAGTATCCTTAGGTACACAGATTCTCCCACGAAAATAGAGTACCCATTTGCTATTTAGTCCAAAATCCACAGTATCCCCGCTCTCAACCTACCGGAAACGAAAACCCAACGACTCGTTTTCCAATTGTTTACCCTTAATCTGCTCAGTCTACATTGGTTTAACTTGGAACTTGGCCAACAAGCTACCATCATCAAATACACTGAGGTGAGCAAACATCGCCCTTAAGTTAATCATAGCTCTACGACTCAGTACGTCCACTACCGCATTGGCCTTCCCAGGCTGGTGTGAGGAGATACTTGAGGCTCTTGTGATTAGTGTAAACGATACACTTCTTACCGTATAGATAATGCCTCCAAATTTTCAGTGCGAAAACCACTGCGGCTAACTCTAAGTTGTGCGTTGGATAATTCGCTTCATGCATCTTTAATTGCCGAGACGCATACGCTACTACCTTACCCTCTTGCATCAACACATATCCCAAACCAACATGTGATGCATCGCTGTAGACAGTGAACTCTTTCCTTAACTCTGGCTGTATCAAGACAGAGGCCTCAGTCAGTACCTTCTTAAGCTTTTCAAAGCTCTCTTACTGCGCATTAGTCCAGTTAAACGGCATACCATTACGTAACAACTTAGTCAAAGGTGCTGCAATCAATGAAAATTGCAGGTCTCAGATACAGTCTTAGGCGACTTCCAATCCAAAACGGCCTCGATCTTTTGAGGATCAACCCTAATCCCTTCAGCAGATACCACATGGCTCAGAAATGTTACCTCTCACAACCAGAACTCACGTTTACTGAACTTGGTGTATAGTTATTTCTCCCTTAGAATCTGCAAAACTACTCGAAGATGTTCATCATGTTCATCCTGAGTCCTCGAATACACCAGAATGTCATCAATAAAAACCACTAAGAACCGATCTAGATAGGGTTAGAACACTCGATTCATCATGTAACACCCATAACCCATATCCGTCGCCAGATTTGGGTTACGAGGCATTTCCAATAAAATCACAGTTTATACCTTTAAGCATTACATTTTACAATTCAAAATTATAAACGCATCAATACTCGCGACATTAACAAATTTCAAACCTTAAAAAAAATTCATATAATTTATATGATAACATATTTAAAACATAATTCAACATATAATATAGCAAATTATTTCTTTTATATTCATAAATAGGACTTATAACAACCATCAACCTCGTTAAAGGAATATTAACCTAGTTTTTATAAAAAGTCCTGCACACAAACATGTGGTACTACAAATGTAACAAATTTCGATACCAATATTTGACATTCAATTGCGCAACATTATCTTATTAATCGATGTGAATTTCGTATTTCATGAATTAGTACAATTTAAATACATCCACTCGATCATATATATATACAATTAAAGGCATTAAACATGTCTGAATAAAACTTTATAGCACAACATGTTTCCTATTTAATAAACTACCAACGTATAAGAGATACAACTTATGTTACTGAGCTCAAACACATTTTACCATTTAACCTAAACCATTTTCAAACCCTAATGATAATTTAATACCAACTCAGGCATAATTCACTATATCATCAAGCTGCCATTTAATCACAAATAACAACCTATGCACACCCTCATAAATAAACTAGTAGAATTCATAGTACATAATTTAAATAAAAATCACATGTGCATCATAGGTGCAATATAACATGGCCGTACCTATAATTAAAACTTATATATATATATATATATCTAATGCTCATTTACCCAAAAATTTAAGGCCACACTTAACATCAGTATACATACCAAATAATTAACCAAAACAATTATGGAACATATTCAATACTTGTTACCATTCATCATCGAATTGAAAGACTTAAATCTAAACTCACTAAACATTATATCTATGCATATATGACACTAAGTCAAAGCATAATAAGCAATGTAACGCCCCGATTTTTGGGCCTAGAAGAGTTGGGCTTTGAGTCTGGGATTCGGATAGAAGAAAACCTGAATAATTAAGAAGTTTTAAATATTATCGTTTAAGAAAAAAAATTTTAAAATTACTACTAGAAAATTTTTATTGTATTTATTATTACGGATATTTTAAATTTTTATGAAATTTTAATTAGTATTATGAGATAAAATTTTTATTATTAGAAAAATATTACTGTATGTATGTTTGAAAATTTTTTATGAAAATTATTATTATTTACTATATTATTTGAAATTTTTATTAGATATATTTATAAAATTATTATTATTATAATTATTATTAGATAGGAAAATATATATATATATATATACATTTATAAAAGTATTGTTGTTTTAGTTGATATTAGGGTTAGGTTCTTTTCTTTTTCTGTCTTGGAGAATTAGGGTTAGCCGCCTAAAAGCTTTCACTGTCATTCATCCTTTCTGAGTTCTCACAAAAGCTGAAAACGCAAATTCCTTCTCCTTGGTGCCAAGTTCTTCTTCTTCTCTTTTTCCTCCATTTTTTTCTTCGTTGTTGCTTTTTCTTCTAGCCGAAACCTTCTGATCACCTTACTCACCTCCTCTATTGATCCCATCCTCGACAAAACCTTCATAGCTGATCGCCATAAAACCCGAACTCCTGAAAACTCACTTATTGTGTCGATTTCTCCAAGCCGAAATCCTTCAGTTATTTTGTTTCTTTTGATTAACTTTCATCTTCTCTAAACCCTTAGTATCTATCAGCAATATTACTTCAAAGTTATAGCCTCAAGTCGTCATCTTCTTCATCACTTAAAAAGCCGAAGTGCCATAGATTTAGGGACTTATAGCCGAAACTTTAGATCTTTTGGATTCGAGTTCTACTATCGTTTAAAGGATAGATCTGTATCAGATCTGCGTAGAAATCAAAGAGGAATAAGTGGTAAGTGCTCATCACCTCAGATCTAGTCTTATTTTATAATTTAGAAAAAGCCGAAGTCCCTAAAATCTAGGGAGGTTGTCGATTTGGGAATAGGGCTTTAAGGGTCTTTAACCGATGATTTCCTTTGATGTTTAGTGTCTTCTAGAGGTTGGATCGAAGGCTTGGATCTTTGGAACAACTAGACTTAGATCTAGTCATCGGTTTTCGACAAAAAGGTAAGATTCTAAAGGCTTTAAGGGCATGGTTCGAATATGGTAGGTGAATATTGGGATTGGTTATTGTGATTTGCAATCTAAGAATTGTGGTAATCAATTGTAGGACATCGTAAGGGATCTCAGTGGCAGTCGTCACAAAACAGGTGTGTAACAACCCTCGTAGTAGCTTAGGTTAATATTCGCAAAAAAGCCGAAATGCCAAAATTTTGGCATTTTGGGAACTTGAGATTTTGCATGTGGTTTTAGATGCGATAAAAATGATATGATCGGTGTTTGGATTGATGGAACAGGTAAGAGCGCAATTCTGTGCACGACGGTAGGTTGGGCCTCAATGGGCTGAAATTGGGCCCAATGGGCTTCCGGGCCCATTTGGGTAAAATTAATAGAAAATGGAACTTGGATAAATTGCATGTTAACACAGTTAGATCTATTGTAAAAATTGGGTTAAGTGGGCTAAAAGGGCTAAATCGGCATTCGTGGGGCCCATTAGGGGTTTTGGGCCCAAAAACCCTAATTTCATAAAGTGCGTTAAAATCACTGTTTAAACACTTGAGGATATTGATAATTGTTAATGAACGTGGAAAACCTATAATATTTGGTAAATTTATGAAATTACCCCTAAAATATGGTAAATAACTATTTTGCCCCTAGGTAAAAATGACCATTATACCCCTAGGGTTTAATTATGAATATGATGCATGAGGTATTGATTTACATGATATGACATGATATGCACATGATATGTTATAACATGCACATGTTATGCTATGATATACTCATTATATGCATGGGTTGGGTTTTTGATATAGATGGAGGAAGTGCGAAAAGGGCTTTGCCCCGGTTTATCAAAAAGGGCTTTGCCCTCATTATTAAAAAGAGGCTAGGCCTCTAGTTATATGATAAAGCAAATTGTCTTTGCCAGTGGAGAGTTTGGTTGGGTGGGTTGAGTTATTCCCCACATGGAGAGCTTGGTTGGTACGGGTGAAGAGTAGCGGATGGTGGGTTGAGTAGTCTCCCCAAATGGGCTTGCATACATCCATTAATATTACATGTGGCATTGAAATGGGCCTATGGGCCATACCGTTTGCAGTGAAGGCTTCGGCCCAGTAACTATTAAACGAAAGGCTTTGGCCCAGTATGCTGGTATTTGTTTGGGCTCTGAAAGGGGCTTGTTGCACACTAAGTTTCCAAACTCACCCCCTTTCCTTATCTTTGCAGGTGGGTCTTGATGTGGAGACTTGGAGCCGAAGGAGATTCAGAGTGGCCGTGATGATCGCTTTCGAGCTTTGCAATAAGTAACTGATTTTTTTAATTTATTTTTATTATTTGGTTTTGGGTTGTAATAAAGCCATTTTAATTATCTTTCTGGGATTATTTTATTTCATACTCTATATTTTACTGATAATAATTCAAAATGGGTTAGACTTAGGGCGCGTTTTCAAAATGATACTTGTTTTCAAAATAGCGCAACGATGCAAATAATCGGTTTATCAAAAATATCTACTTAAATGAATTCTAACTCGTTTTTTTTCCAAAACCTAACCTCGCACCAAAGTGTGGCAATGGTTGTGGGCATGTCTAGGATTGGATCCAGGCAAGATCTTGGTACTTAAGCAGCCTTCATGGCTCACCTCCTCTATTTCGGATACCTACCTGGTGCACAGCTTCCATTCACTTTGTTAACTTAGCAAAAGACATTCTTTTTAAACACTAAAATGAACCAGGGGTTTTTAAAACTTCAATGAGACACGTCGGATTCGGCCATAACGTCTGGGTCAGGTTTGGGGTGTTACAAGCAAATTCACATATGTATACTTTATCTTAATACAAACACATCCAAACTAATTAAACATGCTTATGACTGATTCTTCCATGCCACATACAAGGTCATAACCAACCTTAATATACAATCACATAACACTATTTATAATTATTCATAGCACACGACATCTTGACCAAAATAGACTTAAACCATAACTAAACCGAAACCAAAATCAAGCAAGGTAGTTAAGCCATTTTTGCATGGCTAATATACATTCATTTTCAAAATAACTAACCCCAAAGCCAGCCTATACATGCCATAATTTAAGTTTAGCTTATAAGGTACCAAAATAGTAAATAGTATGATGAACTTGGCTGACAGTCCTCGAGCTTGTAGCTTGACTCCAAAATCTATAAAACAGAGTAAACATAACACACAGAGTAAGCTATCAAAGCTTAGTAAGTCATAAGCAAATAAACAGCCCAATGATGTTATCAACTCAGCTAAACTAAACCAGACTATTTTATCATTTCACATTTAGATCCAAGCACTTATATATTCATATTCTGTACATATAAACATATATAATTATATTCATTTATATTATCACCTTGACTGAATGCTTATACAGCCAAAATTAAAATATTACCATTTAACCTTCAAGGTCGAATATTCATTATATACCTAGTTCACATAAAAATACATAAACTCATATGTCACAATATAATTTCATGTACATATATTAGTTAGGTGGCTGAATACACATAATCATACATACATATAATTAAGACTCATTCAATAATATTCATATGGCCGAATACACTTACCTTATTTTTAGTAAACACCAAGCTCATTCCTACCTGGCCATTTAGCTCGTTTTACATACTCGAACTCGACTTATCTTTTCCCGATGAACCATTCGGAATTGGATAGGACATTCAGATAATCATATATATCATACAATGCTAACGTCCCAGATGTGGTCTTACATGTAATCACATATCGATGCCACTGTCCCAAACAGGGTCTTACTCAGACACATATATCGGAGTCACATATCGATGCCATGGTCTTACTCGCACACATATATCAGAATCCTATGTCATGACATATGTATCTTAACTATTCCTAAGGTTCATGCGGGGCTTTTAGATGTCATAACTCGGTCGAAACGAATTCAGAAATGTAGTAACCAAGCTTATGCACATTCGGCTATGGCATATATAAATTCATACAATTCATTTTAGCATGTATACATAGCATTTAATTAAAATTAAGTACGTCTATTTGCTTATAAACTTACCTCGGATGATACAAAATGGAACAGGGCAGCTAGTCGACAACTTTCGTTTTCCCCTAATCCAAATCCGATTTCTTTGGTTCTTGATCTAAATATATTCAAATTAAGCTCATTCAAACATATTTTCATTCAATTTAGTCCAAAAACACATAAATGGGCAAATTACTATTTTATTCCTGACATTTACACTTTTTTACAATTTAGTCCTTATTGCACAAAACACAAAATATACAAAATTTCAATGTACCCATGTTGGGCCAAATTTTACCCATACTCATACAAGTCCATATATTTCATTTATTTCCTATTTTAGTCCCTTAAATTATTATTTTTGCAATTTAGTCCTAATTACTCAAAATCATCAAAAACTCCAATACAAAACATCTTAATCTAAAACATATCTTTCATATTTCATCATCAAACAACAAAAATCACAAGCTCTCAATAACGGAATAACTCAAAATATTCACTAAAATAAAAAATTCAAGCTTGGGTCTTGTAGTACTCGAAGCAACGATCTCAAAAACGTAAAAATTATCAAAAATCGAGCTAAACACTTACCTTGATTGAGCTTAGAATCAACCGAACCCTAGCTTCCTTTATTTTCTTTTGTTATTTATGTTTCGGTAATGGTGGAAATAAAATATAAACACTAATGTTTTATGACATGTTTTATAATATATTAACTTTTATTATTTGTTTACTAATTTAACCTTAATGAACTTATAACAAAACCAAAATTTTCAAGCCTATTTCCGTCCATATAATACATCAATGGGTTATTTACCACTTAAAGGCTTCCATTTTAAAGCCAATAACAAATCAGCCCTTTATAAATTAAACTACAAAATTTTCAATTTACGCGATTAAGTCCTTTTATTTAATCGAACACCCAAACGATAAAATTAATTCACGAAAATTTCACAGATGTAAATTCACACAAAATAAACACATAAAATAATTTTTAAATATTTTTTTGACTCAGATTCGTGGTTTCAAAACCACCGTTTCGATTAGGGTCTAAATTAGGTTGTTACAATTCTCCCACTTAGGGATTTTCGTCCCCGAAAATCTTACCAGTGAATAGGTTCGGATAATGTTCTCTCATTGCATCCTCTGGCTCCCATGTTGCTTCCTCAACTCCGTGTTTACACCATAATACTTTAACTAATGGAATCTTCTTATTTCGCAACTCTTTAATCTCGTGAGTCAGAATATGAATTGGTTCTTCCTTGTACGTCATATCGGGCTTAATCTCAATTTCAGAAGGATTAATCACATGTGAAGGATCAGATCGATATCTACGAAGCATCAAAACATGGAATACATTGTTCATCTTTTCTAACTCAAGTGGCAACAACAGTCTGTAAGCAACCAGCTCGATGCGTTCTATTACCTCATACGGCCCAATAAACCTCAGACTTAATTTGCCTTTGCAACCAAATCTGAGCATCTTCTTCCATGGTGAGACTTCCAAAAAGACTTTTTCTCTGATCTGAAACTCTGTATCTTTACATTTCAAGTCTGCATATGATTTCTGACTGCCTGATGCCACTTTTAGACTTTCACGGATCACTTTCACTTTCTATTCAGTTTCTCTGATCAAGTCAACCCCGTGTATCTTATTTTCACTGAGCTCAGTCCAATACAATGGTGTATGACATTTACGACTATACAAAGCCTCATAAGGTGCCATTTTGATACTCGATTGAAAGTTGTTATTGTGTGCAAATTCAATCAGAGGTAGATACCGTTCCCACGTACCTTCGAACTCGAGAATGTAACTTCTCAACATATCCTCAAGTATCTGAATGATTCACTCAGACTAACCATCTGTTTACGGATGGAAAGCAGTGCTGAAATGTAATTTCATACCTAGTGCATCTTGCAGTCTCTTCCAAAACCGCGATGTAAACCTCGGATCTCGATCCGAAACAATAGATATAGGTACCCCGTGTAATCTAATAATCTAAGAAACATATAACTCAGCGAGTTTGTCAAGTGAATAATCTGTAGAACAAAGTGAGCCGATTTAGTCAACCTATCAACAAGAACCCAGATTGCATCTTTCTTGCTCAGTGTCAAAGGTAAACCATATACAAAATCCATTGTAACTTTGTCCCATTTCCATTCAGGTATCATGATTGGCTGAAGTAGTCTAGAAGGTACCTGATGTTCGGCTTTTACTTGTTGACAAATTAAGCTTTTTGAAACAAAGTCAGAAATGTCTCATTTCATACCATGCCACTAATAGAGTTGTTTTAGATCATTATACATCTTCATACTACATGGGTGAACAGATAACCGACTGCTGTGAGCTTCATTCAAAATCATTTGAATCAACTCTGAATTCCTTGAGACACATATTCGGTTTCTGAATCTCAAACATTTATCAGCATCAACTTGAAACTCTGAATCAACATTTAAATCACATTGAGCTCATTTTGCTATCAACTTATTATCAACCTTCTAAGCATCACAAATTTGTTGAACAAATAACAGTCTTGCTTTCAATTCAGCTATTATCGAACCATCATCAGACATGGCCATATGCGCATTCATTGCACGCAAAGCAAATAGTGATTTTCAGCTTAAAGCATCAGCAACAACATTGGCCTTTTCCAGGTGATAGTCAATCATAAGCTCATAGTGTTTTAGCAATTCTAACCATCGGTGTTGTCTCAAATTTAGCTCTTTCTAAGTCATGAAGTATTTTAGGCTTTTGTGATCAGAATAAACATGACATTTCTTACCGAATAGATAGTGACGCCAAATTTTAAATGCAAACACGATACCTACCAATTTTAGATCGTGTGTTGGATAGTTCTTTTCATGTGGCTTTAACTGTTTTGAGGAATAAGCTATAACTCTGGCTTCCTACATCAAAACATAGCCCAAACCATTTAAAGATGCATCACTATAGATAACGAATTCTTTACCCGATTCTGGTTGAACTAGCACTAGAACTTCAGTCAAAAGGGCTTTCAACTGATCAAAGCTATTCTGGCACTTTTCTAACCACTCAAACTTAACTCCTTCTGTAGTAGCTTTTTCATCGGGGCTGCAATCATAGAGAAGCCTTCACGAACTGTCTATAATAACCAGTAAGTCCTAGAAATCTTCAGACTTCAGAAACATTCTTCGAAGGTTTCCAATCAAGTATAGCTGAAATTTTACTCGGATCAACCCGAATACCCAATGCTGATACAACATGGCCCAGAAAACTAACTTCGCTTAACCATAATTCACATTTACTAAACTTTGCATAAAACTATTTATCTTGCAGAGTCTGTAACACAAGTCTCAGATGTTCAGCATATTCGGTTTCATCACGAGAGTAAATCAAAATGTCATTTATGAATACAACCCCAAACCGATCCAAGTACTGTCTAAATATCTAATTCAACAAATCCATAAAAGCAGTAGGTGCATTGGTAAGTCCAAAAGGCATAACCAAAAACTAATAGTGTGTACCTCATTCGAAAAGCAGTCTTTGGCACGTTGGAGTTTTTAACTTACAATTGATAGTAGCCTGATCTCAAATCTATCTTCGAAAACACTGTAGCCCCTTTCAGTTGATCAAACAGATCATGAATCCGTGGCAACGGATACTTATTCTTTATAGTCACCTTATTGTGCTGCCTATAATCAATGCACATTCTCATAGTTCCATCTTTTTTTTTCACTAACAGTACTGGTGCACCCCGAGAAAAACTCGGTCGTGCGAAACCTCGATCTGTTAACTCTGGCAATTGAGCTCTCAATTTTTTTAATTCTATAGGTGTCATTTTGTACGGAGCTATGGATATCGGAGTCATCCTAGGCATTAACTCAATACCAAACTCTACCTCCCGAATAGGTAACAAACCCTGTAATTCCTCAAGAAACACATCCGGATACTTACATACAGTAGATACTGATTCAATATTTCTTTCGGCCACTTTACTATCAAGCACATATGCAGCTTCACAGCCTTTTCTCACATATTTCTGAGCTAACATCGAAGAAATCACCGCTAGTAACCCATTCAGATCACTAGATTCAATCCGAATAATCTCATCATTCTGGCACCGTAAATCAATAGTCTTTCTCAACCAGTCAACCAGTCCACACCTAGAATTATGTCGAACTCATCAAATGGCAACAACATCAAGTCAGCCGAAAAACACGAATCTCGAACCATTAAGGGACAATTTTACACACTTGGTCAACCATAACACACCAGCCCAAGGGGTTTGACACTCTAATCACAAACTCAGTAGACTCAACAGGCAGAGTCTTACTGAATACTAAAGTCTCACACACATAAGAATGAGTCGGACCAGGATCAATCAATGCAATTACATTAGTATCATAAATAGTGAATGTACCAGTAATGACATTTGGGGATGAAGCCTCCTCTCGTGCGCGAATAGCATAGGCTCTAGCAGGTGCACGAGCCTCAGATTTGACTGTTGTATCTTTAGTCCCTCTCTGACTGCCACTCGCATTACCCGCATTTTTGGGTGGCCTACCTCGAGCTGTAATATTACTCGATCTTGTATTCTGTACTGGATTTTCTTCAGCTAACACTGGGCAATCACGAATATAATGATCCATTGATCCATATTTAAAACAAGCCCAATCATGCAACCTACAACTGTCGAGATGTCATTTGCTACAATGTTTACACTCAGGTTTATTTGATTTGACATTCCCCACATTAGCTACTGAGGTAGCTCTCGAGCTCATAGGTGGTCTACTCTGATCCCGTCTAGAATAACCCAAACTGGCTTTGGAATGGCTGAAATCATCTTGGAACTTCTTTGGTGCCGACTGGAATGACTTACTGGATGTTCTTTTACGTGCATCTCTAGCTTCAAAGTTAGCCTTTCTTTTCTCTTTCTTGATCTCTTCAGCTTTGCAGGCTCACTTAACCAGTACTACGAACTCTTTTATCTCCAGTATGCCAACTAACAGTTCAATGTCTTCGTTCAGTCCATCTTCAAATCTTTTACACATTATGGCTTCAGTAAAAACACAGTCTCCGGCATATCGACTCAATCTCACAAATTTTCGCTCATACTCTGTCAAGGTCATTCGACCCTGTTTCAACTCTAGAAATTCTTTACGTTTCTGATCAATAAATCTCTGGCTGATATATTTCTTACGGAACTTAGTCTGAAAGAATTTCCAAGTTACCCACTCTTTCGGAACCACTGATACTAGGGTATTCCACCAGTGATATGTTGTATCTCGGAGTAAAGATATGGCACATTTCAAGCACTCATCTGGGGTATAGGACAGCTCATCAAACACACGAATAGTATTATCAAGCCAAAACTCAGCCCGCTCAACATCATCATCATCAGTAGCTTTAAATTATTCGGCCTCATGTTTTCTAATTTTATCAACAGGTGGCTTATATAATCTTAACGGATCACTTACTTGAGGTACAACATGAATCGAAGATGGATTAGTTGGGGGTGAAGGTTGTTGTGCAGCTGGGTTCATCCAGATATATTGAGTAAACCAGTCATTCATCATTTGGTAGAAGGCTTGTCTAGCCTTTCCTTCTTGGTTACTCAAAATCAGTCGAGAATCAGCTGGCGCTGCTGTCCCTTGCGCGGGACCAGACACTACACCCTCTACATCATCAGCTACAGCTCTATCGGGATCTATTTACTATATGAAAACACATTTTTAATTGTCAGAAGTCATCACACTATCGCAGTATATAATACGGCATGTATAGCTAAACTCACTCACGCTATGTTAGTGCTAGAACCGACTAAACTGTAGCTTTGATACCAACAAAATGTAACACCCCTAACCGTATCCGTCACCGAATTTGGGTTACGAGGCATTTCCAATCATATCACAGTTTATACCTTTAAGCATTACATTTACAATTCAAAATTATTAACGCATCAATACTCGCAACATTAACAAATTTCAAACCTTAAAAAAAATTCATAAAATTTATATGATAACATATTTAAAACATAATTCAGCATATAATATAACAAATTATTTATTTTATATTCATAAATAGGACTTATAACAACCATCAACCACGTTAAAGGATTATTAACCTAGTTTTTATAAAAAGTCCTGCACACGAACATGTGGTAATACAAATGTAACAAATTTTGATACCAAAATTTGACATTCAATTGCACAACATTATTTTATTAATCGATGTGAATTCCGTATTTCATGCATTAATACAATTTAAATACATCCACTTGATCATATATATATACAATTAAAGGCATTAAACATGTCTGAATAAAACTTTATAGCAAGACATGTTACTATTTAATAAACATCCAACGTCTAAAAGATACAACATATGTTACCGAGCTCAAAAACATTTTACCATTTAACCTAAACCATTTCGAACCCTAATGATAATTTAATATCAAATCATGCATAATTCACTATGTAACGCCCCGTACCCAAGACCGTTGCCGGAGTCGAACACGAGGTGTTAACAGACTTAATTCATTGCTTAAACAGCTCAAACAATTTAATTTTAGAAATTCCAGACAAGCTGGCTAACTGCGTCACAGTCGCTTAAAAATTCATATCTCGAGTTATGAAACTCAAAATCCAATTATGTAAATTTTCCCTAAAACTAGACTCATATAACTATTTATTAATTTTTTTCTAGAATTTTTGGCTAGGCCAATTAGTAAATTTTATTAGTTAAATTCTCCCCTATTTCAGGGTTCGACTGCTCTGACCTCTGTGTATTACAAATCAGATATCTCTCTGTACATAATTTCAATGACTATGAAGTTTGTTTCTATTAAAACTAGACTCAATAAAAAAATTTTACATATAAATTATGACTTCTAATTATTTTTATACAATTTATGGTGAATTTCCAAAGTCAGAACAGGGGATCCAGAAATTGCTCTGGCCCTGTTTCACAAAAATTTAAACATCTCATAAAATATAACTCATATATCTATTTAATTTCTTCCATATGAAAATAGACTCATAATTATTCAATTCCATGTTTTATTCATCATCTAATTAAATCTCTACTATTTTTAATGATTTTTCAAATTCACGTCACTACTGCTGTCTGAATCTATTTTATGGTAAATTTTACCTATTTCATGGTTTCCATGGATTAACTAGCAATTTGACTACATAACACCAAATATGATCATAATTAGCCATTCCAATGGCTAATCATTACCAAGCATTTTTATACTACTCAATAACTATATCATAAGGCCATATATACAAAATGATTATAATGCTATACATGCCATACTCAAAATATACAAGCCATTATGCCAAGATGGTATACGGATAGTGGGAGCGTGCCTCCGACCGTTCCCGATTTCCGAGCTGGCTTGTCAACACTACATGGAATGAAAAGGAGGGAATAAGCATAAATGCTTAGTAAGTTCACATGCAAATAGCAAGTAACATAACCATATAAGCAAACATAAAACATCATTTGCATAATCATCACCAAGACATTCATATCATATTTTCATTTATCATCTTACCATATTGTTGTTATATCGATTTTTCAACCCGAGGGTTAAGTACATACCTGTTCAAAGTATCCATTTTACAACACTTACCAATACGTCCCTTTCATCTTGAGTATTCCTCCATTTGAGTAGAACTTTACCCGTTGAACACATCGAATATAATTCGGATACATGAAAAGTTTGCACATAAGTGCCACATATGTAGCCAAGCTACTACTATGTAACCCGCCCATAAGCGAACTCCCTGACTCAACTCAACGAGCTCGGATGCCTAGTTACATCTCACGAACTCGGACTCAACTCAACGAGTTCGACATTCGCATCCATAAGTGAACTCCTGACTCAACTCAACGAGTTCGGATGCCCAAATATCCCAGTGACATGTCACTTGTATCCTAATCTATTCCTAAGGTTCAAACGGGATTTTCCTCGAACATATATCCTTGCCGTCTTCCGTAGAATACTGAAACCAATACTCGGTAACAATTTATATTTAACAAGTAGCTCACATAATTTACATTTTATTCGAAAATAACCACAAAGCATATATTTCATGATAAAAATCAGCATATCATATAATTAACATCAATAACTTAAAAATAACAACTATGCTACATTATTTACACATGAACTTACCTAGTATGCGAAAATGGCTACTTTTACCATTTTGTCCACAACTTGGTATTTTCCCCATTTTAGCCTGAATTTCAGTTTTCCTTGCTCTATCATTTAAAATATAGTCTAATTAGGACTCACATTATTCAAATTGACCCAAAATCATATTTTGGAAAAATTACATTTTGCCACTAAACTTTTGCATATTTACACTTTTGCCCCAAAGCTTGTAAATTAAACTTCAGCCTATTTTCTTATGTTTTATGACATGCTGATCATTTTTCCCTTTTATGGAAACATCAAATTCTCACTCTAACATGTACTTATGACTATTAGGTATTTTTACCGATTAAGCCCTTTTGCTCGTTTTCACTTAAAACCGAGTAGCACAAGTTGTCTAACATAATTTAAAACCTCATATTCTATCATAAAACACCAAAATACACAAATTTCACCTATGGGTATTTTTCCAAATATAAACCCTAGGTTAAATTATTGCTAGCATAAGCTAA
Source organism: Gossypium longicalyx (assembly GCA_025698465.1). Taxonomy (NCBI): domain Eukaryota; kingdom Viridiplantae; phylum Streptophyta; class Magnoliopsida; order Malvales; family Malvaceae; genus Gossypium; species Gossypium longicalyx. The sequence goes on along the minus strand of CM046997.1, from coordinate 70,092,893 downwards.
ATCGAAAGCTACGGGACTCCAAAACGTAAAGAACTTGAAAAACAGGGCTAGAGAATTGACTTACAATCGAGCTTGGAAGCTTGAAAACCCTAGCCATGGTTTCTCCTTGCTATATTCGGCCATGGGGTTGAAGATGAGCAAAATTGGCTTTTAATTTTGTATTTTAATTCATTTTACCCCTAAATGACCAAAATGCCCTTACTACTAAACTTTCCAAAAATTCCATCCATGTCCAATTTTTGTCCATAAACTTAGAAATTGGTAAAATTTCTATTTAAGACCTCCTAATTAATATTTCAAAATAATTTCATACTAGAAACTTCTAGAATGCAAGTTTTGCAACTTATTCGATTTAGTCCCTAACTTCAAATTAAGCATTTTATGCATAGAATTTATTCACAAAATTTTCACACAATCATGCATTCATATCATAAACATCAAAGTAATTATAAAATAATTATTTCTATCTCGGATTTTGTGGTCACAAAACCACTATTCCGACTAGGCCCAAAATCAGGATATTACACACTATATCATATAGCTGCCATTTAATCACAAATAACAACCTATGCATACGCTCATAAATAAACTAGTAGAATTCATAGTACATAATTTAAATAAAAACCACATGTGCATCATTGGTGCAATATAACATGGCCGTACCTGTAATTAAAACTTATATATATATAATGCTCATTTACCCAAAAATTTAAGGCCACGCTTAACATATGTATACATACCAAATAATTAACCAAAACAATTATGGAACATATTCAATACTTGTTACCATTCATCATCGAATTGAAATACTTAAATCTAAACTCACTAAACATTATATCTATGCACATACGAGACTAAGTCAAAGCATAATAAGCAAATTCACATATGTATACTTTATCTTAATATAAACACATCCAAACTAATTAAACATGCTTATGAACGATTCTACAATGCCACATACAAGGTCATAACCAACCTTAATATACAATCACATAACACAATTTATAATTATTTAGCACACGACATCTTGGCCAAAGTAGACTTAAACCATAACTAAACCGAAACCAAAATCAGGCAAGGTAGTTAAGCCATTTTCGCATGGCTAATATACATTCAATTTCAAAATAACTAACCCCAAAGCCAGCCTATACATGCCATAACTTAAGTTTAGCTTATAAGGTACCAAAAGATTAGATAGTGTGATGAACTTGGCTGACAGTCCCCGAGCTTGTAGCTTGACTCCAAAATCTATAAAACAGAGTAAATATAACACATGAATTGGGGTTTGGGCTTTGGGTCTCATAAAATTTTTTTTAAGTGAGCAAGAAAATGACAAATAACATGTTGGCTATAAGGGTTTAAGGAATTTGGAGTGTCTAGATATGTTGGAGAAGTTTTGGGTTTAAGTTTTATGGTGGAGGAATTTTAATTTAATTATTAAAAGAACCAGGGTTGGGAGTAGTTGGACTTTTAAATAAAAATAGGGGAAAATGGCATCAAAAAGCCTTGTGGTGGAGTGGCTAAGTGACGCCACTTAGGGTGTAGGGAGGTTGCATTAGTGGTTAGCAAGGAGATCCGAGGTTCGAATCCTAGCTTAGTATTTTTAGGAGTTTAATTTTGGCCTTCTAGAAGGTTGGAAGTGGTGTGAAGATAGACTCCAAGGGGAGTGTTCAGAATAGAGATTTGAGGAGAGGATCAAGGCGTTATCAGGGGGAAAAATGAGGAGATGAGAAGTGAGAGGGAAGTGAAGCCGATTTGGGAACCTGGGCATGAGAAATTCGGCTATAAGGGCTATAAATAGGTATCGAATGCAAGGTTTCCAGGTTAATGCCGAAATCTCTTTCACCTTATTGCCAGAAACCCTTTTCCCTAAAAGCCAAAAACCCTCTGTTTTACTTTCTTTTCTTTGTGTCGATTTCCATCCTTCCTCTACACAATTTTCTTTGTTTCACTTTTGGGTTAGCCAATTCCTTCTACTACTCTTCTTCTTTAATTTGTACCAAATAAACCTTATTCACCATACTAGTTTGGAAGCTGAAAAACCGAATCTCCCTTGGGTCGATTACTCTTTTGGTGTAAGTACCTTATCTCTTTTTTGGCTAGTATTGTTAATACTGATTACTCCTCTCCCTAACTCTTTCTAATAAAATTTCGTAAGGAATTAGTATTAGATCTCGGGTTTTAGCTCTCTGCCGAATTGCTCCTTAAGTGTTTGCGATTATGGTAAGTATTCCTCTCTTATTGGCTAAGGTTGGTCGAATGGTCATAGTTAGGTAAGGGGACTTGTGTTGGATACGAGTCACCTATTATTCTAGTTTTAATAGTTAAGATTGGTGTAGATCTAGGATTTGATCGTGGTTAGTGATTAAAGAAGGGGTTGTTATACACATCGCGCAAGGTAAGGTAATGGTGAGGTTTCGATTTTAGTAAAGATATGTATTAAGCATGCGAATAATTGAAGGGTGATATCGTTTGTAGGTTGGTGACTAAAGGAATAACAGCAGGCTTGCTTACCAAGTGTCTACATACACTGCACACACACAAGTAGATCAGCAAGTGCCGAAAAGTCAAAAAATAGAGAAGCTGAAAGTTTGGCTACGGTAGTCTTGCGAGTGCATGAACACTCGTGAGGGGAAATCGATAGGTTATCTGAGACCCCATGGGTGATTCCATGGACTTGGGCTGTGATTTGGCCAAGTGGGCCCGAATAAGCTTAATGGGCCGATGGGCTATTGGGCCCATAATTGGCAAAATTGATAATTGATGCTATGTGATGAAAAATTGTATGTGAGCATGACTATAAATGTGAATCAGGCCTGATGGGCCACATGAATATGAATTGGGCCTGATGGGCCATATAAATGTGAATTGGGCCTGATGGGCTATATGAATATGAATTGGGCTTGACAGGCCATATGAATTAGATTGGGCCTAGTGGGCTATATGTATTTATGTAGGGGTTTTGGGCCTAGTATATGATGATTGCATAAAACTTAATTAACTAAATAATTAATTGCGACCGTGGACAAGTCATAGGGTTAAGGTGTGGCAACGTGTATATGCATGTCTAGAATTAGATCTAGGGAGAGCTTGGTACTTAAGCGGTCTTAATGATCCACCTCCTCTTCTCTAGAATCCTACCTGGTGCATAGTGCTCGTTCATCTTAGCTCACGGGATTTGTTAATGGGCCAAGGTAAGTAAAAACCCATAATAAAGGAAATTTACCGAATGCCCCTAAGGGTGAAAATGACCAAAATACCCCTATGTGATGAAGGTAAGATTTATGTATGTTTCGAGTATAACTGTTGCATACATACTGCATAAACACAATATTCTGTTTAGGATGCATCTAGGTTGGGAATTTTGGAACAGAGGAAGTATATGAGAATAGCATGGTTGCTTGACGATCGTGGATCCATCGAAGGCTTTTTAAGCCCATTATATGATTAGTAGCTTGCTGCAATGAAGGTAGTTCTACAATCAGGCTACCATCGAAGTGTTTCGGTTGGGTGGGTCGATATTTATATCCCCACATGAAGTGTACCGGAGGATGGAGCTGAAGTGTAGCAGATGGATTATTGGGGTGGGCTGCATTGCACTACATTGCATGTGTAATTTTATGATGATTGATGAATGTTTGCTGCTCGACGAGGGTGTACACACTGAGTTTGTGAAAACTCACACCCTCTTTTATTTTTCTCAGGTAATGCTCAATAGGAGGTTCGAGGTCTGGAGGGACTCTAGGTGGCCAGCTAGCAAGACAACTTGGACTTGGTTGTTTTAAAAGCATTTAGTTCCTGATTTGTTAAGTAATTTTAGACTGGATTGTAATAAGGCCTCCCCTTATTGTTATTATTTGGATTATTATTCTTATGCATTGTAATTGTGAGAAGTTGAACAAGGATTTTCTAAACCATAGTTTTTATATACTACGTTTCTGCAACCAAAGTTTTAATTGATAAACTTTCTTAAATCAAATGTTTTAAACAAAGCTTCCACAACTGAAAAGAGTGTTTTCATAAGTTAACTAAGGTTTCATATCTCAAGGAAGGGTTTTTAATGAAAACATGGTTTTTACTAAAACACTTCAATGTGATGCGCCAGATTCAGCCATAACATCTTGGTCGAGTTTGGGGTGTTAAATTTAGTGGTATCAGAGCCCAGGTTGCAAAACTCGAGCTGTGAAGTGGGCCTTATTATTATTTGTTTTCTTCTTCTATTTTAAATATATATATATTTTGGGTCACAATGTTTTGGAAAAAGAAAAATCTTGTTGAGCGGCACACCAAGCCTCCGATGTCGAACCAAGTTAAGGTGAGGTTTCGGTTTTAGTAAAGATATGTGTTAAGCATGCGATTAATTAAAGGTTGATATCGGTTGTAGGTTGGTAACTAAGGGAATCATAGCACGCTTGCTTACTAGGTGTGTACATACACTGTACACACATAAATAGATCGGCAAGTGCCAAAAAGCTGAAAAGTCAAAAAGCTAAAAGTTTGGCTAAGGTAGTCTTGCGAGTGCGCGAACACTCGTGAGGGGAAAATCGATAGGTTATCTGAGACCCCATGGGCAATTCCATGAACTTGGGTTGTGAATTGGCCAACCGGGCCAGAATAGGCTGAATGGGCCGATGGGCTGTTGGGCCCATAATAGGCAAAATTGATAATTGGTGCTATGTGATGAAAAATTGTATGTGAGAATGACTATAAATGTGAATTGGGCCTGATGGGTCGTATGAATATGAATTGGGCCTAATGGGCCATATTAATGTGAATTGGGCCTGATGGGCCATATTAATGTGAATTGGGCCTAATGGGCCATATGAAAATGAATTGGGCCTGACGGGCCATATGAATTAGATTGGGCCTAGTGGGCCATATGTATGTATGTATGTAGGGGTTTTGGGCCTGGTATATGATGATTGTATAAAACTTAATTAACTAAATAATTAACTGCGATCGTGAACAAGTCATAGGGTTAAAGTGTGGCAACGTGTATATGCGTGTCTAGGATTGGATCTAGGGAGAGCTTGGTACTTAAGCGGTCTTAATGACCCACCTCCTCTTCTCTGGAATCCTACTTGGAGCATAGTGCTCGCTCATCTTAGCTCATATGATTTGTTAACGGGCCAAGGTAAGCAAAAACCCGTATTAAAGGAAATTTATCGAAATGCCCCAAAGGGCGAAATGACCAAAATACCCCTATGTAATGAAGGTAAGATTTATGTATGTTTTGAGTCTAACTGCTGCATGCATACTGCATAAACACGATATTCTATTTAGGATGCATCTGGGTTGGGAATTTTAGAACGAAGGAAGTATATGAGGATTGCATGGTTGCTTGACGACGGTGGATCCACCAAAGGCTTTTTAAGCCCATTATATGATTACTAGCTTGCTGCAATGAAGGTAGTTCCATAATCGGGCTACCATTGAAGTGTACCGATTGGGTGGGTCGATATTTATATCCCCACATGAAGTGTACCGGGGGATGGAGCTGAAATGTAGCGGATGGATTATTAGAGTGGGTTGCATTGCACTGCATTGCATATGTGATTTTATGATGATTGATGAATGCTTGCTGCTCGACGGGGGTGTACACACTGAGTTTTTGAAAACTCACGCCCTCTTTTATTTTTCTCAGGTAATGCTCAATAGGAGGTTCGAGGTCTGGAGGGACTCTGGGTGGCCAGTTAGCAAGACAACTTGGACTTGGTTGTTTTAAAAGTATTTAGTTCCTGATTTATTAAGTGATTTTAGACTGGATTGTAATAAGGCCTCCCCTTTTTGTTATTATTTGGATTATTATTTTTATGCATTGTAATTGCGAGAAATTGAACAGGGATTTTCTAAACCATGGTTTTTATATACCACATTTCCACAACCAAACTTTTAATTGATAAACTTTCTTAAATCAAATGTTTTAAACAAAGCTTTCGCAACTGAAAAGAGTGTTTTCATAAGTTAACTAAGGTTTCATATCTCAAGGAAGGGTTTTCAATGAAAAGAAGGATTTCGCTAAAACACTTCAATGTGATGCGCTAGATTCGACCATAACGTCTAGGCTAGGTTTGGGGTGTTACAATAATTATATTCATTTATATTATCACCTTGACCGAATGCTTATATAGCCAAAATTAACATATTATCATTTAACCTTCAAGGCCGAATATTCATTATATACCTAGTTCACATACAAATACAAAAACTCATATGTCACAATATAATTTCATGTACATATATTAGTCATGTGGCCGAATACACATAATCACACATACATATAATTAAGACTCATTCAAAAATGTTCATAAGGCCAAATACTCTTACCTTATTTTTAGTAAACATCAAGCTAATTCATACATGGCCATTTAGCTAGCTTTACATACTCGAACTCGACTTATCTTTGCCCGATGAACCATTCAAAATTGGATAGGACAATCAAATAATCACATATATTGTACAATGCCAACGTCCCAAATGTGGTCTTACATGTAATCACATATCGATGCCACTGTCCTAGATAGGGTCTTACTCGCACACATATATTAGAGTCACATATCGATGCCATGGTCTTACTCGCACACATATAACGAAATCCTATGTCATGACATATGTATCCTAACTATTCCTAAGGTTCATACGGGACTTTCAAATGTCATAACTCGGTCAAAACGAATTCAGAAATGTAGTAACCAAGCTTTTTCACATTTGGCTATGGCATATATAAATTCATACATTTCATTTCAGCATGTATACATAGCATTTAATTAAAATTACATAGCATTTAATTAAAATTAAGTACGTCTATTTGCTTATAAACTTACCTCGGATAATACAAAACGGAACAGGGTAGCTAGTCGACAACTTTCGTTTTCCCCTTATCCAAATCTGATTTCTTTGGTTCTTGATCTAAATGTATTCAAATTAAGCTCATTCAAACATATTTTCATTCAATTTAGTCCAAAAACACATAAATGGGTAAATTACCATTTTACCCCTAACATTTACACTTTTTTACAATTTAGTCCCTATTGCACAAAACACAAAATATACAAAATTTCAATGTACCCATGTTGGGCCAAATTTTACCCATACTCATACAAGTCCATATATTTCATTTATTTTACATTTTAGTCCCTCAAATTATTATTTTTCCAGTTTAGTCCTAATTACTCAAAATCATCAAAAACTCCAATATAAAACATGTTAATCTAAAACATATCTTTCATATTTCATCATCAAACAACAAAAATCACAAGCTCTCAAAAATGGCATAACTCAAAATATTTACCAAAATAAAAAATTCAAGCTGGGGTCTTGTAGTACTCGAAGCAACGATCTCAAAAACGTAAAAATTATCAAAAATTGAGCTAAACACTTACCTTGATTGAGCTTAGAATCAATGGAACCCTAGCTTCCTTTCTTTTCTTTTGCTATTTAAGTGTCGGCTATGGTGGAAATAAAATATAAACACTAATGTTTTATGACATGTTTTATAATATATTAACTTTTATTAGTTGTTTACTAGTTTACCCTTAATGAACTTATAACAAAACCATATTTTGCAAGCCTATTGTCATCCATATAATAAATCAATGGGTTATTTACCACTTAAAGGCTTCCATTTATAAAGCCAATAATAAATCATCCCTTTATAAATTAAACTACAAAATTTTCAATTTACGCGATTAAGTCCTTTTATTTAATTGGACACCCAAACGATAAAATTAAATCACGAAAATTTCACAGATGTAAATTCACACAAAATAAACACATAAGATAAATTTAAATATTTTTCTGATTCGAATTCATGGTCCCAAAACCACCGTTCTGATTAGGGTCTAAATTAGGCTGTTACACATCAGATCCATAAAAGTCGTTGGTGCATTCGTTAGTCCAAACGACATCACTAGGAACCCGTAATGACCATAACAAGTCCTAAATGCTGTCTTGTAAACATCAGCCTCTTTGACCCTCAGTTGATGGTACCCCGGTAGGAGATCAATATCAGAGACGATCGAAGATCCTCGAAACTGGTCAAACAGATCGTCTATCCTCGGCAGGGGGTACTTACTCTTAACTGTCAATCTATTCAATTGCCTATAACTGATGCACATAGGCATGGATCCATCCTTCTTTTTAACAAACAAAACTCGTACTCCCCATAGAGACACACTAGGGCGGATGAACCCATGATCTAACAACTTTTGAATCTGAGCCTTAAGCTCCATAAGCTCCTTCGGTGCCATTCTATAAGGGGCAATGGATACCGGAGCTGTACAAGGTAGGAGCTCAATCCCATACTCAGCTTCACAGTCTGGAGGTAACCCCGGTAGCTCTTGAGGGAAGACGTCTGAAAAATCTTTAACCATTCTGATATCTTTAATAGAAGAAACCCCAGAATCTGAAACACTAATGTAAGCCAGGTATGCCTCGCAACCCTTACGAACCAACTTCTCGTCCCTTAATGCAGAAATCACATTTGACAAGTAATTTTAACGTTCCCCAACTACAACTACCTCGGCATCCTCTACAGTTCTCAGTACCATTCGTTTAGTAGCATAATCCAAGCTCGCCTAATGTTTAACCAGCCAGTCCATTCCCAGTATTAAATCAAATTCTCCAAAAGGAAGTTCCATCAAATCCGCTAAAAAGATAACCCCTTGAACCTCCAAAGGAACATCTCTGAACAGTTTATTTACCTTCACCGACTGCCCCAAAGGACTCAGCACAGTAACCTCACTCGTAATACTCTCAACCAAGATACCCAAAGTCTCAAATATAATACAAGTTATATAGGAAAGAGTAGATCCTATATCTATCAGTGCAGTTTAAGGTACATTATAGATAAAGAACTAACCGATGATAACGTCCGGAGCATCTCCATCCTCTCGGTGACATGCAGCATAAACCAGAGCTGGCTACCTCGCCTCAGTATGACCAGTACCTCTGCCTGGTGCCCTCTGACCACGACCCAAACCATTACCCCCTCTGGCCTGACCATGGCCTCTCAATGGCTGCTGAACACTGCTCAGCGGCTGTACAGTGCCCAAATCTATAGCTTGCACCTGATCGGGCTTCCGTAGACACTCTTTGATACGGTGTTCCAATGATCTGCACCTCAAACGGTGTTCCAATGATCTGCACCTCAAACAAGCCCTAGTCCATTTCCACCACTCGCCATGATGGCGTCTCTCACATTCAGCACAGGACTGTGGTCCAATAGTAGCAACAAGGGCTCCAATTTGACCGGTCCATCCACTCTGGCCTTTTTATTAGGCCTCAAAAAGGAACTAGAGGGCTTCGAATCCCTCTTGTTCCTATCTCTCTCCTTCTCATGGTTCAGACACTCAGTGCGCTTTACTTCCTCGACGAACTTCACCGTTTCAACCAATATAGCAAAATCTCACTCCCTCTGTGGAGCTATTAGAACCCGAAAACTATCCTTGAGGCCGTCCTCAAAATGAACACAATGCTCATATTCAGTTGCCACAATCCCACACGCATAGCGGCTTAGTTATAAAAATTCAGCCTCATATTCGACCACTAATTTATCCCACTGTGTCAGATTCAGAAACTCTCTCCTCCGGTTATCCATATAACTAGCACCCACATACTTTCCCTAAAAAGTAGTCTTGAAAAGTTCCTAGGTCAATCGGTTAGGGTGAGTGCCCTCTTTAACTGTAAGCCACCACTGAGAAGCCTCGACTCTCAATAGTGACATGGCACCTTTTAGAATCTACTCGGGGGTACAGTCGAGATCGTCCATGATCCTCTCTGTGGCCTCAATCCAATACTCAGCCACATTAGGGGCAATTCCAGCAATAACCCTAAAAATCTCAGCTCCATTAGACCAGAGTTGTTCCGTAACCGACCCACAGCCCACTGCACCAATATTGGGCCTAGCGACCCTCTCCAGAATCTGTAACATAGCTTGGGATAGCGCATCATCCCCAGCCACATGATCATGAGACCCAGTCTCAGTCACAGGTGATGCCGACACCTCCTTAGTTTCTACATTAGGCATGTGGCCAGATGACGAGGACCCAGCTCGAGCACCTCTACGGCCTCTACTGTGGCCTCTTATACCCCTTCCGCGAGTACTCTGGTACTCATTATCGAATTGTGTTTTATCTGTATTAACAATTTTATGCATCAGTTTACAGTTCCAGTGTTTGTTAACGGATATTTTATGGAAAGCAGTATAAATAATTCAGAGTTTGTTTTCGCAGATCGTAGTCTTACTACAGTTTTTAGTTTACCCTAACTAAAGTGTTTCAGTATAGTCTACTACCTACAGTAGTCTTAGCATTTCAGTTTAAAAAAATAACAGTTTCAGAAGACTTACAGAATCGACGCTGGAGTCTCAGTGTACCACACATTCGTAAAACATTTCAAAATACTTCAAATCATTTGAAAAAGTTCTTTTAGAAATTTTGAGTTTTAAAAGAAACTGAAATCCACAGTCGAGTTTTGCAACTTGACTTTGATACCACTAAATGTAACACCCCAAACCCGGCCTAGACATTATGGCATAATCTGGTGATGTCACATAGAAGTGCTTTTTGTAAAGTGTGATATCGTTGAAAAACCTATTCTATATTTAACCTCTTTGTGTGATCTTTAAGATGATTTTAAGATGTATCGTTCATTTTCAATGTGTGAGTCATTGTCAAAAAGTTAATCACGTTAAAATGTCATTAATTTTTAACACGTCATTTCTTACAGAAGCTCTTAAAACAAGTTGCATATTCATGGTATCTTTGAAAAACATTTATCTTTTTGAAAACCTGAGTCTTTTCTTACTGCTAGCAGTTATAAACCAAAACAAATAAAAATCCCAAATTTAATGTTAAAATCCATAAAGTCCTTACTACAGTAAAAATACCCAAAATAAAATTAATTAAAATCTAAATCAAATATGGAAATATAAGTGGATGTGTGGCCACCTTTAAGAGCCTCGCAGCACTGGACTACCTAAGACTGGGGATTACCTGTACAGATAAACAAAAGGGTGAGTTTACGAAAACTCATTGTATAATCCCATACCAAATAACCATACAGTGAGCAAATACAGTCTGAGCCTAAGCCCATCTCAATAATGGTTCAGTTTTAGTTAGGGCCTTAGCCCATTACAATATCACTATCAATTTGGGCCTAAGCCCATCTCAGTGATAGTAACAGAACAAAGGTGCAATCAAGAAATCCTACCCATCCAGCCTCTACACTCCATCTCCGTCCAACCTTACACTCCACGTGGGGATATAATTAACCCACCCATCCCTACACTCTAAGTTATTGCATTGATAGATCCAGGATCAAGTCATTCGTATATTTATGTGAATTTAGTATCTAGTAAGACTTTGCCTGTAGAGTCTACTGAATTTGTAATTAGAGTATCGAACCCTTTAGGCAAGTGTGTATTGGTTGATAAAGTGTGTAAGAACTGTCCGTTGATGATTCAAGATTTCTGTTTTCCAGCCGATCTAATGTTGTCACCATTTGATGAATTTGATATAATTCTGGGTAAGGATTGGCTAACGTTGCATGATGCTATTGTGAATTGCAAACGAAAGATGATTGATTTAAGAAGTCAGAATAATGAAATTATCCGAATTGAGTCAGATGATCTGAATAGCTTGCCAGCAGTGATTTAATCGATGTTAGCTTAGAAATATGTGAGAAAAGGTTGCGAAGCTTATTTTTCTTATGTGCTTGATACAAAAGTGACTAAAAAGAAAATAGACTTAGTACCAGTTGTGTATGAATATCCAGATGTATTTCCTGAAGAGTTATCGGGTTTACCACCTATCTGAGAGGTTGAGTTTGGCATTGAGTTAGTGTCGAGAACTACGCCAATATCGATAGCTCCGTCCAGAATGGCTCCGACAGAGTTAAAAGAATTGAAAGCACATTTGCAAAAACTAACAGATAGATGTTTTGCAAGATCGAGTTTTTCATCTTGGGGTGTTCCAGTGTTGTTTGTGAAAAAGAAAGATGGCACGATGAGAATGTGTATAGACTACCGATAGCTTAACAAAGTGACGATCAAGAATAAATATCCTCTTACCAGAATAGATGATTTGTTTGATCAATTGAAAAGGGCTACAGTGTTTTCAAAGATAGATTTGAGATCGGGTTATTACCAATTACGAGTTAGAGACTCTGATGTGCCAAAGATAGCTTTTCAAACGAGGTACAGATATTATGAATTTTTAGTTATGCCTTTCAGACTAATGAATGCTCTTGTAGTCTTTATGGATTTAATGAACCGAATTTTCTGATTGTATTTAGATCGATTTGTTGTTGTATTTATTGACGACATATTGATTTATTCACGAGATGAAACTGAGCATGCTGAGCATCTGAGAATTGTATTGTAGACTTTACGTGATAAATAGTTATATGCAAAGTTCAGTAAATGTGAGTTCTGGTTGTGCGAGGTTGGTTTTTTGGGGCATATTGTTCCAGCATCGAGTATTCGAGTCGATCCAAGCAATATTTCTGTAATAATGGATTGGAAGCCTCCAAGAAATGTTTCTAAGGTCCGTAGTTTTCTGGGACTAGCTGGTTATTATAGACGATTTGTGAAAGGCTTCTCAATGATTGCGACTCCTTTGACGAGATTACTTTAGAAAGATGTAAAGTTTGAATGGTCAGAGAAATGTCAGAAAAGTTTTGATAAGCTGGAAGTTTTTTTGACTGAAGCTTCAGTGTTAGTCAGCCATAATCAGGTAAAGAGTTTGTGATCTATAGTGATGCATCATTGAATGGTTTGGGCTATGTTTTGATGCAGGATGGAAAAGTCATAGCTTATTCCTCGAGATAGTTAAACTGCATGAAAAGAATTACCCGACTCACGATTTAGAGTTAGCAGCCATTGTGTTTGCGTTGAAGATTTGGCGCCATTATCTGTTTGGTGAGAAATGCCATATTTATTCAGATCACAAGAGTTTGAAATATCTGATGACTCAAAAAGATGGGAATTTACGACAGCGGAGATACCTAGAATTGCTAAAAGATTATAAGCTAGTGATTGACTACCATTCGGGAAAAGCAAATGTAGTTGCCGACACTTTAAGCCGAAAATCCCTATTCGTTCTACGTACGATGAACAATCAAATAGCTTTGTGTAATGATGGTTTGATAGTAGCTGAGTTGAAAGCAAGATTGTTGTTTTTATAGCAAATTTGTGAAGCTTAAAAGGTTGATAATGAAATGTTAGCAAAAAGAGCTCAATGTGATTCGAACCCTGATTTAGAAATTCAGAGTTGAATCAGATGATTTTGAATGAAGCACATAGTAGTCGTTTATCTGTTCATTCGGGAAGAATGAAAATGTATAACAATTTGAAACAGCTTTATTGGTGGCAGGGTATGAAACGTGACATTTCAAAGTTAGTTTCTAAATGTTTGATTTGTCAGCAAGTTAAAGTTGAGCATCAAGTACCGTCTGGTTTATTACAGCCAATTATGATTCCTGAGTGGAAATGGGATAGAGTGACCATGGATTTTGTTTCGGGTTTGCCTTTATCTCCAAGCGAGAAAGATGCGATCTGGGTTATAGTTGACAGATTGACTAAATCAGCTCATTTCATTCCGATAAGAATGAACTATTCACTTGAAAAGTTAGCAAAGTTATATATCTCCGAGGTTGTGAGATTACACGGAGTACCTATTTTTATTGTTTCAAATAGAGATCCGAGGTTCATATCGAGGTTTTAGAAGAAACTGCAAGTTGCACAAGGTACAAAACTACATTTTAGTACCGCATTTCACCTGTAGACAGATGGTCAATCTGAGCGAGTTATTCAGATACTCGAGGATATGTTGAGATGTTGCATTCTTGAGTTTGAAGGTACGTGGGAAAAGTATTTATCGTTGATTAAATTTACGTATAACAATAGTTTTCAATCGAGTATTAAAATGGCACTTTATGAAGCTTTACACGGTCGTAAGTGTAGAACACCATTGTACTGGACTGAACTTAGTGAGAATAAGATTCACGGGGTTGATCTAACCAGAGAAATAGAAGAAAAAGTGAAAGTAATTAATGATAGTTTGAAAGCAGCTTCAGATAAAAAAAAATCTTATGTAGACTTGAAACGAAAAGATATTGAGTTTCAAATCAGGGATAGAGTGTTTTTGAAAGTATCTCCGTGGAAGAAAAATACTTTGATTTGGTCGTAAAGGCAAATTGAGTCCAAGATTCATCGGGCCGTATGAGATTATTGAGCGAGTTGGACCAGTAAATTATCGGCTAGCATTGCCATCTAAGTTAGAAAGGATCCATAATGTATTTCATGTGTCGATGCTTAGACAATACGGATCTGACCCTTCGCATGTTATTTCCCCAACCGAAGTTAAGATTTAGTTAGATTTATCGTACAGTGAGGAACCGATTCAAATTCTAGCTCATGAGACTAAAGAGCTGAGAAATAAGAAAATTTCATTTGTGAAAGTATTATGGCATCGATACGGGGTTGAAGAAGCTATGTGGGAACCTGAGGATGCTATGAGAAAGCAATATCCAAACCTATTCGCTATTAAGATTTTCGAGGACGAAAATCCCTAAGAGGGAAGAGTTGTAACAACCTCATTTTAGCTAAATCAGAATGGTGGTTTTAAGACCATAAATTTGAGGTCATAAAATTATTTTAATATTATTTTTGACGTTTATGGCATGAAATTAGATATGTGTGAAAGTTTTGTGAAATAATTTTATCGTTTACATGGTTAATTTGAGAAAAGGACTAAATTGCGTAAAATGCAATGATAAAGGTGTCTAATTGCTATGGTTTATTCAATGAAAGTCCTCATGTTGTTATTAAACCATTGTTAATGGATATGGACATAACTGATCTTATATTAATTGATTTATATGTTTATTATTAAAGGTTAAAATTGGTAATTGATAATTATATTAATTATAATAAAACATAACAAAATGGTTCATCATTTCTCATCTTTTTAAACCGAAAATAAGAAAAGAAAATAGGGTTTGAAGCTTTTAAAATTTTGGCACTCTCCTACCTTGATTGAGGTATGTCTTGAGCTCGATTTTTGAAGATTTCTATGTTTTTGTGATCGTTGCTTCGTGTTCTAGCTAGCCCATGCTTCGATTTTTGAAAGTGTTGATGATTTTGAAAGTTGACATTGATAAATTTATGTGCTTTTGGATGTTTTATGATGAAATATGAAAGCTTGGTGTTTGATATACATGTTTTGTAAAGTGATTTTCAGTAAAAATGCATATTAGGGATTAAATTGATAAAAGTGTAAATTGAGGGGTTAAATTGTGAAATAGATGAAAAGTATGAGCTGCTAGGGACCTATGAAGAATTTGGCTAGCATGAAATTAGAAAGAAACTGTGTAATTTGTGTTTTTGAGAAATAGGGACTAAATTAAATAAATGTGAAACTTTAGGGGCTAAAGTGCAAAAATGCCCAAATATGTGTTGTGGATTAAATTGATTGAATTGGTGATTAAATGGATTGATATTGAATATATATAGATCAAGAATGAAAGAAATGTCTATAAATTGAATTATATGTGTTTATTTGTCATTGAATTGATATAAATGTTGAACGAGCAATTACGAGCAAGAATTGACAGAGTTACGACATTCGAAAGTCTCGTACGAACCATAGTAATAGTATAGGATACGAATGCCATGACATTAGGTTATCGAGATGAGATTACGTGTAAGACCATGTCTGGGACATTGGCATTGTTAATCGATTACGTGCAAGACCCTATCTGGGACAGTGGCATCAATATGTGATAACATGTAAGACCATATCTGGGATATGGCATTGTACGAGCTTATATGATTTCTGAGTATCCTTATGTAACACCCTTAACCTATATCCATCGCCAGATTGGGGTTACGAGGCATTACTAATCAAAATACAACTCAGAATAGACTTTCATTTCAATATTAATCATCTAGTATAACTTTAAACCAAACTAACATGCCTCGATTCTATAATTCATATAATTTCCAAATTTATATTCAATCTATACAACTAAGGAATCATGAAAATTGTATATTAAACTCATAACCAAGTATATTTCATTTCACATACCAATTATATATGTATACTATAACATTTATGACATTCAAATAATTTAAATATAAGATATCTTATTATTTTACTAATTTTATGCGCATACTTAGACAAGCAAACATACATCATATCATTTCATATAAATAATATATTCCATTATAGCATTTTTTTACCAAAATACAACATTTGCATATCCTAGATGCATATATGTAACATTCCACTTAGCATATGCCGAATATATCATCAACTTAACCAATTAAACCACTTAAATAAACTAACCAAAACTTTCAAACAATATGCCATTTGAAACCAACACAAAAACCACTTTCATTAATCAACTTTCATAGCTTATCTTAGTCCACAAATATTCAATACCACAATTATAACATTATCATATAAGTAAACACATAATACTATGACTTAAGTACACTTGCCGAACCATGAATATGGCACATTTCCAACTCAATAAACCTAACATTTTGACCTTTTATTACCGTACCTCAAACAAATCATATTAATCAAAACAATCATATAACATATTCTTTATTTATCTTCATCAACCGTATTTAATTAGCCAATCATTCAAACACAATATAAGCACATACATTGACCTTGCAAACCAAATCAAAATAACTAACACACACTCGAATTTACATATACATCATTATCATTTTTACTCCATTAATAATCAAATCAATGATCCATTCATAAAGACAAAACATACCATATAATATGCATATCAAAATGAACTCCAACTATGTTTGGATATAACCAAATATTCTTTAATACCAAATTACATAATAACACCTTATCAAAACATATCAACCAAGTTCACATACATTTTAATCTATGCATGAACCATATCTGAATCATTATAACCATGAATAACCTAACAAGCATAAATCATACTTATGAATATATTATGACCGATTCCATCCAGTCACATCCAAAATCACCAACTATTAAATGAGCACAAAATACAAACCATAGTACACCCTACACATATACCTTGACATAACTTTATCACCATCAGAAAATATATCAACCATGATTCACATATAAATATATATACCTATGTACATATAAACCATAGTAGAAATAGCAAAACCAAACATAACCACCACTTGATCAAAGCATAGAAATCAAAGCTTAACAAAATAATAAGCCATTTTAGCATGGCTCATATTTACATACCCCAAAATCGAATATATATATATATATACTAGCCTATACATGTCATAAGTTCGAATTCAACTTATAAAAGCATTGAAACAGTCAATAGTGTGATAAACTTTGCTGACAATCCTCGAGCTCGTAACTTGACTCCAAAAATCTATAAAACAGTGGCAAACATACACATACAGTAAGCTATCACAGCTTAGTAAGTTATAAACAAATAAATAAATCTATAACATAATTAACTCAATTTAACCAAACCAAATTATACTATCATAATCACATTTAATCTCAAGCTTTCAATCTAATAAGCAACATATACTTTCATATATAAACTTTATCTTAAACGAATGTATACATATATATTATCAAAGTATCATTCAATTTCAAAGCCATAATATCATTATATAATCGAATATATATATTCATATGCATATACTTATAAATCAAACTTTAACATCACATACTTATACATAGCATATGGCCGAATATACTACACAAATGCACATATGTTTACATTAGTTACTTATATAATTTGCATCACATATCAAATAGCCAATTTACCTTATTTTCAAATAGGTAATCAATTAACTCATACCTGATTGTTTTAGCTCATTTTACACCTTCGATCACAACTTATCATTGTCCGTTGAACCATTCAGAATTGAATAGGATACTCATATAATCACATATATTGTACAATGCCAACGTCCCAGACGTGCTCTTATATGTAATCACATATCGATGCCACTATCCTAGACAGGGTCTTACTTGCACACATATATCGGAGTCACATATCGATGCCAACGTATTAAACGTGGTCTTACTCATACACATATATCGATGTCACATATTGATGCCAACGTATTAAACGTGGTCTTACTCGCATACATATATCGATGCCATGGTCTTACTCACACATCACATATCGGAATCCTATGTCATGTCATATGTATCCTAGCTATTCCTAAGGTTTGTACGGGGCTTTCAGACGTCATAACTCGATCGAATCGAACTCGTACACATTGAATCCAAGCTTATACACATTCAAATTTTACATTATACATTTCCGTATATATATATTTTGTATTTAATAGATTAATTAACATCTATTTGCTTATAAACTTACCTCAGACGATGAAAATCAGAATGGGAAGACTAATCGACAATATTGGTTTTCCCCCGATCCAAATCTGATTTCTTTGGTTCTTGATCTAAACATATTCATATTAAACTCATTCAAACATATTTTAATTAAATTTATTCCAAAAACACATAAATGGGTAAATTTCCATTTTACCCCTGACATTTTACACTTTTTACAATTTAGTCCAAATTGCACAAAACACAAAACATGCAAAATTTTCACACATCATGCTTAGGCCGAATGCTACCCATGTTCATACAAGTCCATACATTTCATTTATTCCACATTTTAGTCCCTCAAATTATTATTTTTGTAATTTAGCCCTAATTACTCAACATCATCAAAAATTCCAATACAAAACATATCAATCCAAAACATATCTTTCAGAATTCATCAACTAACATCTCAAAAATCAAATATTCATCAATGGCATAACTCAAAATATTCATCAAAATCAGAAATTCAAGCATGGGCTTTGTACATTTCACTGCAACGATCTCAAAAATGTAAAAATTATCAAAAACCGAGCTAGTTACATACCTTGATTAAGCTTTACAATGGCCGAACCTATGGAAACTTTATTCTTTTTCTTTTCTTTAATATTCAGTCACCAAAATATAAACATGCAAAGCTTTTTAATTACTTTATGTTTTATATTATATATAACATTATTATCATTTACATATTTAACCTTTACTAATTAATATAACAACGTAATTATGGTTCCCCACAACCGTCCATGCTATAATCAATTGGTCTAATTTCATTTTAAGGCCTCCATATTAAAAGAACAATAACAATTCGGCATTTACACAATTATCTAGTCACTTTTACATTTTACGCAATTAAGCTCTTTTTATTAAATCAACACTCAAACAATAAAAATAAAACACAAAAATTTCACACATATAAATTCACACATAATAAACACTGAAAATAAATTTTAAATAAATTTTAAATATTTTTTTGACTTGGATTCGTGGTCCCGAAACCACCGTTCCGAATAGGGTCTAAATTCGGTTGTTACACCTTAACAATTTCGAACGGTTCAACGGGCAAAGTCAAGTCGAGAAAGAATATGTCAATGAGATAAGTGGCTTAGGTACGTATGAAATTTACATGAGTATTGAAAAGGGGAAGTATTTGATGAATTCGATTGAGGCATTGAACATATGTTCAATGAGAAAGATTTTGTGAATTTGAAAGTGATTAGTTATGTTTAGTATATTTGAATTGATATGCAAATACTCATTTGATGACTTTATTTGTATATGGCTTACTAAGCTTTGGAAGCTTACTTTGTTGTTCTTTTCCTATTTTATAGATTATCAAAGCTAGCTTAGACTCGGGGATCGTCGGGAAACATCATCACACTATTGATCATCTCGTTGGTACTTTTGGGAGCTTTGTATATATGGTATATGACATTTATAGGCTAGTCTCATCTTGGTATGTTTCGAGTTATGATGTTAGCCATGAGATTTGGCTTGTAAATTTTGGTGTGTATGACCATTTAAGTTGGCTTGAATTTTATGTTTGATAAGTGATATATGTGATGTATATAATGCCTTATATGTTGGCTAGTTTTGGTATGTTTGCCATAGTTGTTGATATAGCTAAATGGTTGTTCATTTAGTTAATTATTAGATGATGTATTAATGCTTGGAAGATGGTTTGATTTTGAGATGATAATATGGTGCAATTTGTGTCATGATATAGATGATAATTTGATGAGGAAATGCATTTAGAACTCAAGAGAGTCTTGATGATTTTGACATATTAATTTGGTATGTTTTTGAATATGGAATTGAGCAGTTGAAATGGTTGTGGATAGATGGCATGATATATGAGTAGAATAACATGTTTTGGTTGCTAAAATATGTATTAAAATGGTACTATATGGGTTGCTTTGTACGCATGAAAGAAGGGTGGCAAATTGGCTTTACAAATGGCTTATTTTTGTCTACATGGGCAGAGACACGGGCGTGTCTCAGTTGTGTACGACACACGGTCATGCTATATACGGCTGTATGTCCCCTAGGGTAACCCTTCGAATTAAAGGCAGTATACCCTAGAGGTTTGGAATGGCCTAAACACATGGGCGCATCTATTGGTAGTGTGTGGCACATGGGCGTGTGGTCAGCTGTGTGACCCAAGTCAGTAACCCCTCTAATTTCCCATGGCCATGGCACATGGGCGTGTAACACCCCTCACCCGTATCCGACGTTGGGATAGGGTTCTAGGTGCTACCGGACTTAACTCAAGCACTTTCATACTAAACCAGCAATGAAATTTCGTTTGAATTTAAAACTTTTCATTTCACATACATTTTGTCCCTTAAACGGGCTCATGAGGCCGTAAACATGCATTGAAGACGGTTCGGGACTAAATCGAGAGCTTAAGAAAAACTTGGAAAAATTTCATGCTTTAAGGCTGCACACGCCCGTGTGGATATAGAGCACATGCCCATGTGGATGTAGAGCATACGCCCGTATGCTAGGGACACGCTCGTGTCTCGAACCCGTGTCTAAAGCCTGGACATTCTGCCAATTTATTCATGAACAAATTGAAGCCACACGGCCAAGGCATACACCCGTGTCTTATGGCCACGTCCTTCACACGGATTAGACACATGGTCGTGTCTCTCGCCTGTGTGCTTACTACCATGCATACTGACTTGAAATACTTAGGTGCAGGGGACACGCGACTGGACAACACGCCCATGGCGTGTGTCTACCAGTGTGGACAAATAGAAGGCTATTTTCCAAGCCATTCTATCACCCTCACAACACATGCACGCATACTTATACAGTAACATACAACATGGTAAAATTAGGCACTTAAACATTCCTAATAAGTCATGACCATGGCAATTTCACTTGCAATAGATATCATAGATTTTACTCACATCTTTACCACATTCATGCCATAATCATTATAAACTCATCACGTAAGCCCATAGCACATGCATGCATATTTAGAATGGGTTTAAAACCTCATAACTAAAATAAGCCAATACATTTGGCTAAAGCATAATATCACATGCTCAAATATTTAAACCCTATACATGTCATAGACTCAAAGTACTTGAAATTACTTACACCAATAGTGATAGCTTGACAGTGTAATAATATCTCCGACGAACTCCAACCCGAGCTAATTTGGCAACACTAGAGAACATGGGAAAGGAAGGGGGTAAGCTTTACGCTTAGTAAGTTCATATGAAAATAATAAGCAACTCATTAACATGTTTTATCAATGTTCCCAACATATTCTCAAGTTCATGATAAGTTGTCTCCTTGTACAACAGTCAATAAAATATTTATATCTGGAGCTAGGAAACTCAAAATTAAGTTCCGTTAATTTTCATTGAAACTAGACTCATGTACCTTTCTACCATCAAATTTCCAGAATTTTTGGCTTAGCTCAATAGTAAATTTTATTCCTCAAATTTACCTCTAATTCACTATCTGATAGTTCCGACCATTTTTCACTAAAGTTCAATTATCTCTCAGCACAGGACTCGAATAATGTTCTCGTTTATTTCTCTTGAAAATAGACTCATTAAGGATTCGAAAAATATAAATTATAACTCATAACCATTTTTTAACAATTTATAATGATTTTCTCAAATCAGAATAGGGGATTTCGAAGTTATTCTGAGTCTATCTCACACAACTTCAAATATCTCATTATAGGAAGTTATTTTGCTTACATAGTTTCTTTTACAAGAAACTAGACTCAATAAGATTTAATTACATAATTTAATCAGCCTCTAACTAATTTTTCACTATTTTTAGTGTATTTTCAAAGTCGGACTATGGCTGCTGCCCAAAACTATTTTAGTGTAAATTAACAATACTAAGTTTATCACTCCATATTAATTCATTTCCACCACATTGGTAAGGCTACATATTCATACATCATAAGTATAGATCTATAATCACAAGTTCATCACAAAATCATTCTCATAGGCATGAATTACCTATTTACATCTTCATCAAATGTGCATCATAAACTGAAATCATTTCTCATGAGCTTGGCATACATACCTGTGTTACTCAACATGCTCATTTTCATTCCTTACTAATCATATAACATGAATTGAATTCACATCTCATCAATTTCATGTAAATTCATATACCACTCACAATATGGTCATAACCTTTCTCATTTAGCTTAAACCGTAACTCTTACTGTTGAACCATTCGGAAGGCTATCGGATATTCACTAAGCCTCAAACATAGGGTATAATGCCAATGCCATGTCCCAGACATGGTCTTACACTAGCTCTCACACATCTGTGCTAATGCCATGTCCCAGACATGGTCTTACACAGACACATCTCGTAGCCGATGCATGTCCCAGACATGTCTTACACTAGCTTACATCTCGAGGCCGATGTATGTCCCAAACATGTCTTACACTAGCTCTCGTCTCAATGCCGATGCCATGTCCTAGACATGGTCTTACACTGGCTCTCATAATGTGGCCAATGCATGTCCCAGACATGTCTTACACTAGCACACACATATCGCTCAAATGTCATGGCATGAGTATCCGTTTATTCCTAAGGTTCAACCGGGAGGTTCCTCTACATCAATTCTCATCATACATAATCATTTCCACAATCAAGAAATTTATGTTATATCAATCCGAATACGTATAATAATGATGTAGTTATATTATTTACATACGACTTACTCGTTTCTATGGGATATCATATTCCATTTAATTTCTAATGTATTCTACCATCACGTGAATGTTGTTAACTTTTGGCATCACTTTCATCATACTCAATATCATCAACATATAATTCAATACAACCGAGGCCAGATAGATTCAAGTATATTAACAATAACATGGATAACATGCTTATTTAGTCAACAAACTTACCTCGACACCAAATTGGTAAAAAGGGGCCTAAACATTAATTTCTCCTTTTTCCTCGTTCTAAGCTCGAATCTCATTTTTCATCATCTATAACATCACATTGAACTTATTAACACAATATACTAATCAAATTAGTCCAATGACACATTTTGGCAAAATTTTTTATTTTGCCCCTATACTTTTCCAATATTACCAAATTTCCCCTAGGCTCGTAAAATGATTTTTATCACATTTTCTTACTCTTTAAGCCTAGATGAATCATTTTCATAACTATAGCAACTCAAAATTTCAACTATTTCACACATTTACAACTTGTTTTACAACTTTGCAAAATGCCCCATTTTAGGTGTTTTCATGCAAACTCCTTTCATAAAAGTTGTTTATAACACTACCAAGACTCATATTCTTCCATAAAAACTCAGCAAACAACACATATGCTTTCATGGCAAACCCTAGACTCTTAATCATTTTGCAAAATAGTCCCCTCTTTTGAAAGCTCATGCTTTAGGGTTCCAAAAATGTAAAAATCATCAAGAAAGACATAAAAAATCACTTACTAGTATGGGAGTTTCATTGCTGAAATTTTCCAGCTTCAAAACCCTTTTCTTGGCTGGGAAAATCGATGGAGAGAAGATGAAGAAAAGATGATATTTTCTTTTCTTTATTTTATTACTTATTTGTCAAATAAGTCACCCAACACTTACCTAACATATTTGACCATTTAATTCCTTGTTTCATGGCCGGCCATCACTCTTTCAATGACCTAATTTCACATTAAAAACACCTAATTTAAGATACAAGGTAATTTAACACCTTTAGGTATTAAAACACAACTTTTACTTTTTTTACGCGATTTAGTCCTTTTTCGAAATTGAACTAGAAATTGCTAAAATTAATATACCAAAATTAACATGCACCTTTATAAACATGCTATATCACATAAAATAACATCAAAACAATTTTCTCCAGCCACGAAATAGTGGTTCCAAAACCACTGTTCTGCCTAGGCCCAAAACCGGGCTGTTAAGGGCATTTTTGTCATTTGGTAAATATAGTCATTAAAAAGGGAAAAATAACACAAAAATAGACTCATCTTCTCCATAGGCTACTGAATTTTGCTTGTTACCATAGCTAGGGTTTCAAACATTTTCAAGCCTTGATTGTAAGTGATTCCAAGCCCCTTTTTAATGTTCTTTACGTTTTTGGAGTCCCGGTAACTTGATTAAGCTTATTCTAGCAATAATTTAACATAGGGTTTATGTTTGGAAAAATACCCATAGATGAAATGTGTTTATTTTTATGTTTTATGGAAGAATATAAAGCTTGAAATTGTGTTAAACGACTTTTGCTAAGCGATTTTACGTGGAAACGAGTAAAACAACATAATCGGTAAAAATACCTAATGTTCATAAGAATGTGTTAGAGTGAGAATTTGATGTTGCCATACAAGGGAAAAATGACCAGCATGTCATAAAACATAAGAAAATAGGATGAAGTTTAATTTCTGAGCCTTGGGGAAAAAGTGTAAATATTTAAAAGTTTTGGGGCAAAATGTAATTTTGCCAAAGTTTGAGTCAAGGACTGTTTTAATAAATGTAAGTATTAAATAAGTTAAATTTGTTATTATAGATCAAGAGAAACGAGATTCAAGTCGTGATCGAGGGAAAAATAAAGCTTCTAAGGAATAGGCTCAATTTCTAACATTCTGTACTGAGGTAAGTTCATGTGTAAATGTGGTAACATAATTGTTATTTTAAGTAATTTAATGATATTGATATGATATGATGATTATTATTATGAAATATTATGCTTTGTTGTTATTATTGAGTAATATTCAAATTATGTATGCTACTTGATAAATATGAATTGCTACCGAGTATCGATTTGGACATTCCGTGGAAGATGGTAAAGATGTGTAATCGAGGAAAATCCCGTTTGAACCTTGGGAATAGATTAGAATACAAGTGACATGTCACTAGGATATTTGAGTTCCGAACTCATTCAGTTGAGTCCGAGTTCATTTATGGATACGAACGCCTGAGCTCGTTGAGTTGACTTCGAGTTCACTTATCGGCGGATTACATGGTAGCTTGGCTACATAACTTTCGCAGGCTATTGAGTTTGTCTAGCTACGAGTATGGCACTTATGTGCATGAAATCTGTGTATTTGAATTATATTTCGATGTGTTCAACGGGTGAATTTTAAGTGAATAAGGAGAATACCTAAACCGAATGTGACATGTTGGTAAGTGTGGTAAATGAGAAAATTTGACAGGTATGTGCTTAAACCCTCAGGTCGAAAACTTGGTATGATGAAATCGTGGTAAGATATTATATGTAAATGTAACATGAATGTCTTGGTGTTGTTTATGCAAATGATGTTTTATGTTGGATTGCGTGATTATGTTACTTGCTATTTGCATGTGAACTTACTAAGCATTTATGCTTACTCCTTCCTTTCCATTCTTTGTAGTTTTAATAAGCCAGCTCGAAAATCAGGAACGGTCAGAGACTCGCTCACACTATCTGTGGATCATTTTGGTATATTAGCTTGTATATTTTGAGTATGGCATGTATAGCATTATAATCATTTTCTGTATATAATCTTATGATATGGCTATTAAGTAGCAAGGGAATGCTTGGTAAAGATTAGTCATTGGAATGGCTAATCAAAAATCATATTTGGTGTTATGTATGCTTAATGTGTTATCTAATCCATGGAAATTCATAAAAAGGTGAAATTTGTTATAAAACAGTATCATACAGCAGCAATGATGTGAGTTTGAAAAATCACTAAAAATTGTTGAGACAGAATTAGACGGTGAGTAAAATATAAAATTGAAGCTTATTAAGTCTATTTTCATATGAAAGAAACAAAACAGGTAAATGAGTTTTATTTCATGAGATATCTGGGTTTTGGTGGAATAGGGTCAGAGCGATTTTTGAATCCTCTGTTCTGACTTTAGAAATTAACTAAAAATTATACAAAAATAATTAGGAGACATAATTTATATGTACAGATTCCTTATTGAGTACACTTTTAAGAGAAAGAAAGGTCATAGTCATTTTAATTCTTTACAGAGATAAAAGTGATTCGTAGTGAATAGAGGTCAGAGTAGTTGAACACTAAAATAGGGGAAACTTTAACTAATAAACTGTACTAATTGACTAGACAAAAAATTCTAGAGAAAAATTAGTAAATAGATATATGAGTCTAGTTTTAGGGTTAGGGAAAATTTATGAATTTTGATTTCTAGTTTTGTAACTCGAGGTATGAATTTTTTAGCGACTGTGATGCAAATGGGCAGATTATTACGAAAGGTGAAATAAATTGTTTGAGATTGTTTAAGTGATAATTTAAGTCTGTTAACGCCTCGTGCTCGACTCCGGCGACGGTCTCCGATAAGGGGGTGTTACAGAATATCTATTTGGTACATTTTGAGAGTTGTATATATCGTATATGGCATGTATAGGCTAGAAGTATTTTGGTATGTTTTGTGATGTGAATATCTAGCCATGAGATTTAGCTTGTAAATGTTGGTATGTATGGCCTTTTAAGTTGGCCTAAATTATATGTTTGATAGGTAAGTTATATGATATATATAATGTTTATGTGATGATTTGAATATGGAATGGTGAATTGATAAGTTTTGTGTTATGAAGTAAGTGATAAAATGATGAGTTTATGTATTTGAAACTTATGTAAGTTGTGATGATTTTTGGTACATTGGTTTGGTTGTGAAATTGAGTAGTGAATTGGATGGTAATTGAATGGCATGAAATGTATATAAATTGGTTGATTTGGTTGCCTATGAATGTATGCAAATAATGCTAAAAATATTGTGGTTTTGGAATACTTGAGATAGGTGAGAAATGTGGCTTAAACCAAACCTAATTTCACCCCACACGGTTGAGCACACGGGCGTGTGTCTCGACCGTGTGTTTGTTGTAATTTAGCTATGCAAGTCAGTCTTGTGCACGGCCGAGACACACAAGCGTGTCTGATGGTTGTGTGAGGCACACAGTCTTGGTACATGGGCGTGTGTGGCCATTTTGAAGGGTATACGAGCTAGACACATGGGCGTGTAGTCGGCCGTGTGACCCAAGTCAGTTTCGACCACGGCCAAGGCACACGGGCGTGTCTTGTGCCTGTGTGGTTAAGTCAGTATGTATGCCCTATTTTTCCACGGCTTAGACACACGGGCGTGCCTAATGCCATGTGAGGCACACGGCCTGCTCACACGGGCGTGTGACCTCTATAACTTTGTAAAATGATTAAGTTTTTTGGAAAATTTTGTATGAACTCAGTTTTGTTTTGACCCCTTTCTAAAGCTTGTTTATGGTCTTGTTGACCAAATATAAGGGACTTGATATTGATGTATGATCTATGGTGTTATGATGATTGTGTAATGAATGCTAGATGTTTCGATATGTTCGGTAATGCTTCTTTACCCTAGTTTGGTGACGGATACAGGTTAAGGGTGTTATAGTGTGAAAACTGGAGAGTATACTGACTTGGGTTACACGGGCAACGACACGCCCGTGTGTCCAGCCCGTGTGCCTTTTGGGGTATACTGACTTATACCACACGGCCAGTCACACGCCCATGTGTGAGACCGTGTGGAGTATACTGACTTCAATTCAATTTCAACACTAAGGGAGACACGGCCATGTAGTATAACTATGTGTTGCACACGGCTGAGACACACGCCCTGTCTCTACCCGCGTGGACAAAAATAGGCTATTTGTATGGCCAATTTGTCACCCATTTTGCACATCCTGTAAACACTCAAATGGTACCATTTCATCATACAACCAAACAGTTAAATTCATCAACCAATTGCACATTTCATGCCATTATACTCTCATCTAGTCCAAATCTCAATTCACTACCATATACTTAGCCAAATACATGCTAATATAAAATCGAACATTATGGTTCATTTACCATAATTCATACATACATAACTTCTTTATAAACAACCTTCATACCAAAACATACCAAAACAAGCCATTTTTCATAACTATATATATACCAAAACATACACATTTACAAGATATTGATAATAGCCAACACATATCAACATTAACATCATTTACAAGCCAAATCTCATGGCGAAAATCACAACCAAAATACCAAGTAGCTTATACATGCCATATACCAAAATTATGCAACTTAAAAGTACAAAATTAGATGTCCAATAGTGGGATGATGTTCCTAATCACTCCCGGATCTGAGCTAGTCTTGATTCTCTAAAAAACATAGGAAAATAACACTAAGTATGCTTCACAGCTTAGTAAGTTCGTATTAACATAATGAGCAACTTCACTATTCATTCACAATTCAAACAATAGAAGTTCAAGATAATACAAATACATTAAATCTCAAGCCATTTGGTAATTCATTCACTAGCTTACCCAGAATTCATCCATTTCATGGAATCAATATTTATAAACTTTACGTACATATCGGTACCAACTTGTACCAATCTCATTCTAGTCCACATCTTTCAATTTCCCGTTGAACCATTTGGAATAGAAGTCAGATATTCAAGGATCTCAATTGATAAGTACCTATACCATAGCCCGTAGCCAAATCAAGGTATAATTCACCCTCGAAGTGCTGATATCATGGCCCGAAGCCAACACAATAACCTAGTGACATGTCACTAGCATTCCAGACTATTCCTAAAGTTCAACCGAGATTTTCCAATACCATATCGTAGTCGAATCATTTTTGAACTTATTCGTAATCATATAATTACAATTCATGCTATATGAAAGCATTTAAAATACAATTATAAATAAGCTCATTGCATATGAACTTACCTCGTGTTCAGGATTGACAGATTGCATCGACTATTCGACAACCTTGCTTTTCCTCCAATCTAAATCTGAATTCTTCCTTTCTTGATCTATATGAATTCAAAATTAACCTATTTATTTATCAATCCAATTCAATTTAGGCCAAAAATCACCTTATGGCAAAGTTACACTTTTGCCCCTACTATTTTGACATTTTTACAATTTAGTCCTTAGTTAGTAAAAATGTAAATTCCTATACTAGTCGAATTTCTCTTATATGTGTAGCAGCCCATAACTTTCATTTATTCACACATTTAACCACACATTTTCACATTTTCACAAATAAATCCCTATTTTGCATTTTTACTCAAAATCTTTTAACAAAACAAGTAAAACTATCATCAAGCTTTCATAATTCAACATTAAACATCAAAGAACACATAGATTCAACAATGACAACTATCAAAATCTTTAACAGTTTTAAAATTAAAGATACGGGCTAGCTAGATTGAGCTGTGATGATTACAAAAATATAGAAATCATTAAAAATCAAGCAAAAACAGACTTACATGCTTAAGGATTAATCGCCGAACCTTCAAGCTTCCCCTATGGCTTTTTCTTATGCTAAATTCGGCTAGAAGATGGACAAGATGATGACTCATTTTGTTTCTTTATTAATTTACTAACACATATTTATCCAATTACTATAATAACCTTAAATTTTAACTATTATAATTCACCTAACCATGCACAAAAAATGTCCACTTGCAATATGAATGGTCTATTTACCATGCAAGTGCTCATATATTCCATTCTATAATTAATTAGTGCATTTAACTTATAGATCTCAAGTTTTGCACCGTACGCGATTTAATCCTTTTTATCAAATTAACCATTCAAATAGTAAAATTTCTTTACCAAATTTTCACACATACATGCTATCATGTTGTAAACACATAGAATAATATTAAAATAATTTTCCAACATCAAATTTGTGATTCCAAAACCACTATTCCAATTTAGCTAAAATCGAGCTATTACAACTCTCCCCCTTAGGGATTTTCGTCCCCGAAAATCTTACCAGTGAATAGGTTCGGGTATTGTATTCTCATAGCATCCTTGGGTTCCCACGTAGCTTCTTCAATCCCATGTCGATGCCATAATACTTTCACTAATGCGATTCTCCTATTTATCAGCTCTTTGGTCTCAAGAGCTAAAATTTGAATCAGTTCTTCAGAATATGACATATCTGGTTGAATTGCAACCTCGGTCAGGGAAATAACATGTGAAGGCTCAGTTCAATATCGTCGAAGCATTGATACATGAAACACATTATCTATTTTCTCTAACTCAGACGATAAAGATAGTTAATACGCCACTGGCCAAACTCGTTCGGTAATCTGATACGGTCCGATGAATCACGGACTCAATTTTCCTTTCCAACCAAACCGGAATATCTTTTTCCATGGCGACACTTTCAAAAACACTTTATCCCCTATCTGAAACTCAATATCTTTCCATTTCAATTCTGCATATGATTTCTATCGATCTAATGCCGCTTTCAAATTATCATGAATTACTCTTACTTTCTCTTCTGTCTCTCTGATTAAATCAACCCCGTGAATCTTACTCTTGCTAAGCTCCATCCAATACAATGGTGTTCAGCATTTATGACCGTATAGAGCTTCGTATGGTGCCATCTTTATACTCAATTGGAAGCTATTGTTGTAAGTAAACTCAATCAACGGTAGATATTTCTCCCAGCTACCTTCAAACTTGAGAATGCAACAACGCAACATATTCTCAAGTATCTGAATAACTCGTTTGGATTGACCATCCGTTTGCAGGTGAAATGCAGTGCTAAAATGCAGTTGTGTACCTAAAGCTTCTTGCAATATCTTCCAAAATTGTGAAGTGAATCTCGGATCCCAATTCGAAATAATAGATAGTGGCTACTATCGAACAATTGTTAGACAAGAATAATTTTGTTTTCAAAGCACGTAACGCAAATAAGGACTTTCGGCTCAAAGCATCAGCAACTACGTTCGCTTTCCCTAGATGATAGTCAATTACTAATTCATAGTCTTTCAGTAATTCTAACCATCTCCGCTGTCATAAATTCAAATCTTTCTGAGTCATCACATATTTCAAGCTTTTGTGGTCGGTGTAAATATGACATTTCTCACCAAATAAGTAATGACGCCAAATTTTCAATGCGAGCACTATCGCAGCTAACTCTAGATCGTGCGGCAGATAATTCTTTTCGTGTGGCTTCAATTGTCTCGAGGCATAAGCTACAACTTTTCCTTCTTGCATCAAAACACAACCCAGGCCATTTAACGACGCATCACTGAAAACTACAAATTCTTTACCTGACTCAGGCTGAACTAACACCGGTGCTTCTGTCAATAATGTTTTCAACTATTCGAAACTCTGCAGACACTTTTCTGACCACTCAAATTTAACATCTTTTTAAAGCAATCGTGTCATCGGAGTTACAATCATCGAGAAACCTTTCCCAAACTGTAATACCCCTAACTCGTATCCGTCGCTGGATTAGGGATATGAGGTATTACTGATTATACTACTATTATTCATACAAATGTTTATTATAAATTCCAATTCAAGATTCAGATTACATATAAGCTTATAACTCAATTCAATATCAAATCTTAAAAGAAAATTTAAGATATACAATACAGCACAAATAATATATATCCTAAAATGTATGTACAAATTAAACATTTATTACGTACACAAGGCATGGAACACATCTATGGCTTCATTATTGATCATTAGACTTATTATATATATATGTCACGTGTAAGCACAAGTTTTGCACCAAATAAAACAAATGTCATTGCCTTCCTTTTTATCTATTTAAGTGGCATTACTATTTTAATTATTATGTTGTACATAGGTAATACATCAAAGCGATCTAGTTCACTCTTTAAATATATATAAACATGTAAGTAGTTGTAACTGAACATAACCGAATAAAACTACAAGACAAATTAAAAATTTCAAATTAATAAATTATCATCACATAAGGAACGCAACATATATTACAAAGCTCAAACACATTTTACCATTTAGCATAAATCCTTCAAAAAACCCTAATGATAATTGTAATATCCCGAATTAGGGCCTAATCGGAATAGTGGTTTCGTGACCACAAATCCAAGATAGAAATAATTATTTTATAATTATTTTGAGGTTTATGATATGATTGCATGATTGTGTGAAAATTTTGTGAAGAAATTCCATGCATAAAATGCTTAATTTGAAGTTAGGGGCTAAATCGAATAAGTTACAAAAATTGCATTCTAGAAGTTTTTAGTATGAAATTGCTTTGAAATATTAATTAGGAGGACTTAAATAGCAATTTGACCAATTTCTAAAATTTTGGACAAAAATGGGCTTGTACATGAAAATTTTCAAAGAAAGGCATTAAGGGCATTTTGGTCATTTGGATAATTAATGAAATAGAATGGGAAAAATGACACAAAATAGTCATCTTCCCCATTAGTTGCTGCCGAATGCTCCATGTCTCCATAGCTAGGGTTTCTTCAACTTTCAAGCTTCATAGTAAGTGATTCCAAGCCCCGTTTTTAATGATTTTTATGTTTTTGAGATCTCGATAACTCGATAAAGCTTATGTTAGCAATAATTTAACCTAGGGTTTATATTTGGAAAAATACCCATAGGTGAAATTTGTGTATTTTGATGTTTTATGATAGAATATGATGTTTTAAATTATGTTAGACAACTTGTACTACTCGATTTTAAGCAAAAACGAGTAAAAGGGCTTAATCGGTAAAAATACCTAATAGTCACAAGTACATGTTAGAGTGAGAATTTGATGTTGCCATAGAAGGGAAAAATAATCAGCATGTTGTAAAACATAAGAATAAGGAATAAAGTTTAATCCCGAGCCTAGGGGCAAAAATGTAAATATGCAAAAGTTTAGGGGTAAATTTGTAATTTTGCCAAAATTTGAATTAAGGATTAATTTGATAATGTGAGTATTAAATAAGCTAAATGTGTTATTTTAGATCAAGAAAGATGTGGAAACGACCCCAATCGAGGAAAAGAAAAGATTGTGGATTAAATTGCAAAACCTTTGTATTTTGGTACCAAGGTAAGTTCATGTGTAAATAATGTAGCATAATTGTTATTTTTAAGTCATTGATGTCAATTATGTGATATGCTGATTTTTATCATGAAATATATGCTTTGTGGTTAATTTCGAATAAAATGCAAATTATGTGAATTACTTGTTAAACATAATTGTTACCGAGTATTGGTTCCGGCATTCTACGGAAGACGGCAAGGATATGTGTTCAAGGAAAATCCCGTTTGAACCTTAGGAATAGATTAGGATACAAGTGACATGTCACTAGGATGGTTGAGCATCCGAGCTCGTTGAGTTGAGTCCGAGTTCACTTATGGATGCGAATGTTCGAACTCGTTGAGTTGAGTCCGAGTTCGTGAGATGTAACTAGGCATCCGAGCTCGTTGAGTTGAGTCCGAGTTCACTTATGGATGCGAACGCCCGAGCTTGTTGAGTTGAGTCCGAGTTCGCTTATGGGCGGGTTACATGGTAGCTTGGCTACATATGTGGCACTTATGTGCAAACTTCCTACGTATCCGAATTATATTCCGATGAGTTCAACGGGTAAAGTTCTACTCAAATGAAGGAATACTTGAGATGAAAAAAGAGGTAATGGTAAGTGATGTGACATGGACACTTCGGACAGGTATGTACTTAACCCTCGGGTTGAGTAATGATACAATAACGATAAGGTAGTAAAATGATGAAAGATGATTAGAAATGAGATTTATGTTTTGGTGATACCATGCTAATGTTGTTTGGTATGATTGCTTTGTTATGTTACTTATTATTTGCATATGAACTTACTAAGCATTTATGCTTACTCCTCTTTCTTACTCATTGTAGTTTTGGACAAGCCAGCTCAGAGTCGGGATTGGTCTGGAGGATCACCACACTATCCTAAGAACTTTTCGGTAAAATGGCTTGTAAATTTAAGTATGGCATGTATAGCAAAATACTTATTTTGTGTAAATGATCTTATGGTATGGTGATGAAATGGTTGAGGAAGTGCTTGGTAATGATAAATTATGGAAATGATTAGTTTAGAATATGTTTGATGTTATGGAAAGTTAATAAGTTACCTAGTTCATGAAAATTCATAAAAAGGATGAAATTTGCCATAAACAGAATATTACAGCAACACTGACGTGAGTTTGAAAATTTGCTAAAAATCATAGAAATTGAATTTGGTGATGGATTAAATATCAAATTGAAGCTTATTATGTCTAGTTTCACATGAAACAAACTAAACTGGTAAAAGAATTATATGTTAGAAGATATTTGAATTTTAGTAAAACAGGGTCAGAGCAGTTTCTGAATCCCCTGTTCCAACTTTATAAATTCACCATAAATTGTACATATATAATTAGGTGGTTTATTTTATATTCTCAGAATCCTTATTGAGTCTAGTTTCAGGAGAAATAAACCTCATATTCATATGAATTTTATAAAGAGAGAAAAGTGGTTCGTAGTAAACAGATGTCAGACCAGTCAAGCCCTGAAATAGGGGTAACTTTAACTAATAAACTGTACTAATTGGCCCAACCAAAAATTCTAGAAAAAAATTAGTAGATAGACATATGAGTCTAGATTCAGGGAAAATTTACGGATATTGATTTTGAGTTTTGTAACTCAAGATATGATTTTTCTTGTGACTGTAACGCAAGTAGCTAAAAAGCTGTGAATGTAGAAACAAATAATCTAAAGTTCTTAAAATGTTAAATTAAGTTTAGTAACACCTCATACTCGACTCCGGTGACGGTCTCGGGCGTGGGGGCGTTACAATAATTTAATATTAAATCATGCAAAATCCTTTATATTATCAAGCTGCCAATAACTTGCAAATATCAACCCTTGCACACACTATATTATAAACTAGAAGAGTTCAAAGTACAATATTTAAATAAAAATCACCTATGCATCATTGGTGCTATTTAACATGGCCGTATCCACTATCAATACATATTCATATATATATAACTAAGGCTCATTTGCCCAAAATTTTAATGTCACACTTAACTTATGCGCACATGTCAAATAATTAACCAAAACAATTTTAAAATGTATTTAATACTTGTTACCTTTCATCATCGAATGGTAGTACTCAAATCTAGGCTCACTAAGCATTATATCCATGTACATACGAGCCTAAGCCAAAGCATAAAAGCAAATACACATATGTATATCCCATCCTACTCAATCACATCCAACCTATTCTAACCTGCTTATGATCGAAACTACCCTGTCACTTACTAAATCATAAACCAACCTTGATATACAATCACATAGCACCACTTATAAATGTTCATAGCATACGGAATCATGACCCAAAATAAATTTAAACCATAACTAAACCAAAACCAAAATCATGCAAAGTAGTTAAGCCATTTTCGCATGGCTAATATACAAACATCTCCAAAATAATTAATCCCAAAGCCAGTCTATACATGCCATAATTTAAGTTTAGCTTAAAGGTACCAAAGCAGTACACAGTGTGATGAACTTGGCTGACGATCCCCGAGCTTGCAACTTGACTTCAAAATCTATAAAACAGAGTAACGTAATACACAGAGTAAGCTACCACAGCTAAGTAAGTCATAAGCAATAAAAATATCAATAACATATTTGATTCATATTAACTAAACGAAATACATTAACATTATTAGCCACCTAAGCCGAATACATATACAATCATTTAATACAATACAAATCAACTTCCAAACCTAATAGCCATAATAACCACACGTCCATTTACTCTTTTATGCAACTTAAGAATCATCAAATGTGATCCCATGTATAGATAATACCTAGGTAGCCGAATACATAAATTATATATATACATATTAATTAATATTTCAATACTACACAAATTATTCATTCATAGGCTGAATACACATATCCAAGTACACATGGATTTCTCATTTGCATTGTACATGATTTACAGCACATAACTATAATACTTTCTTACCTTATGTTAAGTAGACATCAAGTTAACTCATACCTGACCATTAGCTCATTTTATACAATCCATACACGGTTTACCTTTGCCCGATGAACCATTCGAAATTGGTTAGGACACTTGGATAATCACATAAATCGTACAATGCTAACGTACCAAACGTGGTCTTACATGTAGCCACATATCGATGCTACTGTCTCAGACAGGGTCTTACTCGTAAACATATATCGGAATCACAAATCGATGCCATGGACTTACTCGCACACAAATAACGGAATTCTATGTCATGACATATGTATCGTAGCTATTCTTAAGGTTCATACGGGGCTTTCAGACGTCGCAACTCGATCGGAACGAATTCAGAAACTAGTAACCAAGCCTTTTCATAATCGATTATATCAAATATAAATTCTAACATTCCATAACAGCATGTACATTTAATATTTAACTACAATTAAACACGTCTATTTGCTTATAAACTTACCTCGAACGTCGTAAAACAGGACGGGCTACTAGTCGACAACTTTTGTTTTTCCCCGGTCCAAATCCGATTTCTTTGGTTCTTGATCTAAACATGTTAAAATTAAGCTCATTCAAACATATTTTCATTCAATTTAGTTCAAAAACATATGAATAGGTAAATTACCATTTTACCCCTGACATTTACAATTTTTATAATTTAGTCCCTATTACACAAAACACAAAATACACAAAATTTCAAAACACCCATGTTAGGCCGAATGGTACCCATGCCTATACAAGTCCATATATTTTATCCATTTTACATTATAGTCCCTCAAATTGTTATTTTTGCAATTAAGTCCTAATTACTCAAAATCATCAAAAACTCCAATACAAAATATGTTAATTTAAAACATATCTTTCATTTTTCATCATCAAACAAAAAAAAATCACAAACTATCAACAATGGCACAACTCAAAATATTCATCAATATCAAAAATTAAAGCTTGGGTTTTGAAGATTACTAAGCAACGATCTCAAAATCGTAGAAATTATCGAAAACCGAGCTAAACTCGTACCTTAATCAAGCTTGAATACCACCGAGCCCTAACTTGTTTTTCTTTTTATTTCTTCTTTAAGTTTCGGCCAAGAGAAAAGGTAATATGAAAACATTGTTTTAACTTGATATAAATTATAACATATAATAACATTTTATTTAATTACTTATTTAACCTTAATAATATTACAACAAAGCCATATAACACATGCCTAGTACCGTCCACTTATTCTCTTAATAGGTTAATTGAAACTTTAAGGCTTCCATTTAAAAAGCCAAGTACAATTTAGCCCTTTTTAGAAAAACCACTGATTTTTCATTTTACGCGATTAAGTCCTTTTATTTAATCGGACACCTAAACGACAAAATTAAATCACGAAATTTTCACAGATATAATTTCACACAAAATAAACATAGAAAATAATTTTTAAATATTTTTCTGACTCGAATTCATGGTCCCGAAACCACCGTTTCGATTAGGGTCTAAATCAGGCTGTTACACAAACTGTCTATAATAACCGGCTAGTTCCAAAAAACTACGGACTTCAGATATGTTTCTTGGAGGCTTCCAATCTATATTCGTAGAGATTTTGCTCAAGTCAACTCAGATACCCTCGGCTGAAACTATATGTCCCAAAAAACCAATCTCTCATAGCCAAAACTCACGTTTGCTGAACATTGCAAACAACGGTTTATCTCTCAAAGTTTGTAACACAATTCTCAAATGTTCAGCATGTTCAAATTCATCACTAGAATAGATCAAAATGTCATCAATGAACACAACTACAAATCGATCTAAATACGGCCTAAATATTTTGTTCATCAAGTCCATAAAAACAACAGGTGCATTCGTTAGTCCAAAAGGCATAACATGAAATTCGTAGTGTCCATACATCATTCTAAATGCAGTCTTTGGCACATTGGACTCTTTAACTTGCAACTGATAATAACCCGATCTCAAATCAATTTTTCAAAACACTGCTGCCCCTATTAACTGATCAAACAAATCATCTATTAGTGGTAAAGGGTATTTGTTTTTTATCGTCACTTTATTGAGCTGCCGATAATCTATATGCATTATCATTGTGCCATCTTTCTTTTTCACAAATAACACTGGTGCACCCCAGGGAGAGAAACTCAGTCTAGCAAAACCTCTATCTGTCAATTCTTGCAACTGTGCTTTTAATTCTTTTAACTTTATCGGAGCCATTCTGTACAGAGCTCTCGATATCAGCAGTGTACCTGGTACTAATTCAATACCAAACTCAACTTCTCTGATTGGTGGTAAACTTGGTATCTCTTCAAGAAATATATCTGGATACTCACACACAACTGGTACTGGTTCAATCTTTGTTTCTGTCACTTTTGTATCAAGTACATAGGCAAGATAAGCTTTACACCCCTTTCTCATAAACCTCTAAGCTAACATAGATGAGATCACAACTGGCAAACTATTCTGATCATCAAATTCAATTCTAATAGTCTCATTGATCTGAAATTTCAATTCAATTGTCTTTCGTCTGCAATTCACTATAGCACCATTCATCGTTAGCCAATCCATACCCAAAATCATATCAAATTCATCGAACGAGAACAACATCAAATTAGCTAGAAAACAGAAATCCTGATGCATTAACGGACAATTCTTGCAAACTTTATCAACCAACACACATTTGCCTAAGGGGTTCAATACTCTAATCATAAATTCAGTAGACTCTACAAGCAAAGTCTTATTGGATACTAAATTTGTACATATATAAGAATGAGTTGATCCTGGGTCTATCAATGCAATCAGATTAGTATCATAAAGAGTGAAAGTACTGGTGATAACATCTGGAGATGACGCTTCTTTGCGAGCGCGAATAGCATAGGCTCAGGCAAGAGATTTAGCCTCAAATTTCACAGTGGAGTCCTTTGTTGCCCCTCGACTTCCACTCACATTTCCAGCATTTCTTTGTGGTCTTCCTCTAGCCAACATGTTACTCGATCTCACATTTTGGGGTTTATTTTTCTCCACCATCTCAGGATAATCTTTAATAAAATGATCTGGTGAGCCACATTTGAAGCAAGCTTTATTACTCTTATTCCAACATTCTCCAAAATGTTGTCTCCCACAATGTTGGCACTCAGGTTTATTATTTCTAACATTGCCCACACTCAAAACAGAAGTAGCTTGAGTTTTGGGACTCACATATTGATCTTCATGATGTAACACCCCCGTACCCGAGACCGTCGCCGGAGTCGAGCACGAGGTGTTAACGGGCTTAATTCATTAATTAAACAGCTCAAACAATTTATTTTAGAATTTTCAGACAAGCTGGTTAATTTTGTCACAGTCGCTTAAAAATTCATATCTCGAGTTCCAAAACTCAAAATTAAGATCCATAAATTTTCTCTCAAACTAGACTCATATATATATGTACTAATTTTTTTCTAGAATTTTTGGTCAAGCCAATTAGTGCAGTTTATTAGTTAAAGTTTACCCTGTTTCAGCATTCGACTGCTTTGATCTCTGTTCACTACGAACCACTTTTCTCTTTGTACAGAACTAAAAAGACTATGTCGTTTCTATCTCTTAAAACTAGACTCAATAAGGAATATGTACATATAAATAATAACTTCTAATTATTTTTATACAATTTTTGGTGAATTTTCAAATTCAGAACAGGGGATTCAAAAATTGCTCTGGCCCTGTTCCACAAAAATTTAAATATCTTATAAAATACAACTCTTTTACCTATTTTGTTTCTTCCACATGAAATAGATTCATTAGGCTTCAATTAAATATTTTATTCATAATCTAATTCTATTTCTACTATTTTTAGTGATTTTTCCAATTCACGTCACTGCTGCTGTGTGATTCTATTTTATAACCAATTTCACCATTTTATGGTTTTCCATGGACTAAGTAACACATTAAACATACATGACATCAAATATGATCTAGATTGGCCATTCCAATGGCTAATCATTTCCAAACCTTTTCTTACCAAACCATAATCATATCATAAGATTATTTACATAAAGTGAGTATAGTGCTATACATGCCACACTCAAAATATACAAGCCATTTTACCAATTTAGGTCTTCGGATAGTGTGAACGAGCCTTCGACCTATCCCGATTCTCAAGCCGGCTTGTCAAAACTACAATGAATGAAAAGGAGGGAGTAAGCATAAATGCTTAGTAAGTTCACATGCAAATAACAAGTAACATGATCATGCAATCCAACATAAACATCATTTAGACACTCATGTCATAAGAATACTTACTATCTTACCACAATTTTGTCTTACAAAATTCTCAACCAAGGATTAAACTCATACCTATCCATTTTCAATTCTTCAACACATTCATCATCACTCACTTTTGTTTTATGTGCTCTCCTTATTCTCTTAGGATTCTCCCATTGAACACATCGGAATATAATTTCGGATACGCAGATAGTGTGCACGTAAGTGCTATACTCATAGCTAAACAAGCTAAATAGCTTTTGAAATCTATGTAGCCAAGCTACCATGTAACCCACCCATAAACAAACTTGGACTTAACTCAACGAGCTCGGGCGTTCGCATCCATAAGTGAACTCGGACTTAACTCAACGAGCTCGGATGCCTAGTTACATCTCATGAACTCGGACTCAACTCAACGAGTTCAGAACTCAACCATCCTAGTGACATGTCACTTGTAACCTAATCTATTCCCAAGTTTCAAACGAGATTCTTCTCAATTACACATTTTGATCGCCTTCTTCGAAATGTAGAAATCGATACTTGCTAGCATCTCACACTTATCAAGTTGTTCGCATAATTTGCATATTACAAAATAATAATTCACAAAACATAATATTTCATGATAATAAGTATCATATCATATAAATAATACTAAATCACTTAAAATAAAAATTATGTTACCTTATTTACACATGAACTTACCTCGATACAAAATATTAGCAATCGAGACTATTCCTCGTAAACTTTGTTTTTCCCTCGATCACGACTTGAATCTTGTTTCTCTTGATCTATAATAACAAATTTAACTTATTCAATACTCACATTTATTAAAACAGTCCCTGACTCAAACTTTGGCAAAATTATATTTTTGCCCCTAAACTTTTGCATATTTACACTTTTGTCCCAAGGCTCGTAAATTAAACCTCATCCTATTTTCTTATGTTTTATGACATGCTGATCATTTTTTCCTTCTATAGCAACATCAAATTCACACTCTAACATGTACTTATGAATATTAGGTATTTTTACCGATTAAGCCCTTTTACTCGTTTTCACTTAAAACCGAGTAGCACAAGTTGTCTAGCATAATTTAAAACCTCATATTCTATCATAAAACACCAAAATACACAAATTTCACCTATGGGTATTTTCCAAATATGAACCCTAGGTTAAATTATTGCTAGCATAAACTAAATCAAGTTACCGGGACTCCAAAAACGTAAAGAACACTAAAAACGGGGCTTGGAATCACTTACTATGGAGCTTGGAAGCTTGAAACAAACCTTAGCTATAAAGAACCCTTTAATTTTCGTCCTAATGAAGAAGATGGACATATTTTGCCATCTTTTTCCTTTTTTTAATCTTTTAATTACCAAATGACCAAAATACCCTTAATACCTTTCTTTGAATATTTTCATGTACAAGCCCATTTTTGTCCAAAATTTTAGAAATTGGTCAAATTGTTATTTAAGACCTTCTCATTAATATTCCAAAGTAATTTCATACTAAAAACTTCTAGAATACAAGTTTTGCAAATTATTCGATTTAGTCCCTAATTTCAACTTAAGCACTTTATGCATAAAATTTCGTCACGAAATTTTCACACAATCATGCAATCAGATCATAAACCTCAAAATAATTATAAAATAATTATTTCTATCTCGAATTTGTAGTCACGAAACCACTATTCTGATTAGGCCCTAATTCGGGATATTACACATGATCTTTATTCTGATATCCCACTGATGCAATAGATCGGCTATGCAAATCTCGAAATTTCTTTGGTGAAGATTGATACAACTTACTCATTGATCTTTTTCTCGAGTCTCTACTTTCAAAATCTGCTTTTCTCTTTTCTTTGCTGAGATTTTTGGCTTTCTCATTGATACGACTTTCTCTTTTTGTGGCAAAATCACCCCAATTTTTCTTGGAGTAACCAAGGGGCTAGAACCAGTAACACTTACGCCAGACCTAGACCAACCCAGCCGTCTAGTTTTCCCCAACAAGTACAGAAACCAGCTCAGGCTGAATCATCCAATAGAATTAGAGAATTTATTAAAGGCATACATGGCGAAAAATGATGCCACTTTAAGGAATTTGGAGAATCAGGTGGGCTAGCTTGCTACTGAACTTAAGAACCGATCACCAGATGCTTTACCTAGTGATGCAAAGAATCTAAGGAATTTGAGGAAGGAGTATTGCAAAGCGTTGACATTAAGGAGTGGAAAGACAGTAGAGCCCAACACCATCAAAGCTGAAAAGGAGCAAGCTGACGCTCAAGATTTAGAGGAAGTTCAGCCGAATGTTGAAATTCCAGTTTCACCAGAACTAGAGTCTACCAACCTGACAAAGTAACCTCAGAACCAGCTAATTCTGATCAACTAACAAATTCGGTAGATGCAGAATCACCACAGAAGATGAATCAACTAGTTCTAGTAAAGAAACCATCACCATCCTACCCTTAAAGACTCCAAAACCAGAAGTAAGAGATTCAATTCAAGAAGTTCTTAGATGTACTCAAGCAACTTCATATCAACATCCCATTGGTTGAAGCACCTGAGCAGATGTCGAACTACGTCAAATTCATGAAGGATATCCTGTCTAAAAAATGAAGGCTTCGAGAATTTGAGATGGTAGCTCTGACAAAGGAATGCAGTGCATATCTTCAAGACAAACTATCCCCAAAGTTGAAGGATCCTGGATGTTTTACCATACCTTGCAACATTGGAGCAACATATTGTGGTAAGGCACTATGTGACTTAGGTGCAAGTATTAACTTGATGCCTATGTTAATATTTAGGAAGTTAGGGATAGGTGAAGTTAGACCTACTACGGTTACACTTCAATTAGCAGATCAATCTTCAGCACATCCAGAAGGAAAAATCGAGGATGTATTGGTGCGTGTAGATAAATTTATCTTCCTTGCTGATTTTGTTATCCTAGACTTTGAAGCAAACAAAGAAGTGCCAATTATCTTAGGAAGACCTTCTTAGCAACTAGAAGGACCCTTATTGATGTGCAGAAGGGCGAGCTTACTATGCGTGTTCAGGATGGTCAAATAACATTTAACATTTTTAAGTCTATGTGATTTCCTAACACAATTGATGATTGTTCTGTAGTATCCAATTTAGAGGATTTAATAGTGGAGAAGGGGCTCAACTACGTTGACGATCCATTGGAACAAATTTTGACATCAGATCCTCCAAATGATGAAGAGGAGGATGAATACTTAGCGTTGTTAGAAGTTAATCAAAAGGGATTTAATCTACAATCCTTTTTTGAATCTTTGGAATTAGAGAAAATGGATTATGCCCAACCAAAAGCGTCAATTGAGGAGCCACCTAAATTAGAACTGAAGGTACTTCCCTCACATTTGAAATATGTTTATTTAGGAAACGCTTCTACTTTGCCTGTGATTGTTTCAACAAAATTAACTACTGAGCTAGAAGAGAAACTCATCCTGGTGTTGAAACAATTCAAGAAGGCTATTGGATGGACCATAGTCAATATTCACAGTATTAGTCCTTGAATATAGCGAAAAAGGGATGATTGATGGACAACGAAGACTAAACCCCATCATGAAGGACGTGGTCAAGAAAGAAATCATAAAGTGGTTAGATGCGGGTATAATTTACCCCATCTCAGATAGTTCATGGGTAAGTTCGGTCCAGTGCGTGCCAAAGAAAGGAGGTATCACAGTCATTGAAAACGAGAATAATGAGTTGATACCAACTAGAACGGTTACAGGATGGAGAATTTGCCTCGACTACTAAAAGTTGAACAATGCGACTAGGAAAGATCACTTTCCTTTGTCGTTTTTGGACCAGATGCTAGATAGACTCGCAGGGCAAGACTACTACTATTTTCTCGATGGATACTAGGGTATAATCAGATTACAGTAGCACTGGAAGATTAGCACAAGACAACATTCACCTACCCATACGGTACATTTGCATTTAGACGCATGCCATTTGGTTTATGTAATGTACCTGCTACATTTCAAAGATGTATGATGTCTATTTTATCTGACATGGTTGAGAAGTATTTCGAAGTTTTTATGGATGATTTTTCAGTATTTAGAGATACTTATGACGATTTCTTAGCCAACCTGGAAAATGTACTAAGGCGATGCAAAGAAACAAACCTAATACTCAACTGGGAAAAGTCTCATTTCATGGTACGATACATGGGATCGTGGGAGATAAAGCAAAAGTAGATGTTATTGAGAAACTCCCACCTCCAATGTTTGTAAAGGGTGTTAGGAGCTTTTTGAGCCACGCTGGTTTCTATCGAAGATTTATCAAGGACTTGTAACATCCTGATTTTCGGGTTTTCGTAATTTTCAAAAATTTGGTAAGTTTTTAAAATTTTGTATTTGGTAGTGAAAATTGATAGTTAGAATATGTAAATGGGCCTATGGAAGGCCCACGTGTTGGCCAAAACCCGAAAGAATTTTTGAATTTTGGACTTAAGGAGTTAGGGCCG
Source organism: Gossypium longicalyx (assembly GCA_025698465.1). Lineage (NCBI taxonomy): Eukaryota > Viridiplantae > Streptophyta > Magnoliopsida > Malvales > Malvaceae > Gossypium > Gossypium longicalyx. The sequence goes on along the minus strand of CM046997.1, from coordinate 70,047,993 downwards.
TTGGATAGGTGGCCTTATTAAAAGACGAGGGTAAAATGTAACACAAAAGAGCCCTTGGTAAAGTGGCTAAGTGATGCCACTAAGGAGCTAAAAAAGTGGCGTGTGAGTGGTTGAGGAGAGCCAAGGTTCGATTCTCTAGGCTGTCAATTGTGGTGTTCTTTTTATGTTTTGAGCAGGCAAGAGTTGGAAGTTGAATAAAACTCTGTTGGAGAGAGTTTGAATTAGCCAAACGCATGGATTAAGAAGTGATAAGGGGAGAGATTTTGGGGATTTGGAGAGAAGCTAAGAGTTGGCCGAATAGTGGGAATTGGAAAGGGGATTTCGACAGAGGAGTATTTGGCTAGTATTTCGGCATTTAGGGACTTAGTTGTGCCGTTTTCTTCTATATAAACACCATAGGATTATTCTTTTCTTCTCTTTTTCTTCTCTAGCCAAAAACTACCACCCTTTCCATCCATTTTTTTTCCTTTTCTTTTCTTTTCCGAAAGCAGTCTACTATTCCCTTCTTTTCAACTACTACTTCCTTTCCATCTTCACCTTTGCCGAATAGCCAAGAGCCGAAACTTTTTGAAGGTTGGTGGTGTCGATTTCTTTGAGACCAGTATCCTACTATTCTCTTCAATTTTTGTGGTTGATTTCTTCTTCTGCTAAACTCTAAACAGTACACAAGGAAGACTGTGGTAAGTATTCATACTCCAACCGATTCAGTAGTAAATATTAAGAAAAGCTGAAACCCCCTATAGTTTAGGGAGGGGCTGTCATTTTGAGGTTTAGGCCTTACTGGGCCTTTTTCATTTGATTTTTATGGTTTTTTTAGTGAAATAGATAACTTTGGAGGAGCAGCAAGGCTTGGGGTATCGACTTGGATAAGCTTGAATCGTATCATCGGACCCGGTGAAGGTAAGTGGCCTATGGCCATTAGGGGTTCTTTGGCCGAATAAGGTAAGATGGATTTTGGGTTTGATAAGCATGACTTGTGCGCTAAGAATGGTGATACTTAATTGTAGGTTATCGTGGGAGACTCTGTTAGCAAACGTCACAAAACAAGTGTGTAACAACCCTCGTAGTAGCTTAGGCTAATATTCGCAGAAAAGCCGAAATGCCAAAATTCTGGGATTTTGGGAACTTGAGATTTTGCATGTGGTTTTAGATACGGTAAAAACGATATGATCGGTGTTTGGATCGATGGAACAGGTAAGAGCGCAATTCTGTGCACGACGGTAGGTTGGGCCTCAATGGGCTGAAACTGAGCCCAATGGGCTTCCGGGCCCATTTGGGTAAAATTGATAGAAAATGGAACTTGGATAAATTGCATGTTAACACGGTTAGATCTATTGTAAAAATTGGCTTAAGTGGGATAAAAGGGCTAAATCGGCATTCGTGGGGCCCATTAGGGGTTTTGGGCCCAAAAGCCCTAATTTGATCAAGTGCGTTAAAATAACTGTTTAAACACTTGAGAATATTGATAATTGTTAATGAACGTGGAAAACCCATAATATTTGGTAAATTTACGAAATTACCCTTAAAATATGGTAAATGACTGTTTTACCCCTAGGTAAAAATGACCATTATACCCCTAGGGTTTAATTATGAATATGATGCATGAGGTATTGATTTACATGATATGACATGATATGCACATGATATATTATAACATGCACATATTATGCTATGATATACTCATTATATGCATGGGTTGGGTTTTTGATATAAATGGAGGAAGTGCGAAAAGGGCTTTGCCCTAGTTTATCAAAAAGGGCTTTGCCCCAGTTATTAAAAGAGGCTAGGCCTCCAGTTATATGATAAAGTAGCTGTGCTGCCCGTGGAGAGTTTGGTTGGGTGGGTTGAGTTATTCCCCACATGGAGAGCTTGGTTGGTACGGGTGGAGAGTAGCAGATGGTGGGTTGAGTAGTCGCCCCAAATGGGCTTGCGCACATCCATTAATATTACATGTGGCATTGAAATGGGCCTATGGGCCATACCGTTTACAGTGAAGGCTTCGGCCCAGTAACCGTTAAATGAAAGGCTTCGGCCCAGTATGCTGGTATTAGTTTGGGCTCTGTAAGGGGCTTGTTGCATACTAAGTTTCCAAACTCACCCCCGTTCCTTATCTTTGCAGGTGAGACTTGATGTGAAGACTTGGAGCCGGAGAGGATTCAGAGTGGCCATGGTGATCGCTTTTGGACTTTGCAATAAGTAAGCAGTTTTTTTTATCTTAACTATGCATACTATTTATTTATTATTTTTTTGGGGATGTAATAAGGTCATTTTATCTATTCTTCTAGGATTATTTTTATCTTTAATAACTCTATATTTTTCTAATAATAATTCAAAATGGGCTAGAATTAGGGCACGTTTTCAAAATGTTATTCGTTTTCAAAATAACACAACGATACAACTAATCAGTTTATCAAAAATATCTACTTAAAGGAATTTCAACTCATTTACCAAAGTGTGGCAATGGATGTGGGCATGTCTAGGATTAGATCCAATCGAGAGCTTGGTACTTAAGCAGCCTTCATGGCTCACCTCCTCTGTTTCGGAGACCTACCTAGTGCACAGCTTCCATTCACTTTGTTAACTTAGCAAAAGACGATCTTTTTAAACACTAAAATGAATCATGGGTTTTTAAAACTTCAATGAGACACGTCGGCTTCGGCCATAACGTCTGGGCCGGGTTTGGGGTGTTACAGGACTTCTCCAAAATTGCTAAACCCTTATGCAAATTGTTGGAGAAGGACTCGACGTTCAATTTTGATGAGGAATGCTTAAAGACTTTCAAAGATTTGAAGAGTCGGTTGGTTACGACACTCATAATCATCACACTAGACTGGGATTTTCCATTCGAATTGATGTGTGACGCAAGTGACTTCACGATAGGAGCTGTCATGGGCCAGCGAAGGAACAAAGTTTTTCATCCCATCTACTACGCAAGTCAAACTTTGACAAGAGCTCAACTAAATTATACGGTAACAGAAAAAGAGTTACTTGCTATTGTGTTTGCTTTTGACAAGTTTCGATCTTATCCTGTAGGTACTAAAGTGACTGTTTATATAGACTACTCGGCAATTAAGTACTTACTTTCTAAGAAAGACGCTAAGCTTAGATTGATCCGGTGGGTACTTCTACGCTAAGCTTAGATTGATCCGATGGGTACTTCTACTTCAAGAGTTCAATCTAGAAATTCAAGATCAAAAGGGAGTGGAAATTCAAGTAGCAGATCACTTGTCTAGATTGGAGTCGCAAGAAGGGAACTCTCCTCTTATACAAATTCGAGAGACGTTTCTGGATGAACACATACTGAAGGTAAATCATGTCCATAATATCTCTTGGTTTGCTGATATTGCTAACTATTTAGCTTGTGGTTTGATGCCGATTGATAAGACATATCATCAAAGGAAAAAGTTTCTTCACGATATGAAGTACTATTTATGGGAAGAACCATACTTGTTTAAAAAGTGCGTAGATCAAATGATCAGGAGATGCGTGGTAGAAGATTAAGTACAAAAGATTCTATACCATTGTCACTCAGCTCCAAGTGGGGGACACTTCGAAGGTACTCGTACTACGGCCAAAGTAATGCAAGTGAGATTCTTTTGGCCAACATTGTTCAAGGATGCATATGCTTATGTAAAGAGTTGAGATCGATGTCAAAGGGTTAGAAATGTCACCAACAGAAATGAGATGCCTCGGACAAATATCATTGAGGTAGAATTGTTCGATGTATGGGGTATTGACTTTCTTGGTCTTTTCCCATCGTCTTTTAGTCATAAGTACATATTAGTAGCAGTAGACTATGTGTCTAAGTGGATTAAGGCTGAAGCTTATCTGACAAATGATGCTAAGGTTGTGATGAAGTTTTTGCAAACACACGTGTTCACAAGGTTTGGAACCCCAAGAGCTATTATCAGCGATGAAGGGTCCCATTTTGTGAACAAGTGGTTGAAATGGTTATTAGATAAACATGGGGTGAAACATAAGGTCGCTTTAGCTTACCATTCAAAGACAAATGGGCAAGCTGAACTGGCGAACAAGGAGATCAAAGGCATACTTGAGAAGGTAGTTTGCTCGAATTAATGAGATTGGTCCAAAAGACTGGATGATGCTCTATGAGCTTACAGAACAGCATACAAGACGTCTTTAGGGATGTCACCCTATTGGTTGGTTTTTGGAAAAGCTTGTCATCTACCCCTGGAGTTAGAGCACAAAGCTTACTGGGCCTTACGACAACGTTGGCCAAAAGAAAGATGATAATTATTATTATTATATAATTATATCAATTATAATATATATTAATTATTATCAACTTTATATAGAGTTAGGATTAGTGTTAATTTAATCATATTTTATTTGATAAGTTTTTAATAATAATAAGATGATAATATTTAATATATAATTATATCTATTATAATTTAAATATTAATTTTTATCAATTAAGCATAGAACTAGGATTAGTTTTAATCATATTTCATTTTCGTTAAATAAATTAATAGCATTAATAATTTAATATGCATATATTTAATTATTAATTCTTGTTAACTTGGATTAAGATTAGAACTTAGAGTTTTTAGCTATTAAATTTCTCTAAGAATTCTACTTTGGGTCCTATTCCTTTCATTATAAATACGACCTCTATTCATTCATCACTAAAAATCCCAAACACCAAAACCCTTAAAGTACTGCAAGCCCCTAGCCTAGCAGCCATTTGGCCAACAGATATACTTACACTTATCATCGCAAAGTCATACACAATTTCATTTAATCGATTTCCCAGTTGAACGCTTTGGAATAATAACAGATACGCGATGGTATCGCATACAGCCCACCTTTAAAATCGAAGCTCTCTTATACACATAGTGGCCTTCACTTAGCACCACTCATGTGACCTACCTCAATTGTACACATAATTTTGGCTCTCCTGTACACATGGTGAACGCTTAGTACCACCCATGTGACCTAGCTACATATATCCCGTAGCTCTCTTGTCTACATGGTGTACACATAGTATCACCCATGCGACCTAGCTACATCATAATGTCTCGTAACTCTCTTGTACATATGATGTGCACTTAGCACCATACATGTGACCTAACTACATACCATCTGTATCATCCCATCTTTCCGAAGGTTCAACCGGGATTTCTCTCTCTTTCTAATACTTGATTCCATACTTCCAATAGTTAATTATGATTCAAAAATCAGCTACAATACATAAAATATTCTGAAATATAAAAACATAATAAAGATAATGTATTATTTACATACAAACTTACATACTTTCTCATTTCCTTGTCGAATTAATATTGAACATTTAAATCATCATAACTATACTTACTTTCAACACCACGAAAATCATAGTAAATATATCAATTTTACATTGAAACATGCATAAATTAATTCTTATTATACATATGAACTTACCTCGATACTAAAACGGCCATTTTACCAACTTTCTCGATTTTCGATTTTTCTCCAATTCTAGGTTCAAATCTCGTTTTCCGGGATCTAAAACATCATATTTTACTTATTTAATTAATGTACTATTCCAAACAGTCCTTAACTCAAACTTTGGCAAAATTACAATTTTGCCCCTAAACTTTTGCATGTTTACACTTTTGCCCCTAGGCTCGGGAATTAAAATTCATCCCTTATTCTTATGTTTTATGACATGCTGATCATTTTTCCCTTCTATGGAAACATCAAATTCTCACTCTAACACATAGTTATGAATAATAACAACTTTTACCAATTAAGTCGTTTTACTCATTTTTGCTTAAAACTGCTTAGCAAAAGTTGTTTAACATAATTTCAGCCTTCATATTCTACCATAAAACATCAAAATAAACACATTTCACCTATGGGTATTTTTTCAAATATGAACCCTAGCTTAAATTATTGCTAGAATAAGCTTAATCAAGTTACCGGGATTTCAAAAACGTAAAGAACTTGAAAAAACGGGGGCTAGAAACGGACTTACTATTGAGCTTGGAAAGCTTGAAAACCCTAGCCATGGCTTCCCCATGCTAATTTCAGCCTCCATGAAAAGATGAGTCAATTTTGGCTTTATTTTCCCTTTTATTTCTTTTAATTACCAAATGACTAAAATGCCCTTAAGGCCTTTCTTTAAAATTTTGTCCTATTCATGCCCATTTTTGTCCAAACGAAATATAATGGTATAATTACCATTTAAGGACCTCCTCTTTAAACCCCCATTTCAATCAAGTACTTATGAATTAGAACACATATTTTGCAACTTTTGCAATTTAGTCCTAAAAGTCCAATTAAGCACTTTATCAGTAAAATTACTTAACTGTATTTTTACACAATATTTTAATCAATAAATAAACCTTAAAACTTAATCAGAATAAATTTTTTGACTTCAAATTCGTGGTTCTAAAACCATCATTCCCTTTAGGCCTTGAATCGAGCTGTTACAGCAACTTCTGCAAATAAGCCCTAATAGGCAAATTAAACATGCAATCTATAAAATTTCTTATCAATACTCTAACACATGCATCTAATCACTCGATAAATCATAAAAATTAATCGAAATAAACTTTTCTATCTCAGATTTGTGGTTTCGCAACCACTATTCCATTTAGGCCCTATTTTGAGATGTTACAAGTTGTGTCTCGTTCAGTAATACCTCTGTAACACCCCAAACTCGGTCCGAACGTTATGGCCAAATCTGGCGCGTCACATTGAATTGTTTTAGTGAAAACCTTATTTTCATTGGAAACACTTCCTTAAAATGAAAAACCTTAATTACTTTGTAAAATCTCTTTCCAGTTGCGAAAGCTTTATTTAGAACATATGATTTTATGAAAACTCGTCATTTAAAAATTTAGTTGCGGAAACGTAGTATGTAAAAAAAACTATGCTTTAGAAAAATCCATATTCAATTTTTCGTAATTACAACGCATAAAAAATGATAAACCAAATAATAACAAAAAGGGAAGGCCTTATTACATTCCAGTCTAAAATCACTTAATAAATCAGAAACTAAGTGCTTTTTAAAAACAAACAAGTCTAAGTCTAAACGTTTTATGCTAATTGGCCTACTGAGAATCACCTAAAAAGTTTAGAAAGAGGGGGGGTGAGTTTCAAAAACCTAGTGTGTACAACCCTTAATGAGTATAAAGCAATCATTAGTTATTTTGGGCTAGAGCCCAATTCAATAATAGTGGTCTTTGGGCCTTAGCCCAAATTAGCCTCAGTTGGGCCGAACCCACATCCCAATAATATCACAACAATATCATACATGCAATGCAATACAGTGCAATGCAACCCACCCCAATAATCCATCTGCTACACTTCAGCTTCATCCCCCGGTACACTTCATGTGGGGATATAAATATCGACCCACCCAACCGATACACTTCAATGGTAGCCCGGTTGTGGAACTACCTTCATTGCAACAAGCTGCTAATCATATAATGGGCTTAAAAAGCTTTCGGTAGATCCACGGTCGTCAAGCGACCATGCGATCCTCATATAATTCCTCCGTTCCAAAATTCCCAACCCATATGCAACCTAAGCAGAATATCATATATATGCATGTCACATCCATAAAACTTACCTTCAACACCTAGAGGTATTTTGGTCATTTTCGCCCTTAGGGCCACTTCGGTAATTTTCCCTTTCTTTACGGTTTTCACTTACCTTGGCCCGTTAACAAATCTCGTGAGCTAAGATGAATGAATACTATGCACCAGGTAGGATTCTAGAGAAGAGGAGGTGAGTCATTAAGACCGCTTAAGTACCAAACTCTCTCTAAATCCAATCCTAGACATGCATATACCCATTGTCACACCTTAACCCTTTGACTTGTTCACGGTCGCAATAAATTAATTAAGTTTTATGTAGTCATCATATACTAGGCCCAAAACCCCTTACAAAGCCCAGTCAAATTCACATACCTGTATATGGCCCACTAGGCCCAATCATATTCATATGGCGTATTAGGTCCAAATCACTTGTATATGGCCCATTAGGCCCAAATCACATTTATATACATGCTCACATATGAATTTTCTATCACATAGAATCAAATATAAATTTTGCCTATTATGGGCTCAACAACCCATCAGGCCCATTAAGCCTATTTTGGCCCAGTTGGCCAAATCACAGCCCAAGTCCGTAGAATCGCCCATGGGCCTTAGACAACCTATCGGTTCCTTCTCACGAGTGTTCGTGCACTCGCAAGACTACCGTAGCCCAACTTTTGGCTTTTCGGTATTTCGACTTTTCGGCTTTTCGACATTTCAGCTTTTGCTGATTCATTGTGTGTGTGTAGTGTATGTACACACCTTCGGCTTTATATCAAGTTATCATAGGGTAGAAGTACACACCTTATTACCTGAAGTACTAGGTATTCATAATCACCTGAACCTATATTCAACATTATACTCTATTAGTCACATTCCATTAATTCAAAATAAATCCACTACTTACTGAAGAACCACCTATACTTGCTTTGACTAGATTGATTGACTTCGATCTGCCTATGTAAATTGTAATCTGATGTAGTCTCCCTTTTGCATCCAGGCAGAAAGTCCCTAACGGCTGATACCTTACGTCACTTAAACTTGGGAGCCTCTATCCCAACCTCTCTACTAGAACCCCCTTTTTCCATCAGTGATCATACTCTTGAATGAGAGGGAAAAGAGAGATAAATGGAGAAACCGTATGTTAACGAAAGTTTTGGAAAGAATAAAAAAAAATCAGCTTTTAAGAGTGTAGAAACAAAAGAACTTAGAAATATTTAACAAAAGCCGAAGAAGATCTAATTCACTTACCGATTGTGAGATCGCTTGCCAACAAGAAATCAAGCCCCCAAAGTGTAAGAATCGGCTTTTAAATGCAAAAGAAACAGTCGACTAAGTTGAAGAGGGAAGAGGTTGATTTGATTAAAATCTTAAAGAAAAGATGAGGTGATATGCGACTGAAGCACACAAAAACAACAAATGCCCTTACTCGCCCATACGACACACCTATTTATACTAAAAAATAAATAAATAACAATACACCTAAACTCCTCAATTGACTTAAACTCGTCAAGATAATTTCCCTTCAAATTTTCCAATTTTATCACCATCATATCTACAGTTAATCCTCATCCTAATCCCCTTGATTTTAACCAAAAATTCCAATTTGAATTGCATTCAAATTGCTTCCACCTTACAGCACTTGAGTAGCAAAATTAAATTCTTCCTTTGCGCGCGCCACTACTCGAACTCTAGCCCTCCATCTTCCCAGCACGCTGCTAGCCACTGCACCGCATCCTTTCTTATGCTACCATTCGGTCACAATTACTTATAAAGCTTATATGCCTAAGCCTTAGTTTTCATAAAGAATAAAAATTTAAACTTTGACAGGCTTGGGATTCGAACCTGCTTCCTCTCATAACAATAGCATGATTCTCGCCACTACACCACAGGCGCTCTTGTGCCATATTCCATCCCTAACTATTTTTCAGGCTTATTAACCCGCAACCTGATTATCCTAAAAATATTTGCTACCATTTAGATTTGAACCCCTGATCTCTTGGCTGCGCTATACGTCCCTTGCAACCAAGCCACAAGCTCTTTTGTGTTGTTTCTCCTCCCCAATTAATTATAAGGTATTTCTGCTGACCCCCAGGTTGTCTAAAAAAAACCCACAACTTTTGCTAATGCTGCGACTTGAATCCAGCACATCTTCTTACTCCTAACGCCATCATGCCACTGGGCCAAGCGCATCCTTTGTGTTGAATTTCCACCTAACATATTTATAAAGCCTAAACGCTAACTTCCCTACTAATCTTATGCGCAATAAAAAAATTTCGCCAAGGCCAAGACTTGAACCCTTGACCTCCTGCTTACTACCCACACCTTTTTCCACTAGGCTAAGTGTTTCCTTGTGTCAGATTTTACCATGCTTTACTAATAAACCTTCCACCTAATGCTCAGGGTTCTTTAGAAAAAAATGAAAATTTTTGCTAAAGCCCTAGATCGAACCCAGGACATTTTCCACACTACCAACCCTTCCTAAATAATTTAACAATTAAACTAAACACACAATTATAAAATATTTAAACACCTTTCTTTTATTCAAGCCGCCTTTTAACAGATCCCAAACTCAAGGCCCATTACTTCTAGGCCCAAAATCAGGGTGTTACAACCTTATAACCCTATTTCGGAGACGGACACGGATTAGGGGTGTTACATTTGATTGGTATCAGAGCTATAATTTAGTCAATTTTAGGACTAATGTAGCACTTGTGAGTCTAGCTATACATGCCATATTTTATACTATGATAGTGTGATGACTCTTGACATTTGAAAATGTGTTTTCGTATAGTAAATGGATCCCGGTCGAGCCATAGTTGATGACGTCGAGAGTATAGCACCTGCTTTCGTGCAAGGGACAGCACTGGTTGATTCTTGACCGACTTGGAGTAACCAGAAGGGAAAAGCGAAACAAGCTTTTTACCAAATGATGAATGATTAGTTTACGCAATATATCCGGAAAAATCCGACTGCACAACAACCTCCACCCCTGACTAATCCTGCTTCGATACCTGTTATATCTCAAGTGATTGATCCGTTGAGATTATATAAGCCCCCTGTTGATAAAATCAAAAAACATGGTGCTGAGGAATTCAGAGCCACTGATGATGATGATGCTGAGCGAGCTGAATCTTGGCTTGATAATACTATCTGCGTGTTTGATGAATTATTTTGTAACCCTGATGAGTGTTTAAAATGTGTCATATCCTTGCTACGAGACATCGCATATCACTGGTGGAATACACTAGTATCGATGATACCAAAAGAACGGGTGACCTGGGAGTTCTTTCAGATTGAGTTTCGTAAGAAATACATCAGCCAGAGATTTATCGTCCAGAAACGCAAAGAATTTCTAGAGTTGAAATAGGGTCATAATACTGTGACAGAATATGAGCAGAAATTTGTGAGACTCAGCAGATATGCCCTTGAATGTATATCGACTGAAGCTATAATGTGTAAAAGATTCGAAGATGGGTTAAATGAAGGCATTAAATTGTTAGTTGGCATTCTTGAAATAAAAGAGTTTGCTGTACTTGTTGAGCGAGCATGCAAAGCCGAAGAGCTCGAGAAAGAGAAAAGAAAAGCTAACTTTAAAGCTAGAGATTTATGTAAGAGATCATCGAGTAAGTCATTTCAGTCGGCGTCAAAGAGATTCCAAGATGATTCTAGCTGTTCAAAAGCTATTGAGGGTTATTTTAGACGTGGTCGGGATAAACCACCTGTGAGTTTAAAAGCTACCTCAGTAGCTAGTGTTGGTAATGTTAGATCAAATCAATCAGACTGCAAACATTGTGGTAAATGACATCTCGGCAGTTGTAGATTGTATGATCAAGCCTGCTTTAAATGCGGATCAATGGATCACTTCATCCGTGAATGTCCTGAATTGGTCGAGCAAGATATAGTGAAAAATATGAGATCGGGTAATATTGCAGCTCGAGGTAGACCACTTAGAAATATGGGTAATGTGAGTAGTAGCCAGAGTGGGACTAAAGATACAGTAGTTAGATTCGTGGCTCGTGCACCTGCCAGAGCCTATGCTATACGCACATGCGAGGAGGCTTCATCCCTAGATGTTATTACAGGTATATTCACTCTCTATGATACTAGTGTAATTGCATTGATTGATCCTGATTTGACTCATTCTTATGTGTGTGAGACCTTAGTACCCAGAAAGACTTTGCCTGTTGAGTCTACTGAGTTTGTGATTAGAGTATCGAACCCTTTAGGCCGGTGTGTTTTGGTCGATAAAGTGTGTAAGAGTTGTCCGTTGATGATTCGAGATTCATATTTTCTGGCTAATTTGATGATGTTTCCATTCGACGAGTTCGACATAATTCTGGGTATGGATTGGTTAACTTTGCACAATGCTATTGTGAACTGCAAATAGAAGACTATTGATTTATGATGCTAGAATGATGAGATTATTCGGATTGAATTTAATGATCTGAATGGTTTACCAGTAGTAATATCTTCGATGTTAGCTCAGAAATATGTGAGAAAGGGTTGCAAAGCTTACTTTGCTTATATGATCGACTCTAAAGTGATCGAAAAGAAGATTGAATCAGTACCAGTTGTGTGCGAGTATTCAGATGTTTTTCCTGAAGAGTTACCGGGTTTGCCGCTGATATAAAAGGTAGAGTTTGGTATTGAACTAGTGCCGGTGATGACTCTGATTTCAATAGCTCCATATATAATGGCACCGACTGAATTAAAAGAATTGAAAGCTCAGTTGCAAGAGTTGACGGAGAGAGGTTTTGCGCGCCTGAGTTTTTCTCCCTAGGGTGCATCAGTTTTGTTTGTGAAAAAGAAAGACGGAACTATGAGAATGTGCATTGATTACTGATAGCTCAATAAGGTGACCATAAAGAATAAATATCTGTTGCTACGGATTGACAACCTGTTTGATCAATTAAAATGGGCTATAGTGTTTTTAAAAATAGATTTGAGATCAGACTACCATCAGTTGCGAGTTAAAGACTCCAATGTGCCAAAAACTACTTTCTGAATAAGGTACGGACAATATGAGTTTCTAGTTTTTCCTTTTAGACTTGCTAATGCACCTGTTGTTTTCATGGATTTGATGAATTGGATATTCAATTAGATCAGTTTATGGTTGTGTTCATAGATGACATTTTTATCTATTCCCCTGATGAAACTGAGCATGCTGAACATCTGAGACTTGTGTTACAGACTTTGCGAGATAAATAGTTGTATGCGAAGTTTAGTAAATGTAAGTTCTAGTTACGCGAAGTCAGTTTTTTGGGACATGTTGTATCAGCATCGGGTATTCGGGTTAATCCGAGTAAAATTTTAGCTATACTTGATTGGAAACCTCCGAAAAATGTTTTTGAAGCTTGAAGTTTTCTTGGACTTGCTGGTTACTACAGACGGTTCGTGAAAGGTTTCTCTATGATTGCAACCTCGATAACGAAGCTATTACAAAAAGATGTTAAATTTGAGTGGTCAGAAAAGTGTCAATAAAGTTTTGATCAGTTGAAAGTCCTTTTGACCGAAGCCCTAGTGTTAGTTCAGCCAGAATCGAATAAAGAATTTGTTATCTATAGTGATACATCTTTGAATGGTTTGGGATATGTTTTGATGCAGTAAGGTAAAGTTGTAGCTTATGCCTCGAGACAGTTAAAGCCGCATGAAAAAAAATCCGACGCACGATCTAGAATTGATAGCTATTGTGTTTGCATTGAAAATATGGCACCACTACCTGTTCAGTGAGAAATGTCACATTTATTCTGATCACAAAAGCCTAAAATATTTGATGACTCAGAAAGATCTGAATTTGAGATAGCATCGATGGTTAGAGCTATTAAAAGACTACAAGCTTGTGATTGACTACCATCTGGGAAAGGCTAATGTTGTTGTTGATGCTCTAAGCCGAAAATCACTGTTTGATTTGTGTGCAATGAATGCACATATGGATATGTCTAATGATGGTTCAGTTATAGCTGAGTTAAAAGCAAGACCATTATATATTCAACTGATTTGTGATGCTCAGAAAGTTGATAATGATTTGTTAGCAAAGCGGGGCCAATGTGACTTGAATGTTGATTCAAAATTTTGTGTTGATGCTAAGGGTTGTCTAAGGTTCAGAAACCGAATATGAGTTTCGAGAAATCTAGATTTGATTAAGATGATTTTGAATAAAGCTTATAATATTCGATTATCTGTTCATCCAGGTAGTACAAAATGTATAATGATTTGGAACAGTTTTACTAGTGGCATGGTATGAAACGAGACATTTCTGACTTTGTTTCGAAATGTTTAATCTGTCAGCAAGTTAAAGCCGAACACCAGGTACCTTCTGGATTGCTTCAGCCGATCATAATACCTGATTGGAAATGGGACAAATTCACGATGGATTTTGTATCCTGTTTCCCCTTTAACACCGAGCAAGAAAGATGCAATCCGGGTTTATTGTGGATAGATTGACTAAATCGGCTCATTTTGTTCCGATTCACACAGATTAGTCACTTGACAAGTTTGCTGAGTTGTATATTTCCCAGATTGTGAGATTGCATTAAGTACCTATTTTTATTGTTTCGGATAGAGATCTGAGGTTTACATCGCAGTTTTGAAAGAAACTACAAGATGCACTAGGTATAAAATTGCATACACTGCTTTCCATCCACAAATAGATGGTCAGTCCAAACAAATCATTCAGATACTTGAGGATATGTTGAAATGTTGTATTCTCAAGTTCGAAGGTACGTGGGCCTCTGATTGAATTTACGTACAATAATAGCTTTCAATCGAGTATCAAAATGGCACCTTACGAGGCTTTATATGGTCGTAAATGTCGTACACCGTTGTATTGGACTGAGGTCAGTGAAAATATGTTGCACGGGGTTGATTTGATCAGAGAGACTGAACAAAAAGTAAAAGTAATCCGCGGAAGTCTGAAATCAGCGCCAGATCGTCAAAAATTGTATGTGAACTTAAAACGAAAAGATATAGAGTTTTAGATCGAGGACAAAATGTTTTTAAAAGTCTCACCGTGGAAAATAATTCTCAGATTCAGTCATAAAAGCAAATTGAGTCCGAGATTTATTGGACCATATGAGATTATTGAGCGTATCGGGCCGGTTGTGTATAAACTATTGTCGCCACCTAAGTTAGAAAAGATACATAATGTATTCCATGTTTCAAAGCTTTGTAGATATCAATATGATCCCTCACTATGATTAATCCGTCAGAGATTGAGATTAAGTCTGATATGACATATGAGGAAGAACTGATTCGTATTCTGGCTCGCAAAGTTAAAGAATTGTGAAATAAGAAAATTTCGTTAGTGAAAGTACTGTGCATAGACACGGAGTTGAAGAGACTACGTGGGAGTCAGAGGATGCGATAAAAGAACGTTATCCGAACCTATTCACCGGTAAGATTTTTGGGGACGAAAATCCCTAAGGGGGGAGAGTTGTAACAACCCGATTTAGACCCTATTTGGAACGGTGGTTTTGGGACCACGAATTCAAGTAAAAAAATTATTTAAAAATTATTTTCTATGTTTATTATGTGTGAATTTATATCCATGAAATTTTTGTGTTTTAATTTTGTCGTTTGAGTGCCGATTTAATAAAAAGGGCTTAATCACGTAAAATGAAAATTTGATGGTTAAATGTGAAAGGGCCAAATTATTGTTGTGTTTTTAAATTGAGGTATTTATAATGCAATATTACCATGATTGCATAAGATGGATGACTATAACCATGAATTATAATGGTTTAAAATTTTAATATAAAGGTTATATATGTAAAATGATTATTAAGTTACAATAATATAAAACATAAAATCAAAACACATGTGTTCATCTTTTTGGTTTGACCGAATAACAAAAAGAAAGAAAATAAATAAAGCTTTAATGTTCGGCCATTGTTGAAGCTTGATTAAAGTAAGTAACTAGCTCAGTTTTTGATAATTTTTACGTTTTTGAAATCGTTGCAGTATAATGTACAAAGCCCATGCTTGAATTTCTGATTTTGATGAATATTTTGAGTTATGCCATTGATGAATAATTGAGCTTTGTAATGTTAGATGATGAATTATGAAAGGTATGTTTTCGATTAATATGCTTTGCATTGGAATATTTGATGAATTTGAGTAATTAGGGCTAAATTGGAAAAATAATAAATTGAGGGACTAAAATGTGAAATAAATGAAATGTATAGACTTGTATGAGCATGGGTAACATTCGTCCTAAGCATTGTCTGTGCAAATTTTGCATGTTTTGTGTTTTGTGCAATTTGGACTAAATTGTAAAAAGTGTAAAATGCTAGGGGCAAAATGGTAATTTTCCCATTTATGTGTTTTGGGACTAAATTGAATGAAATTATGTTTGAATGCATTTAATTTGAATATGTTTAGATCAAGACCTAAAGAAATCAGATTTGGATCGGGGGAAAACCAAAGTTGTCGAATAATCATCCCGTTCCGATTATTGTTGCCCGAGGTAAATTTATAGGCAAATATATGTTATAAATTTCAATATATGTATATTATAAATGTTGAATTGAACTGTTATAATTGTTTGAGAATGTGCCAAAATGATATATGTTTGAGAACAATGGATATGAGTTTGATTCGATCGAGTTACGACATCCAAAAGCCCCGTATGAGCCTTAGGAATAGCTAGGATACATATGTCATGACATAGGATTCCGATATGTGATGTGCGAGTAAGACCATGGCATCAATATATGTGTGCGAGTAAGACCACGTTTAATACGTTGGCATCGATATGTGATTCTGATATATGTGTACGAGTAAGACCATGTCTAGTACGTTGGCATCGTTCTGTGATTACATGTGAGACCACATCTGGGATGTTGTCATTGTACGATATGTGTTATTATCCGAGTATCCTATTCAATTTTGAATGGTTCAACGGGCAATGATAAGTTGTGCTCGAATGTGTAATCGAGCTAAAGCGATCAGGTATGTGATAGTTAATTTCCTGTTTGAAATTAAGGTAAGTTTGGCTATTTGGTATGTGATACAAATTGTATATGATGCAAATGAATATATATGTGATCTTAGAAGTGAAAAATTAATTATCCTATTATCTATATGTGCATTCGGGCAATTGGAATTTGAGGCATAGTTATATGTTTGATAAATGTAATTGCAAGTTTAAAATTGTATATGAACATAATAGCATAACTCAATGTTGTTGTATTGAATTATAATTAGCATAACTCAATGTTGTTGTATTGAATTATAATTGTCATTAAGTTGTTATTTGCTTATAACTTACTAAGCTATGTTAGCTTACTGTGTGTGTATATTTGCCTCTGTTTTATAGATTTTGGAGATTAGTTATGGGCTCGGGGATTGTCAGCGAAGTCTATCACACTATCGTCTATTTGTCGGTACTTTTAAAAGTTAAAATTTGAAACTATGGCATGTACAGGCTATACTAGTTTTCGAATATATATTTGAAGTTGTGTATATAATATGCCATGCGAAAATGGCTTATTATTTTGTTGTGTTGGATTTTATGTCTTGATCAAATTATGAATATGTTTGGTTTCGATGTTTAGGTTATGCTTCGTTATGTGATTTAGTATCTAGGTAAATTCGGTTGTGATATATAAATTAAGTGAAGTTGTTAATAATATATATATGTGATTGATCAATAAATTCGACTATGATATTAAATATAGGTAAATGATGTAAGTTGATTGAAATTTGGCATTTGAGTTTGAATCCAATGGTGATTATGCTTGGTTTTGGTTTTGGGTGATTCGGCTATGACTTGTATATAAATGCATATAGGTGAAATTGGTTTGATAAGCTTGTTAAAGCGTGGATCTATGATTTGGTATTTTTGTAAATTTGGTGTCGGTATATAGAAAAAATTGATATGAATCATATTAGTAATTCAAACATGATTCGACACTTATATATATAGGTATATGATGTATTGGTTTAATAATTATACATTAGTTGAGATATATTTGTAATATGTTTGACAAGACATAAATTTTGGTTATATGTATATTTATGTACTTAGCCAAATATGTGATCATTGAATTAGTCTTGAATATGACCTTTGTTACATTGTATGATAAGTAATATTAGCATGTTTAGATTCGGTTTTGGTATGTTAAAGTGTTAGACAAATAGTAGCTATGTATTATGCATATATATATTTATGTATTATGCATATATATATTTATGATGCGGCGATGTGAAAGGCAAACTATGTTTGATATATTGGTTTAGTTCTTCGAAATGTTTAGGCGTGTAAAATGATTGAATAAAGTTGAAAGTGGATATTTGTTAAAGCATAAGTATTAAGCATATTCACATTCGGCTAAAGCTTTAGAAATTGACCATATGAATAGTAATTTATGCTTTTATTAAACAAGATGGGTTGATGCAAGTTTAGTAAGTGGCTTTGTCAATTGTGTTTTAATTATTAAGTATATATTAAATGACGTTTTTGTGTGCATTAATGGAATAGCAAATAAGTAAGTTTGGTTTAGTCAAAATTTATAATAAGGTTGCATGTATATTTGGTCTTGAATAATAAGTAATAAGTTGTTTAATTCCTATGCTTATATTCTGCCAGTTGATAATGATTTATGGTTGTATATTTGTTATTTCCGTGCAACCTGTAATATTTTGGTTTAGTTTAGTATACATCCATATGTGGTGAAGAAAATGATTAATTCCTATGTGTATCGATGAATGTTCGGAAGTTGTGTCTCGTTCGATAATACCTCGTAACCCCATTCCAGAGACGGACACGGGTTAGGGGTGTTACAAGGTACCTTTTTAGACCATTGCAAATAGACAGTCACATCATGACGTTGGCCCCTTAACGTCACGACGCGATCTAGTTAGTGAGTTACATCGTGACAAGGTACCCTCGAATTCACGACATCAACCTGATGTTTTTCAATTATTACAATTTGGTCTTAATTTGACCTCAAGTTAGGAAGAGAGCTTTTGTAAGCTCGTATAAAACCCGAAAATGAGTATATCGTATTATGATTGTGTATTACATTATTTTCTTGTTTAAATTATTATATTATGTATTTAATTGATCGTAGTTACTCCAGTAACGAATGTGGCATCTCATAGCTTAGACTCGAAAATTGAGTTGAGGTATTTTATAATGTGTTTGCAATGTATTTACTGTGAATGAAAATTGTCGGACTCGTTGGGAGGTTCTCCAAGTAAGGACAAAGGTATACAAAGGCTTATTTGAGCTTTTTCCATTAAAGTCAAGGTTGCAAGGTGAGTGGTTTGGTGTGCTACAATTAGACACAAATCAAAGTGTTAAAGGGGAGCTTAGGTAGCCTAATCACCTATACTAAGTTCCATGAGTAAGTGTTTCTACTTAAACTAATGATGATTTGCAAGTGACGCTTAAATGTGATATGTTATGTGATTTATATTAAGATGACAATGAAAATGTTATGTGTTTATAACTGAATATTATATGAGTCTTGATAATTTTATGTACACTATATGAGATCTATATGTTGTAGCTATTTGAGCATAATATGGGCACTTGTAAGTGCATGATATGAGACTAGAATATGTAATATAAACATGAGTTGTGTGACATATGAAAGTGTGTATAAGACAGTAAGTATACATGTTTAAGTGGATATGTTGAAGGGTATATTGGTTGTGTTTGGAGGGTAAATTAGTTGTATTTAGTGGGTGATATTTTTATGCTACACATTATATTAGTTGTACTTGGAAATTAAGTTATCCAATGTAATATATTTTGTATATATGCTTCATGATCACATTATGCCAACGTATCAATGTGAATGCCATGAGTTATGCTTGCTTGCTTACCATGATTAATTATGATAGTATGCTTTCTTTTAACTTTGGATATTGTAACTACTTGTGGCAATCTATGAGCACTCACTGAGCTTCAACAAGTCCACACTCCCTTTTAAAACATTGTAGTGATATAGCTTGTGGAGAAGTGTAGGAGTGAGTCATCCATGTGATTCGAAGCAAGGAAATTTACCTTGAGTATGTTTGATGTGTTTCCAACTTAATAAGGAAGGCAATGTGGGACTAATCTAAAAGGTTTTAGACTTTAAACTATTAATGGGTTTTAATTGGATATGGACTCTCTAATTAATTTGATTTTGGAGCTTTTATTACTGCTAAAGATACACGATTGAATGGTAGATTATGAATGCTTGTGAATGGTATGAGTAATTGTTCGACTAACTTGTAAGTACAGGTTGAAGAGTCGTTTATTACTAAGGTAAGTCATAAAAGTTTTATGTGTGATTTGAAAATTAATCATGAGTTTAGTATACATGAAATATAAAACTAGAAAAATTACGTAAATAGAAGGTGGCATGTGAACTAATTAAATGATGATGATTTTATGAAGAGATGCATGATGTTTTAATGATCTTCCTAAACAAGATTTATACATATTACTCTACTATACTATTTTTAGCCTTATAAAATGGTGTTTTCCAACATTTTACTACATTACAATTTAGATTTAATCATTTGTTTTTAAATAAAATGGTTTTCCAAGTCGTTACAAATATAGCATTTTAAAAATACCTTACTGCCTGCATGTATGTTTAACTGAAGTTTTCGAGGTAATTGTCTATTAAATACTAAATTGTGAGTTAGTCTTATTGTTGACTTGAGGATCAGAGTAGTGCAACGGAAGCATGACTTAAGGTTATCAAATATTCTATAAATAATTGTGTGAGGCATGTTTGGTGATTGGTGTGCTTTGTTGTGGTTTTAATGGAGAATCACTTTGGTGATTAATGTGACATTTGGAATTCAGGTCAGACCGTCCCAATCGGGTTTGTGGCGCCACATGAATAAATTATGCCCGCTTCTACTTTTATTATAATTATTCTAATTAATTTTTGAACTAATAATTGTAAATTAAATTATAATTATTTTTAAATGTTAATTTAGTAATATGATGAAAAATAAATGATATTTTCGTCAGTTCAAAAGTTTCTTCAAACTTAGATATTGTTGAAATTGGACTCATTTAGGATCAAAGTTGGTCAATTTCATTTTGATTTATTTTCAAGAAAATTACACCAATAGTCACTTAAATTTCATCATTCATGTTTTCTGTTGGTTCTATTTTGGTCACCCTTGGATAAGTCGTTAAAGAAAATGATTACATAACCTTTTTATTTAGTTGAATGACACATTTAGTCCTCAACACTTAATTTTCTTCTAATTCTAAATAATTCAAGAAATTTAACCCTCTAAATTTACAAATCTATCAATTTGATCCATAAACACATCTTCATCATAAAATGAAATTATAAATTGTATTCAAAACCTTTGGAGAGAGGAAAAGACGATGATATTAGAATAACATCTTATTAACAACCTAAGGAACATGATGATGATGGAATTGATACAATTTAAATAATATAAGAGTAATATCAATTAGCAAGGCTTCAAAATAATTTGATTAATCCACAATTGAAGTACAAAATTGACTATTTAAGTTAGGAAAAAAATCTCCATGTGTTAGACGTTAAAGGGATCTATATTTAAAGTTTGTAACACCCCACGCCTAACCCAATCGTTAGATCCGAGTATGAAGCGTCACAATTTAAAACCAACTGGACTAACAAAATCGTTTGAAAATCAAACACCTTAGTTTGACAAGATATCCCAAAATACTGAATAACATATAATAATTTAAAAACAATTTAAAACAACAATACGCCACTTGTAAATAAGCTATGGGTAAACATCATTTGGCAGAAACCTTAAAAACATTCACAAGTTTGTAAAAAATATAGACGAGTTGACACTCATGCAGAAGTTTGAAATTCTCTACTGGTTTATTAACATTATATAAAACATTTTGGCACATAGTCTGGTAGGCTGCTCATAAGAAACCCAAATGTACAATATCATCTTTCGTATACAAGCTTTCAAGATTTAACTGGCCAAAACTATCACCCATCCTATTCCCCAGTGATTTCATGTTGTAATTAAAATAAGAAATGACTCACAAAATAGGTCACAAATTTGGTTGAATCCCTTGCCCTTGCCCTTGCACGGCGCGACACGACATGTAAAATTTGGCTTGTGTTGTTCATTTCTCGCATTAACACCTTAGGAAACTTGTGCGTCACTCCTCCCTTGCTTCCATGTCACTTGGGCCTATAATCATTCATCCTACACACTTAATTGAACACATCAATACTACCGAAGGACCGTGTTGGCCTAATGGGTCACAACATGCATAACATGTGTTAAAAACACTTTTTTATTAATATTTAATTCTAAGTACTAAAACCGAAAACATAATATTAAATACTAAATTGGCTAACAAGCTTCTCAAGTGCGAAAATAGATCAAATCAACAACTACATTTGACAACAGGTCAAATAACCCCACACTTAAGTCTTTGGTTGCCTTCAAGCAAACAACACAAAACAAAATAAAAATTGGAAATAAACTAATTTGAAAACGAGAAATAAGCATAGAAAGAAAATAAAATGTACTCAAGCTAGCTTGAGACATGCAGTTGAATAGAAAGATAGTAACAAGGCAATGTAAATAAATATATAACTTAGAGTGATTTATAATTGACTCACAACTTTTAAAATTGGACAGGTTAGTTCAATAAATTACAAAGCAAACAAATAAAAGATTATAAAGTATTGGGTTCCATCAAAATAGATATACAAATATACACGTATGCTTAAATGAATATAAGTGGTAAAAACATCAAAACTTGGCACAATTTCATCCATATAAGGTACTACCTAAGTCACATAGGACTTTTTGGCTTGTAACCTTCTGCGCCTTAGGTTGGTTTCGAATTCAAAGATTAGGTCTGACAAAACGGTTAAACACGAAAGTAGTTTAGCACATGATATTGTCCTAGATACTCCCCCGAGTATACATACAACTCACCACCTTATAGTATTCATGAGTACAATCATCAGAAACTCGTAAAAAAAGTTTTCAAAAAAAGGTGAGCATAATTTTTTTCCAACTCAATTTGTTTTTATTTTCCAAGATTTTCTTTATTAGCATTTTGCCTTGTTTTTCTACAAGCTCAAAATCTTATATTCACTCTGCCATACGATTACTTAGTTCACTCATTTCTTTCTTTTGAAACCACTACGATGTATCTACATAATCCCTCAATAACAATGGTCGGACGTCTAAATCCATGCAAGGACCAATAAATAAAGGATTAAGATAGATTATTTATTAGGCTTAAGGTTTCATTTTAGGTTCATCAAGAAAATGGATTAAGGCTCAAAATGGGTACTAGGGAAAATATTTACGACATAGCTTTTTGGCTTGAAAAATTGTCTACCAAACAATGTCTTAGGTTGTCCCTAGGTAATTCTATACATGGATTAAATCGGTTGAGTCTATAAATTTCTACAACCTATAATTCAATTAGACATGCATGTTATTTATATACCTATTTATCATATGGTATACTAGTTGGAAAATCAGGTTTGGAAAATGCAACGGAAAATAAATTTAGGCAAAAAAAACCAGAGTTTTAAAAAAAAATCAAAATAAGAACTTGGTTGTGATATCTAAAGTAATAAAAACTTAATCAAAATTGTACCTTTTTTATTCGTCTAGGATGAATGCTTCAACTGAGTAGTCTTCTCCGCTATCCGCAAGCTCACGTCTATCGAGTGTGGGCTCGCTTCGAATTAGAATTTTTTTCACAAAATTACCAATGGGGTAATTTCTCAATTTCTCTAACCTTTTGGGCCAACTTGTAAAGAAGAAAAATATCTCTAGAAATTTTTTGAAACATTTTCGTTAGAGAATTTTGGTCACATTGAATGGAGCTCAGCTCACATTCCCTTATCCCTCCAACATGTTCCAAGGCCGCCATGCCCTAAATCACTATACATATAGGTGAGTATTGATAATCCTATGGCATGCCAACTATATCCAACAGTTTTAATAATCACAAGGCCAAAATATCCAAAATCAAACACATATCACTTACCAATTATCCATGTACAATCACTGCATATTTACATCCTTAGCAAAACACTATCACTAACATATACATAACATGTACACATTTGCACTTTCACAATAGTTATCATATCCACATATCACATATTCACATTTACATAAGTACATAATTCATAAGATAAACATAGGTATGAGAAAGCTTACACTCAGAATTTAGAGTAAGGGTTTAGGCTACTTCTAAGATTCCAAATAACGCATTTAATCATGTCCACAAGCAATTTTTCCAAACACTCACGGATTACGCTTTCGCCTAAAAGTCGAAAGCTCAAACTAGCTTTTCCTTGCCTTTATCTCTTCTCGTAAAAGGTTCTATCGAATCCAGAACTTTAGCATAAAAAATTCACACAACAATACATCCAAAAATTAGCCAAGGACTCATTACAAGCATACAGAACATAAGCCTATACTAAGTTCTCATGTAATCGAAACCTTTAACATAGCAAACTTTAAATATGAATATCTCGATCTATACTTAATCTTTTCACCTAAAACCAATTTCGTTCATCTTATAATTTACCTGCGTCTAACTCCCAACGTTTAAACTACAATAAAATACTCAATTCCTAGATAGACTTTTTTGACATGTTTTATGGCTATGTTTTGAAAATTCATTAAAACTCAAGAATTCTTTAACGAAACTTCAAAGTAAGTTTAGAAAACTTCTAATCCTACTAAAACTAATTGAAAAACACATTGAAACCACATTTTTATGCAAAATCCTAAAATCGACCATTTATCACCCAATTTTTGGCTTTTATTCAAAACATGTGATTTAATGGCTAAAAACTTGGTTTTAAAGACTAAAAAACATTTAAAATTAATAGGAAGATTAATCGTTACCTTAGTTGATGAAAAATAAAGCGTTTGATTGAAAACCCAAAAAATCCAAAAGCTTGACAATGGAGAAAGCTATGGTGTTTTTGGGTGTTTTCTTGAAATCTATGAAGGTTTAATCTTACAAGAAGGAAAGAAATCAATAGAATGAAGGTTGGGAATCAAAATTGAGTAATTGGGGTGTGGAGGAGCAAGGGATGACAAAACATAAAGGGTGGGAGGAACTATCGTGGGTTTTATAAAGATGGAGGGGAAAAGAGGTTGATATTTGAAGTTTGGTTTAATTTCCTATTAAAAACTATAAGTTTTGACTGTTTTACAAATCATTCCTTTTTGTAAAATTAAAGGTATTTAGAACTCATTTTCAGAAATTGATTTAATTTTTTAAAAATCATAATAAAAAACATTACTGGTATATCATGTCGCAAAATTTCAAACACTCTAAGGGTAAAATTCCTAAAATACCCCTAAAACTCCTAGGCCCTATTTTGGGATATGACAATTCTCCCCCTCTAAAAAGAATTTTGTCCTTGAAATTCCTTACTGGCACACCACTTGCTTAATCACAAGATATGTTATTTCTACTTTTAACCTAACTACAAACTTTTGCTGCACACTCTGATTCTCATTCTCTCAAACTTTCTTCTACTTTCCTTAATGATTCTATTCACTACCATGAACTATTCGACGATAATTTTGCCAAAAATTCCCTCTATTCACTATGACACTCTCATCTATAAATCTCATAACCATTTTTTTCTTAAATCAATAGTCCTTATTGGAATTCTCTACTTGTTAGTTATGTGACCCAAAATTTACGAAGGCATAGTACCTAAGTTTACTAAAAAAAAAAAAATTATCACAAGACAAAAAATACACTCATCGAGCACTTCTACCTGAATTTCCAACTTTCTAGCTAATGCCCTTAGAATAGACGAATACATTCACATTCATATTAACACATCTACGAGACATATCGAATCTAGTTTAACATACAAAGAAATTGTAACGCCCTAAAATTGGACGTAGAAGTATTGGCCCTTGAGCATGGAAGCGGTTAGGAGACTGCTCATAGATATTTTAGTTAAGCAAGAAATGACACAAATAAATGCCTGCTTTAGTGGCTAAGTGTCCTGAGGAGTGTTGGAGAAGTCTTGGGTTCAAATCTGGGCTCTTGCAAAATTTTAGATTTTCCTCTGAAGTGAATCTAGACACTAGCACATAGGTCTTATAATTAATTATGGATGATTTTTATCACAAAAAGAGCCTGTGGTGTGGTAGCAAGGTGGCTTGTAGAGTAGTCTTGAGGTCTGAGGTTCAAGTGCTAGCGCAGCATAAAAGAAGTATTTATTTTGTGAATGGGGCGGCAAGTGTTTGAATTGGATGCAAACTCTACTGAGGTAGTTGTGGAAGTGGTCAAAGGGAGGAAATCAAGGAATTTGAAAATGGTGGCTATGGATATGAGGGAGAGTTGGGTGGAGAGAATTATGGATTTCAAATTTGGAGAGTTTGAAGCCGATTGGGGGAAATTAAATATGCAAATTCTATTGAGGAGTCCATTGTGTGCATTTTTCAGCAATTTGAGAGTGTTTTGGGTGCCGAATTCTCTTTTTGGCATTTGGGGTTGTTTTTTCTTTTTGCATTTTGGGTTTCTTTCACTTCTAAAAGTCGAATCTAGTATCTCTTTCTCCTCAATTTTAGTTTATCATTTGGCCGAACTTTGCCTTTCTTCTTCTTCCCCTCTTTTATTCTTTTGATTTTACTCTCATAGTCGAACCTTTTGTTTCCTTTTTTCAACAATTCTTTGATTGTTCCTAAGGTTTGATTAAGTCGAATTCAACTTCTTCTTTTTTCTTTTTTTTTTCTAGGTAGCCGAATACTTCCCCCTTCTCATTACCTTGGGTTTGCGTCTGTTTAGGCATCTGGGCTCTGACAAGTATTAGACTATTTCTTTATTTTACCATTTCTATCAGTTGATCTTGGGTAAGTATTTCTTGCTTCTTGACTCCATTCTTGATTCTTTCTGTATCATTTTTCTCTAATGAAGCCGAATGATTCGGTTTAGGGTTACTGGCTCTTTGACCCTTCTCATGTGTTTGGGTTCTCAAATGTAAGTACGCTTTCAAATCCCTCTTTTGGCATTCAATCAGTAATTGGGGTAAGTGGGCTTATTTTGGCCGAATGTCCATTAGCCTTCTGTTTAATCATTCGGTGCTAATGGATTCTTTTGGTTAACTTAGCTTCTCGGCAGAAAAGGGTGTAGTTGTCATCCGATTAGCATTATAGATAGAACTGTAGTCATCAAGGGTGAGTGGTAAGTGTTGGTTTGAGATGAAGTACTTATGAACCCTTTTGATTAGGAAATTGACAAGTATGCATCGATAGATTGTAGGTTGATCGCACGTGGGTTAATCTGCTTCTCGCTAAACAGGTGTGTAACCGTATACTATGTTCGCTAATTGGCTGAAAAGCTGAAAGTGTATGTGTAATCACACCCTTCTCTACTGTAGGTCGGTAAAAGCTGAAAAGCCAAAACTTCAGCATTCAAGGCCTCACAAGCGTGCGAACGCTCGTGTGGTGAATCATGCCCACAGGCCGTGGGCGATAGGCTATAAAGGCCGCCACGAGTGCTCTCGTGGACTTAGGCCTCGATTGGCCCCGTGGGCCCGTATGTGTAAATTTAACTAAGGAAGTGCAAAAAGTTGTGCTTGCCATGTCGTGTACATGGCATAGGCTGTTATGGGCCACGTTGGGCCGAAATGGGTCGTGTGGGCCCAATGGGCTCGTGGGCCCCACACAGATTAAATTCGTGATAGGTGATAAATATTGGACTGGGCTATGTGGGACACATAGTCGTAACTGAATTTGGGCTAAATGGGCTATACAAGTGTGTGGGCCCACTTGGGCCGAGTAATGGTCCTTAGGCCCATTTACACCGTTATGATCATTTAGTTTATCTCTGTCGTTTGAGGCGACTGTAGACCTTCGGAGAGGTCGCTATCTAAGTTAAAACCCTAAAATAGGTAAAATGACTATAATACCCCTATAGGGTAAAATGACCGTAATATACCCCCATAGGGTAAAATGACCGTAATACCCCTATAAGGTAAAATGACCGTAATGCCCCTGTAGGGTAAAATGACCGTAATGCCCCTGTAGGGTAAAATGACCGTAATACCTCTTTATGGTAAAATAACGATTATGCCCTTATGTTCCATAGGACTAATGTGCTTATGATTTACATATATGATTGTACTGAGTATAACCTTACATACATGTAATATTTATGACATGACATACTGCATAGGGTTGGGATTTTGATATGGAGGAAGTATTGTACTGGTGACTATGTCACAATCACTACTACTGGTGGCTATGCCACAATTACTGATACTGGTGGCTTTGCCACATTTATCGCTTTCAGTGCGGCTATCTTTGCATTATTATTCTTGGCGACTTTGTTGCGATATTGGTGTGCTGGCTGGGTGGGTCGGTTTATATCCCCACATGGTGTGTTGGTTGGTACGGGTGGTGTGCTGGCTGGATTTGGGTGGGATGCATAATTGCATTAGACTGTATTGATACTGTATTGGGCTTAGGCCCACACTATTACTGTTTAGAGCTAAGGCCCAAAGCCTGCATCATTCTTGAATAGGGCTCGAGCCCAGCATCATTATTCGCATGCACCTTTGTTTGCTATTTGATTGATAGGGGGCTACACACTGAGTTTTTGTAAACTCACCCTTTCTTTTCAACTGTACAGGTAATCCCCAGCCTTAGACGATTTGGTGCTGCGAAGGACTCGGAGGTGGCCACACGATTGCTGATGTTCTACTTTTGACTTTATTTATTTAAATTTCATATTGGGTTTTGGCTATGTAATAAGGCCATTTGTGGTTTTAACTTTTAATTGGGCTTTGATTTCTTACCTTAATTTGCCAGACTAGGAAAGATGAGTTTTCAAAATAATAATCGTTTTCAAGGAAAACATGCATTTTAAACTTCAAGGTTTTTAAAAGCTTCCGTGACTTTTATTTAGTTAAGGAATCAATGGTGATAAACATGGCAATCAACTTGACAAATTGATTTCAATTAGTAACAACTTAATTTGCCAAATTTTCTCAAGAAATAAAAACTAAAAGGGTTTTAACTTAAATTTAGATTCTTAACGACAAGTCCTATTTCTGAAAAGCACTTTGATGTGACACGCCAGATTTGGCAATAACGTCTAGGCCGGGTTTGGGGTGTTACACAAACAAATAAAGAAGCCAACAGTGTAATTGGCGAGGAGATAATCCAAGTCTTTCCTAGAAGCAAACTTTAGGGTTAAAGTAATGTCTTTCTGTTCCTACCCCATATTAAATTCAATCAAAGACATTTCAAACCACCTTATGCAATGCAAACAAAGTTTTATCACAATTCCAAGAAAACATAGAAATTTAGACCCATAAGTTTTGAAACTCCAAACACATAACAATCACCTAGGTCTGAGAGTTATTGAACCTAGAGCTCTATATAATTGAAAACTTTTATTGCATGGCATTTATAACCATTACACAAATTAACCAAACACTATGAATATGGTGATTGGATAGTGTGATCATGCTCCAACGTGATTCTAGCCAATCGAGCTTCCAATGATCTACAAAATAAGGAAAATCAACTATATAAGCAACTAGTACTTAGTAAGCTCATATAAAGGAAACTTAAACTTTTCAAATAGAAAACGATTAAATTATTCAAACATTGTTCATTAGATTGCAAGGATATTTTCCTTTCCTATATACAACACTTTACATAGTTAGTAGATTTACTTAAGAACATATCAACAAACGAAACATAGAACATATCATGAAATGAATTTCAATATTCAAACCATCCATCACATATTCAATTCATTCCCTTTTCAATCCAATTACACAAATCATACTTTCCATTTCATATGCTCAATAACATAGCTTATTTCATATACGTACCTTTCTTCTTTAAACCTTAATTACCTATTGAACCAAATTGAATAACATCAAATACTTGGGAAATGCTCACACAAAGTGTGCATTTACATGTAACTATAACTGTATTCATAATGCTTACACGAGCTGTGGGTTGGGATGTTAACTACACGATGCAGCTCACAGGAGCTGTGGAGAATCTACAACAAATACAGGACCTTAAGAAATCTGAAACCAACACCTGAAATTGTATAATCCCTAATGACATGTCATTTGTATCTTAAGTATTCACAAGGTTCAAACGGGACCATTAAACCATCCAATTTAATTGAATCGCAATTATCAAATTAAATTATACATAGCATAACATTAATTAACATACTTTCAAGACATCAATTAATAAGTTTAATACTTATACAAACTTATGTCAACATAAATAGTTGTAAAAACGAAGCCAACAACTAATCTGACACTTTAGCTTTTTCTCAGTTTAGATCCGTTTGGTTCGTTTCTTTATCTAAATAATAATTTCATTCAATTAAACAATTCAAATAGCTTAAAATAACTAATTCAAGCCTATAACCCATTTTATTATGAATTTACGAAACAACCCCTAACTTTTTAACTTTTGTGCAATTTAGTCCCCAAACCCGAAACTTAAAAATTAACCACTTTTTACTATAAACCATGCTAGATGATTTTTAATAGGTTCATAAACAACCCATAACTTTCACCAATTCACCCTATATTCATTAAATTTTACTATTTGAACAATTTAATCCCTAAACCTTAAAACCACTTAACAAAATCAGTTTATTCATCAACCAAGCTTAATATTCTATTAACCAAATTCAAAACACATTCACATCATTCATGGTAAGTACCTAGAATTTTAATAATTTTATGAATTGACCCCAGGGCTAACTAAATTAAGCTAATACGAACTCAAAAACATAAAAAAATAATTAAAAATGAACAAGAATTTTATACCATGCATCCAAAACAAAGCTTGGCCGAAACCTTTGCTTCCCAACTATGGTGATTTGGATTTGACAATGCAAATGGGAAAGATGATAGTTGTTTTAACTATTGTTTTGTTTAAACTTTTATTTAATTATTTAATTACAAAATTAACCTTTTAAATTTAATCATATTTGTTATAACTGGACTCCAAAATCGTCTACTTTACTTTAGCTAGCTGAATTTACCAATTAAGGCCCTTAAATCGCCTTTTCGTAGCTATTTGATCTAATAAACTAATATAAGTCAACTTTTACAGCTTTTACAATTTAGTCCTTTTTACTCAATTAACTATCTAAACTATAAAATTTCTTAACCAAATTTTAATACGACTCTAATAAATATTCAAAAACTTTAAATAAATATTTAAATGTTGACTTATCAAAATTATGGTCCCAAACTATTGTTTCCAACACCATTGAAAACGAGTTGTTACAACTCTCCCCCTAAAGGAAATTTTGACCCAAAATCTTACCGGAGAAAAGGTTCCAGTTCGAGTTTGGGTATTAGAATAGAATACTGAATCCTCAAAAAAGTTTGATCACATTTCAAAATTTTGATTTCTTCTACAAAGCAAAGAACGAAAACTAAAATAAACCTAAAGCCTAAGAAAAGAGAAAAACTAAAGACTAGAATTAGGAAGAAAATTATACAATATGAAAGTTGTCCATAACATGTGTTAATTAAGCCTATTTATAAACTTTAGAGTAGTTGTTGTCCTTATTCCTAGGTCAGCTGTCATCCTCGTGCTTAATGTTTGATTGTGCAGACCAAAATGCCCCTTGATCATAATTATTTCCAATACAAAGGTGATGTCGTGACACACCAAGTCTTGTGTTGCGATATCGTGGCCAGTATGCTTTAGCTTCAGGGTGTCTTCAGGGGTGTGTCATGACATAGGGTAGTATGCTTCATCTTCAGGCTATCTACAAGGGTGTGTCGCGACATCCTTAGACTATGTTGCGACATCAAAGGTAGTCTTGGAATTCTTCTGTTATGCTCCCTATGTTGTGACATCCAGCTGTCTGTATTACAACACAATTACCAGTATTGAGTTAGCACCCCTTCTAATAGTCTCTTGTACACTCACAAAGTATATTAGCTCACCCTTAGGCCTCATTCGACTCTTAAAGTCAATAAAAGACTCAAATTACATACTTTATTAATTTTAGATAATATTGCAAAAACATTAACTAAAACTTAACAGAAGTTCTTGTATTCAAGCTCCTAAAGTGCAAAAACTAGTTTAAGCTACACCGAATTACTGTAGATCCAACTCCTCTACACTTAAGTCAGTACCTGTCCTCAAGAAAAGCAAACAAAAATAGTAAATGAAAAGATGAAACTTGAGCCAGTATGGTATAAGTGTTGGTTCCAGAGCTCATGAATAAGTATTTCATAATTACACATAATGTTGGCATAATCTATAGCTAACTTACCACTTTTGATATTAAACACCTAGGTTCAGTATATTACAAAGCATATAAATATTAAGGGTCTCAAATGTAGGAATGTAACACTCCTAACCCATCTCCATCGTCAAATTAAGGTTATGAAGTATTACCACACAATCGAAAATATTTAAGCAACATAACATTCAATAACATAAATCTATTATAAAACATTCAATCACATACATTTCGTCCCTAAATCGAGCCCTTGAGGTTCTAAAAATAGTTTAAAGATAGTTCAAGACAACTTTGAAACAAAACAAAAAGTTAGGGAAAAAGTAGCAAAAATTAGAAATATGGGTCACACAGCTGTGTGGCCAGGCCGTGTGGCATAGCCACAGGCCGTGTAACTTTCAAAAAAGGGAAACACAGTCATATCCCAACCCGTATCCTCACCCATATAACTCATTGAGTAGGGTCACATGCCCATGTGCCAAGCCGTGTGCTAGGCAGTAACTCACTGACTTGTACACTAATAAACTTCTGATGACACACGGTTGTGTCACCAAGCTATGCACCTTATACGGCTGTGTCACACACCCATGTCCTCATCCGTGTGAACCCAAAATATTCCTAAAATCAAACCATTACAAGTCCATTTCATACCTAATCAATTAAACTATATAGGCTGTAATAGCCCATTTTTGGGTCAAATCAAAATATTAGTTTCGGGACCACAAATCCAAAGTAGAAATATTTATTCTATTATTTCTTTAAGGTCTACAGCATGATATAATATTTGTGTGAAAATTTCGGTAAGAAATTTTATCAATTGAGTGCTCAATTTGATTAGACGGACTAAATTGCAATAAGTGCAAAATCTACGCTCTATAAGCTAAAGGTGTCTAATTGTTATGAAACTTTATATTGGAGGCACTGAATGGTAATTAGACCATTATACTTTTGGATGGACAAAAAAGGACATGGTTAGGTGAAATTTTAAAGTTATGCATTAAGGGCGTTTTAGTAATTTGGTAAATAAAGATAAAGTTAACTAAATAAAAGTGTCCATCTTCTCAAATTAGTCCCCCCATAGTTGAATTTCACAAGGGAGCTCTAGTTAGGATTTTGGCCAAGCTTTCAAGCTCAATTGTAAGTTAGTTCTTGTCCTGTTTTAAATTATTTTTATATTTTTGAGATTGTTGTAACTTGATCTAGCTATTTCAAGGACTAATTTGAAAGAAATTTGAAGTCTAAAATTTTACCTATGTAGAATATGCTTGTATTTTGATGTTTGATGATAGAAAATGCATGATTGTTGTTTGATAAACAACACTTGTAAAGTGATTTTTAGTAAAAATGAAAAATAGGGACTCATTTGTAAAAGATTATAAAATGTGTAGAAAAGTGTGAATAAATGAAAAATATGGGCTGTTATGTGTACAAATGATATTCGGCTAGGCTTGGGTTGAGATGAAATTGAAAGAAATTCATTTTACGAGACTAGGGACTAAATTGTAAAATGTTGAAATATTAAGGGCAAAAATGTAATTTTTTTCCATAATGTGATTTTGGACTGAATTGAATAGATTTATGATTAAATGAGTTAAATGTGGCATTATAGATCAAGAAAAATAAAGTTTGGGTGCAGATCGAGGGAAAAATAAAATAATTAACGAATAGATCACTTTTACCATTTTTGCATCCGAGGTAAGTTTGTATGTTAATAAGTTTTGTTAAAATTGTATTTTAAATTCTTTAATTTATGCATCAATTGTGTAATCGACTTTACAGACACATTCGGTGACATTCTACCAAGCGAGAAATCCCAATTGAACCTTAGGAATAGATTAGGATACAAGTGACATGTCATTAGGGTTTTATGTTATGTGATTCAGGTACTGGTCCTGTACGTATTACTGGTGGCTGAGTATACCGATATATGTTGCAGTTACTTGACAGCTTGTGTGAGCAGCACCGGGTAGCTACGTTTGACTGACAGCTTGTGTGAGCAAGCCTGTTGATGGATCGAGAGCGAGCATATATGTGTTATGAAATAGAGGTAGCAATGGCTACATGTGTGACACCTTGTGTGTAAGATTTCCTGAGTATCTGACATTATTATTCTGAGTGGTTCATTGGGCATGTCAATGATGAGAATAAGTATGAAATAATTACGAGATGGTACAAGTATGTACATAAAGCTTATGAATATTAAATTCGTGAAATTATGATCTCAAGGTAAGTTTGTGATGGAATTAATTATGGTTATGTGATTATGGTAAACTACACCATCTTATACTACATTACTTGAATTTTAAATGTATGGTAAGATTTGCTTATTTCTTTCATACGAGCTTACTAAGCTATATAGCTTACTTCATTTAACTTTCCATGTTTTATAGTGTCACCAATCTAGCTCGGATTGGAGATCGTCGGAGATTGCATCACACTATCAAACTATCATTTTGGGTATCGATGATCTGAAACATTTTGAGTATATGGCATGTATAGGGACTTGATCATTTTTTATATGTGTCATTACGAATTTGGCCACATGTGTTGGCTTATATCTGTTTAAGGTGGTTTGATATTTAGCCATGTAATTGGCTCATTTTGGTTAAATTGGTTATAAGCTTAAGTATATTCGTATAGGTGCAAATATCTCTTTTATGATGTGGTCTATATATGATTGGTGAATGGTTGATGTGACTTAATGGTTTAGTTGTTGAAATGTTGAGATTGGCTTGTTGGTATGCTAGGAAATCTAAGAAGAATTATGCATGATAAAAGTATTTGTGTTGGTACTTGTAGATGTGAGATGGTACGATTTAGTTTGGTAGGAAAAGATGTTGTAGGTATGTTATGTGTGATAATGAAATGATACGGTCTAAACTTGATTATGGATGTTTTGGTTGCCTAAGTATAACATGATCTATGCCATTGAATTTGTGTGTGAATAGGTGTAAATGAGGGTGACAAATGGCTTGATAAATAGTCTTTATTTTGTCCACACGGGTAGACATACGGCAGTGTGTCAGACCATGTGTGACACATGGCCTGCCCCATAGACATGTGTTCTGGCCGTGTGTCCCTTGCACCTTAATTTTGAGAAACAAAATGCTCAGAATTGAGCACACGGGCATCACGGCCTCAAGCACAGGCGTGTGTCTCGACTGTGTGAAGTTTGCACCTATTTTATGAAAATTAAATTAACCACATGGCCTAGCACACGGGCGTGTGACTTGGCCAAGTGACCTCAATTTGTTCATGCTTTGCAAACAGAGAGTTACATGGGTTAAGGACACGAGCATGTGTGACCACAAGGCCTGCCCACACGGGCGTGTCCCAAACCACATGGGCCTGTGACCCCTGTACATAGCAAAATTTTCTAACTTTTGTAAAAATTTCCTGAGTTATCGATTTAGTCCCGAACCACTCCCAAAGCATGTCTTTGGACTCGTAGGCTTGTATTAGGGACTTTACGATTGAACACAGATGGTTTTAATTTGGATGAAAATTTATGACTCAAAATTGTATGTTTGCTTGCAATATAAGTCCGATAATGCCTCGTATCCTGTTCCAATGTTGAATAAGAGTAAGGGGCATTACATTTACTGGTATCAGAGCTACGGTTTAGTCGATTCTCAGACTAACGTAGCGTGTGTGAGAGTTTAGCTATACATGCCATATATAATTGATGATAGTGTGATGACTCCTGACAATTTAAATTGTGCTTTCATATAGTAAATGGATCCCGACCAAGATGTAGCTGATAATGTTGAAAGTAATGCACTGGTTCCCGCCCAAGGAACAACGGCATCTGAAAGTAGACCAGTAACAGTTAGTCAGGGTGGAGAGGCTAGGGAAGCTTTCTTCCAAAGGATAAGTGAGTGGTTTGCCGAGTTTGTTCGAACAAACCCGACTGCCCAACATCTTCCACCCCCACCTAACCCCCAACTGGTTCCCGTAGCTCCCCGAGGTGTAGAAATGTTAAGACTGAACAAGCCTCCAGTTGATAAGATTTAGAAACAAGGGGCTGAAGAATTTAGAGCCAATGTTGACGATGATCCCGAGAGAGCAGAGTTTTGGCTTGAGAACTCTATTAGGGTATTTGATGAGCTTTCTTACACACCGGATGAGTGCTTGAAATGTGATGTATCACTTCTGAGGGATTCGATATATTAGTGGTTGAATACTCTTGTTTCTGTGGTACCGAGAGCAAGAGCTACTTGGGAATTTTTTCGAGATGAGTTCAGAAAGAAATATATTAGTCAACGGTCTACTGATCAGAAACGCAAAGATTTTTTAGAGTTGAAACAGGGCCGTATGTCTGTGGTTGAATATGAGCGAGAGTTTGTTAGGCTTAGTAAGTATGCTCGGGAATGTGTTTCCACCAAGGCCACCATCAGCAAAAGATTCGATGATGGTTGAATGAGGATATCAGATCACTAGTAGGGATTCTAGAGTTTAAAGAATTTGTTGTGCTAGTCAACCAAGCTTGCAAAGCTGAAGAGTTGAGCAAAGAAAAGAGAAAAACTGAGTTTGAGACTAGAGATTTGAGAAAAAGACCGTTGAATAAGTCATTTCAATCATCTTCAAAGAAATCGAGGGATTTGTATAATCTTTTGAATGTTTCAGCTGGGTATCCCAACAGAGATCGTAGGAAGTAATATTCGGGCTATAAGGCCCAAACTACGTCAATAGTGAGTATTGGTAATGCTACGTCTAATAGAATTGAATGTCAACATTGTGGTAGACGACATCCCGGTGAATGCAGAATGAATAACCGGGCTTGCTTTAAATGTGGTTCCCCAGATCACTTCATTCCAGATTGCCCTGAAATGGCTGAGAAATATAATTTTCAGAATGCAAGCCGAGTAACAGTGCCACTAGAGGGAGGCCACCGAGAAATATAGGAAATGGGAACAATAGCAGAGGTGCAACAAAAGATTTAACTACGAGATCAGAGGTCAGAGCACCTGCTAGAACTTACGCTATTCGCGCTCGTGAAGATGCGTCATCCCCTTATGTCATTACTGGTACATTTTCTCTCTGTGATACTAATGTAGTTACATTGATTGATCCTGGATAGACTTATTTCTATATTTGCATAATTTTGGTATCGAGTAAGAATTTGCCTGTTGAGTCTACTAAGTATGTGATTTGTAATATCCCGAATTAGGGCCTAATCGGAATAGTGGTTTCGTGACCACAACTATGAGATAGAAATAATTATTTTATAATTATTTTAAGGTTTATGATATGATTGCATGATTGTGTGAAAATTTCGTGACGAAATTCTATGCATAAAGTGCTTAATTTGAAATTAGGGACTAAATCGAATAAGTTGCAAATCTTGCATTCTAGAAGTTTTTAGTATGAAATTAATTTGGAATATTAATGAGGAGGTCTTAAATAGCAATTTGACCAATTTCTTAAATTTTGGACAAAAATGGGCTTGTACATGAAAATTTTCAAAGAAAGGTATTAAAGGTATTTTGGTCATTTGGTAATTAAAAGATTAAAAAAAGGAAAAAGATGGCAAAATATGTCCATCTTCTTCATTAGGACGAAAATTAAAGGGTTCTCCATAGCTAGGGTTTGTTTCAAGCTTCCAAGCTCCATAGTAAGTGATTCCAAGCCCCGTTTTTAATGTTCTTTACGTTTTTGGAGTCCCGATAGCTCGATTTAGCTTATGCTAGTAATAATTCAACCTAGGGTTCATATTTGGAAAAATACCCATAGGTGAAATTTGTGTATTTTGGTGTTTTATGATATAATATGAGGTTTTAAATTATGTCAGACAACTTGTACTACTCGGTTTTAAGCGAAAACGAGTAAAAGGGCTTAATCGGTAAAAATACCTAATAGTCATAGGTACATGTTAGAGTGTGAAATTGATGCTACCATAGAAGAGAAAAATGATCAGCATGTCATAAAACATAAGAAAATGGGATGAAGTTTAATTCCCGAGCCTAGGGGCAAAAGTGTAATTTTGCAAAAGTTTATGGGCAAAATGGTAATTTTGCCAAAGTTCGTATTTGGGGCTGTTTTGATGAATGTATGTATTAAATAAGATTAATTTGACATTATAGATCAAGAGAAACGAGATTCAAGTCGTGATCGAGGGAAAAACAAAGTTTACGAGGAATAGGCTTGATTGCTAATATTTTGTATCGAGGTAAGTTCATGTGTAAATGTAGGAACATAATTGTCATTTTAAGTAATTTAATGTTATTTATGTGATATGATGATTAATATCATGAACTATTATGCTTGATGGTTATTATTGAATAATATGTAAATTATGAATTGCTACCGAGTATCGGTTTCGATGTTCCGTGGAAGACGGCAAAGATGTGTAATCGAGGAAAAATCCCGTTTGAACCTTGGGAATAGATTAGAATACAAGTGACATGTCACTAGGATGGTTGGGCATCCGAACTCGTTGAGTTGAGTCCGAGTTCACTTATGGATGCAAATGTCCGAACTCGTTGAATTGAGTCCAAGTTCGTGAGATGTAACTAGGCATCCGAGCTCGTTGAGTTGAGTCCGAGTTCACTTATGGATGCGAATGCTCGAGCTCGTTGAGTTGAGTCCGAGTTCGCTTATGGGCGGGTTACATGGTAGCTTGGCTACATATGTGGCACTTATGTACAAACTTTCTGTGTATTCGAATTATATTCCGATGTGTTCAACGGGTGAATCTTAAGAGAATAAGGAGAATGCCTAAAACGAAGGTGACATGTTGGTAAGTGTGGTAAATGAGAAAATTTGACCAGTATGTGCTTAAATCTTCGGGTTGAGAACTTGGTATGATGAAATTGTAGCATGATATTAAATGCAAATGTAACATGAATGTCTTGGTGTTGTTTATGCAAATGATGTTTTTATGTGGAATTGCATGATTATGTTACTTACTATTTGCATGTGAACTTACTAAGCATTTATGCTTACTCCTTCCTTTTCCTTCATTGTAGTTTTGACAAGCCGACTTGAGAATCGGGATGGGTCGAAGACTCGTTCACACTATCCGAAGGCCTAAATTGGTAAAATGGCTTGTGTATCTTGAATGTGGCATGTATGGCAAAATACTCACTTTGTGGAAATGATCTTATGATATGATTATGCTTTGGCAAGAAAAGAGTTTGTGAATGATTAGCCATTGGAATGGCCAACCTAAATCATATTTGATACCATGTATGTTTAAAATGTCATTTAGTCCATGAAAATTTATAGTAAAGTAAAATTTGCTATAAAAGAGAATATTGCTGCAGCAATGACGTAAATTTGAAAAATCACTAAAAATAGTAGAAATAGAATTAAATGATGAATAAAATATTTAATTGAAGCCTAATGAATCTTTTTTCATGTGTAAGAAACAAAATAGGTAAAAGAGTTGTATTTTATGTGATATTTACGATTTGGTGAAACAGGGTCAGAGTGATTTCTGAATCCCCTGTTCTGAATTTGGAAATTCACCATAAATTGTATAAAAATAATTATAAGTCATACTTTATATGTAAAAATTTCTTATTGAGTCTAGTTTTAAGTGAAACAAACTTCATAGTCATTAAAATTAGGTATAGAGAGATATATGATTTGTAATATACAGAGGTCAGAGCAGTCATACCCTGAGATAGGGGAGATTTTAACTAATAAACTGTACTAATTGGCCAGGCAAAAAACTCTAGGAAACAATTAGTAAATAGATATATGAGTCTAGTTTCAGGGAAAATTTATAGAATTGAATTTTGAGTTTCGGAACTCGAGATATGAATTTTTAAGCGACTGTGACGCAGATTGCTAGCTTAACTGAAAATTTTAAAATTTAAATTGTTTGAGCTGTTTAAGCAATGAATTAAGTCTGTTAACACCTCGTGTTCGACTCCGGAAATGGTCTCGGGTACGGGACGTTACATGATTAAAGTGTCGAACCCCTTAGGTAAATATGTTCTAGTTGATAAATTTTGCAATAGTTGTCCTTTAGTGATTCAAGGTCACTGTTTTTCGGTTGACTTAATGCTTTTACCGTTTGATGAGTTCGATGTAATTCTTGGAATGGATTGGTTGACTCTACATGATGTCGTAGTGAATTGTAGATGAAAGATTATTGAATTGAAATGTCAAAATAATGAAATTCTTCGGATTGAACTAGATGAGTCAGGTGAGTTGCCTATTATGATTTCATCGATGTCGGCACAGAGGTATGTAAGAAAAGGTTGTGAAGCTTATCTTGTGTATGTACTGTAACACCCCGAACTCGGCCCAGACATTATGGCCGAATTTGGTGTGTCACATCGAAATGTCCTTACGAAAACTTTAGTGAGTTAAGTTCTTTGCTTTCACCAAATCATCTCGTCAAAACGTTTTTACCAGTTTAATTGCCTTTGATATGCTAAACTGTTTAAGATTTGCTGAAGCTTTTAAACCTTGAAGTTGAAACACGTGTTTTTAAAAAATAAAAAATAGTTATTATTTTGGAAACGCGACTTCCTAAAACTAGCAGTTTTTAAGTTAATATATAAAATCCCAATTAAAAATTATAACCCGTAAATGTCCTTATTACAAAAATATAAAACCCAAAATGAAACTTTAAGTATAAATAAAACCAAATGTTAATTAATTGCAGTTGTGTGGCCACCTCCGAGTCCCTCGTAGCACCAAATCGCCTATAGCTGGGGATTACCTGCATAGTTGAAGAGAAAGAGTGAGTTTACAAAAACTCAGTGTGCAATCCCCTATCAGTCGATCAATATACAGCATACAGTAACAGTTTGGGCTTGAGCCCTATTCAGAAATAGTTTAGAGTGGGCCTTAGCCCAATACTGTAGCAAAACATTACAGTAATGTAACCCATCCCAATCCAGCCAACACACCACTCCATACCACCAACACACTATGTAGGGACAAAGTCGACCCACCCAGCCAACAAACCACTATCGCAACAAAGCTGCAAGTAATAATATCACAGCAACGCTGCCAGTAATAGTAACGTAGCAAAGCTGCCAATATCAGTATGTGACAGAGCCACCAGTAATAGTACACTTCCTCCTTAACAGAATCCCAACC
Organism: Gossypium longicalyx; assembly: GCA_025698465.1. NCBI lineage: Eukaryota > Viridiplantae > Streptophyta > Magnoliopsida > Malvales > Malvaceae > Gossypium > Gossypium longicalyx. The sequence continues at coordinate 70,007,142 of CM046997.1, read as the reverse complement.
CCATGCAGAATGTCATGTCATAAATCATACGTGTATGCAAAATGTCATGCTCAGAAAGAACAGTTATATCATAACAAAAATCGATCATTTACCCTTGAGGGGTAAAATAGTCACTTTACCTTATAAGGGTATTTTGGTCATTTTACCTGCTTTGGGGTTCAGGTACTCTTATCGACCCATCAGAAGGTCTACAGTCACCTCGAGCGACTTGTGTAACTTTAACGGTCCTAACAGTGTAAATGGGCCCAAGGCCCATCATGCGGCCCAAGTAGGCCCACACGCCCGTGTGGCCCATCAAGCCCAAAAATTACCACGGCCATGCAAACTACACAGTCAAGTCCAATAATTACCATGTATTGTAGAATTTATCCGTGTGGGCCCACAAGCCCATTGGGCCCACACGGCCTATTTCGACCCATCGTGGCCCAGAACGGCCCAAACCCATGAAAAGGCTCATAGTGGCCTTTTTTTTCTAACACCCATGTTTCGTGGGTTCAGCTTATCTCACGAGCGATCATACGCTCGTGTGGCTTCAAACACCGTATTTTTGGCTTTTCGGCATTTACCATTTTACAGTTAAAAGGGGGTGTGATTACACACCTTTTTTAGAGAAGAACGCCAATCTCCACGAGCCTCCAGCCTAGATCCAAGTAAGATCCAATGTTAGTCCTTAAATCGATAGGGTTAACACCCTCTTATCAACACTTAAACTCCAATCATACCATTCACTTACCTTGCTTAAGCAAGCAAGGTTCACTCCTTCCTTAGGCTAGTGATCAACCACTCCTTGCCAAGGATCTGCACTACCAAAGCAGTCCATTAATGATGTTTTCCTATACACATACTACTTGAATCAAAACAGTCTTACAGAAAATACTAGATCAAAAATAGGAAATAAAACATTCGGCCAACACTTCCTTACCCCAATCTTACTCCAAGTTTACCATAAGATATGTGAGGCTAAGTTACCTTTAGTCGAGTGAAAAGCAGAAGATGTAGAGTGTTTCAGGAATCCCTTGAGAACGCCTTCACTCTACAAGTAGTTCTAAAACACAAGGACTCTATGAATGACGCACCAAGAGAAAAGTCGAGAATGAAAGAGCATACAGAAACTTGCCAGGCACTATTCGGCCAATGTACCAACGTGCTAGAATGATAAAGAGAGGAAAATATATAGAAGGAAGAAGGGACAAGATGTTCGGCCAAAAAAGAACAAAGGTTGAGGGAGAAAATATTGTTAGGAGAAGTCAGTCAAGAAGAAAGACTCACAAGGAAGGAAAACAATCGATTTCAAAAAGAACCAAATGGTCTAAAAGGGCACCAACAATCGAAAAACAAAACTAAGTTACCCGGAAGACATGAAATATTCGACCTCTATCAAAAGTGCAAAGGAACAATAAGAACTCTTTGGCAAACCGAAAAGAATAGCAATCCCAAACAAATTCGGCACTTACTAGCCTATGACCGATTTTGGCACTAGAGAATTCCACTTTCGGCAGACAACTACCTCACCCCTCAACTCTCCTAAAATCACTCCCCTTATCTCTCCGCAACTCCCTCAAGCACCTATTCAAACTCTATTCAAACTCTCATGACCAATTCAACCTCAGAGTCCCCGTCCAACTCCACTACCTACTCAGCTCAATAGCAAAATAATTACTCCACTGCACAACCCAGGACTCGAACTCAAGCCCCTCAACAAAAGCTACACGCCACCTTGCCACTAGACCACACGCTCTCTTTACATCATAAAACAAGCACTATCATTTAAAAGGCCTATATGACAGTGCCCAGATTCATTTAAGAACAACACTAAAAATTTTGCAAAAGCCAAGACTTGAACCCAGGCTTCTCAACCGCTCCCAAACACACCCAAATCACTTAGCCAATAAAGCAAACTTATAATTTGTGTCAGATAATACAAAATTAAATACTCTAGATTTTTGGGGCGTTACATGTACTGAATATGAAAGTATCTAAATTGAAGATCGAATCTGTGTTGATAGTTTGTGAATGCCAGGATGTGTTTCCAGAAGAGTTGCTTGGATTACCACTAATCAGAGAGGTTAAGTTTACTATTGATTTAGTACTGGGAACTTCACCGATATCGATAGTTCCGTATAGAATGGCTCCGACTGAATTGAAAGAATTGAAATATCAGTTGCAAGAGTTGACAGATAAGGGTTTTGCGAGACCCAGTTTGTCACCCTGGGGTGCACCTGTGTTATTCGTCAAGAAGAAAGACAGATCCATGAGACTTTGTATCGATTATAGCCAGCTTAATAAGGTTACAATAACGAACAAGTATCCCTTACTGAGAATTGATGATTTGTTCGATCAATTGAAAGGGGCGACAGTGTTCTCGAAGATAGACTTGAGATTAGGCTATTACCAGTTGAGCGTTAAAGACATAGATTGTTGAAAACCGCGTTCAGAACGAGGTACGTGCATTATGAATTTCTTGTTATGCCTTTTGGATTAACTAATGCTCATGCAGTTTTTACGAATATGATGAATCGAATCTTTCGAGCGTATTTAGTTAAGTTTGTGGTTGTATTTATTGATAACATCTTGATTTATTCTCGAGATGAGTCTGAACATGCCGAACATTTAAGAATTGTATTATAGACTTTGAGAGATAAGATATTTTTTGTTACATTCAGCAAAAGTGAGTTTTGGCTCCAAGAAGTAGGGTTTTTGGGACACATTGTTTCAGTTGAAGGTATACGAGTTGATCCGAGTAAGATTTCGGCAATTGCTAATTGGAAACAATCGAGAAATGTATCCAAAGTTAGAAACTTTTTGGGTTTGGCTAGTTATTATCGATGTTTTGTTAAAGGATTTTCGATGATTGCTACACGGATGACCAGATCGTTACAAAAGATGTGAAATTCGAGTGGTCTGAGAAATGTCAAAAGAGTTTTGAGCAGCTGAAAGTGTTGTTGACTGAGATATAGTGTTAGTGCAACCTGAGTCGGGGAAGAGTTCGTGATTTTTAGCAACGTGCCATTGAACGGTTTAGGTTGTGTGTTGATGCAAGAGGGTAAAGTGATAGCTTATCCCTCAAGACAGTTGAAACCGCACGAAAAGAATTATCCGACGCACAACTTGGAATTAGTCGCTATTATGTTTGCTTTAAAAATTTGGAGACACCATTTATTTGGTTAGAAATGTCACATCTTTACTGATCATAAGAGTTTAAAGTATTTGATGACTCAGAAAGATTTGAATTTGTGACAACAAAGATGACTCAAACTATTGAAAGATTATGAGTTAGTGATCGACTATCACACGAGGAAAGCGAACGTAGTCCCAGACACTTTAAGTAGAAAGACCTTGTTTACTTTAAGGGCAATGAATGCGCAGTTAACCATATCTGATGCTAGATCAATTTTGGTTGTGTTGAAAGCTAGACCAATATTTCTTCAGCAAATTTGTGAATCTCAGAAAGGTGATAATGAGTTGTAAGCTAAAAGAGTTCAAATCAAATTGAATAGTGATTTAGAATATCAGATTGGATCCGATGATTGTTTGAGGTTCCAAGGTATCGAGAAATACTAAACTGATTCAGAAAATTCTTCATGAGGCACATAATGGTTGTCTCTTTGTTCATCCTGGAAGTACCAAGATGTATAATAATTTGAAACAATTATATTGGTGGTCGGGCATAGAGCGAGACATTTCAAAATTTGTATCAAGATGTTTAATTTGACAACAAGTGAAAGCCGAACATCAAGTGCCTTCGGGTTTACTTCAGCCTGTGACTATACCTGAGTGGAAATGGGATAGAGTTACGATGGACTTCGTATCGGGTTTACCCCTGACTCTAAAAGAGAAAGATGTCGTTTGGGTCGTTGTTGATAGATTGACGAAATCGGCTCATTTTGTTCTGGTACGTACAGATTATTCACTTGATAAACTAACTGAATTGTACATTGCTAAGATTGTTAGATTGCAGGGGGTGCTTACTTCTATTATTTCGATAGAGATCCGAGGTTTACGTCACAATTTTGGAAGAAACTGCAAGGAGCATTACTTACAAAGTTGAATTTTAGTACTGCATTTCATCCACAAATCGACGGTCAATCTAAGAGAGTGATTCAAATTCTAGAAAAATGCTTCGCTGTTGTGTTTTAGAGTTCGAAGGTAGTTGGGAGAAATATCTATCGTTGGTCGAATTTTCTTATAACAATAATTATCAATCGAGTATAAAGATGGCACCGTATGAAGCGTTGTATGGCTACAAGTGTTGAACTTCACTATACTAGACCGAGCTTAGTGAGAAATGGATTCACGGGGTTGATTTGGTCAGAGAAACCGAAGAGAAAATGAAACTAATTCGTGGTTGTTTGAAAGAAGCTTCGGATTGACAGAAATCGTACACGAATTTGAAAAGGAAGGATATTAAATTTCAGGTTGGTGATAAAGTGTTTCTGAAAGTGTCACTGTAGAAGAAAATTCTTAGATTTGGTCGCAAAGGTAAGTTGAGCCCGTGTTTCATTGGGTAATATGAGATTATTGAAAGAATAAGGCCAGTGGCATATCAATCAGATCCATCGCATATCATCTCACCGTCAGAGATTGGGATCTGACCTAATATGACATATGGTGAAGAATCGACCAAAATGTGAGCTCGAGAGGTTAAACAATTGAGAAATAAAACCATAGCTTTAGTGAATATTTTATGGCAATGACACGAGGTTGAAGAGGCTACGTAGGAACCGGAGGAAGCTATGAGAAAACAATACCCTAACCTCTTTTCTGGTAAGATTTTCGGGGACAAAAATCCCTAAAAGGGGCCTGTAACGCCCCCACGCCCGAGACCGTCACCGGAGTCGAGTATGAGGTGTTACTAAACTTAATTTAACATTTTAAGAACTTTAGATTATTTGTTTCTACATTCACAGCTTTTTAGCTACTTGCGTTACAGTCACAAGAAAAATCATATCTCGAGTTACGAAACTCGAAATCAAGATCCGTAAATTTTCCCTGAATCTAGACTCATATTCCTATCTACTAATTTTTTTCTAGAATTTTTGGCTGGGCCAATTAGTACAGTTTATTAGTTAAAGTTACCCCTGTTTCAGGGCTTGACTGGTCTGACCTCTGTTTACTACGAACCACTTTTCTCTCTGTATAAAATTCATATGAATATGAGGTTTATTTCTCATGAAACTAGACTCAATAAGGATTCTGATAATATAAAATACACCACCTAATTATATCTGTACAATTTATGGTGAATTTCTAAAGTTGGAACAGGGGATTCAGAAACTGCTCTGACCCTGTTTCACTAAAATTCAAATACTTAAGACTTTTATGGTCGGTATATACCCGGCACTTTTCACCATACAAATAATGTCGCCAAATTTTCAAAGCAAACACCACCGCAGCCAATTCTAAATCGTGAGTAGGATAATTCCTCTCATGAGGTTTTAACTGCCTCGAAGCATAAGCAACCACTTTTCCTTCTTGCATAAGCACACACCCCAAACCATTTAGAGAAGCATCACTATACACCACAAATTATTTACCTGATTCGGGCTGTACTAACACTGGTGCCTCTGTTAATAACTTTTTCAATTCTTCAAAACTCTGCTGACATTCTTCCGTCCATTCAAATTTAACATCCTTTCGGAGTAGTCTGGTTATAGGAGCAGCAATTATAGAAAATCCATTTACAAACCGTCGATAATACCCAGCTAGCCCCAAGAAACTTCTAACTTCAGTTACATTTCTCGGTGGTTTCCAATCAACAATGGCTGAAATTTTACTAGGATCAACCTGTATACCATCACCTGAAACAATATGACCCAAAAATCCAACTTCCCGGAGTCAAAATTCACTTTTACTAAACTTAGCATATAGCTGCTTATCTCTCAAAGTTTGCAAAACTATCCTCAAATGCTCAAAGATGCTCTGTCTCATCTTTTGAATAAATTAAAATATCATCTATAAACACCACAACAAATTTGTCCAAGTATGGTCGGAATATGCGATTCATTAAATCCATAAAAACAGCAGGAGCATTTGTCAACCCGAATGGCATAACTAAAAATTCATAATGACCGTACCTTGTTCTAAAAGCAGTTTTAGGCACATCCGACTCTTTTACCCGCAGTTGATAATATCCAGATCTCAAATCAATCTTTGAAAACCATGTCGCTCCTTTTAGCTGATCAAACAAATCATCAATTCTTGGCAACGGATACTTGTTTTTAATTGTCACCTTGTTTAACTGCCGATAATCAACACACAATCTCATAGAACCATCCTTCTTTTTCACAAATAACACGGGAGCACCCCAAGGTGAAAAACTCGGTCTCACAAAGCCTTTATCAGTCAACTCTTGCAACTGCGACTTTAATTCCTTCAACTCTGCTGGTGCCATTCTATACGGAGCAATCGAAATCGGAGCTGTTCCCGGTATCAAATCAATACCAAATTCTACTTCCCTAACTGGAGGCAAACCCGGCAATTCTTCTGGAAATACGTCCGCAAATTCACACACAACCGGCACTGATTCAACTTTCTTTTCAACTTCTTTTGTATTAATTACATACGCCAAATAAGCTTCATAACCCTTTCTCAAATATCTTTGAGCCAACATTGAAGAAATCACACTAGGCAATGACTCTGATTTATCTAATCCACCCCGCAGTGTTTCACCATTTTCACACTTTAATTCTATAACTTTTTCTTTGCAATTTATTTTAGCATCATGCAATGTCAACCAATCCATGCCCAAAATAACATCAAACTCATCAAACGGCAACAACATCAAGTCGTAGGAAAGTAATGATCCCGAATCATTAAAGGACATTTCTTACATACTTTATCAACAATCACACATTTGCCTAACTGATTCGACACTCTAATCATAAATTCTGTGTTCTCAACAGGTATATTCATACTAGACACCAATTTCATGCACACATATGAATGAGTAGAACCGGGATCAATCAAAACAATAACATTAACATTATAGAGAGAAAATGTACCGGTAATCACATCAAAGTAGGAAGCATCTTCGCGTGCTTTAATAGCATAAGTTCTAGCCGGAGCCCTTCCTTCGAGTCTAACTGGTGCATCTCGACTACATTCTTATTGCTTGCTTCGCTCCCACTTTTCTTAGATATCTTCCTCTCGAATCCGCCCCACTTGTTTTTATATTCTGAAATTTTTCTTTTCAGCTCTCTCTCTGGCGATCTCTAATAAAATGATCCGGAGAACCACATCGAAAACATTCATTTGCTCTACACGGACCAAAATGATTTCTACCACACACCCGCACTCCGGTTTTTAACAAATCTCGGATTTCCTACATTGGTCTTTGAAGTAGTCCGGGACTTAGAACCCACATTTTGCTTCTTATAGTTTCCATATGATTGCCCAAATGAAGTTTGAGAACGAGGATTCATATTTCTTGACTTTCCAGTTCTTTGTGAGAATGAACTCGCTCATCGGTCTTTTCTTCCAAACTTCTAGTCTCGATCTACGCCTTTTTCTTCTCTTTAAGTAATTCTTCACCTTACAAGCTCGATCAACCAATACTACCATTTCTTTTAATTCAAGAATTCCAACAAATACTTTGATGTCTTCATTGAGCCCGTCTTCAAATCGTCGGCACATCTTGGCCTCTGTAGGAACATACTCTCTGGCATATTTACTTAATCGAACAAACTCTCTTTCATATTCTCAGAACGTCATATTACCTTGCTTGATTCAAGAAATTCTTTACGCTTGATCCATAAATCTTTCACTAATATATTTCTTCCAAACTCTTCTTGAAAGAATTCCCATGTTACTCTCTCTTTCGGTACCACCAAAATCAAAGTCTTCCACCAATTGTAAGCTGAATCCTCAACAAAGATATAGCGCATTTCAAACATTCTTCAGTGTACAAGATAATTCATCAAATACCCGAATAGAATTTTCAAGCCAAAACTCGCTTTCTCGCATTATCATCAATATTTGCTTTAAATTCTTGACCCCTTGCTTGCATGGATTCATCAACTGGATTTCTATGAAATTTCATCGATCCATACCTTGAGGTATCTGGGGTACAGTTGAGGAATTGGGGAGGTGGGGAGGTTGTACATTTGGGTTCGTCTGAACGAAACTCGGTGTACCATGCACTCATCATTTGGAGAAAGGCTTCCCGACCCCTTTCTCCTCCTCCCGACCAACAATGAGGAGGTGGATTTTCAGTCGTATTTGCTCCTTCAGCGGAGCTGGCGCATTACTCTCTACTTCATCTGCCACAGCTGGATCGGGATCCATTTACTATAAAAAAAATCATTTAAAAAGGTCAGAAGTCGTCACACTATCACAATTTATACATATGGCATGTATAGCAAAATCCGTACAAACAACACGTAGTTCGAGAACTGACTAAACCTGCTCTGATACCACTAAATGTAACGCCCCCACACCCGAGACCGTCACCGGAGTCGAGTATGAGGTGTTACTAAACTTAATTTAACATTTTAAGAACTTTAGATTATTTGTTTCTACATTCACAGCTTTTTAGCTACTTGCGTTACAGTCACAAGAAAAATCATATCTCGAGTTACGAAACTCGAAATCAAGATCCGTAAATTTTTGCTGAATCTAGACTCATATTCCTATATACTAATTTTTTTCTAGAATTTTTGGTTGGGCCAATTAGTACAGTTTATTAGTTAAAGTTACCCCTGTTTCAGGGCTTGACTGGTCTGACCTCTGTTTACTACGAACCACTTTTCTCTCTGTATAAAATTCATATGAATATGAAGTTTATTTCTCCTGAAACTATACTCAATAAGGATTCTGAGAATATAAAATACACCATTTAATTATATCTGTACAATTTATGGTGAATTTCTAAAGTTGGAACAGGGGATTCAGAAACTGCTCTGACCCTGTTTCACTAAAATTCAAATATCTTCCAATATATAACTTCTTTACCCGTTTCATTTATTTCATGTGAAACTAGATACAATAAGCTTCAATATTATATTTAATTCATCATGTAATTCAATTCCTATGATTTTTAGTAAATTTCCAAACTCATGTCAGTGTTGCTGTAATATTCTGTTTATGGCAAATTTCATCCTTTTTATGAATTTTCATGAACTAGGTAACTTATTAACTTTCCATAACATCAAACATATTCTAAACTAACCATTTCCATAATTTATCATTATCAAACACTTCCTCAACCATTTCATCACCATACCATAAGATCATTTACACAAAATAAGTATTTTGCTATACATGCCATACTTAAATTTACAAGCCATTTTACCGAAAAGTTCTTCCGGATAGTGTGACTGATCCTCGGACCAATCCCGACTCCTGAGCTGGCTTGTCCAAAACTACAATGAGTAAGAAAGAGGGGGTAAGCATAAATGCTTAGTAAGTTCATATGCAAATAATAAGTAACATAACAAAGCAATCATACCAAACAACATTAGCATGGTATCACCAAAACATAAATCTCATTTCTAATCATCTTTCATCATTTTACTACCTTATCGTTATTGTATCAATACTCAACCCGAGGGTTAAGTACATACCTGTCCAAGTATCCATTTCACATCACTTACCAATACGTCTCTTTTCATCTCAAGTATTCCTTCATTTGAGTAGAACTTTACCCGTTGAACTCATCGGAATATAATTCGGATATGTAGGAAGTTTGCACATAAGTGCCACATATGTAGCCAAGCTACCATGTAACCCGCCCTTAGCGAACTCGGACTCAACTCAACGAGCTCAGGCGTTCGCATCCATAATGAACTCGGACTCAACTCAACGAGTTCGGATGCCTAGTTACATCTCACGAACTCGGACTCAACTCAACGAGTTCGAACATTCGCATCCATAAGTGAACTCTCGGACTCAACTCAACGAGTTCGGATGCTTAACCATCCTACTTGACATGTCACTTGTATCCTAATCTATTCCTAAGGTTCAAACGGGATTTTCCTCGAACACATATCCTTGCCGCCTTCCGTAGAATGCCAAATCAATACTCGGTAACAATTTATATTCAACAAATAACTCACATAATTTGCATTTTATTCAAAATTAACCACAAAACATATATTTCATGATAAAAATCAGCATATCATATAGTTAACATCAATGACTTAAAAATCACAATTATGTTACATTATTTACACATGAACTTACCTTGGTACCAAAATACAAAGGTTTTGCAATTTAATCCACAATCTTTTCTTTTCCTCGATTGGGGTCGTTTCCACGTCTTTCTTGATCTAAAATAACACATTTAGCTTATTTAATACTCACATTATCAAATTAATCCTTAATTCAAATTTTGGCAAAATTACAATTTTACCCCTAAACTTTTGCATATTTACATTTTTGCCCCTAGGCTCGGGATTAAACTTTATTCCTTATTCTTATGTTTTACAACATGCTGATCACTTTTCCCTTCTATGGCAACATCAAATTCTCACTCTAACATGTACTTGTGACTATTAGGTATTTTTACCGATTAAGCCCTTTTACTCGTTTTTGCTTAAAATCGAGTAGTACAAGTTGTCTAACATAATTTAAAACATCATATTCTATCATAAAACATCAAAATACACAAATTTCACCTATGGGTATTTTTCCAAATATAAACCCTAGGTTAAATTATTGCTAACATAAGCTTTATCGAGTTATCGGGATCTCAAAAACATAAAAATCATTAAAAACAGGGCTTGGAATCACTTACTATGAAGCTTGAAAGTTGAAGAAACCCTAGCTATGGAGACATGGAGCATTCAGCAGCAACTAATGGGGAAGATGACTATTTTGTGTCATTTTTCCCATTTTATTTCATTAATTATCCAAATGACCAAAATGCCCTTAATGCCTTTCTTTGAAAATTTTCATGTACAAGCCAATTTTTGTCCAAAATTTTAGAAATTGGTCAAATTGCTATTTAAGACCTCCTAATTAATATTTCAAAGCAATTTCATACTAAAAACTTCTAGAATGCAAGTTTTGCAACTTATTCGATTTAGCCCCTAACTTCAAATTAAGCATTTTATGCATGGAATTTCTTCACAAAATTTTCACACAATCATGCAATCATATCATAAACCTCAAAATAATTATAAAATAATTATTTCTATCTCGGATTTGTGGTCACGAAACCACTATTCCGATTAGGCCCTAATTCGGGATATTACAGGGGCGACTTGTAACAACCCGTTTTTAGGTCAAATCAGAACAGTGATTTTGGGACCACAAATCTGAAGTAGAAATATTTATTTTATTATTTCTTTAAGGTCTACAAAATGATAGAATAATTGTGTGAAAATTTCGTTAAGAAATTTTATCAATTGAGTGCTCAATTTGACTAGAAGGACTAAATTGCAATAAGTGCAAAATGTGAGTTCTATAAGTTAAAGGTGTCTAATTGCTATGAGATTTTAAATTGGAGGTACTTAAATGGTAATTATACCATTATATTAAGGATGGACAAAAATGGACATGGTGTGAAATTTTAAAGTTATGCATTAAGGGTATTTCAGTGATTTGGTAAATAAAGACAAAATTAACAAAATATAAGTGTCCATCTTCTCAAATTAGTCCCCCCATAGCCGAATTTCACAAGGGAGCCATAGCTAGGGTTTTGGCCAAGCTTTCAAGCTCAATTGTAAGTCCGTTCTTGTCCTGTTTTTAATGATTTTTATATTTTTGAGATTACTTGATAGCTTATGTGAACAGCACCGGGTAGCTACGTCTTGACTGACAACTTGTGTGAGCAGGCCCGTTGATGGCTCGAGAGCGAGCATATATGTGTTATAAGATAGAGGTAGCAATGGCTACATATGTGACACCTTGTGTGTAAGATTTCCCGAGTATCTGACATTATTATTCCGAGTGGTTTACTGGGTATGTCAATGATGAGAATAAGTATGAAATCATTACGAGATGGTACAAGTATGTACATAAAGCTTATGATTATTAAATTTGTGAAATGATGATCTCAAGGTAAGTTTGTGATGGAATGAATTATGGTTATGAGATTATGGTAAATTACACTATTTTATATTACATTACTTGAATGTTAAATGTATGGTAAGATTTGCTTATTTCTTTCATACGAGCTTACTAAGCTATATAGCTTACTCTTTTTTGCTTTCCATGTTTTATAGTGTCACCAAGCTAGCTCGGATTGGAGATCGTTGGAGATCGCATCACACTATCAAACTGTCATTTTGGGTATCAATGATCTTAAACATTTTGAGAAATAGAATGCTCAAAATTGAGCACAGGGGCAGAGGCATGGGCGTGTGTCTCAGCTGTGTGAGGGACACAACCTCAAGCACGGGCATGTGTCCCGATCATGTGAAGTCTGCACCTATTTAATGAAAATTAAATTAACCACACGGCCTAGCACACGGGCGTGTGACTTGGCCGTGTGACCTCAATTTGTTCATGCTTTGCAAAACAGAGAGTTACACAGGTTAGGGACACGAGTGTGTGTGACCACATGACCTACCCACACGGGCGTGCCTCAAACCACACGGGTGTGTGACCCCTTTACATAGAAAAAGTTTTCTAGGTTTTGTAAAATTTCCCTGAGTTATCGGTTTAGTCCCGAACCACTCCTAAAGCATGTCTTTAGCCTCGTAGGCTTGTATTAGAGACTTTACGATTGAACACAAATGGTTTTAATTTGGATGAAAATTTATGACTCGGAATTGTATGTTTGCTTGCGATTTATGTCCAGTAATGCCTCCTATCCTATTCCGGTGTTGAATATGGGTAAGGGGTGTTACATAGGCACATATTCAAGGGGTTCAAATACCTTTCAAACATACATAAACATGCCATTTCAATTATCTAATATTACCTAACCAATGTGCCATTCAAAGGTACTACAATTGCATCAAACATCATTTACCAAATGAAGTTAACCCTATCTCATTTCTTGCATAAATACCTAGTTCAAATAAGTGCCAAAACACACCACAAATGACCATTATCAAGCCATTTCAAACATACCAAAATAACCTTATATTCATGCATTTATAAGTGACCAAAATGACATACTTTGGTAAGACATTACAATTACCAATTCAACATAAACTTTAAAACATAAACTTCCAATCACCATCGCATAAAATCCTATATATTTCAACCACATATTCATCTATATATACAGGCCACTACCCTAGAAGATACAAAAACTACCAACATAGATGGATAGTGTAAGTCAGTTGATTGATCCTTCCAAAATGTCAGCAATGATTATCTACAATACAATCCACAAGAACCAGTAAGCTTACACAATGTAGTAAGGACATAGTATAAAATTTAATCTAAATACAATGAGATGCAATTCACATTCTATTTGATTCAGAGTTACCGAGTATAAAGAGGGGCACATAAGTGCATTCAGGGGTACCGAAGTATAAACAAGGGCACGTAAGTGAAATCAGGGGTACCGAAGTGCAAACAGGGGCACATAAGTGCAATCAAGGGTACCAAAGTATAAACAGGGGCACATAAGTCAATTAGGGGTACCGAAGTACAAATAAGGGCAAGTGCAATCATGGGTACCGAAGTACAACCATGGGCACGTAAATGCAATCATACACAAATTTTATATAAACATATTAATTAATGAATCTGAATATATAAGAATACAAATAGAAATTCGTTCACGTATTGAAATACTATGTACTTACCTATTATTTAATGCCGATCAACACGCATGGGCTAATTTGCTATTTTTCCTTTTCATCAGTTATTGTCTTTTTTGTCCAAGTTTTGATCTATATAATAATTAAATACAATATATTAATCTCATTCATATTTCACATTCCGTTCAATGTATATAGCCATTAACATTTCATTAATTACACATTTTCCCTAAATTTTTACAACTTTTGTAATTTAGTCCTCTAACTCGAAAATTATCAAATTAACCATTTTCTAAGAATCAAATTACAACTGATTATTTTAGGCCTTTTATCAGTCCCTATTACACATCAAATTCACCATCAAACCTTGAAATTTTGACATTTTAACAATTTAATTCTTAAATCAAAATCTAACAAAAAACACTTTATAAAACAACCAAATATCACTATCAAAGCTTCAAATATATAATTATCATCATAAACAACCAATATTCATCAATGGTAACTTCCAAAATTTTTAGCAGATTCAAAAACAAAGGTATGGGCTAGCTGGACCTAGTTGCAATGATCTCAAAATGTCAGCAATGATTATCTACAATACAATCCACAAGAACCAGTAAGCTTACACAATGTAGTAAGGACATAGTATAAAATTTAATCTAAATACAATGAGATGCAATTCACATTCTATTTGATTCAGAGTTACCGAGTATAAAAAGGGGCACATAAGTGCATTCAGGGGTACCGAAGTATAAACAAGGGCACGTAAGTGAAATCAGGGGTACCGAAGTGCAAACAGGGGCACATAAGTGCAATCAAGGGTACCAAAGTATAAACAGGGGCACATAAGTGCAATTAGGGGTACCGAAGTACAAACAAGGGCAAGTGCAATCATGGGTACCGAAGTACAATCATGGGCACGTAAATGCAATCATACACAAATTTTATATAAACATATTAATTAATGAATCTGAATATATAAGAATACAAATAGAAATTCGTTTACGTATTGAAATACTATGTACTTACCTATTATTTAATGCCGATCAACACGCATGAGCTAATTTGCTATTTTTCCTTTTCATCAGTTATTGTCTTTTTTGTCCAAGTTTTGATCTATATAATAATTAAATACAATATATTAATCTCATTAATATTTCACATTCCGTTCAATGTATATAGCCATTAACATTTCATTAATTACACATTTTCCTTAAATTTTTACAACTTTTGTAATTTAGTCCTCTAACTCGAAAATTATCAAATTAACCATTTTCTAAGAATCAAATTACAACTGATTATTTTAGGCCTTTTATCAGTCCCTATTACACATCAAATTCACCATCAAACCTTGAAATTTTGACATTTTAACAATTTAATCCTTAAATCAAAATCTAACAAAAAACACTTTATAAAACAACCAAATATCACTATCAAAGCTTCAAATATATAATTATCATCATAAACAACCAATATTCATCAATGGTAACTTCCAAAATTTTTAGCAGATTCAAAAACAAAGGTATGGGCTAGCTGGACCTAGTTGCAATGATCTCAAAAACATAATAATCATTAAAAATGGGACAAAACTACTTACCATGCATGAAGAAAATCAAAACAAAAGCTTCCCCCCTTTAATGGTGATTTTGGCCAAGGAAGAAGAAAATAAAAAAGATGATAGGTTTTTCATCTTTTACTTAATTAACATTTAACTTAATTATCAAATTACTTAATTAACCTTTAAAAATTATCATAACTACATTAAAACCTGTCCATGTACATCCGCTATCAACATTTATGGTATAATTACCATTCAAGTCCATTGAATTTCATTTTTAAAGCCATTTGACCCTCTTAACTAATAGAACTCAACTTTTTCACTTTTTACAATTTAGTTCTTTTTACTTAATTAACTACTTAAAGATCAAAATTTCTTAACAAAATTTTAATAGGACCTTAATATTCCCATAGAAATTAAATAAATAATAAAATAAAAATTTACTCATTGAATTTGTTGTCCCAAAACCACTATTTCCAACATCACTGAAAAACGGGTTGTTACAAGAAATCCATCAATAGATTATACAAGTAATTTGATTATCCTAGCAGAATATACAAAGTTGTAAATGCAATTATTCAATATGATTTCAAATTGTAAATAAGTCTACCTGGATCACATAAGGCTTTTCGACTTATAACGTTTTGAGACTTGTGACAGGTATGAAATTTAAGAATAGTAAGCATCAAATAGTTTTAAGCACGAAAATAGTTTGGTACAACATATTGTCCCCTATTCTCCCCCTTAGAGACCCTTTCCCACTCACCGCTTTATTTCTCCTTATCTCCCCTTCCTTATGTCTCCTTATAAGAAATCTCAGCATCATATAGTAACTACGGCTAGCTCATGAGTTTTTCTACATTAATGAATGAGTTTTTCTATTGTTGTGATTTTGTCACTTTTCTCTTTTTTTTTCACAACACCTCACTTACAAATGCTTTTATTTTTTATGTTCTTTTTCTACTCGTTTAATTTCCTTTTTGAATTCTTCTCTTTAATCACCATATTGCACTAAGCTTTCCTATCACTCTGGTTTTACAAAACCATCATAATGTATCTACTTAACCCTCAATTTGTATGGCCAAACATCTATTATCATGCAGTTCAGGACCAAAGATACGAGTGAACACATATTATCATTTTTAGCTCGGGTTTTGTATAGAGGTTCATCAAGAAGTGATTTTTGGCTTCAAAATAGGTACTAAGGATGATTAAATAGGGTTAGTGTTTTTGCTCTGGGTGTATACCAAACAATGCCTTAGGTAATCCCTATGTATCTCAATATTCACAAGTTTAGTCAACCAAAAAATCACAAGTTCAACCATTTACCATCCATACTAGCATGCTCGTTTCCTTGTATTCTCTATATCATTTGGTACATTCAATTGCTTAATGCCTATTGATAGTGTAATATATAAAACTTAAGAGTCTAATAACCAAAAATTTAAAATCACCTATCATCATCCCAAATTTATCGTAAATAAAATCAACCTATGTACATGCTCCTACCCAATCACTTGTATTTCTACAAGCTCAAGCACACAATTGTCAAAAAAACGTAAAAATTAAACAATTTTTCTATGTTATCCCCACACTTTAGAAAACACATTGTCCTTAATGTGTAGCCCTAAAAAGATGAGGAATGAAGACACCCAATTGGTCGTGATAGTTTCGCAAACTATTAGCGGGTGGAATGACAAAAATATGCAAGTGTACACAATCGCAACAAGTAATAAAGTGACAAGTAAATGTCTAGTTATTGTACCCATAGGGACTATGAAAAGAATTATTTATGAATGCAATTTTGAAAACACTTTGGTGAAAAAATATTTTGATTTGAAGATGTGATTAAAAACTAGGATTTTAACAAAGTAAAATAAATAAAAATAAAATAAAAGTTCTAATGCACGATTTTAAAAAATGATTTTAATCAAGATGATATAATTGTGTTAGATTAATTACATTTCTTAACTTAGAATTATTAAAATCATGTTCATGTTGTTACAAATAAATTCACAACAACTAGGTAATTTGCTAACTTATGAACATACTTACTTACCAAAATCCATTTATCTCTTGGCCATATCTCTACGTTAATTCAACTGATTAAACAAATTTTAATAAGCAAATTTGTTAATACACATACATACTTATGAAATTAAAATAATCTCTTATGCATATCTCTATGTCAATTCAAACAATTCATTCAATCTCATAAGCACATAAAAAGTTATGTGAGGTAATAATGTATTTCTACCTTGAAATAGTTTAATCACAATAATCTTGCAAGTTATGCAAGGCTAATGTATCATTAGATACCATTGCTAATTTAACCCTCAGCTATCATAGATGATTAAACATGCACTAATTAAGTATTGTGTCAATTAATTACAATTTCAATCTGTTTAAATAATTAATTCATTAGTTACCTTACAATTGTAATGTAAGAATAAATTAGTCATGGTTTTACTTAATCAAACATCTTACCTAGGCATATAACAGCACAAACACAATTTTAATAACTCAAGTAGACGAAATGCAATCAACCTAACACAAATTAAATTCAAGCCATATCAATTAAATTAAACAATTCAACATCACAAATATTCATAGACATGTTCATCATAACAACAACAAAATTAAAAGGATAGGGAACAAGAACCAAATCTGGTATTTTCTCTATGGCTTGACTAGTTTGCTCCACTCCTCCTTCTCTACTTATTATTGTTGAACCGAGGCTTCTACGAACACTTGAATGATGTTCCAAATGGTGGTTGATTGAATCTTTTTCAAGAGGTGAAATTGACAAGGGAATAGGGGAAGAAAATGAAGAACAATGAAGAGAGAAAAGTGAGAGAGAAGTGAAAAGATGAGAAGGGTTGAGATGTGTTTGAAGTGAGTAGCCAATGGGGTATTTATAGGTTAAGAAGGCTGCTAAAAAGGCATAAATCAATAGCCAAAATCATTCAAATTAATCTCAACAACTATTATGATAACAAAAAATAGACTAAATGCTTTCTCACTAAAAACGTGTAAATTCCTACCACTTTGATTTTATTCCCTTATTTAAGATTAAGCTGCAATCATTAAGTTTAATTTATACCTTCATATGTTGAACATAGCAATTTCTCTCCACTAATATAGGTAGCACAGAAACTTGAATCAACAGGTCTTTTAAATAGATTGTAACATGGCTAGGCCAGGGGTAGGTAAAAGATAGATAAATTTAGGCTAAAAACTCTAGACTCAGCTTGAATTGGACCTTCGAAATAATTACCTTCAAGACACCAACTTATTTCGCTTTAACATGCCCTTTTATACATCTATTTCTTTCGAGTACAAATGCTCTTCTTTTCTTTTTCTTTTTTTTTTTAATTTCACGAGCATTTTGCTGTATGTATTACAATTTTTTGAGCATTTGATACTTCTTTTCAACTTCCCTAAACTTGTTTCAAAAAATATTTTGAATAGTAACGAGTCTAATGTTTGGGATAATTTAAAGATAATTGAGAGAAAAGTGATGGCTAAATATTGCAAAGGTTCAAATAAAATTAGGCCATATAGTCTCAAAGTTGGGTTTCAAAGGATACAAATTCATCAAGGTAGGCTTGAAAGGCTCAAACGGTCCAAAAAAAAGTTGCCTAAACCATTTTCAACATTCCATGCTTCTTAGGATTTTGCCTCAAGAAACTACTAAGTTAATTCTTGTAACACCGTTAACCCATATCGGTCGTCGGAATAAGGTTACGGAGCCTTACCAGAGTTTATAAAACTAATACAATTAATTCATGTTATTCACTATTCATATCAGAAGCTAATCATATTCAATTATACTGTCCTTTAAATGAACCCTTGAGGTCCAATTTATACATTAGAAACAAGTCGGGACTAATCGGAAACTCATAGAATTTTTCACAAAATTTCAAAAAAATTTCCTAAATGCAAGGGACACACACCCGTGTGGGTAGGCCATGTGGCTCACACGGCCAAATGACACACCCCTGTCTCAGGCCATGTAGGCATTCGATGTGAGGCACACAGTCATGTTCTAACCTGTTTAACTCTCTGACTTGGGTCACGCGGCCAACCACATGCTCTTGTGCTAGGCCGTGTAGACAAATTAATCTTCAAAAATTAGCTGTAGGATTCACACGGCCAAGACACACGCCCATGTGCTAGGTCCTGTGTCACACACGACTGAGACACACATCCATGTATCTACCCGTATCAACAATTCGAAGCATTCTATTTCTAAATTTCTAAGATGCAAGGGGCACACCGCCAAACCACACGCCCATGCGCATGGCCGTGTGTCACATACGGTTGAATCACACACCCGTGTGGACGAAAGTAGGCCATTTTCAAGGTCACTTTTCTCCCTCCAAGTATACCATCAACCTACAACAACACTTGAATACATTTACCAACATATTCAAGATATTAAAACTAAACCAAAACCAATCTTATGCATGTCATATTAGCTCATATATTCATTTATTTAAACTTACCAATTTCTTACTTATGTTCATAGACAAATTTTATTAAATATACTAATTCAAAATCATTCATCAATAGGTTTATATACTCTCCACCATATAACCATTTCATCACACATTAAACATGTTAAAATCTTATATAATTACATCAAAATATGCATAACACTAGCCATTCCAATGGCTAGTTACAACCAAAATATTTCATCATTTGATCTATTTTAGCCTATACATGCCATTATACTAAAAGTAGTTTTGTTATTTATACCAATGTGAGCTGTAGGATAGTGTGATCTTGCTCCGACCCGCTCCAACCTTTACGAGTTTTCGAGTACTATAAAATAAAGAAAATGAATAGAGTAAGCATTTAATGCTTAGTAAGTTCGTATAACAAGAATTTAACTTACCAATCATATTCATTTAAAGTAAGTATAAAAACATGCATCCAAAACATTGTGGCCAATTGCCTAGACACATGCTCTCATCAAACTAGTTAGTCATAAAATTTACATGAATTTCAAGAAATCAGAGATGAGCTCATCATATAACCATTTCCAGGTATTTCAGGGATATTCAAGATATAATTCATTTAATTCTCATATTTTCTTATATCAAGAGTTTTGTCCATTGAATCATTGAAATATCGATGGATACCCAAGTAGTACACATAAGGTGCACATATCAATGATCTGTCAATTCGTATACGGGGTGGTCATTAGAGCACATAATCGAGAAGCCTTCTCTCGAGCCTTATAATAGGAAGCTCATGTGAGCCATGTAACGGGAAGCTTAGCCGGGCTGTATATTAGGAAGCTCATAAGAGCTAAAATCGAAAAGTTCACAAAGAACCATATCGAGAAGCTCACAAAGGGCCATATAATGGGAGCTCCGAATAGCCATACATTGGGAAGTTCAAGTAAGCACTATTGGGAAGCTCACAAAGAGCCAATTTAACAGGAAGCTCATGAAGAGCCTATAATCAAGATGCTCATAAGAGCTAAGGTGTGTCCACAACAAATGTAGGATCTCAACCTATCGAGATGCTCCGAAGAGCTATAACGGGAAGCTCAAGAGGGCCAAATATCATGATGCTCATGAGAGCTAATAACGAGACGCTCTTTTGGGCTATGGTGTGTCCGCAACGTATGCAGGACCACAACCATTATGGGAAATCTTGTATTCATCAAATTTTATTTATTTAATCGGGACTTGATGTTTGTCAGGCATTTTTGGATATAATATTAATTTCATATTCATAGCGACAATACAATCACATACGCAACATTCAATTCAAGCATATAAATATACACAATTTAGTTACACGAACTTACCTCGTCACTTGTTCGTATACGAAAATCTACTAATCCGACACTTTTTCTTTTCCTCGATCTAACTTCGTATTTGAGTTATCCGAATCTATATAAATGAATTTAACTTTAATTTAATAAAATTCACATTCAATTCCATTCAATTTACATATTAGGAAAAATTACTATTATGCCCCTAAACTTTTGATTAATTCCAATTTCATCCCTAGGCTTGGAAAATGAAATTCATGAAATTTAACCCTTATTCCAAACCTAACCAAAATTTTCATATAACATTTACAGCCCATGTATTTCACAAAAATAAAAAATTTTCTATGAATTTTATATCTTTACAATTTAGTCCCTAAATCACAATTTCATAAAAATTTATTTAACAAAAGTTTTTTTATCTATCAATAATCTTTCAATTTCTACCATAAATTTCAAAATTTCAGCATATTCTTCCACAGAAAAATTTTAATACTTTCATAACTTTACAAATTAATCCCCAAAATAGCTGGATTAGGTTATTCCAATCTCGAAAATATAAAAATTACTAAAAACAATACAAGATTACTTATCCAATTAGGCTTGCTTGATTTTCTTTCTCTTTCCTAGGGTTTCCATAGAAATTTTGGGAAGAAGATGATAATAATATGATATTTTTGTCTTTTAATTTAATTATCATTTTTAATTTTTTTACTTTCCAATTTAGTCCTTTTCTTTTCTCTAATTTTCATGGATGAATCGTAATAAATATCTACTAACTTTTCTTACTGGTCTAATTACCATATAAGGACCTCAAGTTTTGAATTCCATAGCTATTTGATACTTATAAGTACTAGAACTCAACTTTTTCATTTTATGCAATTTGGTCCTTTCCATAATTAAACATGTAATTGGTAAAATTGTAGAAAAGAGGAGGTGAGTCAATTTAACTGCTTAAGTACCATGCTCTCTCTAGATCCAATCTTAGACATGTATATATCTATTGTCACACTTTGTACTTTGAAACTTGTTCATTTTTATTTATGATTTACACCTCTTGTTTTATTATGCAAAAATAAAAATTCCTAATAAAACCTAATCCTATTAAATGACCTAAGAATGAAAATAAAATAAACTCAAGATCCTCCTTTTTTATTTATTTGCAGATCCCTCCGAATTTGACTCATCTTTTGCTCCATTGTCTTTGTTTTTGCATGAATCGCTTTGCTTCCTCTTCGATAGTGGACTCCATGGTTCAAATATGAAATCTGGAAACTCAGGCAAAAAAATAAATGGGTCATTCTCTATTTTCGTAAGAGCACTTCTTGTAACACCCCAAACCCAACTCGGATGTTATGGCTGAATCTGGTGCATCACATTGAAGTGTTTTATCAAAAAACTTATTTTCATTGAAAACCCTTCCTTAAAATGAAAAGCCTTCATTAACTTATAAAAAATCCTTTCAATCGCGAAAGCTTGTTTCAAACATATGATTTATGAAAACATGTCATTTTAAAAAAATTTAGTTGCAGAAACGTAGAAAAACAAATTATGATTTAGGGAACCTATGTTCAACTTCTCATGATTACAACGCATAAAAATAATAATCCATATAATAACAAAAGGGAAGGCCTTAATACATTTCAGTCTTAAATTACTTAAAAAGAACAAATACAAGTCGTCTTGCTAGCTGGCCACCCAAAGTCCCTCCAAACATCGAACCTTCTACTGAGCATCACCTGAGAAAAATAAAAGAGGGGGTGAGTTTTCGCAAACTCAGTGTGTACTACCCTCAACAAACATAAAGCAAACATCAACCACCGTAAAATCATACATGCAATGCAATGCAGTGTAATCGAACCCCAATAATCCAACCGCTACACATTAACTTTGTCCCCTGATACATATCATGTGGGGATATAAATAAGAACCCACCCAACCAATATACATCAATGGTAGCCCGATTGCGAAACTGCCTTCATTCATATATTGGGCTCAAAAAAAATCATCGGTGGATCCACGATTATCGAGCAACCATGCGATCCTTATATACTTCCTCCGTTCCATAATTCCAAACCCAAATGCAACCTAAGTAGAATATCGTGTGTATGCAGGAGATATACATGTAACATCCATAAAACTTACATTCAACACATAGGGGTATTTTTGTCATTTTTTCCCTTAGGGGCATTTCAGTAATTTTTCCTTTATTACGGGTTTTTACTTTCATTGGCCCGTTAACAAATCCCGTGAGAAAAGATGAACGAATACTATGCATCAGGTAGGATTCCAGAGAAGAGAAGGTGAGTCATTAAGACTGCTTAAGTACCAAGCTCTCCCTAGATCCAATCCTAGACATGTATATACCCGCTGCAACACCTTAACCCTATGACTTGTCCACAGTCTCATTTAATTAATTAAGTTTTATGCGGTCATCACATACTAGGCCCAAAACCCCTTACAAAGCCCTGACAAATCGACATACCTATATATGGCCCACTAGGCCCAATCATATTTATATGGCCCACTAGGCCCAATCATATTTATATGGCCCATTAGGCTCAAATCACATTTATATGGCCCATTAGGCCCAAATCACATTCATATGGCCCATTAGGCCCAAATCACATTTATAGTCATGCTCACATACGAATTTTCCATCACATAGCATTAATTATAAATTTTCGCCTATTATGGCCCAACAGCCCATCGGGCCCATTAAGCCTATTTTGGCTCGGTTGGGCAATTAACAGCCCAAGTCCATGGAATCGCCCATGGGGCCTCAGATAACCTATCAGTTTCCCCCACTCAAGTGTTCGCGCACTCGCAAGTCTGTTGTAGCCAAACTTTCAGCTTTTCGGTATTTCTACATTTTGGCATTTCGGGATTTGCCGATTTATTGTGTGTGGAGTGTATGTACACACCTGGTAAGAAAACGTGCTGCGATCTTCCTAGCCACGAACCTACAATTGATATCACTCAAGAATTAATCTCACATACTTATCGAATACTTTACCAAAAGCCGAAATCTCACCTTAACCTTACCTGAAACGCAAAGTCTTAATAGCTTTTCCTAGATCACCAATCACAAGTACTTCCTAGATCTGCATTAACCTTTATCGTTAAAACATAATAGGTGACTTGTATCTAACATATGTCACCCTTTCTACTAAAGCCTATTCGGCCAACTCTTACCGAAGTGAAGAACAATTACCAAAGTCTCACACCTGAGGAGCAAATCAGCTGGGATCCAAAAGACTGGGATTCGATACTAATCCTACCATAACCGATTAGAAGAAGTGAGGAAAAAAGTAATTGACACTTAGCAAAACCAATTAGGAGAACAACACACTTACACTAGGACTGATCGATTAAAAAGAATAGTGGCGGCACCAAGGGTATTTGGCCAAAGAGGTGTTCGGCCCTTGCGATTTGTATGGCAAAAAGGGCTTATTCGGCACCAAGGGAAAAGAGAAGAAGAAGAAGTCGGCTAGACTAAAAGTGAATCAAAGAGAATTGAGTAGAGGAAAAATGGAAAAACGGCGCAAAGAAAAAGAAATAAGAACAAGGGTTTTTAGCTTCTAGATCTTAGAGAAAAAAAAAAAGGTTTCTAATAACGAGGTGAAGGAGAATTCGGCATTAGCCTGGCTACCCTACATTCGGCACATATATATAGCCTCTATACCCGAATTTCCCATGCCTAAATTCCTAATTCGGCTCCACCTCTTCTTCACTCCTCATCTCCTAGTTTTTCTCCTTGATAACCCCTTAATCCCCTCCTCAAATTTATCCTCTTATCACTCTCTACAGAGTTCATTCCAACGCCACCTCTGTCCAACTCTTAAGCAAAAATAATTCCCTCTTTTCTGCAAGGTGGGATTCGAACCCCATACCCCCTTTCCTTGCCTTGCATGTGACGCCACTTACCACTCCAGCACAAGCCTTCCTTGTGTCCAATTCTTCCTTCATTTATTCAAAAGCCCACCTACTTGCCATCAAGGTTTTTTTAATTATTAACCCATAGTTTCCTTTACCCCTAGGTTTGACTCAAACCTTAACTGAGACCTACTATCACATAACTAACACTTAATCGGGAATACTAAGCACACTTTTTATCAGAACTGAAGATAAAAAAAAAATTTGGGATTTCGAGATTTTTGGGGCGTTACAACTCTACCCGCTTAAAAAAAAGAAAATTCGGGATTTCAGGATTTCGACATTTTGAAATTTCAAAATTTTAGTTGATTCAAATAGTTGAGGATATTTCCATCGTATTGCTCCCTCAGATTCCCAAGTAGCCTCCTCAGCCTTTTGATTACCCCAAACCAGTTTGACTAATGGAACGGACTTCCTTCTTAGTACCTTAACATCACGTCCAATTATTTGTATGGGCTCTTCCTCAAAGGTTAGGTCTGGCCTAACCTCAATCTCCTCAACCAACACAACATGTGAAAGGTTCGAGCGATACCGTCTTAGCATGGAGACATTAAACACGTCGTGGATTTGGCTTAGTTCAGATGGTAATTCCAACTGATAAGTGACTGGCCCAATCTGCCTTTCAACCCGATATAGCCCAATGAACCTTGGGCTTAGCTTTCCCTTCCATCCAAACCTGAATACCTTCTTCCATGGAGAGACTTTAAGAAAAACTAAGTCCCCCACTGCATACTCTATCTCTCATCGTTAAAGGTCAGCATATGACTTTTGCCTATCCGAGGCCTCCTTCAACGGATCCCAAATCAATCTCACCTTATCCTCAGTATCTGCTACTAACTCAGGGCCCAAAACTCTCCATTCGCCCAACCCCATCCAACATGTTGGAGTTCGACACCTTCGCCTATACAGTGCTTCATACGAAGCCATCCTAATGCTTGCTTGATAGCTATTATTGTACGCGAATTCGGCTAATGGCAAATAGTCTTCCCAGCTACCTCAGAACTCAATCACATATCCCCTCACCATATCTTCCAACACTTGGATCACCCTTTCCGACTTTCCATCAATTTAAGGGTGAATGCCATACTAAAGTTCAACCTAGTACCCAATGCCTCATGTAGCTTCTTCCAAAATCGTGAAGTGAAACGTGGGTCCCTATCAGATATTATGGAGACTGGCACTCCATGCAATCTTACAATCTCTACCACATACAACCTAGCCAGCTTTTGTAAGGAGTAATAAGTGCGAACCGGTGTAAAATGGGCAGACTTGGTTAACCGATCCACTATAACCCATATCGAGTCTTTCTTAGTAGGTGTCAAGGGTAGCCCACTAACAAAGTCCATAGTGATCCTTTCCCACTTCCAAAGTGGAATCTTTACTGGCTGAAATCCTGAAGGCAACTGATGCTCCGCCTTCACCTTTTGACAAACCAAGCATTTACCTACGAGCTCCATAACCTCGCGCTTAAGTCCAGGCCACTAGTAAAGCTCGCGCAAGTTTCGATACATCTTGTTTTCGCCAGGATACATAGCATAGAGGCTACTATGCACTTCCCGCAGAATAGACTGTCTTAGATCATCGTCCTTTGGTATACATATTCTTCCACGGAAACACAACACTCCTTCATTATTTATCCCAAAGTCTGATGTCTCCCCATTCTCTACTTGTTTAAAACAAGCACCTAAAGTCTCATCCATTAATTGCTTATTCCTTATCTGCTCGACCTACACCGGCTTCACTTGAAGCTCAACTAACAAGCTACCATCATTCAACAAGCTCAAACAGGCGAGCATAGCACTCAAGTCTGATTTAACCCTTGGACTCAACACGTCAGCCACCACATTTGCTTTACCAGGGTGGTATTCAATCGTACAATCATAATCCTTTAATAATTTCACCCACCTATGCTGCCTAAGGTTTAGCTCCTTTTGGGTAAGGAGGTACTTCAAACTCTTATGGTCCGAATAACTTATGCACTTCTCTGGTATAAATAATGCCTCTATATTTTTAGCACGAAAACCACTGCAGCTAGCTCCAAATCATGGGTTGGGTAATTCACCTCATGAGTCTTAAGTTGTCGTGACGCATACGCAACCACCTTTCCTTCTTGCAGTAATACACATCCCAAGCCCACATGCGACACGTCACTATAAACCGTAAACTCCTTCCTAGGCACTGGCTGAATCAACATAGGGGCCTCAATTAAAACTTTCTTAAGTTTTCCAAAACTCTCTTGCTATTTGTCTGTCCAAACAAACGGTACCCTCTTCCTCAACAACTTAGTGAAAGGTGCAGCAATTACTGAAAAGCCCTCAACAAACCGCCTATAATACCCTGCCAAGCCCAGAAAACTTTAAATTTTAGATACCGACTTGGGTGTTTTCCAGTCTAACACCGCTTCAATTTTTTGGAGATCCACCTTAATCCCCCCTGCTGACACCACATGTCCTAGAAAAGTAACCTCCCTTAGCCAAAACTCGTACTTACTGAATTTGGCATACAGCTGCTTCTCCCTCAAAATCTGCAACACAGTTCTTAAGTGTGCACCATGCTCATCCTCATCTCTTGAGTACACCAAAATGTCGTTTATAAAAACTACCACGAACCGATCCAAGTAGGGCTAGAAGACCCGATTCATAAGATCCATAAAAGTGACAGGTGCGTTCGTCAGCCCGAATGGCATCACCAAGAACTCGTACTGCCCATAACAAGTTTTGAAGGCTGTCTTATGAACATCCACCTCCTAAACCCTCAATTGGTGATACCCTGAACATAAGTCAATCTTCGAGAAAATGAAAGCTCCCCTAAACTGATCAAAAAGATCATCGATTCTTGGCAGAAGGTACTTGTTTTTAATAGTTAACTTGTTCAACTACTGGTAGTAGATGCACATTTGCAACGACCCATCTTTCTTCTTTACGAATAACACCGGTGCTCCCCACGGAGACACACTTGTTCGAATGAATCCTCAATCCAACAATTCCTGAATCTGTTCCTTAAGTTCTAACAACTCCTTTGGTGCCATCCGATAAGGAGCGATGGTCACCAGAGCCGTACCAAGTAACAACTCGATTCCAAATTATACTTTCCTGCTGGGTGGCAACCCTGGCAGCTCCTCGGGAAAAACATCAGGAAATTCCCTAACTGTTCTCAACTCCTTAATAGTAGGGCTCTTAGCCTCCGTGTCGCTAATATAAGCCAAATGGGCTTCGCATCCCTTTCGTACCAACTTCTTAGCCCTTAATGCCAAAATCACATTCGACAGATAATTTCGGCATTCACCAATCACCCTCACCTCCTTATCCGCCGTCGTTCTTAATACCATGCGCTTTGTAGCACAATCCAAGGTGGCTCGGTGTTTCACAAGCCAATCCATACCTAAGATTAAATCGAACTCACTAAATGACAGCTCCACCAAATCAGCTAAAAAGGTAACCCCTTGGACTACTAAAGGTACCTCCCTAAACAACTTATGCACTCCCACTGACTGACCTAACGGACTTATCACAGTAACCTCATTCGCAGTAATTTCAAACATATCACCTAAAGGTTCGGTCATGCTGCATGCAACATATGAATGCGTCAATCTAATATCAATCAATGTTGTGTAAGGTAACTCATATGTAAAGAACATACCCGTTATCACATCTAGGGCATCACCGTCTTCTCGGCAATGAGTAGCATAAACCAATGCTGGCTGCCTCGCCTCAGCATGGCTACATTTTCGCCTAGTGCTCCACGTCCACGTCCATTACTGTTATCGCCCCTTGCCTGCCCATGACCCCTTGGTGGCAGCTGACCACCCCTTGGTTGCTAAGAACCACCTTGGCCCATGACTGGCACTCGACCTAGTATTCTAGGGCAATTCCTGATCCTATGCTCCATAGACCCACAAGCTAAACAAGCTCCCATCTTCTTCCAACATTCACCTCCATGGCTTCTCCCACGATTAGCACAAGGTGGCACCCCTGGATTAACAGCAGGGGGCCCTACTCTAACCGGCCCATAGGCCTCTACCCAACACTAGGAGTCTTAGCCTCCCTTTTATTCTTAACCCCCTTTTTTTCTCTCGATTTAGGCGCTCAGTGCGCTTTACCTCTTCTGCTATCTTTGCTTTCTCCACCAATTCCGAGAAAACTCGATCCCTTTGTAGAGCTATCAATACCCTGAGGCTATCTCCAAGTCCATCCCCAAACCTAACGCAACGCTCAAAGTCCGTTGCCACCATAACTCTTACATACCTACTAAGGCATAGAAATCCCGCCTCATACTCCGCCACAGATTTGTTTCCTTGGGTCAAGTTCAGGAACTTCTTCCTTCTAGCATCCACATAACTCGCACCTACATACTTCCCTTGAAACGTAGTCTTGAAGAACTCCTACGTGTCCTGCTCAGATGGGTGCCCTCTTTCACTGTTAGCCACCATTGGTAAGCTTTTTCCCTAAGCAGTGACACCGCCCTTTCAGCTTTTGTTCAGGTGAATAGTCCAAGTCCTCCATTATCCTTTCAGTGGCCTCCAACCAGTATTCCGCCACGTTAGGAGCCACACCAGCCACGCCCTTAAAAATCTCAGCCCCATTTGAACTAAGTCATTTTAGAATGGACCCCCAATTTTTCGTGCCATTATTGGGCCCAGCGACCCTCTCTAAAATCCTCAACATTTCCTGCGACAATGCATCTTCTCCCGTGGCCCGGTCATACGGTTCATTCCTAGCCACCGATGAGGCCGGAGCCCCATCTACTCCAACATCAGGTATATGGCTTTCGCATCCTCGACCACGGCCTCTTGCACCTCTTCTAGCACTCATCGTGTTATCTGAATTAGAAATTTTATGAAGTTTTAGTTAGTTTCAATAATTAAACCAATGTTTTAAGAAAGTATTAAAAAAGAGATTGTTTTCGTAATTCCTCAACAGTTCCAAGGTCCTACGGGCTTCAGTTTCAATCTAAAAACCTTAGTATAATCATCTAAAGTAGCCCACTAGATATCTATAGTATATCAAATTAAACAGGCTTAAGAATAAAAGAACTTACTTGGTTCGACGTTGGAGACTCGGTGTGCTGCATAGTAAAACTTCCCTTTTTCAAAAACATTGTGATCTAGAAAAAAATTTTTAAAGACAAAATTCAAGTAAGAAAGCCCACTTCACAGCCCGAGTTTTGTAATCTGGGCTCTGATACCACTAAATATAACACCCTAAATCTGGCCCGGACGTTATGGCTGAATCTGGTGCGTCACATTGAAGTGTTTTATCGAAAACCTTGTTTTCATTGAAAATCCTTCTTTAAAATGAGAAACCTTCATTAACTTATAAAAACTCCTTTAAATCGCAAAAGCTTGTTTCAAACATATGATTTATGAAAACCTGTCATTTTAATAAAATTTAGTTGTAGAAACGTAGAAAAACAAATTATGATTTAGGGAACCCATGTTCAACTTCTCATGATTACAATGCATAAAAATAATAATCAACATACTAACAAAAAGGAAGGCCTTAATAATTTTCAGTCTGAAATTACTTAAAAAGAATAAATCCAAGTCGTCTTGCTAGCTGGCCACCCAGAGTCCCTCCAAACATCGAACCTTCTACTGAGCATCACTTGAGAAAAATAAAAGAGGGGGGTGAGTTTTCGCAAACTCAGTGTGTACTACCCTCAACAAACATAAAGAAAACATCAACCACCGTAAAATCATACATGCAATGTAATGCAGTGCAATCCTAACCCAATAATCCAACCGCTACACATCAACTCTGTCCCCCGATACACATCATGTAGGGATATAAATATCAACCCACCCAGCCGATACACGTCAATAGTAGTCCGATTGCGGAACTACCTTCATTCATATATTGTGCTCAAAAGCCGTCGGTGGATCCCCGATTGTCGAGCAACCATGCGATCCTCATATACTTCCTCCATTCCATAATTCCCAGCCCAGATGCAACCTAAGCAGAATATCGTGTTTATGCAGTAGATATAGATGTAACATCCATAAAACTTACATTCAACACATAAGGGTATCTTTGTCATTTTTTCCTTAGGGGCACTTCAGTAATTTTTCCTTTATTGTGGGTTTTTACTTTCCTTAGCCCGTTAAAAAATCCCGTGAGCAAAGATGAACGAATACTATGCACCAGGTAGGATTCCAGAGAATTGGAGGTGAGTCATTAAGATCGCTTAAGTACCAAGCTCTCCCTAGATCCAATCCTAGACATGCATATACCCGTTGCCACACCTTAACCCTATGACTTGTACACGGTCTCATTTAATTAATTATGTTTTATGCAGTCATCACATACAAGGCCCAAAACCCCTTACAAAGCCCTGACAAATCCACATACCTGTATATGGCCCACTAGGTCCAATTATATGGCCTATTAAGCCCAAATCACATTCATATGGCCCATTAGGCCCAATCATATTTATATGGCCC
The DNA here is from genome assembly GCA_025698465.1 of Gossypium longicalyx. NCBI lineage: Eukaryota > Viridiplantae > Streptophyta > Magnoliopsida > Malvales > Malvaceae > Gossypium > Gossypium longicalyx. The sequence continues at coordinate 69,975,763 of CM046997.1, read as the reverse complement.
ATTAGGCCCAAATCACATTTATATGGCCTATTAGGCCCAAATCACATTCATATGGCCCATTGGGCCCAAATCACATTTATAGTCAAGCTCACATACAAATTTTACATCACATAGCATCAATTATCAATTTTCACCTATTATGGCCCAACAGCCCATCGGGCCAATTAAGCCCATTCTGGCCCGATTGGGCAATTCACAGCCCAAGTCCATGGAATCGCCCATGAGGCCTAGGATAACCTATCAGTTTCCCTCTCACGAGTGTTCGCGCACTCGCAAGTCTGTTGTAGCCAAACTTTCAGCTTTTCGACTTTTTGACATATCGACATTTCAGCATTCCAGGATTTGCCGATTTATTGTGTGTGTGCAGTGTATGTACACACCTGGTAAGAAAGCGTGCTGCGATCTTCCTAGCCATGAACCTACAATCTATATCACTCAAGAATTAATCTCACATACTTATCTAATACTTTACCAAAAGCCGAAATCTCACCTTAACCTTACCTTAAACGCCAAGTATTAATAGCTTTTCCTAGATCACAAATCACGAGTACTTCTCAGATCTGCATTAACCTTTATCTTTAAAACATAATAGGTGACTTGTATCCAACATATGTCACCCTTTCTACCAAAGCCTATTCGGCCAACTCTTACTGAAGTGAAGAACACTTACCAAAGTCTCACACCTGAGGAGTAAATCGGCTGGGATCCAAAAGACTGGGATTCGATACTAATCCTACCAAAATCAATGAGAAGAAGTGAGGAACAAAGTAATCGACACTTAGCAAAACTTGTTGGGAGAACAACACACTTACACTAGGACTGACCGATTAGAAAGAGTAGTGACGGCACCAAGGGTATTTGGCCAGAGAGGTGTTTGGCCCTTGCGATTTGTATGGCAAAAAGGGCTTATTCGACACCAAGGGAGAAGAGAAGAAGAAGAATTCGGCTAGACTAAAAGTGAATCAAAGAGAATTGAGTAGAGGAAAAATGGAAAAATGACGTAAAAAAAAAGAAAGAAGAACAAGGGTTTTCGGCTTCTAGATCTTAGAGAGAGAAGAAAAAAAGTTTCTGGCAACGAGGTGAAGGACAATTCGACATTAGCCTGGGAACCCTACATTCAACACCTATATATAGCCTCTATACCCGAATTTCCCATGCCCAAATTCCTAATTCGGCTTCACTTCTTCTTCACTCCTCATCTTCTAGTTTTTCTTCATGATAACCCCTTAATCCCCTCCTCAAATTTCTCCTCTTATTACACTCTACAGAGTTCATTCCAATGCCACCTTTGTCCAACTCTTAAGAAAAAATAAATCCCTCTTTTGCGCAAGGTGGGATTCAAACCCCATACCTTATTGTCTTGCCTTGCATGTGACGCCACTTACCACTCCACCACAAGGCTTCCTTGTGTCCAATTCTTCCTTCATTTATTCAAAAGCCCACCTACTTACCATCAAGGTTCTTTTAATTATTAACCCATAATTTCCTTTACCCCTAGGTTCGACTCAAACCTTAACTGAGACATACTATCACCTAATTAACACTTAACCGAGAATACTAAGCATACTTTTTATCAAAATCGAAGAAAAAAATGAAAATTTGAGATTTTGAGATTTTTGGGGCATTACACTTCTCATTGAGTCATCCCATCTTTTTGAATATCTCCAGTAAGCTTGTTGCAGCCACTACATATGTTGCATGATGTCCATCAATTTTGATAGCTCATCTCAATGATCTGGGCAAGGCGACTGAGTCCTGAACATTGAAGTTGCGACATCAGGTTTGCTTCTGGTTCCATTAGTTCTGCATTATCAGAGATTTTAGCTAACTACCCTGGTTCGATCTTTGTAGGATCTTCTTCTTCTTCTTCTTCTTCTTCTTCTTCTTCTTCAAGATCCTCGCTCTCTTTTACTTGTTGTCGTAGGACAGAATCTCCAACTATTCAGTAGAGATCCCAATCTATGATTGTGCCTTCGCTATAACCTATCTTCTTTACGTTTGCAAGAATTTTAGCTTTCAAGCAAAAAATTGTTATAGTAAAGGGAAAGTAAGCTGGGCCAAAATGTTTAGCGGCACAATTTCGCATTTCTCTCAAGATGATTTTTCCCACATCAATGATCTTTCCAGTTAAAATCGAGTATAATAAGATCATTTGCTCTAATGAAATTGTAGTCCTATGTGAAATGGCCACAAGGTTGAATCGAATGAAATAGAACCATACCTTCGCTAATGGTGTCAAATATTCTCTGCGACAAATGTGAATACCTTACTTTGACACAGTCCACTTAGAACTTGGAACTGTAAGTTCCTCGAGAATTTCTTGTAGATTTTCAAACTCAATATTGCTGACCAAGGAAGAATATTCATCGTCTTCGAAATTAGGTAATTCAAAGAATTCATTAATAACGTTTGAGGTTATTGGTACCTTGATTCCGCAAATAGAAACTTCCTTAAATTTTTTTGAGGTCAAATTCACGTAAAATTCATGAACTAACTCATTTGCACTAAATCTTTTCTCACAAAATAACTCCCAATTGAGAGCTTTAGTAATTTGTCGAATGCACTCTATGAAATCAATATAGTTGTTTTCTTTCTGTGTAAAGCCTTTTTTGGGTGTGTTTGTTGATTCTTGAAAATGCTTTTGCATCTCGCTTTGGCTTCTTCACAGTGGAATTTATTTTGTGATTCGTCAATTTGGGTAGAGGCATGAGTTCTCTTGTGAGGCATGATTAACCTGAACATAAGATGGAAACAAATATTTTCTAAAAAAATTAATTAGTATAAAATATTAATAATTTATAAATTGGAAAATTAAATAATTAAATAAAATCAAAATTTAGGAGAAAAATTTGTCTTACCACCTTTTTATGAAAATTAAGAACTCAAAGCAAATAAATATAAAGCAAAAGGGGTTGGTTTAGGGATGGTTGTAGGGTGTCTTGATGGTGAGGTGTGATAGGCAAGGGTGTTGGTGTTAGTGGCAAGGGTGTTGGTGTGAGTAGATGCATGGGCAGTAGGCATCACTGTTGGGTGGATCCTTGTGCGAGCAGCAAGGCATGCGTGTGCCCTACGGATAAGGGGAAGTGGGCAACAAGCAGGAGCGTCGAGCAGGCCTGACGAGCTACTGGAGCTGGAAGTACGCTAGGTGCGGTGACAAAAAGCAGGCTCCTGGTATGAATGGTGTACGTGGGTGCTGCTGGGTGTGTATGTGAGTTGCTGGCCAAATGGGGCTGCAACTAGGCGTGAGGGGTGATGTGCAGAGCTAGGCAGTGTTGTGGCTAGAGAGTTCGATACTAAGTGATTTGGTACTTGGTGGGTTTTGGATGCTAGGATTGATGGAGGGATGAGTGAAAAAAATGGCAAAGGTGGGTGAAATTTATAGTGAAAGGAGTAGGGGTTTAATTAGAATTCTTAGAACAAATTAATAATTAAGATATTCCAAGTTCTATTTCTACATAGAGTTAACAACAATTAATAATTAATATAATGCATATTAAATTATTGTTTGCTATTAATTTGTTAAAAATAAATACTTATTAAATAAAATATGATCAAATTTAAACTAATCCTAATTCTATGTAAAGTTTATAATAATTAATACATAATATAATAGATATAATTATATACTAATGATTATCATCTTATTTATTAAATTAAATTAAAAACATTTATTCTAGATGCCTTTTGAAAATATTTACAAGAAGAGATATCTAATTTTTAGTATTTACAAAAAGAGCAACCTAATTTTGAAAATAGTTTAATTAAGTACCAAGACTTCAAGAAACATTGAAATTGAGTTCCAATTTAAAACTTGGATCAAAATTGACACTTTTATTTGAAAACTTAAAAATTTATTTTGCCATTTAGGGAATAATTTCTCCGAAGATTATGTTAAAATAAATTTCCAGGAAAGATTAGAGGGATCACAAGCAGTCCCACTTCCAAACTCCTAGACAGAAACTATTTAAACATACTAATCCCAAAAATATACCCTAAATCATATATTAAAAAATAGAAAAATAAGAAAAATTATATATCCAATAAAATGAACGATATTTGATCCCGTTCAATCTTATCTCCCCAGTAATGTTTTAGGCGCTGAGCATTGACTCGAAAATTACCTCCCTTACTTTGAAGTTCGACAACTTCGTATGGATAAACTTGGTGAATCATATATAGATTAGAACAATGTGATTTTAACTTACCTGAGAAGAACCTTAATCTGAAATTGAATAACAAGACTTGCTGACCTGTTTCAAATTTTGGAACTCGAATGTGTTTTTCATGCCATCTCTTAAGTCTTTCCTTGAGTAATTTGGCATTCTCGTATGAGAACATTCGAAATTCTTCTAGCTCGTTGAGTTGCGGCATCATTTTCTTTTTAGCAAGATTAAGATCCAAGTTGAGTTGTTGGAGAGCCCAGTAAGATTTGTGTTCTAACTCCAATGGTAGATGACAAGCTTTCCAAAAGACCAACCTATAGGGTGACATCCCTAAAGGTGTCTTGTATGCTGTCCTGTAGGCCCATAAAGCATTGTCCAATCTTTTGGACCAATCTCGTTAGTTCGGGCAAACTATCTTTTCGAGTATACCTTTGATCTCTTTGTTTTCCAGTTCAGCTTGCCCATTTTTCTACGGGTGGTAAGCTGTGGCAACTTTGTGCTTCACTCCATGCTTGTCGAGTAACCATTTCAACCATTTGTTCACAAAATGGGACCCTTCATCATTGATGATGGCTCTTGGGGTTCTAAACCTTGTGAACACATGCTTTTGCAAAAACTTCATCACAACCTTAGCATCGTTCGTGGGATATGCCTTAGCCTCAACCCACTTAGACACATAGCCTACTACTACCAATATGTACTTTTGACCAAAAGACGGAGGGAAAGGACCAAGAAAGTCAATACCCCAAACATCGAATAATTCTACCTCAATGATGTTTGTTTGAGGCATCTCATTTCTTTTTGTGATGTTTCCAACCCTTTGACATCAATCACAGCTTCTTACATAAGCATATGCGTCTTTAAATAGTGTTGACCAAAAGAATTCGGCTTGTAATACTTTGGCCGCAGTACGTGTATGTAATAGCCCGTTTTTAATCAAATTAGAACAGTGGTTTTGAAACAAAAAATCTGAGGTCAAAATAATAATTTTATTATTATTTTAATGTCTACATCATGATAGTATGATTGTGTGAAAATTTTATTAAGAAATTTTATCATTTGAGAGCTCAATTTGATAAAAAGGACTAAATTGCGTAAAGTGTAAAAGTCAAATTCTATTAGCTAAAGGTGTCTAATAGCTATAGAACCATAAAGTGGAGGTCCTTATGTTGTAATTAGACCATTTTTAATGTTAGTGGACAAATATGAACATCATTTATGTGAATTTTAATGTTTTAATTAAAGGTCATAATAGTAAATTAATAAATAAAGACTAAATAAATGAAATAAAACCAAGTATCATCTTTTTTGTCATCATCCTCAATCGAATATTCAAAGGGAAAGAAACCATTTTTGTTCATCTAGGGTTCAGTCACTTTGAAGCTTGATTGATCAAGAAAAATGAAGTTCAAATTTAGATCAGGGGAAAAACAAAGTTTTGGACTAGTCGATCCATTTTGTCAATTTTGCGATTCAAGTAAGTTTGTATGTTAATAAGCATTATTATAATTGTGTTTTAAATTCTTTATTATTGAATTTTATTGTGAGTACAACCTTATGGAAATGTTCTACAAAGATTCGACAATGTAAAATCCCCATTGAACCTTAGCAATATACTATGATACGAATGACATATCATTAGGGGTTATGTGTTTGGGTGTTGGTTCGTACGTTCTACCAGTGGCTGAGTTACCTGGCATGTGTTACGAAATCTCGTCAACTTGTGTGAGCAGCACCGTGTAGCTATTTCATGACCGTCAGCTTGTGTGAGTAGACCCATTGATAGCTCGAGAGTGAGCATTATATGAGATATGAGATTGAGATAGCTTCAGCTATGTATTGGCACTTAGGGTGTGGCACTTAGGGTGTGATATTCCTGAGTATCCAATATTATTATAAATGGTTCAATGGGTATATTAAAGATATGAAATGGTGAGAGGTAGATACTTATCAGTATAGGTATGTACGTGAATTATAAAATCATTGAATCGAAGAAATTGGTGGAATTCATATTTAATATTTGGATTGAATATATGTGTTAAGTTTTGGATTAAATTTGAATTAGATTATGTAATGTTTATGTTATTGAATTGTTGAATGGTAACTTTTACTTACTTAGCATACGAGCTTACTAAGCTTTATAGCTTACTTTGTTTACTTTTCTGTGTTTTATAGTGTTTATCGAAGCTTGCTCGGATTTGAGAGTCGTTAGAGATTGCATCACGCTATCAAGCTATCACTTTTACTTTTGAACTTATGTATTTGGTTATATGCCATGTACAGGAGTTGTGGTTAATATGATCTTCATGTTGGTAATGAATTTAGCGATTTGATTTGGCTTATAAATGGTGAATGTTTGGTTATGTGTATAGCGATGTGATTTGGCTTATTTTGGTATATTTTGTGATGAATATATATGTGCAAATGGCCTTTCGTTATGTGATTAATAATTTCTATGTGATGCTTGTTGTGAATTGGCATTATGGTTACCATATGGTTAAAATTTGGGGATTTGGTATGCATGTGATTTAGGTAAGAAAGTACATATATGAAGTTAACTAGTTAAGTGAATTGTGAATGTGAATTTGGTATGCTTTGAATTGGTAAAATATGATGTGATGAGTCATATAGTTGTTGGTATGAAAATAACAAAAGGTTGAGATTGGTTGGAATGCTTTTTTATGCCATTTGGTTTGTGTAGGTGATTGGAAGTTTGGGTGAGAAATACGACTTGGTAAGTAGCCTATTTTTGTCCACACGGGCATGTGTGGCTATTCCGAAGGGTACATGGGCTAGTCACATGGGTGTATGTGTTGGCCGTGTGACCTAAGTCAGAGAGTTACATAGGGTCAGACACGGGCTGGGACACGGCTATGTGATTCCATTTTGAATGTTTACAAGGCCTGTGACACAGGCGTGTCTCTGGCCATGTGAGACACACGGGCGGGCCTCAGGGGTGTCTGTCCCCTATATTTTGAAACATTTTCTATGTTTTACAAAAAATTCCTAAGTTTTCGATTTTGTCCCGTACTACTTTTAATGCATGATTTGGGCCTCGTAGGCTCGTATTAGGGACTGTATGATTGATTGTCAATGACTTTATTTGGGAATGGAAATTGTATGTGAAATGTATAATTGTTTCTGAAATAAGTTTGGTAATGCTCCGTAACCCTATTCTGGCGATGTATACAGGTTAAGGGTGTTAGATTTATTGGTATTAAAGCTACAATTTAGTCGATTCTAGGACTAGTGTAACAAATGTGAGAGTTTAGCTATACATGCCATATATAACATGTGACAGTGTAATATCTCCTGACAGTTTAAATCGTGTTTTTATTAGCAATGGATCCCAATCGAGCAGTGGCTGATGATGTTGAAAGTAATACGCCAGCCTCCATTCACGGAGTAGCTCAATCTTAGTCAATACTGGTGTCTGGTAGTCAGAGAGGAAAGGCAAAAGAAACCTTATTCCAAATGATGAACGAATGGTTCACTAAGTTTGTCCGGACTAATCCAGCTGCTCAACAACCTCCACACCCACCTATTCCCCAACCGGTCCCCATAGCGCCTCAAGGTTTGGAACCTTTACGGTTGAGTAAACCACCTGTGGATAAAATTTGAAAGTATGGGGCTGAAGAGTTTAGAGCTACTACTGATGATGTATAATAGCATGATTTTGGGCCTAGTCAGAACAGTGGTTTCGGGACCACAAATTTGACGTAGAAATATTTATTTTTATTATATTTTTATGGTCTTCAGTTTTATGGAATTATTCTATGAAAATATCGTTTGAAAATTTTAATGTTTGAGCACTCAACTTAGCAAAAATGACTAAATTGTAAAAAAGTGCAAAACTTGAGTTCTATAAGCTATTGGTGTCTAATTGCTATGAAATTTTAAATTAAAGGTCCTTAGATGGTAATTAGACCATTACTTAAGTTGGTGGACAAAAATGGACATGGAGTAAGAGAAATTTTAGTGTTTTAAAAAAAGGGTATTTTAATAATTTGGTTAATAAATGAATTAATAAGCAAAATAAAAGCCAATCTTTTGCTCATCTTCAACCCCATGGCTGAAATTTAAAAGAGGAAGACATAGCTAGGGTTTCCCAAGTTTCCAAGATCAATTGTAAGTCTGTTCTTGCCCCGTTTTTAATGTTCCTTACATTTTTTGTAGTCGTTGTAACTCAACCTACCTATTTTTAGCACTAATTTTAGGTATGATTAAGGTTTAGGGTTTGAACCATGTTAGACATATGTGTATTTTGATGGCTAATGGTAGAAAATGCAAGTTTGGTGTTAGAAAAACAACTTTCGCTAAGTGATTTTCGATAAAAATGTCAAAAAGTACCTATTTGTAAAAGTTATAAAATAAGTAGTAAAAGTGCGATTAAGTGGAAAATGTGGGCTGGTATATGTATGAAAATGATTCGGCTAGGCTTGGGTTTTGAAGAAATTGAATACGTTTTAATTTACGAGCCTAGGGACTAAATTGTAAAAATGTGAAACTTTAGGGATAAAAATGTAAATTTACCATAATATGTTTTTTGGACTGAATTGAACAATGTGAGTATTAAATAAGTTAAATTTGTTATTACAGATCAAGAAAAATGAGGTTCAGACCTAGATCGGGGGAAAAACAAAGTGTTTGACGATTAGGTCAAAATCTACTATTTTTGTACCGAGGTAAGTTCGTATTTAAATAATGCATTGTTATATTTATATTTTAAATGCTTTAGTATTGTATAAATTATGATTGAATCTTTGGTCGTATTCGACAAAGTTCTGACAAGCAAGAATTCTCGATTGAGCCTTAAGAATAGAATAGAATACGAGTGATATGTCACTAGGAACCCATGTGTTTATGTGATCTGGGTGCTGGTCTCGTACGTCCTACCAGTGGATGGGTAGTCCAGCGTGAGTTATGGATACCTGATAGTTTGTGTGAGCAGCACTGTGTAGCTACTTTCTGACTGATAGCTTGTGTGAGCAGGCCTGTGAGGAGCTAGAAAACGAGCCTAGATGTGTTATGAGATATGAGGTAGCTTTGTCTACATGTATGGCACTTATGTGCAAGATTTTCGAGTATCCGTTAATATTCTGAGTGTTCAATGGGAATGTCAAAGTTGTGAAAGACTATGGTATGTTATGAGTTGGTACAGGTATGTACGTAAAACTCATATGCAATGAGCTCGATAAGTGATGAACCCTTGGTAAGGTTATGATTGAGTAAGTTAAGACTAAAGATTTTGATATCATTCATGTTAATTTTTATCATCCTAATTGTATGTTAAATGTGTGGTTATGATGCTTATTATTTGCATAGGAACTTACTAAGCTATAAGGCTTGCTCCCTTTCCTTTTCCTTGTCTTATAGTGTCACCAAGCTAGCTCAGGGATCAGAGACTGTTAGAGATTCACTCACACAATCAAGAATTATTTTGGTACCAATGATTTCAACATTTTGAGTCATGGCATGTATAGGGGACCTGGTTATTTTGTTATGTGTCATAATTGATTTGGCCAAATGTGTTGGCTTATATTGGTTGAAAGTTCATTTTGTATAAGGCCATTTGAAATTGGCTACTATTGGTATAAGCAATGTTTATAATGAAGCCTTTCATGAATGTAGAAACTTGTATGATTTGAGTTGATGAGTATGTGATGTTTGTGTATAACAGATAGTAGCGTGTAATTGACGTGTGGATGTCTTTATTTTGGCTGATTTGGTTGTATGTAAATGCTTGAATTGGTGCTATGTTGTGTTGTGTAGGTGTATGCATCAAAGGGTGGCAAAATGGCTTGGTAAATAGCCTTATTTTTGTCCACACAGGTAGACACACAGGCGTGTGTCTAGGCCGTGTGTGACACTTGGCTTGCCCTACGGGCATGTGTTTAGGTCGTGCGTCCCCTGCACCTTAATTTTTTTTGCAAAACAAAATGCTCAGAATTGAACACCCGGGTAGAGACACTGGCGTGTGTCCTGGGCGTGTGAAGTCTGCACCTATTTTATGAAAACTCATAAAATTTTAATTCGACCACATGGCCGTGCACACTGGCATGTAACTTGGCCGTGTGTCTTCAATTTGTTCTTGGGTGACAAATAAAGAGTTACACAGGGTTGGGACATGGGTTTGTGTAACCACACAGCCTGCCCACACGGGCATGTCCCATATCCACACGGGCGTGTGACCCCTGTTTAGTGAAATATTTTCTAAGTGTGTTTAGTGAAATATTTTCTAAGTGTTGCAAAACTTTCTAAAGTTCTCAATTTAGTCCCGAACCACTTCCAATGCATGTTTTGGGCCTCGTAGGCTTATATTAGGGACTTTATGGTGAAATAAAAAAAATTTAATTTGGATGAAAATTCATGGCTCAAAAATATATGTTTGCATGTGTTTAAGTCTGGTAATGCCTCGTACCCTATTTCAACGTTGAATATGGGTAAAGGGTGTTACATTTTATGGTATCTGAGCTACGATTTAGTCAATTCTCGGACTAACATAGCATGTGTAAGTGTCTAGCTATACATGCCATATATGAACTGTTATAGTGTGATGACTCCTGACAATTTTAAATTGTGTTTTCATATAGTAAATGGATCCCGATCGAGCTGTAGCTGATGATGTAGAAAGTAATACGCCAACTCCCACTTAAGGGGCAGTGCCATCTGAATATAAACATCCTACAGTCAGTCAGGGAGGAGTGGCTAGGGAAGCCATCCTCTATTTGATGAATGAGAGGTATTCAAAGTTTTTTCGGACAAACTCGAATGCTCAACATCCTCCACCCCCTCCTTATCCCCAACCGATTTCTGTAGTTCCCCAAGGCGTGGATTTGGTAAGACAGAATAAGCCTCCGATTGATAAGATTCGGAAGCAAAGGGTTGAGGGATTCAGAGCTAATGTAGATGATGAACCCGAGAGGGCCGAGTTCTGGCTTGAGAATACTACCAGGGTATTGAATGAGTTATCATGTACACTCAAAGAATGCTTGAAATGTGCTATACCGTTATTGAGGGACACAACATATAACTAGTGGAAGACACTAGTATCTGTGGTACAGAGAGAGAGGGCTACATGGGAGTTCTTTTAGGAGGAATTCAGAAAGAAATATATTACTCAATGGTTCATCGATCAGAAACACAAGGAATTTCTTGAGCTAAAATAGGGTCGAATGTTAGTAATAGAGTATAAGCGAGAATTTGTTAGGCTCATTAAGTATGCCTGAGAGTGTGTTTCCTCCGAGGCTATTATGTGTAAAAGGTTCGAAGATGGGTTGAATGAGGACATCCGACTGTTAGTTGGAATCTTAGAACTAAAAAAATTTGTTGTATTTGTTAAACAAGCTTGCAAAGTCGAAGAGCTAAGCAAAGAGAAAAGAAAAGCCGAAAGTGAGGCTAGAGATGCAAGAAAAAGGCCGATGAGCAAGTAATTTCAATCTCAGTCAAAGAAATCTAGAGAAATGAATTCTCTTTCGAATGTATTAGCTAGGTATTCGCACAAAGACCACTAGAAGCAATATTCGAGTTTTAAATCTCAAGCTACTTCACTGGAAAGTGTGGGTAATATTGGATCTAACAGACCCGAATGTCAGCATTGTGGAAGAAGACATATCGGCGAGTGTAGGATGAATAATTGAGCTTGTTTCAAGTGTGGTTCCCAAGAGCATTTTATCTGAGATTGCCCTGAGATGGTTGAGAAAGAACAATTTTTGAGTGCAAGGCTGAGTAATACTACCAATAGGGGTAGGCCACCAAGAAATATTGGGAATAGAACTAGTAGTAAAGGTGTGACAAAAGGTACAGCTATGAGATCTGAGGCCAGAGCACCTGCTAGAGCTTATGCCATTAGTGCTCGTAAGGATGCATCATCTCCCGATGTGATTATTGGTACATTTTCTCTTTATGATACTACTGTTATTGCATTGATTGATCCTAGATTGACTTATTCTTATGTTTGTGTGAATTTGGTATCTAGTAAGAGTTTTCCTGTTAAGTCTACTAAATTTGTAATTAAAGTGTCAAACCCTTTAGGCAAATTTGTGCTAGTTGATAAAGTTTGCAAGAATTGTCCTTTGATGATTCAAGGTCACTGTTTTCCAGCCGACTTAATGTTGTTGCCATTTGATGAATTTGATGTTATTTTGGGTATGGACTGGTTGAAACTACATGATGCCATGGTAAATTGTAGACAGAAAACTATTAAATTGAAATGTGAAAATGGTGAGGTTATTCGGGTTGAAACCGATGAATCAAGTGAATTTCCCATAGTGGTTTCGTCTATGTCTGCTTAGAGGTACGTAAGGAAAGGTTGTGAAGCTTATTTTGCTTATGTTTTGAATATGAAAATGTCTGAATTGAAAATTGAATCAGTCCCGATAGTTTGTGAATATCCTGATGTGTTCCCAAAAGAGTTTCCATGGTTACCACCAGTCAAAGAAGTGGAGTTTGCTAGTAAGTTAGTACTTAGGACTTCATCGATATCGATTGCTCCGTATAAGATAGCTCCGACTGAATTGAAAGAATTGAAAGCTCAGTTGCAAGAGTTGACAGATAAGGGTTTTGCGAGATCAAATTTTTCTCCCTAGGGTGCTTCAGTGTTATATGTAAAGAAGAAAGACGGGTCTATGAGGCTTTGTATCGATTACCGACAACTCAACATGATGACTATAAAGAAAAAGTATCCGTTGCCAAGGATTGATGACTTATTCGATTAGTTAAAAGGAGCAACGGTATTCTCAAAAATTGCTTTGAGATCTGGCTACTATCAGTTGAAAGTTAAAGAGTCAGATGTACCAAAAATTACTTTCAGGACAAGGTATGGACACTATGAATTTCTTGCTATGCCTTTCGGATTAACTAAAGCACCTGCCGTTTTTATGGACTTAATGAATAGAATTTTCTAACCATATTTAGATAAGTTTATGGTTGTGTTCGTTGAGGATATACTGATTTATTCTCGAAACGAGTTCGAGCATGCCGAGCACTTGAAAACTGTATTGCAAACGTTGAGAGATAATAAATTGTTTGCAAAATTCAGTAAAAGTGAGTTTTGGCTCCGAGATGTTAGATTTTTGGGACATATTGTTTTAGGTGATGGTATTCGACTTGATCCAAGTAAGATTTCAGCAATCGTTGATTGGAAACTGCCAAGAAATGTATCTGAAGTTAGAAGCTTTTTGGGTTTAGCCGATTATTATCGATGATTTGTTAAGGGATTTTTGATGATTGCTACTCCTGTGACCAAGTTGTTGCAAAAAGATGTTAAATTTGAATGGTCCAAAAAATGTCACCAAAGTTTTGAGAAATTATAAGCATTACTAACTGAGGCACCGGTTTTAGAACAACCTAAATCAGGAAAAGAATTTGTAATTTACAACGACGCTTCATTGAATGGTTTGGGTTGTGTGTTGATGCAAGAGGGCAAGGTGGTAGCTTAAGCATCAAGACAGTTGAAGCCACACGAGAAGAATTATCCAACGCATGACTTGGAATTGGCCGCCATCATTTTTGCTTTGAAGATTTGGCAGCATCATTTGTACGGTGAGAAATGTCATATTTTTACTGATCATAAGATTTTAAAATACTTGATGACTTAGAAAGATCTAAACGGAGATGGCTTGAGTTACTAAAGGATTATGAACTAGTGATCGACTATCATCGGGGAAGGGTGAATGTAGTAGCAGCTGCTTTGAGCAGAAAGTCCTTGTTTACTTTGAGAGCTATGGATACGAGATTGAATTTGTCTAATGATGGTTCAATTTTGGCCGAGTTGAGAGCTAGACCGGTATTTATTCAGCAAATTTCTAAAGCTCAGAAAAGTGATAGTGAATTGCAAGCCAAAAGAGCTCAGTGTAAATCGAGTATTGATATAAACTTTCGGATCAGTTCAGATGAATGTTTGATGTTCCGGGATAGAGTATGTGTACCGAAATATGATGAACTTATTCAGAAAATTCTACATGAAGCACATAGTGGTTGCTTATCAATTCATCCGGGTAGTACGAAAATGTATAATGATTTGAAGAAATTGTATCGGTGGTCAAGTATGAAACGAGATATTTTAGAGTTTGTTTCGAGATGTTTAATTTGTCAACAAATAAAAGCCGAACACTAAGCACCTTATGGTTTACTTCAGCCAGTGATGGTACCCGAGTGGAAATGGGATAAGATTACGATGGACTTCGTGACGGGTTTGCCTTTGACTCCAAAAAAGAAAGATGTCGTCTGGGTTGTTGTTCATAGATTGACGAAAGCGGCTCTTTTTATTAAGGTATGTACTAGCTACTCACTTCATAAGCTAGCTGAATTGTACATTTCTAAGATTGTGAAATTGCACGGAGTGCCTATTTCTATTATTTCGGATAGAGATACGGTATTTACTTCGAGATTTTGGAAAAAGTTGCAAGAGGCTTTGGGCACAAAATTGAATTTTAGTACTGCATTTCATCTGCAAACCGACAGTCAGTCTAAAAGAGTAATTTAAATTCTTAAAGGTATGTTATTATGTTGTGTCCTAGAATTCGAAGGTAGTTGGGAGAAATATCTACCATTGGTCAAATTTGCTTATAACAACAGTTGTCAGTTGAGTATAAAGACGGCACCCTATGAGGCATTGTATGGTCGTAAGTGTTGAACTCCGTTGTATTGGATCGAGCTTAATGAGAGACAGATTCACGGGGTTGATTTGCTTAGAGAAACTGAAGAAAAAGTAAAGGTAATCTGTGATTGCTTGAAAGCTGCTTCAGATAGAAAAAAGTCATATGCAAATTTGAAAAGAAAAGAGATTAAATTTCAGATTGGTGATAAACTATTTCTGAAAGTATCTCTGTGGAAGAGGATTCTGAGATATCGCCGTAAAGGCAAGTTAAGTCCACATTTCATCGGGCCGTATAAGGTTATTGAAAGAATATGGCTAGTGGCATATTGGTTAGCTTTACCGATAGAATTGTAAAGGATTCATAACGTGTTTTATGTGTCGATGTTGCGATGACACCATTCTGATCCCTCACATGTAATTTCACCGACAGAGATTGAGATACGATCTGATATAACTTATGGTGAGGAACCGATAAAGATTTTAGCTCGGGAAGTTAAAAAATTGAGAAATAAGAGCATAACCCTAGTGAAAGTTTTATGGCAACGACCTGGGGTTGAAGAGGTTACATGGGAACCCGAGAAAGCTATGAGAAAACAGTATCCAAACCTATTTTCTGGTAAGATTTTCAGGGACGAAAATCCCTAAAAGGGGGGAGTTGTAACAGCCCGATTTTGGGCCTAATCAGAACAGTGGTTTCGTGACCATAAATTCGACGTAGAAAGATATATTTTTGTTATATTTTTATGGTCTACAGTTTTATTGAATGATTCTGTGAAAATTTCGTTTGAAAATTTTGACGTTTAAGCACTCAATTTAGCAAAAATGACTAAATTGTAAAAAGTGCAAAACTTGAGTACTATAAGCTAGAGGTGTCTAATTGTTATGAAATTTTAAACTAGAGGTCCTTACATGGAAATTAGACCATTACTTAAGTTGGTGGACAAAAATGGACATGGAGTAAGAGAAATTTTAGTGTTTTAAGTATAGGGAATTTTGCTAATTTGGTTAATAAATGAATTAATAAGCAAAATAAAAGCCAATTTTTTGCTCATCTTCTACCCCTTGGCTGAAATTTACAAGAGGAAGACGTAGCTAGGGGTCAAGCTTTCAAGCTCGATTGTAAGTTTGTTCTTGCCCCGTTTTTAATGCTCTTTACATTTTTGAAGTTATTGTAACTCGATCTACATATTTCTGGCACTAATTTGAGGTATGATTAAGGTCTAGGGTTTGACCCATGTTATACATGTGTGTATTTTGATGGCTAATGGTAGAAAGTACAAGTTTGGTGTTAGAAAAACAACTTTTGCTAAGTGATTTTCGGTAAAAATGTCAAAAACGACCTATTTCTAAAAGTTATAAAATAAGTAGTAAAAGTGTGATTGAGTGGAAAATGTGGGTTGGTATAAGTATTAAAATGATTCGGCTAGGCTTGGGTTTTGAAAAAATTGAATACGTTTCAATTTACGAGCCTAGGGACTAAATTGTTAAAATGTGAAACTTTAAGGGCAAAAATATAATTTTGCCATAATATGAATTTTGGACTGAATTGAACAATGTGAGTATTAAATAAGTTAAATTTGTTATTATAGATCAAGAAAAATGAGGTTTGGACCTACATCGGGAGAAAAACAAAGTGTTTGACGGTTAAGTCAAAATCTACTATTTTTGTACCGAGGTAAGTTAGTATGTAAATAATGCATTGTTATATTTATATTTTGAATGCTTTAATATTGTATGAATTATGATTGAATCTTTGGACGTATTCAACAAAGTTTCGATAAGATAGAATTCTCGGTTGAGCCTTAGGAATAGAATAGGAGACGAGTGACATGTTACTAGGAACCCATGTGTTTATGTGATTCGAGTGCTGGTCTCGTACGTCCTACCAGTGGTTGGCTAGTTCGGCATGAGTTACAGATACCTGGCAGCTTTTGTGAGCAGCATTGTGTAGCTGTGTCCTGATTGACAGCTTGTGTGAGCGGGCCCATGAGTAGCTCGAAAACAAGCCTATATGTGTTATGAGATGTGAGGTAGCTTTAGCTACATGTATGGCACTTATGTACAAGATTTCCAAATATCCGTTAATATTTTGAGTGTTCAACGGGAATGTTAAATTTGTGAAATAATATGGTATGTTACGAGTTGGTATAGGTATGTATGTAAAACTCATATGTAATGTGCTCGATAAGTGATGAACCCTTGGTAAGGTTATTATTGTAACACCCCTAACCTGTACCCGTCGCCGGACTAGGGTTAAAGGCGTTACCGGACAATCGGAAACATTTTACAAACAATTCCCATACATTATCCACCATCATAATATAACATGATCATAATGTCCCTTATATTGGCCATCGAGACCTTAAACATGCACTAGAAAGGGGTCGGGACTAAACCTAGTACATACAAATTTTTTTGAAACTAAAACATTTTTTTCCAAAGTTTTACAGGTCACACGCCCGTGTGAACTGGCCGTGTGTCTCACACAGCTTTAGACACATCCGTGTGTCTAGGCCATGTAAAAACAGGGCATACATACTGACTTGTCCACACGGTCACAAGACACGCTCGTGTGCCAGGCCGTGTGAAAATTAGGGAGCCTACTAACTTGGATCACACGGCCAGTCACACACCTGTGTGTCTAGCCCGTGGTCGAAATTGACTTGGCTACATGGCCTAGCACATGCCCATGTGTGTGACCGTGTAGTTTGCCTAGGCTCATTTCGAAATGGCCCTCGAGCAACACGGCTGAGACACACACCAGTGTCCTTGCCCGTGTGGGCAAAAATAGGCCATTTACAAGGCCAAATTGCCACCCATTAAGGGTCCTCCCTACAAACATCAAAACCACATCATTTTATACCAAATTCTCAACCATTTTACAACTAAAACATACATCATTTATACCAATTCATTATCAACATATTTCATGCTTGAAGTACATACCAAATCATATCATTCCATAAACCAAAAACACAAAAAATTATATGATTTATAATCTTGATATTCACATTCAATTTCACACCACATTCTTACCAATTCCACAATTAAGCACATACCAAAACTTACCAAACTTACCATTTCTCTTGGCTATTCATGAACACATCAAACATACCAGAATTGCATCACATACCATATACCAAAATCAAACCATAAGTTCAACCATAATCTAGCCATATCTCATGGCATGATATACACATTACAAAACATACCTCAAAGTACTTCTAGCCTATACATGCCATACTTTAATATATACATTTTCAAAAGGTACCAAATTAAAGTTTTATAGTGTGGTGACAATCCTCGACGATCCCCGAGCTTTCGATAGCTACGATATCTATAAAACAATGCAAACACACACAAAGTAAGCTTTTAAAAGCTTAGTAAGTCATATAAAAATAAACTTATCATTTAAATCTTATAATCATCATCAATTTTCATATAATTCATAGCCAAAAACTATCACAAACCTCAATGTTCATATACATTTCATATATTCCAAATTCTTTAGCACATATATCATATTTTCTCATGCTTTTATCACATATCAACAATTGCTCACTAAAGTACATATACATACCTTTTTACATCAATTATAATACTTATTCCAAACGTAACGGAATCGGATACATATTGACATCATAATTCATTTTCTCAGAATGCCCATTGAACCATTTGGAATCATAAGGATACGCGGATAGCTCGGAAAGTTCATACAATGCCAACATCCCAGACGTGGTCTTACATGTAATCAAATGTCGATGCCGCTGTCCCAGATAGGGTCTTACACGAAATCAAATATGATGCCAATGTCCTAGACCTGGTTTTACACGTAAATTATAAGTCGATGCCAATGTCCCAGAATTGGTCTTACACGATAACACATATCGGATCCTATGTCATGACATATGTATCTTAACTATTCTTAATGTTTGTACGGGGCTTTTCGGACGTCGGAACTTTGTCGATACTTTCTCTAATATTTCATTCTCAACACATATATTCATTCAACGTTGTTCAAAATCATATAATCAATAATAATTCAATTCAAAATATATTTATTTGTATATCGAATTACCTCGTACGGACTCGAATAAATAGAATCGGCTACTCGACGACTTTCGACTTTCTCCGATCTAATTATGTTTTCTTTGGTTCTTATTCTATATAAATTCAAATTTAACTCTTTTATTCACCAAATCATTCAAATCAATCCAAAAACACATATTTAGTCCATTTTACAAATTATCCCTCACATTTTTACATTTTGACAATTTAGTCCCTAATTCATAAAATCACGAAATACACCAAATTTCTTTAAACATATGCTTGGCTGAATATTCCTATAGCTCATACCAGCATACATATTTCATTTATTTCACATTTTAGTCCCTTAAAAACTCATTTTCACAATTTAGTCCATTTTACTCAAACTCTTCAAAAATTCAAAGACAAAATATACTAACCCAAAACATATATTTCATTTTCCATCAACTAACTTCACAAAGCTTACAAAATCAACAATGGCATAACTCAAAATCATCATCAAAATTAGAAATTAAGACATGGGCTTGATAATCTACTAAGCAAAGATCACAAAAATATAGAAATTATCAAAAATCGATCAAAAACACATACGTAATTGATGCTTGTATGTGTCGAATGCCTAAAGGCTTAGAACCCTAACTTTCTTTCTTCAATTTCGGATAAATGGTGAATATGATAGCCAATTTAATGTTTTGTTTTATTTAATATATGATTAATATACCAATTACCAAAATACCCTTTAATAAACCATTATAAAATCTCATATATTAAGGCCATTAATGTTCATTAACCATGTTAATGGTCCAATTGCATCATAAGGACCTCACATTTAAAGAGACACATCAAATAGGCAGTTTAACAATTAGAAGGCCACTTTTACATTTTACGCGATTAAATCCTTTTATCAAATTAAACACAGAAACGATTAAATTTTCACACAAAACACTCACACGTGTCATTTCACATATTATCAACACTAAAAATAATATTAAAATATTTTTCTAATTTGGATTTATTGTCCTAAAACCACTATTCCGACTAAGGTCTAAACTAGACTGTTACAATTCTCCCCCATTAGAGATTTTCGTCCCCAAAAAACTTACCGTCGAATAGGTTCAGATATTGCTGTCTCATAACATCTTCAGGTTCCCAAGTGGCCTCTTCAGAAATTTTCTTATTTCGGAGTTCTTTGACCTCGCAAGCTAAAATACGGATCGGTTCTTCTTTATAGGTCATATTAGAGTTAATCTCAATTTCAGACGGAGGAATTACATGTGAAGGATCGGATCTGTATTGTCGAAGCATCGATACGTGAAATACATTGTGAATCTTTTCTAGCACAATGGCAACAACAATCTATAAGCAACTGGCCCAATACTCTCAATAATCTCATATGACCCGATGAATCTCGGACTCAATTTGCCTTTTCTGCGAAATCAAAGTACTTTCTTCCACAGGGATACTTTCAAAAACACTTTGTCACTGATATCAAATTCAATATCTTTTCTTTTCAAATCTGCATAAGATTTCTAACGATCGGAAGCCGCTTTCAAACTATCTCGGATCACTTTTACTTTCTATTCAGTCTCTTTTATCAAATCAACGCCGTGCACTGAGCTTAGTCCAATACAAAGGCGTACAGCATTTACGACCATATAAGGCTTCGTACAGTGTCATTTTAATGCTCGATTGAAAACTATTATTGTAGGCGACTTCAATCAAAGGCAAATATTGTTCCCACGTACCTTCAAACTCAATAATGCAACATCTCAACATATCCTCGAGAATTTAAATAATCCGCTCAGGTTGACCATCCGTTTGCGGGTAGAAAGTAGTACTGAAATGCAATTTCATACCCAGAGCATCTTGCAATTTCTTTTAGAATCGTGATGTGAATCTCGGATCTCTGTCTGACACAATAAATAATGGCACACCATGCAATCTCTCAATATCGGAAATGTATAACTCAGCTAACTTATAAAGCGAGTAATCAGATCGTACTGGAATAAAATGGGTTGATTTCGTCAATCTATCAACCACTACCTAGATTGCATCTTTCTTTCTCGGAGATAGGGGCAAACTTGAAACAAAATCCATTGTTACTTTATCCTATTTCCACTTAGGAATCATAATCAGTTGTAACAAACCAATGGCACTTGATGATTAGCTTTAACTTGCTGACAGATTAAGCATTCCACTACAAATTCAGAGATATCCCGTTTCATGCCATGCCACCAATAGAGCTGTTTCAAGTCATTATACATTTTCGTACTACCTAGATGAATAGATAAACGACTGTTGTGAGCTTTATTCAAAATCATCTGAATTAACTTTGGATTTCTCGAAACACAAATTCAATCTTGGAATCTCAGACAATCATATTTATCAACTCTAAATTCTGAACCAAAATCTAAATCACACTGAGCTCGTTTCGTTAAAATCTCATTGTCAACCTTCTGAGCTTCGATAATTTATTGAATAAATAATGGTCTTGCTTTTAATTCAGCTAAAACTGAACCATCATCAGACAGAACCAAATGAGCATTCATTGCATGCAATGCAAACAATGTTTTTCGACTCAAAGCATCAGCAATAATATTTACCTTTCTCGGATGATAATCAATAACAAGCTCATAGTCTTTTAGCAATCTAACCATCTTCTCTGATGCAGATTCAAATCTTTCTGAGTCATCAGATATTTCAAACTCTTATGATCAGAATATACGTGACATTTCTCACTAAACAGATAGTGGCACCAAATCTTCAAAGGAAATACGATCGAAGCTAACTCAAGGTCATGCGTGGATAGTTCTTTTCGTGCGGCTTTAACTATCTCAAAGCTTAAGCAATGACTTTGCCTTCCTACATCAAAACACATCCTAAACTATTTAATGAAGCATCACTATAGATCACAATTCTTTACCCGATTCGGCTTGCAGAGCTTTAGTCAATAGTGCTTTCAGCTGATCAAAGCTTTTCTGACACTTTTCAGACAATTCAAAATTCTCATCTTTCTGAAGCAGTTTCGTTAATAGAGTTGCAATCATAGAAAAGCCTTTTACGAACCGTCTATAATAACAGGCAAGTCCCAGAAAGCTGCAGACTTCAGAGACATTCCTCGGAGGCTTCCAATCCAAAATAGATGAATTTTTGCTCGGATCAACTGGATACCTGATGCTGGTACAATATGACCCAGAAAACCGACTTCTTGAAACCAGAATTCACATTTACTAAACTTCGCATACAATTGCTTATCTCACAAAGTCTGTAGCACTATTCTTAGATGTTCGACATGCTCAGATTCATCACGCGAATAAATCAATATGTCATTAATGAATACGACAACAAATCGATCTAAATATTGTCTAAAAATTCTATTCATCAAATCCATAAAGATAGCAGCTGCATTTGTTAATTCGAAAGGCATAACTAAGAATTTATAGTGGTCGTACCTTGTTCTGAATGCAGTTTTTGGAATGTTTGAGTCTTTTACTTGCAACTGGTAATAGCCTGATCTCAAATCTATCTTTGAAAACACAGTAGCTCCTTTTAATTGATCAAATAAATCATCAATTCGAGGCAGAGGATACATATTCTTGATAGTCACTTTATTCAATTGGTGATAATCTATGCACATTCTCATCGTACCGTCTTTGTTTTTCACAAACAGAATAGGAGCACCCCAAGGTGAGAAACTCGATCTAGCAAACCCTCTATCGGTCAACTCTTGCAACTGAGACTTTAATTCTTTTAGTTCGGTCGGAGCCATTCTATACGGAGTTATCAAAATCAGAGTAGTTCCCCGTACTAGCTCAATGCCAAATTCAACTTCTCAGATCGGAGGTAATCCTGAAAGGTCTTTAGGAAACACATCAGGGAATTCACAGACAATAGGTACTGATTCAACTTCCTTTTCTGACACTTTCGAATCAATCACATAGGCAAAGTAAGCTTCACAACCTTTTCTCACAATACTCAAAGCTTTCATCGAAGATATCACAGCAGGCAATCCATTCAAATCATTAGATTCAATTCGAACTATTTCATCATTCTTGCATCTCAAATCAATAGTTTTCCATTTGCAGTTCACAATAGCATCATACAAAGTTACCCAATCCATGCCCAGAATTATATAAAACTTATAAAGGGTAATAACATCAGATCAACCAAAAAACAAATGTCTCGAAACATTAACGGGAATTTCTTGTAGACTTTATCAACCAGGATACATCTATCTATGGGGTTCTATACTTTAATTACGAATTCATTAGACTCTACAAGAAAATTCTTACTATTCACTAAATTTATACATATATATGAATGTGTTGATCCTGGATCTATCAAAGCAATCACAGAAGTATCGTAAAGAGTAAAAGTACCCGTAATCACATCTAGAGAGGAAGTTTCCTCACGAGCTCGAATGGCATAGGCTCTGGCAGGTGCGTGAGCCTCAGATCTAGCAATAGTATATTTAGTTCCTCTTTGACTACAATTCACATTTGCCAGATTTCTGGGAGGTCTACCTCGAGTTGTGGTGTTACATGGTCTTAGATTTTGCACAATCTCTTGCTCAACTAATTCTGGACAATCTCCAATGAAATGATCTAAAAATCTACATTTGAAGCAAGCTCGATCATATAATCTACAATTACCGAGATTTCTTTTACCACAGTGTTTGCACTCAGGACGATCAGATCGAACATTTCCAACACTGGCAACAGATGTAGCTGGAGCTCTGAAACTCGAATGTGATCTTGCACGATCTCTACTCAAATGTCCCACATTAGCCTTTGAATGGCTATACTCATCTCGGAATTTCTTTGATGCAGGCTGAAATGATTTGCTTGTTGATCTCTTTCTCATGTCTCTAGCTTCAAAATTAGCATTTTTTTCTCTTTCCCAAGCTCTTCAGCTTTACAGGCTCGTTCAACAAGGACAATGAATTCTTTTATCTCTAGAATCCCAACTAACAAATGAATATCCTCATTCAGACCGTCTTTAAATCTTTTGCACATTATTGCTTTAGTTGAAACACATTCTCTAGCATATTGACTCAGTCTTACAAATTCTCGATCGTATTTTGTAACAGACATACGACCTTGCTTCATTTCAAGAAACTCTTTACGCTTCTGATCTATAAATCTCTAACTGATGTATTTCTTCTGAAATTCAGCTTTGAAGAAATCCCAAATGACTCGCTCACTTGGAATCACAGATATCAAAGTCTTCCACCAGTGATACGCCGTATCTCTTAGAAGTGAAACGGCACATTTTATGTATTCATCTAGAGTCAGAGACAATTTATCAAATACTCATATCGTATTCTCTAACCAAAACTCGGCTCTTTTAGCATCATTATTCGTAGTAGCACGAAATTCTTCGACCCCATAATTTCTAGTCTTATCAACTGGAGGCTTATTCAACTGATTCAGATTAACTTGCGACATAGCAGGGACTTGAGAAGGATTAGCTGGGGTTGGGGGTTGTTGAACAGCCAGATTAGTTCTAATGTATTGGGTGAACCAATCATTCATCATCTGATAGAAGGCTTGTCTAGCCTCTCCATCATGGCTACTCGTAGTCAGTCTAGAGTCAGAGGGCGCTGTCCTTTGCGCGGGACCAGGCACATTGCTCTTGACATCATCAGCTACGACTCGTTCGGGTTCTATTTACTATATAAAAACACATTTTCATTGTCAGGATTCATCACACTATCGCAATTCATAAATATGCCATGTATACCTAGACTCACATACACTATGTTAGTCCTAAAATTGACTAAAACGTAGCTCTGATACCAACCAAATGTAACATCCCTAACCCGTATCTGTCGTCAGACTAGGGTTAAAGGCCCTTACCGGACAATCAAAAACATTTTACGAACACTTCCCATACATTATCCACCATCATAATCAAACATGATCATAATGTCACTTATATAGGTCATCGAGACCTTAAACATGCATTAGAAAAGGGTCGGGACAAAACCGAGCATATACAAAATTTTTCGAAACTAAAACAATTTTTTTCAAAGTTGTATAGGTCACACGCCCGTGTGAACAAGCCGTGTGCCTCACACGGCTTTAGACACATCCGTGTGTTTAGGCCATGTGAAAATAGGGCATACATATTGACTTGACCACACGACCACAAGACACGCCCATGTGCCAAGCCACAAGCATATTTTCTCATGCTTTTATCACATATCATCAATTGATCACTAAAGTACATATACTTACCTTTTTACATCAATTATGATACGTATTCCAAACGTACCTGAATCGGATACATGGTCACATCATAATTAATTTTATTGGAATGCCCGTTGAACCATATGGAATCATAAGGATACGCGGATAGCTCAAAAAGCTTGTACAATGCCAACGTCCCAAACGTGGTCTTACATGTAATCAAATATCGATGCCATTGTCCCAGATAGGGTCTTACACGAAATCAAATATGATGCCAAAGTCCAAGACGTGGTCTTACACGTAAATCATAAGTCGATGCCAACGTCCCAGACGTGGTCTTACACGATAACACATATCGGATCCTATGTTATGGCATATATATCCTAACTATTCTTAAGGTTCGTACGGTTTTTTTTTACATCGAAACTTTGTTGATAATTTCTCATATATCTCATTCTCAACACATATATCCAAAATTGTTCAAAATCATATAATCAATAATAATTCAATTCAAAATATATTTATTTGTATATCGACTTACCTCGTACGAACTCGAATAAACAGAAACGGCTACTCGACGACTTTCGACTTTCCTCGATCTAATTTCGTTTTCTTTGGTTCTTGATCTATATAAATTAAAATTTAACTCTTTTATTCACCAAATCATTCAAATCAATCCAAAAACACATATTTAGTCCATTTTACAAATTAGCCCTCACATTTTCACATTTTAACAATTTAGTCCCTAATTTATAAAATTACAAAATACACCAAAATTCTTTAAACATATGCTTGCCCGAATATTCCTATAGCTCATACCAGCCCACATATTTCATTTATTTCACATTTTAGTCCCTCAAAAACTCATTTTCACAATTTAGTTCATTTTACTAAAACTCATCAAAAATTCAAAGACAAAATATACAAACCTAAAACATATCTTTCATTTTCCATCAACTAACTTCACAAAGCTTACAAAATCAACAATGGCATAACTCAAAATCATCATCAAAATCAGAAATTAAGACATGGGCTTGAAAATATACTAAGCAACGGTCACAAAAACATAAAAATTATAAAAAACTGATAAAAAACACATACCTAATTAATGCTTGTATGTGCCGAATGCTTAGAGGCTTAGAACTCTGACTTTCTTTCTTCAATTTTGGCTAAATGGTGAATATGATAGCCAATTTAATGTTTTGTTTTATTTAATATATGATTAATATGCAAATTACCAAAATACCCTTTGATAAACCTTTAGAAAATCTCATACATTAAGGCTATTAATGTCCATTAACCATGTTAATGGTCCACTTACATCATAAGGACCTCACATTTAAAGAGACACATCAAATAGGTAGTTTAACAATTAGAAGGCCACTTTTATATTTTACACAATTAAGTCCTTTTATCAAATTAAACACACAAACGATTAAATTTTCATATGAAACTTTCACAAATGTCATTTCAGATATTATAAGCACTAAAAATAATATTAAAATATTTTTTGATTTGGAGTTTTGGTCCCGAAACCACTATTCTGACTAGGGTCTAAATCAGACTGTTACAATTATTGAGTAAGTTAAGACTAAAGATTTTGATATCATTCATGTTAATTTTTATCATGCTAATTGTATGTTAAATGTGTGGTTATGATGCTTATTATTTTCATAGGAACTTACTAAGCTATAAAGCTTACTCCCTTTCTTTTTGCTTATCTTTTAGTGTCACTAAGCTAGCTCAGGGATTGGAGACTGTCAGGGATTCACTCACACTATCAACAATTATTTTGGTACCAATAATTTCAACATTTTGAGTTATGGCATGTATAGGGGACTTGGTTATTTTGTTAAGTGTCATAATTAATTTGGCCAAATGTGTAACACCCCTTACTCGTGTTTGACGCCAAGACAATGTACGAGGCATTACCGAAAACATACACAGTCATTCATACAAAACTAAGCTATAAAATTTTTCTTCAAATCAATTTCATTCATACATACACAATTTGTCC
This sequence comes from Gossypium longicalyx, assembly GCA_025698465.1. Classification (NCBI taxonomy): domain Eukaryota; kingdom Viridiplantae; phylum Streptophyta; class Magnoliopsida; order Malvales; family Malvaceae; genus Gossypium; species Gossypium longicalyx. Next base: position 69,948,745 of record CM046997.1, on the reverse strand, counting down.
CTAATATGGGCCTACAAGGCCAAAAACAGCCATCGAAAAAGGATCCAGACTAAATCGAGAACTTTTAGAAAATTTTGGGAAATTTTCCTTAATACAAAGTCACACGCTCGTGTGCTCTCGACACGCCCATGTACTCTAGCTGTGCAACTCTCTGACTATGAGGTTAGCACCAATTTAGGGTCACACAGTCGTATTACACGCTCGTGTGGCCAGACCGTGTGATTAGTTAAAATTAAATGAATTTTTCATAAAAAGGTGCAGACTTCACATGACCAGTGTATACGCCCATGTGGGTAGGCCGTGTCTCTCACACGGACAAGACACACGCCCGTGTTGTAACACCCTAACCTGTATCCGTCATCGAATTCGGGTTACGAGGCATTCTTGATCTTATCACAGTTTATACCTTTAAGCATTACATTTTACAATTTAAAATTATAAACACATCAATACTCGCGACATTAACAAATTTCAAACTTAAAATAAAATTCATATCATTTATATGATAACATATTTAAAACTTAATTCAGCGTATAATATAACAAATTATTTATTTTATATTTATAAATAGGACTTATAACAACCAACAACTTAGTTAAAGGAATATCAACCTTGTTTTTATAAAAAGTCCTACACACGAACATGTGGTACTGCAAATGTAGCAAATTTCAATACCAAAACTTAACATTCAATTGCACAATGTTATCATATTAATCGATGTGAATTTCGTATTTTGTGCATTAGTACAATTTAAATGCATCCACTCGATCATATATATATATGCATTTAAAGGCATTAAACATGTCTAAATAAAACTTTATAGCAAGTCATATTTACTATTTAATAAACAACCAACGTATAAGAGATACAACATATGTTATCGAGCTCAAACATTTTTTACCATTTAGCCTAAACCATTTAATATCAAATCGTGCATAATTCATTATATCATCAAGCTGCCATTTAATCACAAATAACAACCTTTGCATACGCTCATACATAAATTAGTAAAATTCATAGTACATAATTTAAATTAAAATCACATGTGCATCTTTGGTGCAATATAACATGGCCATACCTGCTATCAATACATATATATATCTAATCCTCATTTACCCAAAAATTTAAGGCCACACTTAACATATGTGTACATGCCAAATAATTAGCCAAAACAATTATAGAACATAATCAATACTTGTTAACCTTCATCACTGAATTGTAATACTTAAATCTATGCTCACTAAACATACAAGCCTAAGTCAAAGCATAATAAGAAAATTCACATATGTATACTTTAGCTTAACACAAACACATCCAAACTAATTTAAACTGCTTATGACCGATTCTACCATGCCACATTCAAGGTCATAAACCAACTTAATATACAATCACATAGAACAATTTATAATTATTCATAGCATACGGCATCTTGACCAAAATAGACTTAAACCATAACTAAACTGAAACCAAAATCAAGCAAGGTAGTTAAGCCATTTTTGCATGGCAAATATACAAACATTTTCAAAATAACTAACCTGAAAGCCAGCCTATACATGTAATAATTTAAGTTTAGCTTATACGGTACCAAAACAGTAGATAGTGTGATGAAATTGGCTGACAGTCCCTGAGCTTGTAGCTTGACTCGAAAATCTATAAAACAGAGTAAACATAACACATAGAGTAAGTTATCAAAGCTTAGTAAGTCATAAGCAAATAAACAACCCAATGATGTTATCAACTTAACTACACTAAACCAGATTATTTTATCATTTCACATTTAGATCCATGCATCTATATATATTCATATTATGTATATATAAACATATATAATTATTTTCATTTACATTATTACCTTGACCGAATGCTTATATAGCCAAAATTGACATATTATCATTTTACCTTCAAGGCCGAATATTCATTATATACCTAGTTCACATAAACAAATACATAAACTCATATGTCACAATATAATTTCATGTACATATATTAATCATATAACCGAATATATCTCATCATATATATACATATATAAAGACTATTCATAACATACTACTCATTCACAAAACCAAATACACATATCACATACACATATTTTCTTTATTTGCACTTTACAAGATTTGTAACAAATAGCCAAGGTGTTTACTTACCTTTTCTCAAGTAGGTAACCAATTGATTCATACCTGACATATTGCTCATTTTACACATTCGAACTCAACATAACTTTGCCCGATGAACCATTCGGAATTGGGTAGGACACTTGGAAAATCACACATATATCGTACATTGCCAACGTCCCAGACGTGGTCTTACATGTAATCACATATCGATGCCACTGTCCATGACAGGGTCTTACTCACACACATATACCGGAATCACATATCAATTCCATGGTCTTAGTCGCACACATAAATCAGAATCCTATGTCATGCCATATGTATCCTAACTATTCCTAAGGTTCAAACGGGGCTTTCAGACATCGTAACTCGGTCAAAACGAATTCGAAAATGTAGTAGTCAAGCCTTTTCATATTCGGCATAACAAATATAAATTTAAACATTTCATAACAACATATATATATAGCATTTAACTACAATTAAACACGTCTATTTGCTTATAAACTTACTTCGGACGATGTAAAACGGAACATAGCAGCTAGTCGACAACTTTCGTGTTTCACCGATCGAAATCTGATTTCTTTGGTTCTTGATCTAAACATATTCAAATTAAGCTCATTCAAACCTATTTTCATTTAATTTTGTCCAAACACACATAATTAGGAAAATTACCATCTTACCCCTAACATTTACCCTTTTTACAATTTAGTCCCTATTGCACAAAACACAAAATACACAAAATTTCAGCATACCCATGATGAGCCAAATTTTACCCACTCTCAAACAAATCCATATATTTCATTTATTTCACATTTTAGTCCCTCAAATTATTATTTTTGCAATCTAGTCCTAATTACTCAAAATCATCAAAAACTTCAATACAAAACATGTTAATCTAAAACATATCTTTCATATTTCATCATCAAACAACAAAAATCACAAGCTCTCATCAATGGCATAACTCAAAATATTCATCAAAATAAAAAATTCAAGCATGGGTTTTGTAGTACTCGAAGCAATGATCTCAAAAACGTAAAAATTATCAAAAATCGAGCTAAACCCATACCTTAATCAAGCTTGAATTTGACCGAACCCTAGCTTTTTTTTCTTTTTCTTTCTTGTTTAAGTTTCGGCCAAGAGAAAGATAATATGAAAACTTATTTTAATTTGGTATATTATATCATATAATAACATTTTACCTAATTACTTATTTAACCTTATTTATTTAACTGTAAAACCATTATAACTGTGGCCATTACCGTCCACTTTACTTAACAATGGGCTATTTACCACTTAAAGGCTTTCATTTATAAAGCCAATAGTAATTAGGACCTTTTTAGAAATAACCACCAAATTTCCCTTTTACGCGATTAAGTCCTTTTATTTAATCGGACACCCAAACGATAAAATTAAATCACAAAAATTTCACAAATATAAATTCACAAAAAATAAACACAAAAAAAAATTTAAAAGTTTTTTCTGACTTGGATTCGTGGTCTCAAAACCACTGTTTCGATTAGGGTCTAAATCAGGCTATTACACGTGTCTTAGCCTGTTTGTTTACTACTGAGCATACTGACTTGCAAAATTAAGGTGCAAGGGACACACGACCATTCAACACGCCCGTGGGGCAGACCGTGTGTCATATACAACCTAGGCACATGCTCGTGTATCTACCCGTGTGGACAATTTGAAGGTTATTTTCCAAGCCAATTGCCACCCTTAATCACTCATTCACTTAAGCATATTTTGTTGCATGCAATATTACATACTTTGGCACTCAATATTCAACACCATAACACTTTCACATCTTTATAATATCATCCTATTGCATATTCCCTTAATGACACCATTTGGAAGCATTCTATACAAACTTCATGCATATCAACTTAATTATCAAAATTTCAAGTTGCACATTTACAACTATTGTCATCTTAGGTTATTAAACCATTCCTTATCTCCTAGTATTTAATCCATACATCTTCATACATTCACCAAGAAATCATATTCCACATCATCAAGACAATATCTCATCATATATCCATCACACAAACCACATAGCACATCATCAAGGCATCAATACATGCATGCATGAACAATTAGATATTAGAACCCAAGAATAAATCATGAGCCATATCACATGGCTATTACAAAATGAATCATCAACATCATAGGCCTTCACAATTTGGCCAAAATAGCATGACACATATCACAAAATAACCAAGTCCCCTATACATGCCATACTCAAAATAACAAATTCACTATACCCAATATTCTTCTGATAATGTGATTGAATGCTCCGACAACTTTCGATCCCTGAGCTAGCTTGGCGGAACTACAAAGGATGGAAAAGAGAGGGGAGTAAGCATTTAAGCTTAGTAAGTCCACATGCAAATAATATGCAATATTAGTAAACCATAATCATATAAGACATAATAACATAACCACCAAGATTATTCATCATTCAAGCATTCTAGCTCATTTATCAAGTATTCATATATACATATATGAATGAACATTCTTGTCACATATCATCCTGTAACAAGGAATCACTCATGAACATAACGTACATACCTGTACATATCCGTAGCATATCAAATAACTTTACCTTCATTAGCATGCCCATCTTGGGACTTTCATCACATCATCCATTATAATACCCGTTGAACACTCGGAATACAATTGGATACACAAAAACTTGCACATAAGTGCCATATAAACATACGTAGTCGAAGCTACCTCATATCATGCAACGCTTGCAATGGAGCTACTCACAGGCTTGCTCATATAAGCTATCGATCAAGGTGTAACTACATGAGCTGCTCACAAAAGCTGTCAAGTATCCGACCACTCAAAGATTACCTAGCCACTGATAGGACACACAAGACCATTACTAGAACTCAATCACATGTATCGCATCCATTATGAACTCGGACCACTCAACCAGCTCGGATGCCATATATATCAGAACCTGGACCACTCAACGAGTTCGAACTTCTTAATTCCTAGTGACATGTCACTTGTATCCTAAACTATTTCTAAGGTTCAAACGTGGTTTTTCTCACTTGCACATTGCACCTTTATTGCACTTGCTCGTGACGTCGTGGATAGCGACCATAATATCATTTATGCTTACAATAATACCATTAGACATAGCATACATAATAAGCAATAAAATAATTATTACATAATGTTAACACAACATAATATACCACATTGTCACATTATTTACACATGTACTTACCTCGTGTAACACCCCAAACCCGGCCCAAACATTATGACCGAATCCAATGTGTCACATTGTAGCATTACTAGAAAAGTCACATTTTATCTAAAGTCTTTCTTAGTGGTTAAAGAATATCCTCGTTATAGATTAAAGTGAATGGAAGCTGTGCACCAAGTAGGATGCCAGAAAAGAGGAGGTGAGTCAATTAGACTGCTTAAGTACCCAGCTCTCCACGGATCCAATCCTAGACATGTACACAACCATTGCCACACTTTAACTGAGTGATTATTCAGGGAAAACCAATTCGTTTAAAACCATTTGAAAAGATTATTAATTTTGAAAACATTTTCGTTGCGGAAGCTTTGCTTTGTTAACGCGATATTTTGAAATCAAGTAACCTTTTTAAAACACACCCTAGAGCTATTCAATTTCAAACAATCAAAACAATATCATATCCAAGCTAACAAAACATACTAAGAACAATTAAAACTAAATAAAGTGGCCTTGTTGCAACTTAAAAACCCAAAATAATTAAAGTAAGTAAGTGTTGATCAAAACACATGAAGAAAAGCAAATTTGCAGAACATATGGCCACTCCGAATCCCTCACGGCTCCAAGTCCACTATGGTTGAGGATTTCCTGCAGGGATGAAATTAAGGGGTGAGTTTGGAAAACTCAGTGTGTAAAGTAAACCCAACTAGAGCTTAAATCGGTTCAAGCTTTACTGGGCCTAAGCCCTATCAGAAATAGCATTAACTAGGCCTCAGCCCTATTTAGAAAACAGTGTGGCTCTTAAGCCCATTACAGTAACAGAACATATATTATGCATGTATGTAGAAACCCAACCCATATCCATCCGTATACACCCCCGTACCAACCTCACACCAAGTGGGGAGACAACTCGATCCACCCATCCGCTGCACACCACAGAATTTGCAGCATAGCTGCCAGAACAGATATTGTGACAGAGTCACCAGATCTGAATATTGTGGCGAGCCACGATCAGAATAGTTGTGGCATAGCCACTGAGCGAATATTTGTGGCATAGCCACCAGAACGGGTTCTTCCTCCATAACAAAACCCAAATCCCATGCAATAGATATGCATGTCATGGCATATAGCATACAAAAACAGAATATCGTGCATTTCAAACAGTATTAACCCAAGGGGTATAATAGTCATTTTGCACCTAGGGGTATAATGTTAATTTTCATACTTTAGGGTTATTTTAGTAAATTTACTATTTTAGGGTTTTCATGCATACTACAGCCAGTAACGTATTAACAAAAACACTTACTGAGCATTTTTACCGAATTGGGACCCGTTGGCCCATTAACCCGATTTTGGCCCATTAAGCCCAAATATACTGAAGTGCACGAAATTACGCACTCTGCAATCTTACCACTTAAGATTACCAAGATTAACAAACAAACTATCTCACGAGTGCTCGCACGCTCGCAAGTTCACAAAATGCCTGCTCTTCGGCGTTTTGGCTTTTCGGCTTTTGCTGATCTAGTCTATAAGTGGGTGTCGTTTACACACCTGATCTGTAACGATACATTGGTGAGATCCACACACGAGCTGCCTACAATCGAGTTACTAATACATCAAACTACATATCAAAAACAAAATACATACTAATCTCCTTACCAAAATCGGCCAACACCCTTAATGACCTTAGATTGCTTACCTTTGTTGGAAATAATGACTAAGACTAGATCCAATCGTTTTGATGTCCTCGTTCCCCACTACTCCTTGATCGACAGCCTTTATTCCACCTTACCCATAATAGAATGATAAATAAACCCAATAAACCCTTTAGTCCAAAACGATAGCCTCCCTAAGTGATTAGGGATTACTCGACTTTTTCCAGAACCACAAGATACGAATGGAAAGAGGGTTACGAATACTTACCACGAGATCTATTCAATAAAGAATGTTTCCAATCCTTTCCTATTCCCGATTTTTTGTAGATCTAACCCAAAATACGAACAGAGAATAGATCTAGGTGATTCGGCTTTTGAAGGAACGAGATGGAGAATAGAAGTTTGTGAAGTAAATGGGAGATGTCGGCAGAAGGATAAGAGAGTTGTGAGATTCGGCTTTTTGGCACGAAGAAAAGTCTCTATATTCGGCAATAATGAGAAGAGAATCAAAGAGAAAGGACTTATGAGTAGGAGTAGAAGATTAAGCTTGGTGAAGAAAAGATGTACAAAAAGAATTAAGGTCAATCTCAAAAACAATAATAGATGTCAATGGCCCCAACCTAAATCGACTAACACTTAAAAATACCCAAAACTAAACAAAGAAGAAAAACAACCCATACAAGTCAAAATTTTAAGAGCTTTTTTGGCATTTAATTGCCTATAGCTGAACTGGTACTACCATGAGTCCTATTTTGGCACAAAATCTTTCCTAAATTCCAATCCCATTAATTTCTCCTTGATTCTTGGCCAATTTCACTCTTTGAATTTCATTCAAACTCCTAACCGATCAGCAGCATCCTTATCCACTCCTTGCACCGCTTCAGCATGCTGCCAAGAGAGTCCTAATTAGACCCCAACTCCTTCCCCACGCGTGTAGCAAAAATCCAACCTTCCGTGCGTGAGGTGAGGCTCGAACCCTAGACCTCCGTCTGCCCTTGCGTCTTCGCCCGTCCTGCTGGCCACTGCACCACGCTTCTCTCTTTACTAATATAGGGTCACAATTAATTGTAAGCCTTACCTGATGAAGCTCCGGTCCGCTTAAAAATAAAGGAGAATTTCGCCTTCCACGCCACTCGAACCTGCGACCTCTAGAACACCCAGCTGCACTACTTGCCGCTACGACACAACCTTTCTTTTGTTATAATACGACTACATTTACTTATAAGCCTTATTCGCTTCAGTCATGGGCTACTTAAAAAATAAAACAAGTTTCGTTGTCCCCTGCATTCGAACTCGCGACTACTGGGTCTCCTTAGCGCGCTGCTGCCACTACGCCAAGGGCGCTCTTTGTGTTGGATTATGCTCACAACTCCTCTTAAACCCTATTTTAACTGCAACCTAAATACTAAAAAAATAACCATTTGCGCGCACCATGCCTTGAACCCAAGCACCTCCCATGCCCTCCTAGCATGCTTAGCCACTGGGCTAGGTGCTTGTTTGTGTCTAATCCCAGCCCAAACCACTTATAAGGCCTACCTGCGACAGCCCTTAACTTAAAAACATTTTTGCGCACGCTGGGAATCAAACCCCAGCCTTCCTTCCTGCTGTCCAGCGTGCCTAACCACTTGGCCAGGCATTCCTTTATGCCCAGTTTCTGCCCAACTTATTTTGAAGGCCTTATGCCCAAATTTCCTTAAGAGGAAAAATTTAAGAATTTTGCTAAAGCTATGGGCCGAGCCCCGGACTTTTTCCTACACCATAAACCCTTCGTAATTTATTTAATTACTAACTAAACATACTAAATAATGATAAAAATTAAATCATCCCATTTATTTGGACCGTCTTCTACTCGAACCCAGACTCAAGGCCCAATACTTCCAGGCCCAAAAATCTAGGCGTTACAACTCTACTCCCCTTAAAGAAATTTCGTCCTTGAAATTTCCAACTATCAACTAACCGTATTACTCAAGTCAAACCACTATGCTTCTGCTACGCACTCTAGCTCTAATTGTGAATTAAGTAAACAATACACCATATGAGAAGTACGTACCAGCATCTGCATCCGGAGCGTCTTCGTCCTTACGGTGACATGCTGCATAGACCAAAGCTGGCTGTCTCGCCTCAACATGTCCCATATCCCTGTCTGGTGCTCCACGACCACGACCCATTCCATTGCTACGGCCTCTTGCTGGCTGCTAACCACCCCTCGGCGGCTGTATATTACCCATACCAGTAGTTTGTCCACAATTTGGTCTACGAGGACACTCTCTGAAACGATGCTCCATCGATTCGCATCTTAAACAGGCTCCTGTCTTCCTATGGCATTCACCCGGATGACGTCCGCTGCAGTTCTTGTAGGTTGGAATGTTTGGTCGTGTCTTAACATGTTTCACAAAATGAGGCTCGATCTTCTGAGAACTAGAATCCTTCATCTTCTTACACTTCAAGCACCCTGCTTGAAGCATTTCCCTAATTTCCTTAACCTTGGTCTCCAATACCTCTTCTACCACTTTCCTTACTATCTCGGCCAGTGCCTCGGTACCAAGCTCCGAGTTACTGCTACCCAGAGTTGGCAGACTTTGCTTACCCTCAGAATCCATATCAATACTCTACATTACCAGTATACGTATCAAATAACTACCAAGGCCACGATTCAATAATTTTAGTACTTATTCATATGTTTTATGCTGAGATAGTATTTTAAAGTTTCTATTTTCACAGAATCATAGCCTAGCAACAGTCTCAGTATTCTAGGGTTCTTAGTATTGCCCTAGCTATAGTGTCATGACATGGCCTCGGTTCTATCTACAGTAATATCTTAATACAGTGTAGTATGAGTAACATAAATACTTACAGACTTGGTGCCGGGGATTCAGTGTGCCACTTCTTCGGTTATCAAATTTCAGAAACCCAGAAAAACTTAAACCATTTTAAGATTGAACCTTAAAACATGTATACCTTGTAAAATATATTTGAAAAGAACTTTCCAAAACCGTTTCCAAAATACCCTTCTTGGGCCTAAGTTTAGCAAAACTTTTTGAAAAGCTTTTCGAACCCGATCCAAAGCTGAGTTGTTGCAATCGGGCTCTGATATAAATGTAACACCCCAAACACGGCCCAGACATTATGATCGAATCTGGCGTGTCACATTGTAGTGTTACTAGAAAAGTCACGTTTTATCTAAAGTCTTTCTTAGTGGTTAAAGAATATCCTCATTATAGATTAAAGTGAGTGGAAGCTGTGTACCAGGTAAGATGCCAAAAAAGAGGAGGTGAGTCAATTAGACTGCTTAAGTACCCAGCTTTCCACAGATCCAATCCTAGACATGCACACAACCATTGCCACACTTTAACTGAATGATTATTCAAGGAAAACCAATTCGTTTAAAACCATTTGAAAAGATTATTAATTTTGAAAACATTTTCGTTGCGGAAGCTTTGCTTTGTTAACACGATATTTTGAAATCAAATAACCTTTTTAAAATACGCCCTAGAGCTATTCAATTTCAAACAATCAAAACAATATCATATCCAAGCTAACAAAACATACTAAGAACAATTAAAAATAAATAAAGCGGCCTTGTTACAACTTAAAAGCCCAAAACAATTAAAGTAAGTAAGTGCTGATCAAAACACATGAAGAAAAGTGAATTTCCAGAACATGTGGCCACTCCGAATCCCTCACGGCTCCAAGTCCACTATGGTTGAGGATTTCCTGTATGGATGAAATTAAGGGGTGAGTTTGGAAAACTTAGTGTGTAAAGTAAACCCAACTAGAGCTTAAATCGGTTCAAGCTTTACTGGGCCTAAGCCCTATCAGAAATAGAATTAACTGGGCCTCAGCCCTACTCAGAAAATAGTGTGGCCCTTAAGCCCATTACAGTAATAGAACATATATTATGCATGTATGGAAAAACCCAACCTATATCCATCTGTATACACCCCCACACCAACCTTACACCATGTGGGGAGACAACTCGACCCACCCATCCGCTACACACCACAGAATTTGTAGCATGGCTGCTAGAATGTATATTGTGACAGACTCACGGATCATGATATTGTGGTAGAGCCACGAGAATCAGATATTTGTGGCATAGCCACCAGAACAGATATTTGTGGCATAGCCACCAGAACGGGTTCTTCCTCCATAAAAAAACCCAAATCCCATGCAACAGATATGCATGTCATGGCATATAGCATACAAAAACAGAATATTCTGCGTTTCAAATAGAATTAACCCAAGGGGTATAATGGTCATTTTGCATCTAGGGGTATAATGGTAATTTTCATACATTAGGGGTATTTTAGTAAATTTACTATTTTAAGGCTTTCATGCATATTACAGCCATTAACGTATTAACAGAAACACTTACCGAGCATTTTTACCGAATTGGGCCCGTTGGCCAATTAACCCAATTTCGGCCCATTAAGCCCAAATATACCGAAGTGCACGAAATTGTGCACTCTGCAATCTTACCGCTTGAGATTACCAGGATTAACAAACAAACTATCTCACGAGTGCTCGCACGCTTGCAAGTTTACAAAATACCGGCTCTTCTGCGTTTCGGCTTTTCGACTTTTATCGATCTAGTCTATAAATGAGTATCGTTTACACACCTGATCTGTAACGATACGTTGGCGAGATCCACACACGAGCTGCCTACAATCGAGTTACTAATATGTCAGACTACATATCAAAAACAAAATACGTACTAATCTGCTTACCAAAATCGGCCAACACCCTTAATGACCTTAGGTTGCTTACCGTTGCCAGAAATAATGACTAAGTCTAGATCCGGTCGTTTCGATGTCCTCGTTCCCCACTGCTCCTCGATCGACAGCCTTTATTCCACCTTACTTATAATAGAATGATAAATAAACCCAATAAACCTTTTAGTCCAAAATGATAGCCTCCCTAAGCGATTAGGGATTACTCAGCTTTTTCCAGAGCCACAAGATACGAATAGAAAGAGGGTTACGAATACTTACCACGAGATCTATTCGATGAAGAATGTTTCCAATACTTTCCTATTACCGATTTGTAGTAGATCTAACCCAAAATACGAACAGAGAATAGATCTAGGTGATTCGGCTTTTGAAGGAACGAGATGGAGAATAGAAGTTTGTGAAGTAAAGGGGAGATGTCGGCAGAAGGATAAGAGAGTTGTGAGGTTCAGCTTTTTGGCACGAAGAAAAGTCTCTATATTCGGCAATAATGAGAAGAGAATAAAAGAGAAAGGACTTATGAGTAGGAGTAGAAGATTAAGCTTGGTGAAGAAAAGATGAACAAAAAGAATGTAGGTTGATCTAAAAAATAATAATAGATGTGAATGGCCCCAACCTAAATCGACTAACACTTAAAAATACCCAAAACTAAACAAAGAAGAAAAACAATCCATACAAGTAAAAAATTTAAGAGCTTTTTTGGCATTTAATTGCCTATAGCCGAACTGGTACTACCATGAGTCCTATTTTGGCACAAAATCCTTCCTAAATTCCAATCCCATGAATTGCTCCTTGATTCATAGCCAATTTCAATGGTTGAATTTAATTCAAACTCCTAACCGATCAGTAGCATCCTTATCCACTCCTTGCACCGCTTCAGCATGTTGCCAAGATAGTCCTGATCAGATCCCAACTCATTCTCCACGCGTGCAGCAAAACCCAACCTTCCGTGTGTGAGGTGAGCCTCAAACCCCAGACCTCCGTCCGCCCTTGTGCCTTCGCCCGTCCTGCTGGCCACTGCACAACGCTTCTTCCTTTACAAATATAGGGTCACAATTAATTATAAGCCTTACCTGCTGAAGCTCCGATCCGCTTAAAAATAAAGGAGAATTTCACCTTCGACGCCACTCGAACCTGCGACCTCCAGAACACCCAGCTACACTACTTGCCACTGCGACACAACCTCTCTTTTGTTATAATACGACTACATTTACTTATAAGCTTTATTCGCTTCACTCACGGGCTACTTAAAAAATAAAACAAGTTTCACTATCCCCTACATTCGAACTCGCGACCACTGGGTCTCCTCAGCACGCTACTGCCACTGCGCCAAGGGCGCTCTTTGTGCTGGATTATGCTCGTAACTCCTCTTAAACCCTATTTTAGTCGCAACCTGAATACTAAAAAAATAACCATTTGCGAATGCCGTGCCTTGAACCCAGGTGCCTCCCACACTCTCCTAGCGTGCTTAGCCACTGGGCCAGGTGATTGTTTGTGTCTAATCCCAGCCCAAACCACTTATAAGGCCTACCTACGACAGCCCTTAACTTAAAAACATTTTTGCGTACGCTGGGAATTAAACCCCAGCCTTCCTTCCTGCTGACCAGCGTGCCTAACCACTGGGCCAGGCGTTCCTTTATGTCCAGTTTCTGCCCAACTTATTTTTAAGGCCTTATGCCCAGATTTCCTTAAGAGGCAAAATTTAGGAATTTTGCTAAAGCTATGGGCCGAGCCCCGGACTTTTTCCCACACCATAAACCCTTCGTAATTTATTTAATTACTAACTAAACATACTAAATAATAATAATAATAAATAAATCATCCCATTTATTCGGTCCATCTTTTACCCGAACCCAAACTCAAGGCCCAATACTTCTAGGCCCAAAAATCAGGGCGTTACACCTTAGTACAAAAATGATGGTAATCGAGCCTAATCATTGTATACTTTATTCTTCCCTTGATCAAGACCCGGTTCACGTTCTTCTTGATCTATAATGCCAAATTTAACTTGTTTATTAATCGCATTACTCAAATCAATCCATAATTCATGCTTTGGTAAAATTACCTTTTTACCCCAATCTTTCAAGTTATTTATAATTTAGTCCCTAGGCTCGTAAAATAAAATGCGAGCATTTTCTTGGTTACCCAAGCCTATTCAAACCTTTGTTATGCTCATATCAGCCCATATTTTCCTTTATTACACATTATTACTACCCACTTTTACACTTTTACAAACAAGTCCCCCTTTTTAGGTGTTTTCACTAAAAATCACCTAGTAAAAGAGGCTTATCATGCATCAAACATTCATATTCCTCCATTAATCAACAAAATACATGCATGTTACACATGGGCCAAATTTCATACATGAACCCTAGCTCAAAATATAGCTAGAAATGGATAGGTCATACTTCAAACATTTTAAAAATGCAAAGAATATTAGAAACGGGGTTTGAATTGACTTACAATCAAGCTTGAAATGTTGAAAAAAACCCTAGCTATGGTGTCTTGCAATTTTCGGCAATGAGAGAAGAAGATGGACACCAATTTTGACTTATTTTCCCTTTTTATTCTTTTATTTACCAAATGACCAAAATACCCTTAATGCTTTTCCTTCAAAATTTTCTTGTACATGTCCATTTTTGTCCAAACTTTTAGAAATTGGTCAATTTTTTAATTAGGACCTTCTAATTCATAACCTAAAGCAATTTTATACTAAAAGCTTCTAGAATGCAAGCTTTGCATCTTATTCAATTTGGTCCTTAAAATTCAATTAGACATTTTATGCATAGCATTTCTTCATGGAACTTTCACATAAGCATGCATTCATATCATAGACCTCATAAGAATCATAAAATAATTATTTCTATCTCAGATTTGAGGTCTCAAAACTACTGTTCTAACTAGGCCCTAATTCGGGATGTTACAAAATGTGTTGGCTTATATTGGTTGAAAGTTCATTTTGTATAAGGCCATTTGAAACTGGCTACTATTGGTATAAGCAATGTATATAATGATGCCTTTCATAAATGTAGAAATTTGCATGATTTGAGTTGATGAGTATATGATGTTTATGTATAACAGATGGTAGCATGTAATTGACATGTAGATGTCTTGATTTTGGCTGATTTGGTTGTATGCAAATGCTTGAATTGGTGCTATGTTGTGTTGTGTAGGTGTGTGCATCAAAGGTGGCAAAATGGCTTGGTAAATAGCGTTATTTTTTTCCACATGGGTAGACACATAGGCATGTGTCTAGGCCGTGTGCGACACACAACTTGCCTCACAGGCACGTGTTTAGGCCGTGTGTCCCTTGCACCTTAAATTTTTTTTTTTGTAAAATAGAATGCTCAGAATTGAGCACACGGGCAGAGACAAGGGATTGTGTCCTGGGTGTGTGATGTCTGCACCTATTTTATGAAAAATCATAAAATTTTAATTTGACCACATGGCCAAGCACACGGGCATGTGACTTGGCTGTGTGTCTTCAATTTGTTCTTGGGTGACAAACAAAGAGTTACAAGGGGTTCATACACGCGCGTGTGTAACCACACGGCCTTCCCACATGGGCGTGTCCCATATCCACACGGGCATGTGACCCCTGTTTAGTGAAAAATTTGCTAAGTGTTGCAAAATTTTCTAAAGTTCTCAGTTTAGTCTCGAACCACTTTCAATGCATGTTTTTGGCCTCGTAGGCTAGTATTAGGGACTTTATGGTTAAATACAAAATGTTTTAATTTGGACGAAAATTCATGGCTCCCAAAATGTATGTTTGCTTAAGTTTAAGTCTGGTAATTCCTCGTACCCTGTTCCGGCATTGAATACGGGTAAGGGGTGTTACATGACAACCCTGAGAGAGCTGAGTTTTGGCTTAAGAATACAATCTGGGTATTTGATGAACTATCTTGGATACCAGTTGAATATGTAAAATGCGCCGTATCACTTTTGAGAGACACTGCATATCAGTGGTGGAATACTTTGATATCTGTGGTACCGAGAGAACAGGTAACATGGGAATTCTTTCGAACTGAATTTAAAAAGAAATACATAAGCCAGTGGTTTATTGACTGAAAGTGCAAAGAATTTATGGAACTAAAACAGGGTTGAATGTTTGTGACCGAATACGAGAGAGAATTTGTGAGACTCAGTAAATATGCTCAAGAATGTGTTTCCACTAAGGCAAGTATGTGTAAACGATTCTAAGACGGGTTGAACAAAGACATTAGACTTCCAGTTGGAATTCTAGAATTGAAAGAATTTATTGTGTTAGTCGACAGAGCTTGCAAAGCCAAGGAACTTGGCAAATAAAAGAGAAAAGCTAATTTCGAGGCTAGTGATTTGAGAAAGAGGTTGATGAGTAAACCTTATTATACTTCACCAAAGAAATCGCAGGATTCGTATAATCGTCTGACAACTTCAATGGGGTATCCTAATAGAGATCGTGGGAAGCAATACACGAGTCCTAAAACTTAGGCCACTTCAGTATCGAGTGTTAGTAGTGTTAGAAACAATAAACCCGAGTGTCAATAGTGTGGAAGATGGCATTTTAGAGACTGTTGGATGAATAATAAAGATTGTTTCAAATGTGGCTCTCTAGATCACTTTATTCGGGATTGTCTTGAGTTAACCAAGAGATAAATTTTAGAATGCAAGATCGAGCAATACAATTACTAGAAGGAGACCACTTAGAAATACGAGAAATGTGACTAGTACCAAAGGAGCGACAAAGGATTCTGCTGTGAGATTTGAGGCTAGAGCACCAGCCAGAGGTTATGCTATTTGTGCTCACGAGGATGTGTCATCACCAAATGTTATCTACATTTTCTCTCTATGACACTAATGTAATTGCCTTGATTGATCCTAGATCGACTCATTCATATAATGTATGAATTTAGTGTCTAGTAAGAGTTTGTCAGTTGAGTCTACTAAATTTGTGATTAAAGTATCGTACTCCTTAGGTAAGTATGTCCTAATTGATAAAGTTTGCAAGAATTGTACTTTGATGACTAGGGGTTACTATTTTTTTAGTTTATTTGATGCTTTTACCGTTCGATAAATTCAATGTGATTTTGGGTATGGATTGTGTAACGCCCCAAAATCCTAAGTATTTATTTTTGTATGTTTGTGATATACAAATGCATGTTTGCATCAGTGGTTAAGTGTCCTGGGAAGAGTCTGAGAAGTCTTGGGTTCAAACTTTGGCTTGTGCAAAAGTTTTGTTTTTATATGAATAAAATCTCTATCTCTAGTCAGTAGGCTTTTAAATAAATGTGGGTATTTCTTTTCAAAAAGGGCCTACAGGTCTAGAGGATAAGTGGCGTGTCATTGTTACTGAAGGTCTTGAGTTCGAGTCCTGCTATGTGCAATGGTGTGTTTTATTTTGTTACCAGTGCCATGTGAGTGTTCTAGCTTAGCCGAAACACTAAAGAGTTTGAGGGGAATTCAAATTAGATGGTGGAGAGATTGGAAGAGAGCTTTGATGAGTGGGTCAAGGGATTGGTGGATGGTATTGGAGTGATTTGGGGAAGAAAATTCAGGATTTTGATAGGAGTGGGAGAGTTAGTGCCGAATGTGAACTCTTGATTCTCAAGAATTTGACTTTGGTTGGTACATTTCTCTCCATTTCGATTTCTATCATTTTTGTCTTTGGTTCTTTTTTTCACTTTGTTTTGAGGCCGAATATTGCTAGACCATTCGGGTACCTTCTCATTTCTTTTATTTATTCTGAGTTTGCACTTCTCTCATGTCCTCTTGTTGATCAATTGGATCTCCTCTAGTAGTCGTTCTCTCTAGTTTGTTTCTACTTGGGCCGAATACTCCTTCCCCCTCTCTATCAATTCTTTCAGCTTTTAGCAACTTCCCCTCTCCTTATCTTACTTTGTGGTAGCCGAATACTTCCTTTTCTTATAGTCGAACCCTGTCTTTTCTCCATCTATCTTTTCCTCTCCTTTATTGTCGAACCTTCTTCCTTTGTCCATTATTCTTTTTCTTCACTTTTGGCCGATTCTTCCTTTCTCTTGCACTCAAGTTCGGTAAGTTTTGATTATTGCTAACTCTGTTCTCTCTTTTGGAATATCCTTTAAGAGGAGTTTTGATGTTGGTAGGTGTTACTCAGTAGACTGGCAATCTTTGACTAGCGTGTGGAGTGTCTGAAACTCTGTTGGTGTGTGAAGGCAGATAATTCCTCTCCCCTATGCTTGGGTTGTGTTTTCGGTAAGTGGATATTCATTTGGTTCAAACTGTTCATAGGAATAAACCTTAATAGGATTCAGTTGGAATGCAGGTAGTCTCTAAGGTCGATAAATCAGTCCCTTGCAACGGGTTAAGTGTACAAGCCTCAATCCTTCGATCAAGGCAAGTGATAATTGATCTTTTGGGATAAGTGTTTGGCTAGGGTTCTTGTTAATTGGTAGGCGATTAACCCTATGTTGTGATTGAATATAGATTTGGACTACTCGTGGGTTATTTGCGCATGTTCGCAAACAAGGTGTGTAAACACAATCCCAACTTTGGAAATCGCCAAAACCTGGAATAAGTGAACGACGACGCTACACGGGCGCGCGCTCGTTCATGTAGTAGTTCTTATGTCCAAACATAGGCGTATGATCGTTGAGGCTGGCCATGAGCAATTTCATGGGCTGAGGTCGTATTGGGCCATATTTGGACGAATTAGGCTATGTGGGCCCCACGGGCTTATGGACCCTACAGGAGTGAACCATACAGACGTGTGGAAATATTTGGGTCGGGCTAAGGCCAGTATGGGCTATGTGGGCCACACGGGCATATGAGCCCACACGGGCCCGCAATATGGGCCTTGGGCCCATTTTCACTCTTGGACTATTAAGGTTGCACGGATTGTTCAAGACGCTTGTGGACTTACTGTTGGGTCGGTAAGTTTACCTAGACCCCCAAATTGTTAAAATGACGATTATGCCCCTATGTGATAATGTAACAGCTCGATTTAGACCCTAATCGGAACGGTGGTTTGGGGACCATGAATCCGAGTCAGGAAAATATTTTAAAATTATTTTCTGTGTTTATTATGTGTGAATTTATATGTGCTAAATTTTTGTGTTTTAATTTTACTATTTGGATGTCGATTTAATAAAAAGGGCTTAATCGCGTAAAATGAAAAGTTAATAATTAAATGTGAAAGTATCAAATTGAACTTGTCTTTCTAATATGAAGTGTTTATAATGCAATTAAGCCATAATTATTAATGATGGACGACTATGACTTTGTTTTATAATGATTTTGTATTATTAAAGTTGTGTAATTAAATTAATAATATATGTTAAATAAAACATAACAAGAATTTAACCGAATGGTAAAAGAAAAAAAGAAAGAAATAATAAAGCTTAGGGTTCAACACTTTGAAGGCTTGATTCAAGGTGAGTTCTAGCTCGGTTTTTGATAATTTTTACGTTTTTGAGATCATTGCTTTGAGTACTACCCGACCCATGCTTGAATTTTTTATTTTGATGAATATTTTGAGTTATTCCATTGATGAGAGCTTGTGATTTTTGTTGTTTGATGATGAAATATGAAAGATATGTTTTAAATTAACATGTTTTGTATTGGAGTTTTTGATGATTTTGAGTAATTAGGACTAAATTGAAAAAATAATAATTTGAGGGACTAAAATGTAAAATAAATGAAATTTAAGGACTTGTATGTATATAAGAAAGGTTCGGCCTAACTATGTTGTTATGAGGTTTTGCATATTTTGTGTTTTATGCAATAGGGACTAAATTGTGAAAAATGTGAAATGTTAGGTGTAAAAGGGTAATTTACCCATTTGTGTGTTTTTGGATGAATTTGATTGAATAATTGATTTAATAAGTTTAATTTATTTTAATTTAGATCAAGAAAAGAGAAAATCGGATTTAGATCGGGGAAAACTAAAGTTGTTGACTAGCCGATCCGTTCCGATTATTCATCGTCCGAGGTATGTTTATAAGCAAATAAATGTTGTTAACTTTGAATAAATACTAGATTTATATGCTGAATTGAATTGTGTAAAAATATATACATGAATGCCAGATTTGAATATACTTGGAAGTTATATGTAAAAGCTCGATTTGATTAAGTTACGACGTCCGAAAGCCCGTTTGAAACATAGGATTTTGATATGTAATTTCAAGTAAGACCATTTTTCGGACGTTGGCATCGATATATGTGTTTTCGTGTAAGACCACGTCTGGGACGTTGGCATCGATATATGTGGTTACGGGTAAGACCATGTCTTGGACATTGGCATCGTATTAGATTCGAGTAAGACCCTATTTGGGACAGTGGCATCGATATGAAATAGCATGTAAGACCAAGTCTGGGACGTTGGCATTGTATGATATATGTGATTATCCGAGTATCTTATTCAAATCCGAATGGTTCAACGGGAAATGATAAACTACATATAAATGTGAAATCAGGTTAAAGTGAACAGGTACGTAAAAATTATTTGCCTACTTGAAAGTAAGGTAAGTTGGTTATTGATATGTGATATAAGTTATAAGGATGCTAATGGTGATGTTTGTGTATATAAGAAGCTATATGTGATTTAATGAATAAGTATCTGATATTGAAATTTTATTTATATATATAATCGGTTATGTAATGATATTGTGGCTTTGAATTAAATGATTTTTGATGATGAATATATGTCTCTATTTTCAGTCAAGATAAGGTTATATATGAAAGTATATAATGTTTATGAAATTGCAAGTTTGATACAAAATGGAATTAAGAATTATGTATTAATTTAGTTAAATTGATTTCATAATGCTTTTGAGTTGTTTATTTTCTTAAGGCTTACTAAGCTAAGTTAGCTTACTTTGTGTGTGTATATTTGTCTTGGTTTTATAGATTTTGAAGATTGTTACATGCTCGCGGATCGTCAGTAAAGTCAATCGCACTATCGTTTATTCTCGGTACTTATAAAGGTTTTAAATTCAAACTTATGGCATGTATAGGCTATATTGTATTATGGACATATATGATTTTGATATGTATATATGTTTAAAAGCCAAGCGAAAATGGCTTGTTCATTTGTTAAGTATGGATTTATGGTTTGATTAAATGATGTGGTTGAATTTTTGGATGTGTTTGGCATATTCGGTTATGATATATATATGTGAATTGTTAGATGTGATTATTGCTTGTAGTGATTGATGAAAGATGAATGGCTTTGGAATTTGATTACGAAATGTGATATAAATATTGTTTGTCTTGAGTGATGTTTATATATATATATATTTTTGATATTTGAGATGTGAATTGGACTTATAAATGTATATGATTTGATATGTTTGGAAAGGTGAATCACTTATTGTTGTTAACACTTGTATATAGATTGGTGATTCGGTTTGCTTATTAAAATTGAATAGATTTTAATAAATATTTGGTTAACTTGTGTCAATGAATTATACGTTTAAAAGTTAATTTGGTCAAGTTATGTGCAATGTTAAAAGTATATATCATTAAAGTTGGTATTCGACAATTGGTATGGAAATTTGATTATTATTTGTCAGGTGATATTTGCTAATTGAACAATAGAAATTTGTTTAGTAAAGAAATGGTCATTGAATGAAACACATGTATTAGGCATGATCATATTTAGTTAAAGCCTTATAAAATTATCACAAGAATAGTAGATTATTTATGTTTGAAATGGAAAAATTTGACATTTCTTGTGATACAAAATTTACATACCAAATGAGGTAGGGTAAACATGGTATGTATCTCAAATATATATATGCTTTATAATTTTCATGTATGAAATCCTTGATTGAATAAATTGCATTGTATTTGTTTATGGTTTAATAATGAAATGCCTTGTATAGGAAAGCACATGGTAATCAGCTAATGCTTATAAAAGTTACCAAATGAATAGTGATTTTAATATTATAAGTTGTTAATGGTTTGCATGTAAATTTGGTTTTTGTGCTCTTTGATATTTCATGCTTATAATAATTGATACAAATTATTTTATAAGGATTTTGATATGCCCATATGTTTTGTGTCAAAAGGTTAAAGTTGACATTATTTGTTTACGATTTAATATTAGATACAAGTTGATTAATATGTTATAAATTGTTTCTTAAAAAGCTTAAATTGATTATTTAAGTTTATTAATGATTTGAATTTGAATTTCGTGTTTGAGTATGTTCTTAATTGCCTAAAAGCTATGTCTCTTCTAGTAATATCTTGTAACCTATTCCAGCGACGAATATGAGTAGAATGTTACCGATAAATGATTGTTATGATCCTATGTGATGTATGATTATGTTAAGCATGCCATTTTACACATATTGAGTACATGTACGATATTGTGACATGACATGACATGATGCATGATGTGTTGCATGGGGTTGGGTTTTATAATAATTGGAGGAAGTGTACTGTACTGGCAGCTCTGTTGTAAATATTGTTTAGTGCCGCAACTGGTACTATTTGGAGTGTAAGGATGGGTGGGTTGATTATATCCCTACATGGAGTGTAGGGTTGGATGGAGATAGAGTGTAGAGGCTGGCTGGGTAGGATCTCTTGATTGCATATCTGTACTTTTATTGTCACTGAGATGGGCTCAGGCCCAAACTGATATTGATATTGTAATGGGCTAAGGCCTTAACTAAGACTGAACCATTACTGAATTGGGCTTAGGCCCAGACTGTATATGCTTACTACTTGGTTATTTGGTATGGGATTACACACTGAGTTCTCATAGCTCACCCATATGTTTATCTGTATAGGTAATCCCCAGTCTTAGGCGGATCGGTGTTGCAAGGGACTCAAAGGTGGCCACACAACCTCACATACTTTCATAGTTGCTTTATATTTTTTTAAGAAATTTTATTTTGGGTAATTCTTACTGTAATAAGGCCTCTCTGGATCTTTATTTTTAATTTTGGGAATTTTTAATTGTTTTCATTTATAACAGCTAGCAGTAGGAAAAGACGCGGGTTTTCAAAAAGATAAATGTTTTTCAAAGATACCACGAACACTTAACCGATTTTAAGAACTTCTACAAGATATAATGTTTTAAAATAAAAGCATAATAATTACGTTTTAATATGATTATTTTTTTTTTTACAAACGACTCTTATTTTGAAAATAAACAAACGTCTTAAAATCAGCTTTAAGATCACACAAAGAAATTAAATAGAAATTGGGTTTTCAACGACATCATACTTTACGAAAAACACTTCAATGTGACATCACCAGATCTGGCCATAATGTCCAGGCCGTGTAACACCCCAAACCCGGCCCTGAAGTTATGGCCGAATCTGGTGCATCACATTGAAGTGTTTTAGCAAAAACCTTGTTTTCATTGAAAACCCTTCCTTAAGAAATGAAACCTTAGTTAACTTATGAAAACACTTTTTTCAGTTGCGAAAGCTTTATTTAAAACATTTGATTGAAGAAAGTTTATCAATTAAAAGTTTGGTTGCGGAAACGTAGTATATAAAAACTATGGTTTAGAAATTCCCTATTCAACTTCTTGCAATTACAATGCATAAGAATAATAATCCAAACAATAACAAAAAGGGAAAGGCCTTATTATAATCCAGACTAAAAATTGCTTAATAATCAAGGAACCTATATGCTTTTAAAACAAATCCAAGTTGTCTTGCTAGCTAGCTACCTAGAGTCCCTCCAAACATCGAACCACCTATTGAGAATTACCTGGGGAAAATAAAAGAGGGGGTGAGTTTACGTAAACTCAATGTGTACACCCTCATCGAGCAGCAAGCATTCATCAATCATCACAAAATCACACATGCAATGCAGTGCAATACAACCCACCCCAATAATCCGTCCACTACACTTCAGCTCCATCCCCCGGTACACTTCATGTGGGGATATAAATATCGACCCACCCAATTGATACACTGCAATGGTAACCCGATTGCAGAACTACCTTCATTGATGCAAGCTGCTAATCATATAATGGGCTTAAAAAGCATTCGGTAGATCCACAGTCGTCAAGCAACCATGCGATCCTCATATACTTCCTCCGTTCTAAAATTCCCAACCCATATGTAACCTAAGCAGAATATTATATGTATGCATGTCACATCCATAAAACTTACCTTCCACACCTAGGGGTATTTCAGTCATTTTCGCTCTTAGGGGCATTTCAATAATTTTCCCTTTCTTTACAATTTTCACTTACCTTGGCCCATTAACAAATCCCGTGAGCTAAGATGAACGAATACTATGCACCAGGTAGGATTGCAGAGAAGAGGAGGTGAGTCATTAAGACCGTTTAAGTACCAAGCTCTCCCTAGATCAAATCCTAAACATGCATATACCCGTTGCCACACCTTAACCCTTTGACTTGTCCACGGTCGCAATTAATTAATTAAGTTTTATGTAGTCATTATATACTAGGCCCAAAACCCCTTACAAAGCCCAGTCAAATCCACATACCTGCATATGGCCCACTAGGCCCAATCACATTCATATGGCCCATTAGGCCCAAATCACCAGTATATGGCCCATTAGGCCCAAATCATATTTATATGGCCC
Organism: Gossypium longicalyx; assembly: GCA_025698465.1. Classification (NCBI taxonomy): domain Eukaryota; kingdom Viridiplantae; phylum Streptophyta; class Magnoliopsida; order Malvales; family Malvaceae; genus Gossypium; species Gossypium longicalyx. The sequence goes on along the minus strand of CM046997.1, from coordinate 69,924,504 downwards.
ATTAGGCCCAAATAACATTATACACATGCTCACATAAGAATTTCTATCACATAGCATCAATTATCAATTTTTGCCTATTATGGGCCCAAAGCCCGTCAGGCCCATTAAGCCTATTCTGGTCCGGTTTGCCAATTCATAGCCCAAGTCTATGGAATCGCCCATGGGACCTCAGACAACCTATCGGTTTCCTCCTCACGAGTGTTCGCACACTCGCAAGACTACCGTAGCCCAACTTTTGGCTTTTCGGCATTTCGACATTTCAGCTTTTGGCATTTCGGCTTTTGCCGATTCATTGTGTGTGTGCAGTGTATGTACACACTTAGTAAGCAAGCGTGCTACGATTCCCTTAGTCACCAACCTACAAACGATATCACCCTTCAATTAATCACATGCTTAATACATATCTTTACTAAAACCGAAACCTCACCTTAACCTTACCTTGCGCGATAAGTATAACAGCCCCTTCTTAAATCACTAACCTCGATCAACTCCTAGATCTGCACCAATCTTAACTATTAAAACTAGAATAATTGGTGACTCGTATCCAACACAAGTCCCATTACTTTAACAATGAACATTCGGCCACCTTAGCCAATGGAAGAGGAATACTTACCAAAACCGCAAACACCTAGGAACAATTTCAGCAGAGAGCTAAGATATGAGATCTGATACTAAATCCCTACCATAGTTGATTAGAAAGAGTGAGGAAAGAGCAACATAATAGATTCTTAGCAAAATCGGTTGGGAGAACAACACTTACACTAGATTTGATTGAAGTAGAAGGAGTAGTAGTTCCACCAAGACTATTCGGCCAAAAAGTATTCGGCTTTCAAGCTTAGTATGGTGAATACGATTTATTTGGCATAGATTAAAGAAGAAGAGTAGAAGGTGAATAGAAAATCGGCACAAGAAAAGAAAGAAAGAAGCAAAGGTTTTTGGCTTTTTGGATCTTGAAGAGAAAAGGGTTTCCAATAACAAGTGAGAGAGATTTCGGCATTAGCCTGGCAACCTTGCACTCGGCACCTATTTATAGCCCCTATAGCTGAATTGCCAGACTCTCAATTCCCTATTCGGCTCCATCACTTCCCCTTTTTCATCTCCTCGTTTTTCTCCTTGATAACCCCTTGATCCTTTCCTCAATTTTCTCTTTTGAACACTCCCCTTGGTGTCCATCTTCACGCCACTTCCAATCTTCTAGAAGGCCAAAATTAAACTTTTAAAAATACTAAGCTAGGATTTGAACCTTGGATCTCCTTATTAGCCATTAACGCCACCTCCCTACACCCTAAGTGGCGTCACTTAGCCACTCCACCACAAGGCTTTTTGATGCCATTTTCCCCTATTTTTATTTAAAAGCCCAACTACTTGCCAACAAGATCCTTTTAATTATGAACGCATAATTTTCTTTTTCCCTAAGTTCGAACTTAAACCTTAGCCAAGACCTAGTATCACCTACTTAACAAAAAATACATAGCACATTTTTTATTAGAACCAAAAAAAAAAATTTGGGATTTTAAGATTTTTGGGGCATTACAACTCTACCCCCTAAAAGAAATTTCATCCTCGAAATTTTACCTGATTCAAATAGTTGAGGATATTGATGTTGCATTGCTTCTCAGGTTCCCAAGTAGCCTCCTCGGCCTTGTGATTCCGCCAAAGCACTTTGACTAATGGAACGGACTTCCTTCTCAGTTCTTTGACATCTCGACCAATTATTTGTATGGACTCTTTCTCGAAAGTTAGGTCTAGCCTGACCTTGATTTCTTCAATCACCACGACATGTGAAGGACCCAAGCGATACCGCCTTAGCATGGAAACATGAAACACGTCGTAGATCTGGCTTAGTTCAGAAGGTAATTCCAGCTGATAAGCGACTGGCCCAATCCGCTTTACAACCCGATATGGCCCAATGAACCTTGGGCTCAGCTTTCCCTTCCGTCCAAACCTTAATACCTTCTTCTAAGGAGAGACCTTAAGAAAAACTAAGTCCCCCATTGCATACTCTATCTCTCATCGTTTAAGGTCAGCATACGACTTTTGCCTATCCGAGGCCTCCTTCAACCAATCTCGAATCAACTTCACCTTATCCTCAGTATCTGCTACTAACTCAGGGCCCAAAACTTTTCGTTCGCCCAACTCCGTCCAACATGTTGCAGTTCGACACCTTTGCCCATACAATGCTTCATACGGAGCCATCCCAATGCTTTCTTGATATCTATTATTATATTCAAATTCAGCTAACGGAAAAAAGTCCTCCCAGCTACCTCGGAACTTAATCACTCATCCCCTCAACATATCTTCCAATACTTGGATCACCCTTTCCGATTGTCCATCAGGTTGAGGATAGAATACCTTACTGAAGTTCAACCTAGTACCTAGCACCTCATGCAACTTCTTCCAAATTTGTGAAGTGAAACATGGGTCCCTCTCAAATATTATGGATACCGACACTCCATGCAATCTTACAATCTCCGCCACATATAGCTTAGCCAACTTTTGTAACGAGTAATTGGTACAAACTGGTACGAAATGGGCAGACTTGGTTAACCGATCCACTATAACCCATATCGAGTCTTTCTTAGTAGGCGTCAAGGGTAGCCTACTCACAAAGTCCATAGTAATCCTTTCCCACTTCTACAGTGGAATCTTTACTGGCTGCAGCAATCCTGAAGGGAATTGGTTTTTTGCCTTCACTTTTTGACATACCAAGTATTTACTTACGAGCTCCATAACCTCGTGCTTAAGTCTAGGCTACCAATAAAGCTCACGCAAATTCCAATACGTCTTGTTTCCACCAGGATGCATAGCATAGAGACTGCTATGTGCTTCCCGCAGAATAGACTACCTTAGCTCATTGTCCTTTAGTATACACATCCTCCTACGGAAACACAATACTCCTTCACAATTTATCCGAAAGTCTGATGTCTACTCACTCTCCACTTGTCTAAAACGAGCACCTAAGGCCTCATCCACTAGTTGCTTACTCCTTATCTGCTCGACCCACACCGGCTTTACTTGAAGCTCAGCTAACAAGCTACCATCATCCAACAAGCTTAAACGGGCGAGCATAGCCCTCAAGTCTGACTTAGCCCTGCGACTCAACTCGTCGGTTACCACATTCGCTTTGCTTGGGTGGTATTCAATCATACATTCGTAATCTTTCAATAATTCTGCCCACCTACGCTGCCTAAGGTTAAGCTCCTTTTAGGTAAGGAGGTATTTCAAACTCTTGTGGTCCGAATAAATTATTCATTTCTCCCCGTATAAGTAATGCCTCAATATTTTTAGTGCGAAAACCACCGCAGCTAACTCCAAATCATGGGTTGGGTAATTCACCTCATGAGTCTTAAGTTGTCGTGACGCATATGCAACCAACTTTCCTTCTTGCATCAATACACATCCCAAGCCTACATGCGACGCATCACTATAAACCGTGAACTCCTTTCCAAGCACTGGTTGAATCAATACAGGGGCCTCAGTTAAAACTTTCTTAAGTTTTCCAAAACTCTCTTGCTACTTGTCCGTCCAAACAAACTGTACCCCCTTCCTCAACAACTTAGTTAAGGGTGCAGCAATTACTGGAAAGCCCTCAACAAACCACCTATAGTATCCTGCCAAGCCCAGAAAACTTCAGATTTTTTATACCGACTTGGGTGTTTTCCAGTCTAACACCACTTTAATTTTTCGGGGATGCACCTTAATCCCCTCAGCTTACACCACATGTCCTAGAAAAGTAACCTCCCTTAGCCAGAATTCACACTTACTGAATTTGGCATACAGCTGCTTCTCCCTCAAAATCTGCAACACAATCCTTAAGTGTGCATCATGCTCATCCTCATTTCTTGAGTACACCAAAATGTCATCTATAAAAACTACCATGAATCGATCCAGGTAGGGTTGGAAAACCCGATTCATGAGATCCATAAAAGTGGCAAGTGCGTTCGTCAGCCCGAATGGCATCACCAAGAACTCGTAGTGCCCATAACGAGTTTTGAAAGTTGTCTTATGAACATCTGCCTCTTTAACCCTCAATTGGTGATATCCTGAACGCAGATCATTCTTCGAGAAAACGGATGCCCCCTAAACTGATCAAAGAGATCATCGATTCTCGGCAGAGGGTACTTGTTTTTAACAGTTAACTTGTTTAACTATCAATAGTCGACGCACATTCGCAAGGTTCCATCCTTTTTCTTCACGAATAATACCGGTGCTCCCCATGAAGACACACTTGGTTGTATGAATCCTCGATCCAACAATTCTTGAATCTGTGCCTTAAGTTCCACCAACTCTTTTGGTGCTATCCGATAAGGAGCGATAGACACCGGAGCCGTCCCAGGTAACAACTCGATTCCAAATTCTATTTCCCTACTAGGTGGCAACCCAGGCAACTCCTCGGGAAAGACATCTAAAAATTCCCTAGCTGTTCTCAACTCCTTAACAGCAAGGCTCTTAGCCTTCGTATTACTAATATAAGCCAAATAGGCTTCGCATCCCTTTCATACTAACTTTTTAGCCTTCAATGCCGAAATCACATTCGATAGGTAATTTCGGCGTTCACCAATCACCACTACTTCCATATCCTCCACCGTTCTTAACACCATTCGCTTTGTAGTGCAATCCAAGGTAGCTCAATGCTTCACCAGTCAATCCATACCTAAGATTAAGTCGAATTCGCTAAACGGCAGCTCCATCAAATCCCTAAAAAGGTAACTCCTCGGACTACTAAGGATACCTCCTAAACAACTTATTCACTCCTACTAACTACTCTAACGAACTGATCACAGTCATCTCATTCGCAGTAATTTCAAACAGATCACCCAAAGATTCAGTCCTATTGTATGCAACATATGAATGCGCTGATCCAATATCAATCAATGTTGTGTAAGGTAACTCATATATAAAAAACATACCTGTTATCACATCAAGGGCATCCCTGTCTTCTCGGTGATGAGTAGCATAAACCAAAGCTGGCTGCCTCGCCTCAGCATGGCCTGTATCTCCGCCTGGTGCTCCACGTCCACGTCCATTGCCGTTACCGCCCCTGCCCTGCCCACAACCCCTTCGCGGCAGTTGACCACCCCTTGGTGGCGGTGCACCACCTCGACCCATGACCGACACCTGAGCTGGCATTTTAGGGCGATTCTTGATCCTATGCTCCAAGGATCCACATGCTAGACAAGCACCCGTCCTCCTCCAACACTCGCCTACATGACCTTTCCCACAAAAAACACAAGGTGGCACCCCTAGATTAACAGCAAGGGCCCTGCTCTAACTGGCCCATCGTTTCAGGCCCTAGCCCTAGGCCTCTGTCCAACACCCGGAGTCTCAGCCTCCCTCTTATTCTTAACCCTTTCTTTTTTCTTGATTTAAGTGCTCAGTGCACTTTACCCTCTCTGCTATCTTTGCTTTCTCCACCAACTTCAAGAAAACTCACTCCCTTTGTGAAGCTATTAATACCTTGAGGCTATCTCTAAGCCCATCCTCAAATCTAACGCAATGCTCATAGTCCGTTGCCATCATGACCCTTCTAAACCTACTAAGGTGTACAAACTCCGCTTCATACTCCGCCATCGATTTGTTTCCTTGGGTCAAGTTCAGGAACTCCTTCCTTCTAGCATCCACATAGCTTGTACCCACATACTTCCCTTGGAATGTAGCTTTGAAAAACTCCAAAGTGCCCTCCTCCGGTTGGGTGCCCTCTTTCACCGTCAACCACCACTAGTAGGCTTCTTCCCTAAGCAGTGACACTGCCCCTTTCAACTTTTGTTCTAGTGAGTAGTCCAAGTCCTCCATTATCCTTTTAGTGGCCTCCAACCAATATCCTGCCACGTTAGGATCCACACCAACCACGCCCTTAAAGATCTCAGCCCCATTCAAACGAAGTTGCTCCGGAATGGACCCCCGATTTCCAGTGCCATTATTGGGCCCAGCAACCCTTTCCAAAATCCTTAGCATTGTCTACTACAATGCATCTTCTCCCGCGGCTCGATCATACAGTCCATTCCCAGCCACAGGTGTAACATTTCGAAATAGGGCCTAAACGGAATAGTGGTTATGAAACCACAAATCCGAGGTAGAAAAATTTATTTTATTATTATTTTGAGGTTCATGATATGATTACATGATTGTGCGAAAATTTCGTGATGAAATTCTATGCATAAAGTGCTTTAGTTGAGGTTAGGGATTAAATCGAATAATTTGCAAACTTGCATTCTAGAAGTTTTTAGTATGAAATTGTTTTGGAATATTAATGAGGAGGTCTTAAATAGAAATTTAACCAATTTTAAGTTCATGGAAAAAAATTAGGACATGGAAGGAATTTTTGAACGTTTAGTAAGGAGGGGCATTTTGGTCATTTGTATATTAAATGAAATAAAATGGGAAAAATAACACAAAATGGTCATCTTTCTCATATGGTTGCTACCGAATTTTGCTCTCTCCATAGCTAGGGTTTCTTCAATTTTCAAGCTCCATAGTAAGTGATTCCAAGCCCCGTTTTTAATGTTCTTTATGTTTTCGGAGTCCCGGTAGCTCGATAAAGCTTATGCTAGCAATAATTTAAGTTAGGGTTCATATTTGGAAAAATACCCATAGTTAAAAAGTGTTTATTTTGATGTTTTATGATAGAATATGAGGTCTTAGATTATGTTAGACAACTTGTGCTACTCGATTTTAGGTAAAAACGAGTAAAAGGGCTTAATCGGTAGAATACCTAATCGTCATAAGTGCATGTTAGAGTATGAAATTGATGCTGCCATAGAAGGAAAAAATGATCAGCATGTCATAAAACATAAGAAAATAAGTTGAAGTTTAAGTTACGAGATTTAGGGTAAAAGTGTAAATATGCAAAAGTTTAAGGGTAAAAATGAAATTTTTCCAAAGTTTGAGTAAAGGACTGTTTTGATAAATGTGATTATTAAATAAGTTAAATTTGCTATTATAGATCAAGATGAACGAAATTCAGGAGTAGATCGGGGAAAAGAAAAAGTAAATAACTAAATTGTAAAGTTTAGTCACATTCTGTATCGAGGTAAGTTTACAGTAAATAAATGCAATATTCTTATATTTTATATTATTATTGTTAATTTCCAGCATTTATATACTTATTTTTTGAGTATATTTAAAGTCGAATTAAAGGCAAAATAGCAGAGAAAAAGCATTAGGAAGCCCTGTTTGAACCTTAGGAATATTAGGATATTGGGGTTGACAGGACAGGACAGAAATGAGCCATGTAAGTCCATATCAGATATATGGATTTGGAGATAGGAATGAGCCATGTAAGCCCATATTATATATATAAATATGGCATTGGAGATAGGAATAATTCATGTAAGTCCATGTCGAAGACATGGCATTGGTAGGATATTGATAGACAGGAACGACCTTAGTATCCTTAGTATTCCGAGTGGTTCAACGGGTCATTGTATATGTTAAATCATAGTGAATTATCAGCAAAAAGGGAAGGTAGATTATATTTATGAATAGTGAAAGGTCAGGTAAGAAAGAAGGTAAGTGAGTAAAGAAGAAGGTAGAAAATGAGAAGTAAAGAAAGTTTATGAGGCTAGGTGGCTTGATGTATATTTATTCATTATGTTGAATGTTGTAATTTATTTGCTTGTAAGCTTACTAAGCCTAGTGCTTACTCTCTTATTTTCTTTTTCTTATAGTTTTTATCAAGCCACTCGGGGATCGAAGGAAACGTCGGAGACCCGATCACACTATCGAAGAAATTACATTGGTATAGTTAGACGTTTCGTTTTGTGTATGGCATGTATAGGAACTTGGTTTCTTTTGATATGATATGATCAATGAATGATGTGCAAATATTTGCTAGTGATTAGCTAATAGAATGGCTGATGATATACATGTTTAATAGTATGTATGATTAAGTAGTAACTATCACATGAAAATTATGAAAAATGTGAAAGTAACTTAAAAATGGATTCAACTATCAGAAATAACGTGATTTTGAAAAATCACAAAAACTTGTAGAGACATGGTTTGATAGTGAATAATATATGAAATTGAAGCTAATTGTGTCTATTTTCATATGGACTAAGCAAAGAAGGTAAAGGTTTTGTATTTTATAAGATATCTGAGTTTTAGTGAAATAGGGCCACAGCAATTTCTGGATCCCCTGTTTCAACTTTAGAAATTCACCATAAATTTTATAAAAATAATTAGGTGGTGTAATTTATATGGTTAGAATCCTTATTGAATCTAGTTTTAATAGAAACAAACAGTATTGTCATATGAATTTTTTTACAAGGAGAAAAGTGGTTCGTAGTAAGTAGAGGTCAGTGCAATCGAATTCTGAAACAGGAGTAACTTTAACTAATTGGATCAACCAAAAATTCTAGAAAAAATTAGTAAATAGGTATATGACTCTATTTTCAGGGAAAATTTACGGAATTCGATTTCGATTTTCGTAACTCGAGATATGAATTTTTAAGCAACCATGACGCAGAAAAATAGTTTATTCCGAAAATTAATATAAGTAGTTAGAATTGTTTAAAAAGGTAAAATAAGATTAGTAACACCTCAAGCTTAACTCCGATGATGGTTTCGGGCGTGGGGGCGTTTATTGGTATCAGAGCAGGTTTAGTTAGTTCTCGAAACAGTTAGTGTAAGTAAAAGTCTAGCTATACATGCCATACCTGTATTTTGATAGTGTGACGACTCCTAACGATTTTTAAATATTTTGTTTTATAGTAATGGATCCCGAGCGAGCTGGTGATGATGATGTAGAAAGTAATGCGCCTGCTCCCACGGAAGAAGCAGCGCCATCCGAGAATAGGCGATGCTGATTAATCAGGGAGGAGTGACTCGAGAAGCTCTCTTCCAAGCTTTGAATGATTTGTTTGCCGAGTTCGTTCGTACGAATCCGACAGTTAGACCTCCACCCCTTATGATTCTCAGGCTACCCATTCAGCTCAAGCTTCCCCAGTCACAGGTACAGTGATAAGAGAAAAGCCACCAGTTGATAGAATCAGGAAACAAGGGGCAGAAGAGTTCCGAGCAACAAAGGATGATGATACAAAAAGAGCAGAATTTTGGTTAGAAAATACTATCAGAGTCTTTGACGAATTATCTTGTACACCCTTGGAATGTATGAAATGTGTAGTATCACTTCTTAGAGACTCAGCCTACCACTGGTGGAAAACACTTGTATCAATTGTACCAAAGAAGAGGGTCACTTGGGATTTCTTTCAGGAGGAATTTCGTAAAAAGTACATCAGTTAGAGGTTTATTGATCAGAAGAGAAAAGAATGTCCAGAGGTAGCTAATCGAGAGATAACACAGTGTGCTAGATCCAGAAATACTCCTACTAGAGGTAGATTACCGAGGCAACCGGGAGTAGGAGCAAGTAACAAAGGTACCTCAAGAGATTCAGCTGTGAAACCAGATGCTAGAGCCCCTGCAAGGACTTATGCTATTCGTACACGCGAAGAGGCATCCTTCCCCGATGTGATTACGGGTACATTTTCTCTACATAATATTAATGTCATTGCTTTGATTGATCCGGGTTCAACTCATTCATATGTTTGCAAGAAATTGATGCCTAGTATAAGTATGCCTATAGAATCTACAGAATTTGTGATTAAAGTATCGAATCCATTAGGCAAGCATGTATTAGTAGATAAAGTATGTAGAAATTGTCCTTTGATGATTAGAGGCTACTGTTTTCCGGCCGATCTCATGCTATTGCCATTTGATGAGTTTGATGTGATTCTTGGTATGGATTGGTTGACTACACATGATGTGATAGTGAATTGTGGGAAGAAATTCATTGAGTTGAAGTGTGAAAATGGTGAAATTATTCGGGTTAATTCAGAAGAGTCAGATAGTTTATTTTTCATAATTTCGTATGTCCGCTTTCGAAATGTTTGAGAAAAGGGTATGAAGCTTATCTTGCTTTTGTGATGAACACTAAAGATCCGTAATTGAAAATTGAATCGAGTGCACATGGTATATGAGTTTCCGATGTGTTTTTCTGGAAGAACTACCAGGTTTGCCTCCTGTTAGAGAAGTTGAGTTTGGTATTGAGTTGATTCCAGGTACCACGCCCATTTCTATTGCTCCTTATAGAATGGCTCCGTTGGAATTGAAAGAATTGAAAGCTTAGTTGCAGGAATTAACAGATAAAGGCTTTGTAAGACCCAGTAGTTCACCATTGGGTGCACCAGTGCTATTTGTGAAAAAGAAAGACAGATCGATGAGATTGTGCATAGATTATTGGCAACTTAACAAGGTAATAGTAAAGAACAAGTATCCATTGCCTAGAATTGATGATCTGTTTGATCAATTGAAGGGAGGTACTATGTTTTCCAAGATAGATTTGATATCTGGATACTATCAGTTGCGAGTTAAAGAGTCAGATGTCTTGAAGACTGCTTTCCGGACTAGGTATGGTCATTATGAGTTTCTTGTGATGCCATTTGGCTTGACTAATGCTCCTGCCATTTTCATGGACTTAATGAACTGAATTTTCAGACCGTACCTGGATAAGTTTGTAGTTGTGTTCATTGATGATATTTTGATTTATTCTCATGATGAGACCGAGCATGCGAGCATTTGAGAACGAGTTTCTGATTTTGAGAGATAATCAGTTGTATGCCAAGTTCAACAAAAGTGAGTTCTGGTTACGAGAAGTTGGTTTTCTTGGACATATTGTTTCAGGTGAAGGTATTAAGGTTGATTCGAGCAAGATTTCAGCCATTATTGATTGGAAGCCTCCTAGAAATGTATCAGAAGTTAGAAGTTTTCTTGGTCTTGCCGGATATTTTAGACGATTTGTAGAGGGATTTTCTATGATAGCTACCCACGACAAGATTGCTGCGAAAGGATGTCAAGTTTGAATGGACTGAGAAGTGTCAACAGAGTTTTGATAAGTTAAAAGCATTGTTGACTAAAGCTCCTGTTTTAGTACAACCAGAACCAGGTAAGGAGTTTGTGATTTACAATGATGCGTCCATATATCGACTTGGTTGTGTACTTATGCAGGAAGGGAAGGTAATCGCTTATGCCTCTAGACAGCTAAAGCCACAAGAGAAGAACTATCCGACACATAGCTGCCATTATTTTTGAGCTAAAAATTTGGAGACATCATTTGTACGGTGAGAAGTGCCACATATTTACTGATCACAAAAGTTTGAAATATTTGATGACTCAAAAAGATTTGAATTTGAGGCAAAGAAGATGGTTAGAGTTGATTAAATATTATGAGCTAGTGATCGATTATCACCCAAGTAAGGCAAACGTTGTTGCTGATGCTTTGAGTATGAAATCTTTGTTTACATTAAGAGCTTTGAACACTAGTCTAGCCTTATCAGATGATGGTTTTATCTTAGCTGAGTTGAGAGCCAAACCGATGTTTCTTGAAGAAATTTGTGAAGCTCAGAAAAATGGCAGTGAGTTGTTAGCCAAAAGAGATCAGTGTGAGTCGGATATAGAGTCAAATTTTCAGATCAGTTCTGACGGTTGTTTGATGTTCAGAGATAGGGTATGCGTACCGAAGAATGATGAGCTTATTCGAAAGATCTTACAGGAAGCACATAGTAGTTCTTTGTCTATTCATCCAGGTAGTACAAAGATGTATAATGATTTGAAGAAAATGTATTGGTGGGTAGCAATGAAAAGGGACATTTCAGAGTTTGTTTCTAGATGCTTGATCTGTCAGCGGGTAAAGGCCGAACATCGGTACCTTCGTGGATTATTGCAGCCGTGCTAGTCCCGAGTGGAAATGGGATCGAATTACTATGGATTTTGTGACAGGATTGCCATTTACACCGAGAAAGAAAGATGCAGTATGGGTTGTGATTGATAAATTAACGAAGTCGGCTCATTTTATCCCAGCTCGTATGGATTATTCACTTGACAAGTTGGCCGAGTTGTATATTTCAGAGATAGTCAGACTACACGGGGTACCATTATCGATCATTTCAGACAGAGATCCAAGATTTACTTTACGGTTTTGGAAGAAGTTACAGAAGGCTTTGGGCACAAAGTTGAGTTTTAGTACAGCTTTCCATCCTCAAACCGACGGTTAGTCAGAGAGAGTTATTCAGGTACTTGAAGATATGCTTAGACGCTGTGTACTGGAATTTCAAGGCAGTTGGGAAAAATATTTACCATTAGTGGAGTTTGCCTATAATAATAGTTATCAGTCGAGTTTGAAGATGGCACCTTATGAAGCTTTGTATGGACATAAATGTCGCACACCTTTGTATTGAACAGAGCTTAAGGAAGATCAGATTTACGGGGTTGATCTAGTTAAGGAAACAGAAGAGAAAGTAAAAATCATCAGAGATTGCTTGAAAGCAGCTTTAGACAGACAAAAGTCGTATGCAAATTTGAAGAGAAAAGAGATTGAATATCAAGTTGGTGACAAAGTTTTTTTGAAAGTATCCCCGTGGAAGAAAGTTCTTAGATTTGGCAAGAAAGGCAAACTAAGTCCACGTTTTATTGGACCGTTTGAAGTGATTGAGAGAGTCAGACCATTAGCAAATCGGTTAGCTTTGCCGATTGAGTTAGGGAAGATTCATAATGTATTTCATGTGTCTATGCTCGTTCAGATCCATCACATGTGATTTCTCAGACAGAGGTTGAGATTCAGCCAAACATGACTTACGGTGAAGAACCAGTAAAGATTCTAGCTCGAGAGGTAAAGCAATTAAGGAATAAAAGTATTGCACTTGTGAAAGTACTATGGAATAGACATGGGGTAGACGAGGCTACATGGGAACCTGAAGAGGCTATGCAAAAACAGTACCCAAATCTCTTCACAGGCAAGATTTTCGGGGACGAAAATCCCTAAAGGGGGAGAAATGTAACATCCCGAAATAGGGCCTAAACGGAACAGTGGTTACGAAACCATAAATCCGAGGTAGAAAAATTTATTTTATTAATATTTTGAGGTTCATGATATGATTATATGATTGTGCGAAAATTTCGTGATGAAATTCTATGCATAAAGTGCTTAAGTTGAGGTTAGGGATTAAATCGAATAATTTGCAAACTTGCATTCTAGAAGTTTTTAGTATGAAATTGTTTTGGAATATTAATGACGAGGTCTTAAATAGAAATTTAACCAATTTTAAGTTCATGGACAAAAATTAGGACATGGAAGGAATTTTTGAAAGTTTAGTAAGGAGGGGCATTTTGGTTATTTGTATATTAAATGAAATAAAATGGGAAAAATAACACAAAATGGTCATCTTTCTCATATGGTTGCTGCCGAATTTTGCTCTCTCCATAGCTAGGGTTTCTTCAATTTTCAAGCTCCATAGTAAGTGAATCCAAGCCCTGTTTTTAATGTTCTTTACGTTTTCGGAGTCCTAGTAGCTCGATAAAGCTTATGCTAGCAATAATTTAAGTTAGGGTTCATATTTGGAAAAATACCCATAGGTGAAAAGTGTTTATTTTGATTTTTTATTATAGAATATGAGATCTTAGATTATGTTAGACAACTTGTGCTACTCGATTTTAGGTAAAAACGAGTAAAAAGGCTTAATCGGTAAAATACCCAATAGTCATAAGTGCATGTTAGAGTATGAATTTGATGCTGCCATAGGAGGGAAAAATGATCAGCATGTCATAAAACATAAGAAAATAGGTTGAAGTTTAATTTACGAGATTTGGGGTAAAAGTGTAAATATGCAAAAGTTTAGGGGTAAAAATGAAATTTTTCCAAAGTTTGAGTAAAGGACGGTTTTGATAAATGTGAATATTAAATAAGTTAAATTTTCTATTATAGATCAAGAAGAACGAAATTCAGGAGTGGATCGGGGAAAAGAAAAAGTAAAGGACTAAATTGTAAAGTTTAGTCACATTTTGTATCGAGGTAAGTTTACAATAAATAAATGCAACATTCTTATATTTTATATTATTATTGTTAATTTCCAGCATTTATATACTTATTTTTTTTAGAATATTTAAAGTCGAATTAAAGACGAAGTAGCAGAGAAAAAGCATTAGGAAGCCCCGTTGGGTTGACAGGACAGGATAGAAATGAGCCATGTAAGTCCATATCAGATATATGGATTTGGAGACAGGAATGAGCCATGTAAGCCCATATTATATATATAAATATGGCATTGGAGGTAGGAATAATTCATGTAAGTCCATGTCGAAGACATGGCATTGGCAGGATATTGATAGACAGGAACGACCCTAGTATCCTTAGTATTCCGAGTGGTTCAACAGGTCATTGTACATGTTAAACCATAGTGAATTGTCAGCAAAAAGGGAAGGTAGATTATATTTATGAATAGTGAAAGGTCAGGTAAGAAAGAAGGTAAGTGAGTAAAGAAGAAGGTAGAAAATGAGAAGTAAAGAAAGTTTATGAGGCTAGGTGGCTTGATGTATATTTATTCATTATGTTGAATGTTGTAATTTATTTGCTTGTAAGCTTACTAAGCCTAGTGCTTACTCTCTTATTTTCTTTTTCTTATAGTTTTTATCAAGCCACTCGGGAATCAAAGGAAACGTCGGAGACCCGATCACACTATCGAAGAAATTACATTGGTATAGTTAGACGTTTCGTTTTGTGTATGGCATGTATAGGAACTTGGTTTCTTTTTATATGATATGATCAATGAATGATGTGTAAATATTTGCTAGTGATTAGCTAATAGAATGGCTGATGAGATACATGTTTAACAGTATGTATGATTAAGTAGTAACTATCACATGAAAATTATGAAAAATGTGAAAGTAACTTAAAAACGGATTCAAGTATCAGAAATAACGTGATTTTTAAAAATCACAAAAAATTTGTAGAGACATGGTTTGATAGTGAATAATATATGAAATTAAATCTCATTGTGTCTATTTTCATATGGAATAAGAAAAGTAGGTAAAGGTTTTGTATTTTATAAGATATCTGAGTTTTAGTGAAATAGGGCCAGAGCGATTTCTGGATCCCCTTTTTCAAATTTAGAAATTTACCATAAATTTTATAAAAATAATTAGGTGGTGTACTTTATATGGTTAGAATACTAATTGAATCTAGTTTTAATAGAAACAAACTTTATTGTCATATGAATTTTTTTACAGGGAGAAAAGTGGTTCGTAGTAAGTAGAGGTCAGTGCAGTTGAATTCTGAAACAGGAGTAACTTTAACTAATAAACTGTACTAATCGGCTCAACCAAAAATTCTAGAAAAAAATTAGTAAATAGATATATGAGTATGTTTTCAGGGAAAATTTATGAAATTGGATTTCGAGTTTCGTAACTCTAGATATGAATTTTTAAGTAACCATGACGCAGAAAAATAGTTTATTCCAAAAATTAATATAAGTAGTTAGAATTGTTTAAAAAGGTAAAATAAGATTAGTAACACCTCAAGCTTAACTCCGATGATGGTTTCGGGCGTGGGGGCATTACAACAGGTGAGGCTGGAGGATCTTTTACTCCAATATTGGGCATATGGTCCGATGCCGACGATTCAGCCTTAACACTTCCGCGGCCTCGGCCACGGCGTCTTGCACCTCTTTTAACACTCATTTTCGATTCGCGTATTATCTGGATTAGAAATTTTTATGAATTTTTAGTTAGTTACAATAATTAAATCAATATTTTATGAAAGTATTTAAAGAGAAGATTGTTTTCGAAAATCCTCTACAGTTTCAAGATCCTACGAGCTTCAGTTCCATTCTAACAAAATCATCTAAAGTAGCCTTCTATCTACCTACTGTATAACAATTTAAACAAGCTTAAGAGCAGAAGAAATTACTTGGTTCGACGCTGGAGGCTCGGTGTGCCGCTCAGTAAGATTTCCCTTTTTCCAAAACATTGTGACCCAAAATATATATATATTTTTTAAAATAGAAAAAGAAACCAAATAATAATAAGGCTCAGTTCACCACCCGAGTTTTGTAACCTGGGCTCTGATACCGCTAAATGTAACACCTCAAACTCGGCCCAGACGTTATGGCTGAATCTGGCGCATCACATTGAAGTGTTTTAGCGAAAACGTTGTTTTTATTGAAAACCCTTCTTAAGATATGAAACCTTAGTTAACTTATGAAAACACTCTTTTCAGTTGCAAAAGTTTTGTTTAAAACATTTGATTTAAGAAAGTTTATCAATTAAAAGTTTGGTTGCGAAAACGTAGTATATAAAAACTATGGTTTAGAAATTCCTTGTTCAACTTCTCGCAATTACAATGCATAAGAATAATAATCCAAATAATAACAAAAAGGGAAAGGCCTTATTACAATCCGGACTAAAAATTACTTAATAAACTAGGAACTTATATGCTTTTAAAACAAATGCAAGTTGTCTTGCAGGCTAGCCACCCAGAGTTCCTCCAAACATCGAACCTCTTATTGAGCATTACTTGAGAAAAATAAAAGAGGGCGTGAATTTTTGCAAACTCAATGTGTACACCCTCGTCGAGTAGCAAGCATTCATCAATCATCATAAAATCACACATGCAATGTAGTGCAATGCAACCCACCCCAATAATCCATCCGCTACACTTCAGCTCTATCCCCCGGTACATTTCATGTGGGGATATAAATATCTACCCACCCAATTGATACACTTCAATGGTATCCCAGTTGCAGAACTACCTTCATTGCAGCAAGCTGCTAATCATATAATGGGCTTAAAAAGCATTCGGTAGATCCACGGTCGTCAAGCAACCATGCGATCCTCATATACTTCCTCCATTCTAAAATTCTCAACCCATGTGTAACCTAAGCAGAATATCATATGTATGCATGCCACATCCATAAAACCTACCTTCCACACCTAGGGGTATTTCGATCATTTTTGCCCTTAAGGGAATTTTGATAATTTTCCCTTTCTTTACGGTTTTCACTTACCTTGGCCCGTTAACAAATCTCGTGAACTAAGATGGACAAATACTATGCACCAGGTAGGATTCCAGAGAAGAGAAGGTGAGTCATTAAGACCGCTTACCAAGCTCTCCCTAGATCCAATCCTAGACATGCATATACCCGTTGTCACACCTTAACCCTTTGACTTGTCTACGGTCACAATTAATTAATTAAGTTTTATGTAGTCATCATATACTAGGCCCAAAACCCCTTACAAAGCCTAGCCAAATCCACATACCTGCATATGGCCCACTAGGCCCAATCACATTCATATGGCCCATTAGGCCCAAATCACCTATATATGGCCCATTAGGCCCAAATCACCTATATATGGCCCATTAGGCCCAAATCACATTTATATGTCCCATTAGGCCCAAATCACATTATACACATGCTCACATATGAATTTCTATCACATAGCATCAATTATTAATTTTTGCCTATTATGGGCCCAATAACTCGTCAGGCCCATTAAGCGTATTCTGGCCCAGTTTGCCAATTCACAACCCAAGTCCATGGAATTGCCCATAGGGCCTCAGAAAACCTATCAATTTCCTCCTCATGAGTGTTCGCGCACTCGCAAGACTACCATAGCCCAACTTTTGGCTTTTCGGCATTTCGGCTTTTGTCGATTCATTGTGTGTGTGCAATGTACGTACACACCTGGTAAGAAAGCGTGCTATGATTCCCTTAATCACCAACCTAAAAATGATATCACACTTCAATTAATCACGTGCTTAATACATATCTTTACTAAAACCGAAACCTCACCTTTAACTTACCTTTCGAGATAAGTACAATAGCTCCTTCTTAAATCAGTAACCTCGATCAACTCCTAGATCAACACCAATCTTAACTATTAAAACCAGAATAATTGGTGACTCCTATCCAACACAAGTCCCCTTACTTTAACTATGAACATTAAGCCACCTTAGCCAACGGAAGAGGAATACTTACCAAAATTGCAAACACCTAGGAACAATTTCGGCAGAGAGCTAAGATCTAAGATCAGATACTAAATCCCTACCACAGTTGATTAGAAACAGTAAGGAAAGAATAGCGTAATAGATTCTTAGCAAAACCGATTGGGAGCACAACACTTAAACTAGATTTGACCAAAGAAAAAGGAGTCATAGTTGGACCAAGAGTATTCGGCCAAAGAGTATTCGACTTTCAAGCTTAGTATGGTGAATACAGTTTATTTGGCACAGATTAAAGAAGAAGAGTAGAAGGTGAATAGAAAATCGGCACAAGAAAGGAAAGACAGATGCAAAGGTTTTTGACTTTTTGGATCTTGAAGAGAAAAAGTTTTTCGATAACAAGTGAGAGAGATTTCGGCATTAGCCTAGCAACCTTGCTTTCTGGACCTATTTATAGCCCCTATAGCTGAATTTCCTGACTCTCAATTCCCTATTCGGCTCTATCACTTCCCCTTTCTCATCTCCTTATTTTTCTCCCTAATAACCTTTTGATCATTTCCTCAATTTTCTCTTCTGAACACTCCCCTTGGAGTCCATCTTCATGCCACCTCCAATCTTTTAGAAGGCCAAAATTAAACTTCTACTAAGCTAGGGTTCGAACCTTGGATCTCCTTGCTAGCCACTAATGCCACCTCCCTACACTCTATGTGGCATCACTTAGCCACTCCACCACAAGGCTTTTTGATGCTATTTTCCCCTATTTTTATTTAAAAGCCCAACTACTTGCCAACAAGATCCTTTTAATTATTACATAATTTCCTTTTCCCCTAAGTTCGCACTTAAACCTTAGCCAAGACCTACTCTTACCTACTTAACTGAAAATACCTAGCACATTTTTTTTATTAAAAATGAAAAAAATTAAGGATTTCGGGATTTTTGGAGCTTTACAGGCCAGGTTTGGGGTGTTACATTTAGTGGTATCAGAGTCAGGTTGTAAAACTCAGCTATGGATTTGGGTTTTTTTAAACATGGAATTTCTAAAAGAATTGTTTCAAATGATATGAAGTATTTTGAAATGTTTTACTGAATGTGTAGTGCACCGAGTCTCCGGCGCTGATTCTGTAAATCTTCTAAAAATGTTGTTTGTTTTAACTGAAATGTTGAAACTACTGTAGGTAGTAGACTGTACTGAAACACTCTATTTAGGGTAAACTAAAAACTATAGTAGGATTGCGATTTGCGAAAATGAACTCTGAATTACTAATACTGTTTTCCATAAAATATCTGTTAATAAACACTGGAACTATAAACTGATGCATAAAACTATTAATACAGATAAAACGAAAATCGATAATGAGCACCAGAGGTACTCGTGGAAGGGGTACAAGAGGCCGTGGTGAAGGCCGTAGGGGTTCTCGAGCTGGGTCTTCGTCATCTGGCCACATGCCTAATGTAGAAACTAGGGAGGCGCCGGTGTCACCTGAGACTGAGACTGGGTCTCATGATCGTGTGGCTGGGGATAACGCGCTATCCCAAGCCATGTTACGAATTCTGGAGAGGGTCGTTGGGCCCAATACGGGTGTTATGGGCCATGGGTCGGTTACAGAACAACTCCGATCTAATAGAGCTAAGATTTTTAGGGTATTGTGAGAGTTACTCCTATTGTAGCTGAGTATTGGATTAAGGCCACAGAGAGGATCATGGATGATATCGACTGTACCTTTAGCAGAAATTAAAAGGTGCAGTGTCACTACTACGAGATGAGGCTTACCAGTGGTGGCTTATGGTTAAAGAGGGCACTTAGCCCGACCGACTAACCTGAGAATTTTTCAAGACTACTTTTTAGGGGAAGTGTGTAGGTACTAGCTATATGGATGCCAGAAGGAGAGAGCTTTTAAATCTGACTCAGGGGGATAAATCAGTGGCTGAATATTAGGCTGAATCTTTGCGATAAGCCATTATGCGCAAGAGATGGTTGCAACAAAGTACAAACGGGGTGTTCATTTTGAGGACGACCTCAGGGATAGTCTACGGGTTCTTATAGCTCCACAGAGGGAGCGAGATTTTGCTGCATTAGTTGATAAGGCAAAGATCGCCGAGGAGGTGAAGCGCGCTGAGCGCCAGAACCGTGAGAAGGAGAGAGGTATGAACAAGAGGGATTTAGAGCCTTCAAGTTCCTTTCTAAGGCCTATGAAAATGGCCAGAGTTGATGGACCGGTCAGAGTTGGGGCCTCTGTTGCTGTGACTTGGCCACAGCTGTAATAGTCAAATTTAGACCCTAGTCGGAACAGTGGTTTCGAGACCATGTAACCGATTTTGAAAAATATTTTAATATTATTTTCTACGTCTGTGATATGTGAATTTATATCTACGAAGTTTCTGTGATTTAATTTGTCTGTTTCTGTGCTTAATTATGACAAAGGACTAAATCGCGTAAAATGCGAAAGTTGCATGCAAATTGTTAATGGGGTTAATTGGCCTTGGATTTTAAAATAAGAGTCCTTGCATGTCAAATTTACCATTTAATTTAGTGGTGGACAAATATGGACATGTAGTTGGTAAGTTTTAATGTTTATTAGTCAAGGGCAAAATGGGAAAATGTTTATTAAAGTTGTTATAATAAAATAAAACATAAAAATTAGGCCATAATATGTTGATATAGTCAAAAATAAGAGAAAAAGAAAAGATAAAAGCTTTGGCTAGGGTTCGAAATATTGGGAGTTTAATTTGGGTAAGTGTTTTGCTCGATTTTTGATAATTTTTACGTTTTCGTGATCGTTGCTTAGTGTTCTTCAAAACCCATGTCTGAATTTCTATTTCTGTTGAAGATTATGAAATGTGCCATTGATGATTATATGAGATTTGTAATGTTTTTATATGGATTATGAATGATATATGTGAGATCATCATACTTTGTTCTTGAATTTTTTATGGAATAGAGCTATTTGGGCTAATTTGTGAAAATGAGGTTTTGAAGGACTAAATTGTGAATTAAATATGTTATTTGGGCGTTTATGGAAGTTATGTATATTCGACCAAACTATAGTCTTGGTGAATTTTTCATTTTTGTGATTTTGTGAAAAATGGACTAAATTGTCAAAGCGTGAAAATGTAAGGGCTAAAATGCAAAGTGCCCTAATAATGTGATCATGGATTATTTTGAATGAAATGAATAATTGAATTGTTGAATTTTAATTGTATTAGATCAAGAACAAAGAAAATCGGACTTAGATCGAGGGAAGTCCAAAATAGTTGAATAGTCGACTCGTTTCCGTTAGAAATCCGTATGAGGTAAGTCAAATTACAATTACGTGTTAAATTGACTAAATTTTGTGCATATATATTGTAATTTGTATTGGACGACCTTGAGAGCCTGATGAATAAATTTCGAATAAACTCCGTTAATATGCTAGTATCTGAAAAGCTCTGTATGTTTCTAAAAGAAAGTTGACATTGATCTGAGATATAGTGTAAGACCGTGTCTACGACACAGGCCTCGATTTGAGATTTACGTGTAAGACCCTGTCTGGGATAGAGGCATCGAGACTGAGTTACATGTAAGACCACGTCTGGGACGTCAACTTTGTATTCATTTACAAATATCTATATCGTTTCTGAACCGTCTGATGATAAAGTACGAGATATGGGAATGAATATATGAATTGTATAATTTATACAAGTATGTTTGTATCATACTAAATTTCTAAATATGAAAGACTCTGTTTCTGTGAAATAATGATTTCAAAGTATGTATGAAATCATGGAAATGAAACATGACATGTATACAAGCAAATGAGCATAGTTAAGCTCATGAATTACTATATGAAAGGGCTATAAATTCTTACTATTGACTTTTATTTTATATGCTTTAATAGTTAGACCAATTGTATTTGGCTTACTAAGATCTTTGTAGCTTACTCTCTGTGATTTCTGTCTGTTTTACAATTATCGTAGCTACTAAAGGCTCGGGGATAGTCAAGGATTGTCACCATACTATAGAACTCATTTTGGTACTTTTGAAAGTGTAAATATATTTAAGTATGGCATGTATAGGCTAGAATGTTTATGTATTTAAGCTTTGAAATATATATATGTTATGCCATGAGAGTTGGCAACAAATGGTATGTTTGTACTTAGTTTTGGTAAATGGTTTGTGATGTCAAATTGTATATACTTGTAATGGTTATATAGCCTTGTATGTGGTGGTCATTTTGTAATATGCCAATTTAAGGAAATGGTAAGTTTAAGCATGAGATACAAGGTGCCATAAGTGAGCTATGAAATGAGCATTTTGGCATGTTATTGTAATAAGATTTTTAATATGTCTTGGTATGGATTTGAATAGGTTATTGAATGATGCTGATTTAGTTATAATGAAGCATGTTTTAAGCATGGAATTGGCTGAAAATTTTGGTATAAATGTTGTTTAATATTGCTTGTAGGAATGACCCAAAAAGGGGTAGCAAGTTGGCTTAAACCAAGCCTACATTGTGCCACAAGGTCAGTGACCACGGGCTTGCCTTGTGGCCGTGTATGCAAGGTAGTAACCTCTTAAGATCACATGGTTAAGACACACGGGTGTGTCTGTTGGCCGTGAGCTTAAGTTAGTAGCTAGTTAAGTATCACACGGCCATGGCACACAGATGTGACTATTGGTCGTGTGTAAAAGTTAGTATATATACTCTGTTTTGGCACAGTTGGATCATATGGGCGTGTCTGGTGCCCATGTGAGGCACACAGCCTGGTCACAGGGGTGTGTGACCTTAATAGAATGGAAAACTTTTTCTAAGTTTTGAAATTTTTGAATGTGTTCAGTTTAGTCTCGAATCTTTCTAAAAGTATGTCTTAGGTCTTGGAGACCTCCATAAGAGATGAATTATTGATTTCTTATGTATTAATGTTATATGATATCTATGATTCTGAATCGGTCTGAAATGTTTTGTCTGTCTGGTAATGCCCGTTACATATTCTGGTAACGGTTACGGGATAGGAGTGTTACATTTTATTGGTATCAGAGCTATGGTTTAGTCGGTTCTAGGACTACCATAGTGTATGTGAGTCTAATTATACATGCCATATATCTAAAACTGTGATAGTATGGTGAATTTTGACATTGAAATGTGCTTTTATATAGCAAATGGATCCCGATAGAATTGTAGCTAACGATGTTGAAAGCAATGCGCCTACTCCCACGCAAGGGACGATGCAAGTTGATTCTCGACCAGCTACGAGTAGTCGTGATGATGAGGCTAAACAAGCCTTCTTTCAGATGATGAATGATTGGTTCACCCAATACATTAGAACCAATACGGCTGTACAACAACCTCCACCCCTAGTTAATCCTTCTCAAATTCCTGTTATGCCCTCAGTGAATCCAGTTCAGTTAAGTAGACCACCAGTTGATAAGAATAGAAAGTATGGGGTTGAAGAGTTCTGAGCTACAACGAATGATGATGCTGAAAGAGCCGAATTCTTGTTAGAGAATACAATACGAGTGTTTGATGAAATGTCTCTAAATCCCGAGGAATGTGTAAAATGTGTCGTTTCACTTCTGAGAGATACAGCGTACCATTGGTGGAAAGCTTTAATATCTGTGGTTCCGAGTGAATGGGTTACCTGGGATTTCTTTCAATTTGAATTCCAGAAGAAATATATCAGTCAGAGATTCATTGATCAGAAACGCAAAGAGTTTCTCGAGCTTAAACAAGGTCGTATGTCTATTACTGAATACGAACGTGAATTTGTGAGATTGAGCTAGTATGCTCAGGAATGTGTATCAAATAAAGCAATAATGTGCAAAAGGTTTGAGGATTCACTAAACGAAGATATCCGTCTGTTAGTTGGGATTTTGGAGATTAAAGAAATGGTAGTGCTCTTTGAACGAGCTTGTAAAGCTGAAGAATTAAGTAAAGAGAAAAGAAAAGTTGATTCTGAAGCTAAAGATGTTAGAAAGAGATCTTCGAATAGATCATTTCAGTCTATGTTAAAGAAATTTCGAGATGATCATAGCCATTCAAAGGCTGATGTAAGACATTTGAACCGAGATCGAGCTAGATTGCATTCGAATTTCAGAGTTCCTGCTACTTCTGTTACAAGTGTCGGGAATGTCTGATCTAAGAAACCTGAATGTAAACACTGTGGTAAAAGACATCTAGGAAATTGTAGATTGAATGACTGAGTCTGTTTCCGATGTGGATCTCTAGATCATTTTGTAAGAGATTGTTTGAACCTACTGAACAAGAGAATGCATAGAATTTGAGACTGAGCAACACCTCAGCTAGAGGTAAACCTTCCAGAAATACGAGAAATGTAAGTAGTGGTCAAAGAGCTACTAGGGATACTACTGTTAGATCTGAGGCCAGAGCACCTACTAGAACCTATGCTATCCGAGCTCGTGAGGAAGCCTCGTCTCCAGACGTGATTACTGGTACATTTACTCTTTATGACAAATTTGTGATTGCATTGATAGACCCTGGATCAATGCATTCTTATATTTGTATGAATTTAGTGCACAGTAAGACTTTGCCTGTAGAGTCTACTAAATTCGTAATTAGAGTATCAAACCCCTTAGGTAAAAGTGTTTTGGTTGATAAAGTCTCCAAGAATTTCCCGTTATTGATTCGAGATATTTGTTTTCCTGCTGATCTGATGCTTTTGCCTTTCGACGAATTTGATATAATTCTGGGAATGGACTGGTTAACTTTGCATGATGCTATTGTGAATTGCAAACTAAAAGTCATTGATTTAAGGTGTAAGAATGATGAGATAATTCGAATTGAGTCTAGTGATCTGAATGGACTACTAGCTGTGGTATCTGCAATGAAAGCACGGAAATATGTGAAGAAAGGCTATGAAGCCTACTTAGCTTATGTTTTAGACTCGAAAGTGAATGAAAAGAAAGTTGAATCAGTGCCTGTTGTCTGTGAATTCTCTGATGTGTTTCCTGAAGAACTACCGAGTTTGCCTCCCATTCGAGAAGTCGAGTTTGGCATTGAATTAGTACCTGGTACTTCTCTGATTTCGATAACTCCGTATAGAATGGCTCCGACCGAGTTAAGGGAATTAAAATCTCAGTTGCAAGAATTGACTGATCGAGGATTTGCTAGACTAAGCTTTTCACCATTGGGTGCTCCTGTTCTGTTTGTGAAAAAGAAAGATGGCACAATGAGAATATGTATTGATTACCGTCAGCTTAACAAAGTGACTATAAAGAACAAATATTCTCTGCCCAGAATTGATGACTTATTCGATCAGTTGAAAGGTGCTACTGTATTTTCAAAAATAGATTTGAGATCAGACTATTATCAGCTGCAAGTAAAAGACTTAGATATTCCGAAAACTGCATTTAGAACGAGGTACGGGCATTATGAATTTTTAGTTATGCCTTTTAGATTAACGAATGCACCTTCTGTCTTTATGGATTTAATGAATAGAATTTTTAGACCGCATTTAGATCAATTTGTTGTTGTATTAATTGATGACATATTGATTTATTCACGTGCTGAATCTGAACATGCCGAGCATTTGAGAATAGTGCTACAGACTCTGCGAGAAAAACAGTTGTATGCAAAGTTCAGTAAATGTGTATTCTGGTTGCGAGAAGTTGGTTTTTTTGGGCCACATTGTGTCAGCATCAGGTATTCGAGTTGATCCGAACAAAATTTCTACTATTCTGGATTGGAAGTCTCTGAGAAATGTTTCTGAAGTTCGTAGTTTTCTAGGACTTACCGGTTACTACTGACGATTCGTAAAAGGTTTTTCAATGATTGCGAATCCGTTGACAAAATTGCTCCAAAAAGATGTGAAGTTTGAGTGGTCTGAAAAGTGTCAGAACAGTTTTGATCGGTTAAAATATCTGTTAACTAAAGCTCCGGTACTTGTGCAACCTGAATCAGGTAAAGATTTTGTTGTTTACAGTGATGCTTCGTTGAACAGACTAGGTTGTGCTCTGATGCAAGAAGGCAAGGTTATAGCTTATGCCTCGAGACAACTATAACCACATGAAAAGAATTACCCGACCCATGATCTGGAATTAGCTGCTATTCTGTTTGCTCTAAAAATCTGGCGTCACTATCTGTTTGGTGAGAAATGCCACGTGTTTTCTGATTATAAAAATCTGAAGTATTTATTAACGCAAAAAGATCTGAATCTGCGACAAAGAAGATGGTTAGAACTGCTAAAATACTACGAACTTGTGATTGATTATCATCCAGGTAAAGCAAATGTTGTTGTTGATGCTTTGAGTCGAAAATTGTTGTTTGCTTTGTGTGCGATGAATGTTCATTTGGTTCTGTCTGATGATGGTTCAGTTTTAGCTAAATTAAAAGCAAGACCTTTGTTCTTACAACAGATTATCGAGGCTCAGAAGGTTGATAATGAAATTTTAGCTAAACGAGCTTAGTGTGATGTAAAGTCTGATTCAGATTTCAGAATGGATAAAAATGATTGCATGAGATTTAGAGATTGAATTTGTATTCCAAGAAATCCAGAGTTGATTCAGATGATTTTGAGTGAAGCTCACAGTAGTTGTTTATCTGTACGTCCGGGTAGTACAAAAATGTATAATGATCTGAAGCAGCATTATTGGTGGTCCGGAATGAAAAGAGATATCTCTAATTTTGTTTCTAAATGTTTGATCTGTCAACAAGTTAAAGCTGAAAATCAAGTGCCATTTGGGTTATTACAATCGATTATGATTCCGGAGTGGAAATGGGATCGAGTGACCATGGACTTTGTGTCGGGTTTGCCCCTGTCTCTAAGAAAGTAAGATGCAATTTGGGTTGTAGTTGATCGATTGACGAAATCAGCCCATTTTATTCTGATTCGATCTGATTATTCGCTTGATAAATTAGCTGAGTTATACATTTCTGATATCGTGATACTGTATGGTGTACCATTGTCGATAGTGTCTGATAGAGACCCAAGATTTACATCACGATTTTGGAAGAAATTGCAAGATGCTCTAGGTACTAAATTGCATTTTAGTACTACTTTTCATCTGCAAATGGACTGTGACAGCCCTATTTTAACCCTAGTCAGAAAGTGGTTTCGGCACCACAAAATTGAGTCGCGAAAATAATTGAATATTATATTCTATGTTTATTATATGTGAAATTTCTTGTGTGAAAATATTGTGTTTTGATTTCTGTCATTTGGATGTGGAATTAGTTAAAAAGGACTTGTTTGAGAAACCTTGAAAATGTGATAGGCAAATGTGCAGTGGCCAAATATTATATGGTTTAGTATTATGGGGGACTTGCATGTAAAATGGACCATTTTGAATGTAAATGACCGGTCAACACATGCATGCAATCATGTGTTTTCATATCTTTATTTTAGTTGGTGGAAATTATATGTTAAATAAAGAAATAATCATTATATTATAATGGTTTTATATTGTGAAATAATGAATTTATAATAGAAAATGGTGATAAAAACAAAGTTCCACCATCCTTTCTTCCATTTTTTGCCGAAACCATAAAGAAAAGAAAAGAAAATGAAGCTAAGGCATTCGGCTATGGTGAATGTATAGATTAAGGTATGATTTCATGTGATTCTTTTGGATTTTTGTGGAATTGAGTTGGTTTTGAAGCTCTTACCATGACCCATGTGCTAATTTTCGAATTTGTGATGCATGAAGCATTCGGTTATGTTTCCTATAGGTTAAATTGTTGATGTTTTGAAGTTATGTGATTAAAAATGGTTATAGGTGAGTATGAACTAAGTAAAATTTCTGTGAATGGTTAATATGGACAAAAATCTCAATCGGCTATTATAGAGTAAGGTGAAATTATGCTTAATTTTGGAAATTTATAATTTAATTGTTAGTAAGTGTTTTTATGGATGCCGAATGTGGACTTGAATTGGGAGGTTAATAATTTGTTGTTTATTGAGTTATATATATATTCGGTCATGGAGGATTTGAGATGAATTTAATTATTGTTTTAGTTGAATAATAAGATAGACATGGACAAACTCAATAAGGTAAATTTTAAGCTCTTGGATTGCATTGGGAGGATTGAAATACTCTAGGGAGTATTCAGTTAAGGTATGGGAGATAGAATGTTGAGGTAAGTTGGTTTGTGTCATTGCCGAATGCACTTGATATTAAGACATGGTTTAGTTAAATGCATTTGACATAAAAGGAATTGAGTTACCATATTGAATTTGCTTAACTATAATTAAATGAATGTCCAATTTAGTCTTGGTATGTTGTTAATATGAAAATGTTATGACAAGCTGGTCAAATTTAAGAACTATGTGCAGTCAGTCATGTTATGTGTTTAATTTATCAATGATGAAAGTGCCGTATGATATATGTGTTTGAAATTAATAGAATTTGGGTTATGATGAATTGATAAGATAATTGAATTAGTTTATTTGTTTAATTAAGCTCAAGATCAAAGAGAGCCAAGTTCGGATAAGGGGAAAGCGAAGGTTGTTGAGTAGTCGATCAGAGCTGTTTGTTCGACAATAAGGTAAGTTCTAAGCAATTAAGACTTAGATTACTATGTATGCCTAGAGTACACATAGCTCATGAAATGTAAATTCTATATGTGGAGAAATGTCGAATAAATAATGTATTATTGAGCTGATGACATTGAATTGATGTGCTATTTTTTTTGTTGTACTATGTGTACGCATATGCATGATTGAAAAGGGCACTATGTGTACGAATGGGGCAGCACTATGTGTGCATATGGAAAAGCTAGCACTATGTGTGCGAATGAATATATGCACTATATGTGCGAATTTATTAACCGAGCACTATGTGTGCGAGATCGGTTGTGGGGCACTATATGTGCGAAATGATTAAGGGAATATGATCATGGTAGGGTGTGAAATAGAACACTGATTACCATCATAGGTAATTAAGCTTTTACGAGAACAAAGATAAAAAAAATGAAATGTGTATGGAATTTATATGTATGTGTCTATTTCTAAAGGTTATTATATAATGTATTGGAAAAAGAAATAAGAGTATGTGGTTATACGGTATCATGAATGAATAAGGTAGACAAATTAGACTTCAATGGAGTTCTATTGTGATTTATTTATTAAATTGCTTATGACTTACTGAGTATTATCTCATTGGAATTGTTTGTTCATCTTTATTTAGACTTTGGATCCGTTGTGAGCTCGAGATTATCACTGAAGTCATCACACTTATCGTCATCATTTTGGTATCTTTAAAGAAGCTTTAAGTTTAAAAATGTGGCATGTATAGGATAGACAAAGATGAGTTTTGTATTTAGAATGATATAATTATCATTTTGATGAGCCATGCACAAATGGCACATGATCTAGTTTTGTGATCTTATAATGTTAAAATCTTGTTAATTAGCATGCGTATTTATGATATGGATGATATGTTATATTTATATAAGCAAAGTACTTTTGTATGTTTAGTAAATCATATTAGAAATTGAAATTGCTTCCTTAAGTTAGTATAATGGTTTGAATGTTGGTTTTTAAGTTTAAATGTGAAATGATTTTATACTTGGTAAGCTCGGTTAATTAAGTTCTATAATAATAAGACTTACAAATGTTTTATTAGTTGAAGTACTTATTGTGAATGAATGAATCTTATGCTCAATTGGATTCGGCTAAGGGTAAGGTTTATACCAAATGAATAGTAAAATTTATATTTGCATGATGCTATTCTATGAGATCTTGACTTTATATATATATGTGCGCATACTCTAATATATGGCTTATTGGATTTTGGTTGTTAGATATGAATATTCGATTAAATTTATAATTCCAATTTCTGATTTATATGTATGTGAAATGTTTTAAAGTTGAGTTGTTTTCGTAATGCCTCGTGACCCTACTCTGGCGATGGTTACGGGCATAGGGGTGTTACATGGACGGTCAATCCGAGCGGGTTATTCAAATACTTGAGGATATGTTGAGATGTTGTATTCTTGAGTTTGAAGGTACGTGGGAACAATATCTACCTTTGATTGAATTTGCTTATAATAATAGCTTTCAATCGAGTATTAAAATGGCACCATACGAAGTCTTATACGGTAGAAAGTGTAGAACTCCGTTATACTGGTTTGAGCTCGGTTAGAATAAGATTTACGGTATTGATCTGATAAAAGAAATAGAACAGAAAGTGAAAGTAATCTGAGATAGTCTGAAAGCTGCCTCTGATCGTTAGAAATCTTATGCGGATTTAAAACAAAAAGATATTGAATTTAAGATCGGTGATAAAGTGTTTCTGAAAGTATCTCCATGGAAAAAACTGTTCCCATTTGGTAAAAAGGGGAAGTCGAGTCCGAGGTTCATCGGACTGTATGAAATCATCGAGTGAGTTAGGTCAGTTGCTAATAGATTGAGGCTACCATCTCAGTTAGAAAAGATTCATAATATGTTTCATGTATCGATGCTTCGAAGATACAGATCTGATCCTTCACATGTAATTTCACCGTCTGAGATTGAAATTTAGTCTGATATGACTTACGAAGAAAAGTCGATCCGTATTTTAGCTCGCGAAGTTAAAGAGTTGTGAAATAAGAAAATTCCATTAGTTAAAGTGATGTGGCATCGACACGGTGTTGAAGAGGCCACGTGGGAGTCTGAAGATGCTATGAGACAACAATATCCGAATCTGTTTAACGGTAAGATTTTCAGGGACAAAAATCCCTAAGGGGGAAAATTGTAACAGTTAGATTTAGACCCTAGTGGGAACAATGGTTTCGAGACCACATAACTGATTCTGAAAAATATTTTAATATTATTTTCTATGTCTGTGATATGTGAATTTATATCTGCGAAATTTTGGTGATTTAATTTGTGTGTTTCTGTGCTTAATTATGATAAAGGACTAAATCGCGTAAAATGCACAAGTTGCATGCTAATTGTTAATGGGGTTAATTGGCCTTGGCTTTTAAAATAAGAGTCCTTGCATGTCAAATTTACCATTTAATTTAATGGTGGACAAATATGGACATGTAGTTGGTAAGTTTTAATGTTTATTAGTCAAGGGCAAAATGGGAAAATGTTTATTAAAGTTGTTATAATAAAATAAAACATAAAAATTAGGCCATAATATGTTGATATAGCCGAAAATAAGAGAAAAAGAAAAGAGAAAAGCTTTGGCTAGGGTTCGGCATATTGGGAGTTTAATTCGGGTAAGTGTTTTGCTCGATTTTTGATAATTTCTACGTTTTCATAATTGTTGCTTAGTGTTCTTCAAAACCCATGTCTGAATTTCTGTTTCTGTTGAAGATGATGAAACGTGCCATTGATGATTATATGAGTTTTGCAATGTTTTTATATGAATTATGAAAGATATATGTGAGATCATCATACTTTATTCTTGAATTTTTGATGGAATAGAGCTATTTGTGCTAATTTGTGAAAATGAGGTTTTGAAGGACTAAATTGTAAATTAAATATGTTATTTTGGCTTGTATGGAAGTTATGTATATTCGGCCAAACTATAGTCTTGGTGAATTTTGCATACTTGTGATTTTGTGAAAAATGGACTAAATTGTCAAAGTGTGAAAATTAAGGGCTAAAATGCAAAGTGCCCTAAAAATGTGATCATGGATTATTTTGAATGAAATGAATGATTGAATGGTTGAATTTGAATTGTATTAGACCAAGAACAAAGAAAATCGGACTTAGATCGAGGGAAGTCCAAAATAGTTGAATAGTCGACTAACTCTTTAAATCAAAATTGCATGACGAGGTAAGTAAAATTACAATTACGTCTTAAATTGACTAAATTCTGCGCATATATATTGTAATCTGTATTGGACGACCTTGAGAGCCTGATGAAAAAATTTCGAATAAACTCCGTTAATATGCTAGTATCTGAAGAGCTCTATACGTTTCTAAACAAACGTTGACATTGATCTGAGATATAGTGTAAGACCATGTCTAGGACACAGGCCTCGATTTGAGATTTATGTGTAAGACCCTGTCTGGGACAGAGGCATCAAGATTGAATTACATGTAAGACCATGTCCGGGACGTCGGTATTGTATTCGTTTATAAATATCTATATCGTTTCTGAACAGTCTCATGATAAAGTACGAGATATGGGAATGAATATATGAATTGTATAATATATACAGGTACGTTTGTATCATACTAAATTTCTGAATATGAAAGACTCTATTTCTGTGAAATAATGAATTCAAAGTATGTATGAAATCATGGAAATGAAACATGACATGTATATAAGCAAATGAGCATAGTTACTTTTATTTTATATGCTTTAATAGTAAGACCAATTGTATTTGGCTTACTAAACTCTTTGTAGCTTACTCTCTGTGATTTCTGTCTATTTTACAATTATCGTAGCTACTGAAGGCACAGGGATAGTCAAGGATTGTCACCATACTATCGAACTCATTTTGGCACTTTTGAAAGTGTAAATATATTTAAGTATGGCATGTATAGGCTAGAATGTTTTATGTATTTAAGCTTTGAAATGTATATATGTTATGCCATGAGAGTTGGCAACAAATGGTATGTTTGTGCTTAGTTTTGGTAAATGGTTTGTGATGTCAAACTGTGTATACTTGAAATGGTTATATAGCCTTGTATGTGGTGGTCATTTTGTAATATGCCAAGTTAAGGAAATGGTAAGTTTAAGCATGAGATACAAGGTGCCATAAGTGAGCTATGAAATGAGCATTTTGGCATGTTATTGTAATAAGATTTTAATGTGTTTTGGTATGGATTTGAATAGGTTATTGAATGATGATGATTTAGTTATAATGAAGCATGTTTTGAGCATGGAATTGGCTGAAAATTTTGGTATAAATGTTGTTTAATATTGCTTGTAGGAATGACCCAAAAAGGGGTGGCAAGTTGGCTTAAACCAAGCCTACATTGTGCCACATGGTCAGTGACCACGGGCGTGCCTTGTGGCTATGTATGCAAGGCAGTAACCTCTTAAGATCACACGATTAAGACACATGGGAGTGTCTGTTGGCCGTGGGCTTAAGTCGTAGCTAGTTAAGTATCACACGGCCATGGCACGTGGCCGTGTCTATTGGCCGTGTGTAAAAGTCAGTATATATACTCTGCTTTGGCACAGTTGGATCATATGGGCGTGTCTAGTTCCCATGTGAGGCACGCAGCCTGGTCACAGAGGCGTGTGACCTCAACAGAATGGGAAAATTTTTCTAAGTTCTGAAAATTCTGAATGTGTTCGGTTTAGTCCTGACCTTTTCTAAAAGTATGTCTTAGGTCTTGGAGACCTCCATAAGAGATGAATTGTTGATTGGTTATGTATTAATGTTATATCATATCTATGATTCTGAATCGGTCTGAAATGTTCTGTTTGTATAGTAATGCCCCTTACCTATTCCGGTGATGGTTACGGGATAGAGGTGTTACAATAGCCCTGTGTTGATTGTGGGAGACGCCATCAGGGCGAGTGTTGGAAAAGGACTAGGGCTTGTTTGAGGTGCGGATCATTAGAGCACCGTATCAGAGAGTGTGTGTGGAGGCTCGAGCAGGTACGAGCTACAGGTTTGGGAATTGTACAACAGCTGAGGGGTGTTTAGCAGCCACAGAGAGTTCACGGTCAGGCTAGAGGTGGTAATGGTTTGGGCTGTGGTCGGAGGGCACCAGGCAGAGGTGCGGGTTATACTGAGGCGAGGCAACCAACTCTGGTTTATGTTGCATATCGCTGAGAGGATGGAGATGCTCCAGATGTTATCACGGGTACGTTCTTTATCTATAATGTACCTTATACTACACGGATTGATATAGGATCTACTCATTCCTATATAGCTTGTACTGTGTCTGAGACTTTGGGTATCATGGTTAAAAGCACTACGAGTGACGTCACTGTGTTGAGTCCATTGGTGCAATCAGTGAAGGTAAATAAATTGTTCAGAGATGTACCTTTAGAGATTCAAGGGGTTGTCTTTTTGGCGGATTTGATGGAACTTTCTTTTGGAGAATTTGATTTAATACTGGGAATGGACTAGCTTGTTAAACATCGGGTGACCTTAGATTACGCTACTAAATGGATGGTACTGAGAACTATGGAGGATGACGAGGTAGTTGTAATTGGGGAGTGTCAGAACTACTTGTCAAATGTAATCTTTGCACTGAGGGCGGAAAGGTTGGTGCATAAGGAATGTGAGGTGTTTCTCGCCTACATCAGTGTTTCAGATTCTGGGGTTTCTTTCTTTAAGGATATCAGAAAAATTAAAGACTTTCCAGATGTTTTTCCTAATGAACTACATGGGTTACCTCCAAACCGTGAAGTTGAGATTGGGATTGAGCTCCTGCCTGGTACAGCTCCGTTGTCCATCACCCCCTATAGAATGGCACCGAAAGAGCTTGTGGAGCTTAAAGCTCAAATTCAAGAGTTGTTAGATCGTGGGTTCATCCACCCTAATGTGTCTCCATGAGGAGCACCAGTTTTGTTTGTGAAAAAGAAGGATGGATCCATGCGTATGTATATTGATTACCGGCAACTAAATAAATTGACTATTAACAATAAGTACCCCCTACCGAGGATAGATGATCTATTCGACCAGTTTCGAGGAGCTTCAGTTTTCTCTAAGATTAGCCTCTAATATGGCATCATCAACTGAGAGTTAAAGAGACTAATGTATATAAGATAGCGTTTAGGACTCATTATGGACATTACGAGTTCTTACTAATGCCATTTGGACTGATGAATGCACCAGCGGCTTTTATGGATCTAATGAACCGAGTGTTCCAGCCCTATCTATATCGGTTCGTAGAGGTTTTTATTGACAACATCCTGGGGTATTTGAGGACTGAGGATGAACACGATGAACATCTCCGAGTGGTTCTACAGATTCTGAGGGAGAAACAACTGTACGCCAAGTTCAGTAAGTGTGAATTCTAGTTACGAGAGGTAACATTTCTGGGTTATATGGTATCTACTGAAGGGATTAGGGTTGATCCTATAACATCCCGAAATAGGGCCTAAACGGAATAGTGGTTATGAAACCACAAATCCTAGGTAGAAAATTTTATTTTATTATTATTTTGAGGTTCATGATATGATTACATGATTGTGCGAAAATTTCGTGATGAAATTCTATGCATAAAGTGCTTAAGTTGAGGTTAGGAATTAAATCGAATAATTTGCAAACTTGCATTCTAGAAGTTT
Source organism: Gossypium longicalyx (assembly GCA_025698465.1). Taxonomy (NCBI): domain Eukaryota; kingdom Viridiplantae; phylum Streptophyta; class Magnoliopsida; order Malvales; family Malvaceae; genus Gossypium; species Gossypium longicalyx. Next base: position 69,889,612 of record CM046997.1, on the reverse strand, counting down.
TTAGTATGAAATTGTTTTGGAATATTAATGAGGAGGTCTTAAATAGCAATTTAACCAATTTTAAGTTCATGGACAAAAATTAGGACATGGAAGGAATTTTTGAAAGTTTAGTACGGAGGGGCATTTTGGTCATTTGTATATTAAATGAAATAAAATGGGAAAAATAACACAAAATGGTCATCTTTCTCATATGGTTGCTGCCGAATTTTGCTCTCTCCATAGCTAGGGTTTCTTCAATTTTCAAGCTCCATAGTAAGTGAGTCCAAGCCCCGTTTTTAATGTTCTTTACGTTTTCGGAATCCCGGTAGCTCGATAAAGCTTATGCTAGCAATAATTTAAGTTAGGGTTCATATTTGGAAAAATACCCATAGGTGAAAAGTGTTTATTTTGATGTTTTATGATAGAATATGAGGTCTTAGATTATGTTAGACAACTTGTGCTACTCGGTTTTAGGTAAAAACGAGTAAAAGGGCTTAATCCAGAAAAATACCTAATATCATAAGTGCATGTTAGAGTATGAATTTGATGCTGCCATAGAAGGGAAAAATGATCAGCATGTCATAAAACATAAGAAAATAGGTTGAAGTTTAATTTACTTAGATTTGGGGTAAAAGTGTAAATATGCAAAGTTTAGGGGTAAAATGTAATTTTTCCAAAGTTTGAGTAAAGGACTGTTTTGATAAATGTGAATATTAAATAAGTTAAATTTGCTATTATAGATCAAGAAGAACAAAATTCGAGGAGTAGATCGGGAAAAGAAAAAGTAAAGGACTAAATTGTAAAGTTTAGTCACATTTTGTATCGAGGTAAGTTTACAGTAAATAAATGCAATATTCTTATATTTTACATTATTATTGTTAATTTTCAGCATTTATATACTTGTTTTTTTTAGAATATTTAAAGTCGAATTGAAGGGGAAGTAGCAGAGAAAAAGCATTAGGAAGCCCCGTTTGAACCATAGGAATATTAGGATATTGGGGTTGACAGGACAGGATAGAAATGAGCCATGTAAGTCCATATCAGATATATGGCTTTCGAGACAGGAATGAGTCATGTAAGCCCATATTATATATATAAATATGGCATTGGAGATAGGAATAATTCATGTAAGTCCATGTCGAAGACATGGCATTGGCAGATATTGATAGACGAGAACGACCTAGTATCCTTAGTATTCCGAGTGGTTCAACGGGTCATTGTATATGTTAAATCATAGTGAATTATCAGCAAAAAGGGAAGGTAGATTATATTTATGAATAGTGAAAGGTCAGGTAAGAAAGAAGGTAAGTGAGTAAAAAAGAAGGTAGAAAATGAGAAGTAAAGAAAGTTTATGAGGCTAGGTGACTTGATGTATATTTATTCATTATGTAAAATGTTCTAATTTATTTGCTTGTAAGCTTACTAAGCCTAGTGCTTACTCTCTTATTTTCTTTTTCTTATAGTTTTTATCAAGCCACTCGGGGATCGAAGGAAACGTCGGAGACCCGATCACACTATCGAAGAAATTACATTGGTATAGTTAGACGTTTCGTTTTGTGTATGGCATGTATAGGAACTTGGTTTCTTTTGATATGATATGATCAATGAATGATGTGAAAATATTTACTAGTGATTAGCTAATAGAATGGCTGATGATGTACATGTTTAATAGTATGTATGATTAAGTAGTAACTATGACATGAAAATTATGAAAAATGTGAAAGTAACTTAAAAATGGATTCAAGTATCAGAAATAGTGTGATTCTGAAAAATCACAAAAATTTGTAGAGACATGGTTTGATAGTGAATAATATATGAAATTAAATCTCATTGTGTCTATTTTAATATGGAATAAGGAAAGCAGGTAAAGGTTTTGTATTTTATAAGATATCTGAGCTTTACTGAAATAGGGCCAGAGCGATTTCTGGATCCCCTGTTTCAAATTTAGAAATTCACCATAAATTTTATAAAAATAATTAAGTGGTGTACTTTATATGGTTAGAATCCTTATTTAATCTAGTTTTAATACAAACAAACGGTATTGTCATATGAATTTTTTTACATGGAGAAAAGTGGTTTGTAGTAAGTAGAGGTCAGTGCAGTCAAATTCTAAAATAGGAGTAACTTTAACTAATAAACTGTACTAATTGGCTCAACCAAAAATTATATAAAAAAATTAGTAAATAGATATATGAGTCTATCTACAGGGAAAATTTACGGAATTGGATTTTGAGTTTCGTAACTCGAGATATGAATTTTTAACTAACTATGACGCAGAAAAATAGTTTATTCCAAAAATTAATATAAGTAGTTAGAATTGTTTAAAAAGGTAAAATAAGATTAGTAACACCTCAAGCTTAACCCCGATGACGGTTTCGGGCGTGGGGGCGTTACATTTATTGGTATCAGAGTAGGTTTAGTCGGTTCTCGGAACAGTTAGTGTGAGTAAAAGTCTAGCTATACATGCCATACCTGTATTTTGATAGTGTGACGACTCCTGACGATTTTTAAATATTTTGTTTTATAGTAATGGATCCCGAGCGAGCTGGTGATGATGATGTAGAAAGTAATGCGCCTGCTCCCGCGAAAGGGGCAGCGCCATCTAAGAATAGGCCATGAATGATTAATCGGGGAGGAGTGACTCGAGAAGCTCTCTTCCAAGCTTTGAATGATTTGTTTGCCGAGTTCGTTCGTATGAATCCGGCGATTAGACCTCCACCCCTCATGATTCTCAGCTAGCTACCCATGCAGCTCAAGCTTCCCATCCACAGTACAAAGTGATAAGAGAAAAGCCACCAATTGATAGAATCAGAAAACAAGGGGAGAAGAGTTCCGAGCAACAACAAAGGATGATGATGCGAAAAGAGCGAGAATTTTGGTTAGAAAATACTATCAGAGTCTTTGACGAATTATCTTGTACATCCGAGGAATGTATGAAATGTGTAGTATCACTTCTTAGAGACTCAGCCTACCACTGGTGGAAAACACTTATATCAATTGTACCAAATGAGAGGGTTACTTGGGATTTCTTTCAGGAGGAATTTCGTAAAAAGTACATCAGTCAGAGGTTTATTGATCAGAAGAGAAAGAAATTCCTGGAATTGAAACAAGGTAATATGACGGTGACCGATTATGAGCGCGAATTTGTCAGGCTTAGTAAATATGCTAGAGAATGTGTGTCCACAGAGGCTATCATGTGTAAAAGGTTTGAGGATGGGTTAAATGATGATATCCGACTGTCAGTGGGTGTTCTAGAAATAAAAGAGTTCATTATTTTAGTTGAGAGAGCCTGTAAGGCAGAGAAGCTGTTAAAAAGAAAAGGCAAAGTTGAGACAAAGACACAAGATACAAAGAAGAGACAGATGAGCAGGTCATTCCAAACTACATCCAAAAGGCCAAAGGAGTTTTCTACCGATCTAGTTTCTCACCAGTATTCTAGTCGAATAGAGGAAGCAGATTTAAGGATTCAAGGCTCGACCACCTCGATCGCGAGTGTAGGTAATGTTGGACAGGTAGATCGGGTGTCCACGGTGTGGTAGACTTCATTATGGTCCTTGTCGGGCAAAGCGAAAATGTTTGTTATAAATGCAAAGGTGCTCGGATCATTTTTGTACGAGAATGTCCAGAGGTAGCTAATCGAGAGATAACACAGAGTGCTAGATTCGAAAATACTCCTACTAGAGGCGGTTACGAGGCAACCGGGAGTAGGAGCAAGAAATAGAGGTACCTCAAGAGATTCAATGTGAGACCGGATGCTAGAGCCCCCGCAAGACTTATGCTATTCGTACACGCGAAGAGGCATCCTTCCCGATGTGATTACGGGTACATTTTCTCTACATAATATTAATGTCATTGCTTTGATTGATCCGGGTTCAACTCATTCATATGTTTGCAAGAAATTGATGCCTAGTATAAGTATGCCTATAAAATCTCTGAAATTTGTGATTACTGAAATCGAATCCATTAGGCAAGCATGTATTAGTAGATAAAGTATGTAGAAATTGTTCTTTGATGATTAGAGGCTCTGCTTTTTTTACCGATCTCATGCTATTGCCATTTGATGAGTTTGATGTGATTCTTGGTATGGATTGGTTGACTACACATGATGTGATAGTGAATTGTGGGAAGAAATTCATTAAATTGAAGTGTGAAAATAGTGAAATTATTCGGGTTAATTCAGAATAGTCAGATAGTTCATTTTCCATAATTTCTGTTATGTTTGCTCAGAAATGTTTGAGAAAAGGGTAT